>CP139501.1:194460091-195660091 GCA_021014915.2 Artemisia tridentata subsp. tridentata | reverse complement strand
TTAGTTAAATTGCATTCATTGTATTATTTGCATATTTTCTGTTTTTGTGTGTTTTTATTTTCTTTAATTTTTGTTTCTTTTTGTTTGATTTTATTTTTTGTTTTTATTTTCTGTATTTTTCTGCATACTGCTATCGTTGTACTGTGCTAATACAAACGATACGGCGCATCTATTTTCATAGATACGGCGTATTGCGTTTAATTTTTATAAAATACAACGCGTTTACTAAATTCGAGTACGACGCATCTTTCCCCAAGATACGGCGTATTCTGTTTTTAATAAGAAATTTTTCTAAACGATAACGCCATACGACGCATCTGTTTTTGCAGATACGGCGTATCTATTATTTAAATTAAAAACAGTTTTCGAATTTTTAAACAGATACGACGCATCGATTTTTGTCGATACGGCGCATCTTCTGAATCAAAAATCTTGTATTTTGAAACGTAACGAAAATACGGCGCATTAACTTTTGTTAATACGACGCATTTAATTTTGATAAGTATAATCGATTTTTGATAAATTAAACTGATACGGCACATTCTAAATTATAAGCGGCGTATCTATTTTCTGAGTAAAAGTCTGATTAAATTTTAACAATTATAAGATACGGCGTATCCAACTTCTTGGATACGGCGCATCGTCTGCAGATATCAGTAACTTTTATTTTTCGTATTCCGTTTTCGTTGTTAATTTTCTGATATATTACTTTCTTGAACATACCCTACTGATGCTTTTGTGATGGTTTCAGGAAGTGCATGACCAGGAGTTCAACTAAGAACTTGATTACACCTTTCGAAGATCCTGAACGAGCCTTACATTCGCTTAAAAGGCTTTTCTACACAAAAAGCTTTGATATCTCAAGTTCGTTCGAGCTTGATTACTTTTCTGAAGAGAAAGAGGAAGAAGAAACAGAAACAATGACGGAAAACACTACTATGGAGGAATACATGAACAAAACCCGTGCTGATTACAGTTCAGGAGTTGCTAGACCAAAGTTTGATGAAAAGTCAAAGTTTGAGTTGAAGGGTTAGTTTCTCAAGGAGCTAAGAGAAAATGCTTTCAGTGGAACAGAACATGAAGATGCTAATGAACATGTTGAAAAGGTCCTCGAGATTGCAGATTTGTTTACTACAGAAGGAGTCTCTGACGATCAACTCATGCTAAGAATCTTTCCAATTTCGCTTAAAGGAGCTGCTAATAAGTGGCTAAGGAATGAACCTGCTAGTTCAATCACAACATGGGAAGATTTGAAGAGTAAATTCCTGAAAAGATATTGTCCACCTGCTAAAACCGCTGAAAAGATGGAGGCTATCAACAGTTTTAAGCAAGAGCCTGATGAAACTCTTTATCAAGCTTGGGAACGATTTAAAGACTTGTTGATGAAATGCCCTCAACATTATCTAAGTCCAATGCAGGAGATAATATTGTTCTATCAAGGATTGGACGTGCCTACTAGACAAATCTTGGATGCTAAGGGAGCTGTGCCTCAAATGAGTGCAGCCGATGCTAGAAAAGTTATCCAAGAAGCTGCTGATCATTCTCAAAAATGGCACGATGGAACCTCTACTAGATCTAAGAGCAGCACTAATTTTGACGGGTTTGCTGCTATTCAAGCTCAATTGGATAAAATTAGTAGAGAGATGAAGAAGCATGATGAAAAAGTTTATGCTGCCCAAGTTGGATGTGAAAAATGCGAAGGACCTCACTACACTAAGGATTTCCCTAATAAGAATGAAAGTGAGACTTTTGAAGAAGCATACTACACACAATTTGGACAACCATTCCGACCTTCAGGAAGATTTAGGGAAGCTACTCCGGGTTACTATCAAAAGAATAACTTTAATCCCGCTTATCAAGAAAGGAGGCAGACTTTAGATGACACTCTAAAGCAAATTGTGGTCGATGCTGCTAAAAGACATGAAGAGAACACTGCTATGATCAAAGAAATCCGAGCTTCAACGGATACTATTACAAGAAATCAAAGAGCTTCGATCAAAGCATTGGAACAACAAATTGGACAAATGAGCAAAGTTCTTCAAGAAAGGGGATACGGAAGTTTACCTAGCTCAACTGAAACCAACCCAAGAGATCATGTCAAGGCCATAAGTACCACTGAAGAAGTCACGCCTAACATACCCTTTCCTAGAAGATTGATGAATGGTAATGATGCTGCAATGTAACCACTCATAAAATTTCCTATTTGAGGTTTTTAGAAAGGAAATTTTGTGATGAAAGAATGAAGATTAGAAATGAGGTATTTATAGGTGAAAATTTACCCATTTATTCGAACGTTAGATCACTATTCATCCACTTTAGAATCTGACTGTTGCATAGCGACGCACTAGGTGGCAAAACATTCAAATTTAGTTTATCCAGTAGAGACGAGACTGACCAAACCCTGATCCTTTGGTATTAAACGGAGAACCAAGGATTATCAGCGAAACGATATTATCGGATTGATCGGACCCAAGAATGAAATAATATTTTAAGTGATATTATTTTTAACTTGAGGCATTTTAAGCATATCAAACTCTCATTCTAACTCAAATCGTTATACGATTTTCCTTCATCGCGTTCCCTATCTAGATAAAATAGAAATCTGAACCTAGCTACCCCTATATATCATTTTTCCCAACTTACCAACCAACACAGGCTGAATCTCGGGACGAGATTCCCTTCAACAAAGGGATACTGTAACCACTCGTAAAATTTCCTATTTACTTTACTGAACTATTATCCTTTTTCCACGGGTAAATTTTTTTTTTATTTGAATATATCTCTCATCTTATGTGACGTAGATCACATCATTGATAAACGTGCTCCCACAAGACCTGCCTAACAAACCTAATGTTTATTTTATAAACATCATGATATAAAAACATTACAGAATACCATTTACCACTTTACGATAAAATCTTTAACAAAACATTCACTATCTGTATAGAGTTTCTAGGAAACCCTAAAATTTACCACAACACCAAATATGAACAACTAAACCTCATAACATAAAAATACAACGTATCTGAGTTAATGCACAAGTTACTAAAGCACCAGAAACCCTAATTCTATTTTATTCCCGGTAAAACCTTAATTTCACCTAAGTGTTATTTTATGCATTCATTTCACAAACCCTAATTTATTTCTAGAATATTTTTATAAAATATTAAGTTTACAAGTTATTTAAGCTATAGTACAAGTCATTTATGCATGAAATCATTTATTTACAAAATCTTTATTAAAATCTCATTTATAAAAGCACAAAATACAAAATATTTATGCATAACTTTTATAAATTATATTTTCTAAACTCCTTAAATATTTTTACAAGTCTCTAAAGCCAAAGTACAAGTATCTAATGCACAAAAACTATAAATTCCATTTAATTACCTTTTAACTTAATAAAAAGTTACAAATAATTTTTATTACTTAATTAATTATTAAAACTATATTTTTTTTCATATTCTAAATATTAATACAACCATACTAAGCATAAAGTATAACCCTCTCAAGCCTAATTCGATTTCCTCTTTAATTTAAAAAAAATTTGAATTATCTAAAATCAAATAACCCTAAATATTTTCCTAGGTATCTAAATACATAAATTAATCAAAGTAACTAAACTCTAAACCTAAGATACTACTTCCTAAACTCATTGTACCACCATTCAAAGCTCCATACGCCCCTCCTCCTAGATTCTGGTTCGAAACTAACTACAAAACCAAACTAAACTTACATCTTAAGGATACATTGAACATAGCCCAAGACAAACCTTCCTATTCATTTCAACAAAGCCCTCCACTTGTACACCTTCACCTTCAAGAATCCTCCCCATTGTTGGTTAGAGTTCTTGGCTGGAAATTCAACCACATCACCACCTCTTCTCCTTCCTCCTCCTCCTATCCAAGTGGCGTATTCCATGGTTTTTGTCAGCCTTTTCATTCATACCATGTCTCCTATTCACTTAACTAGAAAACCCTAATTCCTACTCCTATAAATAGCAACCATGTTTCACCCTTTCATTACACCATCAATCGAACCAAACCCTAAAACAGTTCCAACTCATTTCTGCCCTAACCATAACCTCACAATACTCTCAAACCGAACTTAGGAAGTCCAGAATAGGGGGGAAGCAATCGGGTTCAAGGCATCAACCAATTCCAGTCACAAAATCCTATTCGACTACACAACTTAAGTAAGTCATTTAACTCTATTTATATCTCAGTTCTTTTATGTCAATTATACTTAGAAACATCTAAAACACACTAGTACATAATCACTAATAACAAATGAAATCAAAAACCAAAGTATATTTCTTTTCTTTTGTCTTCTGTTCGAACAGTTCCTATAGTATACTTATAGTATTCGAATTTTTGACTAAACAAATCTTTAGTATGTTAAACATGATTAAACATATCAATATATACTTAAAGTAATCATAACATGTCTAAAATCTTAGTCGAAAACCCTAAAACCACTAAAACCCTAATCGGGTTATTTTACTGTGTATGTATCGAGTCCAAAACAGCCCCACAGCCCAACTTTTGACTTGAAAACCAACACTCAAACAACCTTATTAAAATCTGATTTTTGGCATGTATTTAGTTCATCCAGCTAGCTTTATTTAGAAACAATAATCAATGAAAATAGTTAAGTATTCGTGGAGTTATCGAGTTTTAAAAACTGCTTCAAATCGCTATAAGTAGAAACTTAATTCCAGTTATATAATTTTCAATTCTAGTCGACCGGTTACCATACTTAGGACCTGATTTTCGACCCTCAAACGACCTTGGAAAAATCTAATTTTTAGTATGTTAAAGGTTCACATGGCAAACTTTATTTAGAAATAAAAATCATCGAAAATGATTTGTTTTTCAAAGAGATATCGAGTCTTGAATTTGGCTTCATATCGCTAAGGTTAAAAAGAGTTCAACAGTTATAATTTTTCTATTTTAATCGACCCAACCTACCAACTTCCAGCTAAGCTTTCGATCCTTATTTGAACTCTATAAATTCTAAGTTTCTGGCATACTAGAGTTCACGTAGCAAACTATTTTTAGAAAGAAAAATCATTTAAAACCATCGAGTGGTTTAAAATATAATCGAGACCAAAGTTGTGTCTATCGCTAGGTCTAGAACAAATTTTCAGATTTATTATTAAAACATATTCGACCCACTCGACTTTTGAACTATATTTCGAACACCAAATGAATTTTATAAATTATGATTTTTGACATGTCTAAAGTCGACCTAGGTGACTTTTCATAGAAACCACAAGCTCGTAAAATGATCCCGTATTCATTAAGATATCGATGTCCAAAACTCTAGCCAAATCCTATATTTCATATGAGATTTTATTAAATTAAAGTTTTCAAGGGTTGATTTTGTAAATAAATATCATCAAGGGTATTTTCTGTCAATAACAAATAAAAAGGGGTGAAATTGTTATTTTTGAAACTTGAGGGTAGAAACTGTCATTTTCCAAAAGTCCAGGGTGTAAACTGTCATTTAACCAAACCTTAAGGATTAAAGTATAACTTTTCATAACTATTATTTTCATCCTTTCTATTTTGTTTTCCCAACACAATATTAACGTAATACGTTATTAACAAACGAAAGATATCCAAACAAACAAACAACAGAACATAAGAACAAAAGATATAAACAACAAAACAGAACGAAACGAAATAAACATATAATCATTAGAAATGATTACTAAATATTGGCATAACAACCCAGGTTCTTTGTCCGGAGACGTTTATCAACTTTCTTTCATTTGTTTTCCATCCAGACTGATCAGGTGAGTTCATAACCCCTACTTTTACATGTTTTGAACTATTTTTGGGGGAGATACATGCTCAATTATCTGTTTTTACTTTCATAAGCAATTCTAAACTTTTACATATTAATTTAAGTTTCATAACCCTGTTTCATATGACATATTTTGAAAGATATATTGGCAAACATTGTTTGCATTATGAATCACTAATGGACTTTTTCCCGTATTAAACACAAGTATTATTCCAACGTTATTCTTATTTTATTGCCTTACGCTAAGTTTAATCAAAGCCAAAAGACCTCCCATCATGAACCTCTAATCACCCGTTACTTAGGGTGAGCGCGAATATTGTGGATAGTACTATTGGGCTGACAACCCCTTTGTGTTACCGTAAAGTAACCCAAAGCATTATATTTGAGATAAATAAAGAGATGTGGCAATCTCCTACCCGGGGGCATGGTTACCTACATTTAATTATGGGGTAACTAATACATCATTAGCTCATGACTGTTGATGTTCTGTTAATGTTTTGCGTTTCATGAGGCTTAGCGCAATAAAATACATCTTTCCCTAATAATAATTGTAAATGTTGCAATTATTTCATTTAATCTTGTGTTTAAATGGTTTGAACTGGACTGAACGAAGTATTTCCGAATAACTGAAAAAGGGCTTATTTTCCGAAATATGAAAAGAGCTTATTTTCTGAAATATTGAAAAGGGATTATTTATGAGTAACTGGAACAAAGTATTTTTGACATTAGAAACTGGCTTATTTCTGAATAACTGGAACCAACGTATTTCTGAATAAAGGAAACGGAATATTTTCATTTATAAACTTTATGAATTCACTCAACCTTTGTGTTGACGTTTTAGCATGTATTCTGATGCGCGTGATGTGTCGTTGCGGTTTAGCAGTTTTAATGCCTACTCAAGTTTTAAATTTATATTTAGCCGACTTATCAATAACACACACACTTAACGAGCAGTGTACCCGGTCAGTATGAAGATAATGGTAAGTAGAGTGTCGATCACTAAGAGTGGAACGTATTATCTCGTTATTCTAATCAGTATTTTAATATCCTAACGCAAGGGGGTTTCAGCCTGAGAGACTGGCACGATTTGTTGCAATTAAATAATAAAATAAACCAATAGGCACGAATCAGCAAGTAGCACACACGTACACAGATAAATACTCGAGACAATAAGAGGGTTGTCCTTATGATTAAGTAGATTGTCACTTGTTTTATTGATAGCTTTATATGAAGTGTATGTAGTTAACCGTTTCTCGTTGGTCCTATTCTTATCGGCGAGTAAACCCTTAATGATTACTTATGTCTAAAAGTTATTCCTAAGTGATCAATTTAGTAATAACCGTGGGAGCCACATTATGTCCCGCAGTCAAATGCCCGCAAGCCACTAATAAACACAGAGGTGATCAATGCACTAATAAGTAGTAACCAAAGACATCAACATATAAACTTTAATTGATGGGAAAGCAAGTATTAAAGGGAGTGCAATCTTTCGTTGTCACATTACACAAGCCACCAATCCTGATGAATTAAAGTTTGCTAACACAATAAAACAAAACTACTTAATGAATTAAACACATGCAGCACCTTCTTACAGCTCTTGTATCTTTGATTTGGGTGTGTCTTGTGCTGCCTCCTTGACTGAATTCGTCCTTTGTTCCTCCTGTTCGGTCTTCGGTTTTTGGTTTTTCCGGAACTTGTAATTCGTCTGGTCTACGGGGTATTTATAGTTTCTGTCTGAGGGAAGATGCGGCGCATCTACTAAGTAGATGCGGCGCATGTACTTAACTTCGCGTGGGGTCCAAGATTATAATATTCAGGAATATTCGTACACCGCCAGAAGATGCGGCGTAACTCCATGATTAGATGCGGCGCATGTCCTCTTGTATCTTGGATCGTATCTGGTGATATCTGGATAGAGATGCGGCGCATGTTGAGAGTGAGATGCGGCGCATCTGGAGCAGAATTGACTTGATCTTGTCCATGTCAGTAGACCTTCAACTTTATGCACGTTTTGCTCCATAATTAGTCCAAAATCGCTAAGTTTCACCAAATGCTTGTTTTTACCTGAGAATTACAAAAGTAAACGATTAAGTATCAATCCTCATACATAATATAGTAAAACAAGTCAAATTAATAGGATAAATGATAGTAATAAAATGTACTTATTTGAGTTCATCAAATATCCCCCCACTTGAACTTTACTTGTCCCCAAGTAAACCTTAGAATTTCTCTTATGAAAATGTATCCTAAAAGATGTTAGGATTTATTTTTATATTTAAGCATGTATTCGTTCATTTCATAATCACACAACTAAACACTTTAACGAATTAGAAGTAAAATAAAATAAGTCGATAAAAGCAAATCTAATCGTTTAACTGTCCAGTCGCGACGAATATTCTATCATAAGCTTGGCAAGTATACACATCTCCACCACTAAAGCTAAGGAATAACAAGTCTAAAGCGGTAAAAAGGGTTTTTAGGCTTAAGGGTTAATTATTCTTAATCACTATCGATCTCAAATTCCAGAAAAGGCGACAAAATCACAAATACATGATCGAATCCACGAACACGATACTTGCAATTGCTCAAATCCTTAACTCGAATAGGCTAAAGATAGGTCCAAACTTCACCAATAATAATATATCAAAAAGGGCGACAAAATCATAAATACATAGCCGAATCCACGACTACGATACTTAAGATTGCTCAAATCCCTAATCTCAATAAATCAAAGGTTCGGTTGGATAAAGAATAATAAAGCGCATGGATAACATTTGGGATATAAATTGGTGTAAAATGAAAAAATAAACAAAACAAAACAAATAAATTAAAATCCTAAGTGTGGTTAATCACTATCCCAACCATCCCATGAATAAGACTCATATCATCGAATAACTCACGCTTTAACACTTGAAACACACGCTTTAGGTAGACACGAATTATACTCAACAAAATCTTAATCAAAGAATAAACCTTAATTGGCGTTCCCATAACTGCCAATTCCCATTCAATCCATAGATATAGTACAACAAATAGTGGTGATATCGACCACTTACATAACTTTACATAAGTTGGTTAAAACTAACTTCCAACTTTTCTTTCTTTCTTTTTCTTTTCTCATTTTTTCGATTTTTTTTTTTTTTTTATTATTAAACATAAACATAGATGTGTAAAATTTCACCACATCACTATAACTTTCTTTCCGGATAATTTTTCCATACTTTTCATGACTTCAGAAATAATGGTAATAGTGAAAGTAGTAAACACACGAAAAATAAACTCCAAAATATACAATATTTACTTTCACTCCAATTGCATTGTGCAATTTCCCGACCTAACCATAGATAATGAATTACGCACGCGAACACAGGTAATGTAAGGAAACACACTCTGCCTATAGCAATTAACCAACCACGAATTCTAATCTACAGGGTAGGCTAAGGTGTAAGGGTGTAACGAAACATTTTAACAAAGGTGTAAGAAACGAAAGGAATGGCTCTGAGGGTTTTTCTAGGGGTATCTTACTCTAAAAATGAGAGTAACAAAAGGGTTTATACGTGGGTTAACTAACCAGTGTAGTTAGTTAATAACACATAACAAATAATAGGCTATTTGGGTGTAATCCTAGAATTTTACCAATTTAGACAAGTCATTCCAATTATATAAATAATACTTATTATGGTGGTCTCGAATAGTATACAAGCCAAGTTCTAAAGTTTACAAGTCACCGGCACACTCATAGATTTGTGAATTTTGAAAAATCACAATTTTTGAAAATAACGTCATGTGTGCAGTTATGCAACTTAGATCTTAAACAAAAGCATGCTAAAAAAATTTTTAAGTTTGATATATTAAGCACATTTTAAGCATAATTTTTGAAAAAGTTTAGGACAAGTAATTGTTAAGTGTTCTAATTCTCCAATCCCCCCACTTAAGTTAAACAACGTCCTCGTTGTTTGTATAAAAGGTTAAAAACTGGAAAATAAAAGAATTAGAACAGAAAAACTCCCCTGAGATTTGCTCGGTATGATCCTCCATTAGTATAAGAGCAAAAATCAACTTCTTGTGGATTAGAACGTTAAAGCTTCATACTTGATGTATCCACAGGAAATCCAGGAAACTATAATACCACCAACACTTTAAAACACACCTAAGATAAGAAAGGTTCAAGCTTTGCATAATACATTAGTAGTTAGGAAAAATAAAACTTAAAAATTAAAACTGAAAATCATCAGGTCAGTCGATGCGCCGTATCTTATTGAAGAAGATACGCCGTATCGAGCCTGGAATAAATACGGATCAGAATAAAGATGCGCCGCTTCCTTAACTAGGGATGCGCCGCATTAAAAATAAACTGATAAATAGTTTTAAAGTCGAAAATAAAAATGCAGAAAAATAAAATAAGATATGACCATTGCAGGAGATGCGTCGCATCTCAGAATTGAGATGCGCCGTATCCTCATGCGGCCTGGACTGACTCGACACAGAAAACAAAATAAAAGATAATTTTCCGGGTTGTCTCCCGGTAAGCACTTGTCTTTATTCCAGAGTCTTCAAGTTAGACTCACGTTCAGCTCAGCAATAAGTCCTTGTCACGGTCCATCCTTCGTCCTTCATCCGAAAGATTTTTCCGTATATCTCTGCGACGTTTTCTTCCGTTCGACTTAATCTAGTATAACTCTTTGTCTTCACCGCAGTATATTCTTCATCAGGACCCAAAGAGTATTTGATGATTTTAAATTTTTCAGAAATAATCATGGGCGGCTCATTGTAAGGAATCCCAAGTAGTTGACACTTTCTTTTGGTGAACTCTTCCTCGTTTTTATCAACAAACTTAAAATAAGGATCCTTAATCAAATAATCATCTAGTTCTTCAATCAACGACTCATTATTATTATCATCTTGAATCGCCTCCCATTCTCTTTCCAAATCATATTGTAACCGTCGACTAAGCTTTGTGAAATCATCAAACTGTTTATGCACCCATTCCCAGAAAGTAGTATCCGATGTCCCCTTAAGTCCGTTCAAGCGTTCAATTCTGCCCTTTTCTTGCAAAGCCTCCGCCTTTTGTGGGCAGTCTTCAACATTATCGTACCACTCATAATCTTCAAAGGTTACATCGTTTCCAACCCGTCTCATCCCAATTATACTTCCCCCATTACAGGTTCCGTCACTTTTATAATCACAGGTCGGCCAAACACTACTCCCGTCCTTGAAAACGAAGGGTGTACAGGTGTGATTAATGTGCGCAAATCCCCATGGTTTATCCCAAACCCATGGTACTTGATCATTCCATTCATAGTACCAGGTGTTTTTGAAATCGTCATAAGTCTTAAATCCTGGTAGTTCTCCAGTAAGCACATCATCGTCGACTTGAAGAAGGTAGTTAAATTCCTTGAACTGCTTGCACAAGGGTGTCTCATAATCGAACACATCAATATCTATTCTGAATAACTCTTCAATGCCTTCATTGATTGTTGAATCATTAAGTGACGACCCATAATTTCTTTCTACTTCTTCGTCTTCTCCTCTCATCCAATATACCCATAATGCATCCTTAGTAGCACGATCCATGCTCTTATGGTTATTAAACTTACTAGCCAACCATTCTGAAAAATCAACATCGTTAGGGTCATGGTTAACGTCAAAGCAAACCTTTCCAATCATATTCTTTTTTATCTCCATGAACTCGTTAAACTGCTTCTTAAAACTCCGAGTCAACCATGAAGTCATAATCTCCTTGACTTCATTTGCAGGGGCAAATTCCGGACTACCATATTTGAGTTCTAGCCAATCATTGAGGGAGAGGTCTATCAATCTTACCAATTTCCCATGAAATAGTAACTCCGCCAAAGCATAATTCATGTCATTATCCTGATAGTTCTCATTCAATCCCCAGTACTGTTCGGAATAAGGCATGTAAGAGATTTGGGCATTGCCTCCACCACAGCTGTTGTTGCTTGAGTCCATGTATGCAAGATAGAATTTCCCATCATCTTCTTCGATAGTAGTCCAGTTCAATCCTTCGGCTTCAATGATAGGCCATAAGAGCGACAATTCTTCTCCAGTGTACCTCACAAATACATCATAAGAGAATACCTCTTTGTCAATGTTGCATAAACGCATGAATTCCTTAAAAGCAGCTTCAAGAGGAGTCTCCCAAGAGAATAAATCTGCATCGATCATGAGTACATTGAATGAATCCGAAAACAAGCATTCCTTAGCAAGATATCCGTTAACTGACATGTCTTCCATAGCAAAATCTGTCATCCAAGGTAAAATCATCAGTAGGATTTGTTCGCTAGAAGAGAAATTAATGAATATAGAAACGGATATAAGAATAAAAATAGCTGATATCTGCAGACGATGCGCCGTATCCAAAAAGTTGGATACGCCGTATCTTAATACGTTAAAATTTTATCAGACTTTATCCAGAAAATAGATACGCCGCTTTAGAATTTAAGAATGCGCCGTATCGAATTAATTAATCAAAAATCAACTTATCTAATTAAAATTAAATGCGTCGTATTAACGAAAGTTAATGCGCCGTATTTTCGTTACGTTTAAAAATAAATATCGATTTTTGATTCAGAAAGATGCGCCGTATCGATAGAGATCGATACGCCGTATCTGTTTAATAATTCGCAAACTGTTTTTAATTAAAATAATAGATACGCCGTATCTGCTAAAGCAGATGCGTCGTATGGCGTTAACGTTTAGAAATTTCTTTTTTTTTTTTAAAAACAGATACGCCGTATCTGCAAAAGCAGATGCGTCGTATTACTTTATCGCTTAGAAAAATTTTCTTATTAAAAACAGATACGCCGTATCTTGGGGAAAAGATGCGTCGTATCGAATTAATTAAACGCGTTGTATTTTTTTTTTTAAAAATTAAACGCAATACGCCGTATCTGAGAGATCAGATGCGCCGTATCGTTTGATTTAGCACAGTACAACGATAGCAGAACAGAAAAATACGAAAAATAAAAACAAAAATTAAACACACAAACAAAAATAAACACACAAAAATAAAAGAAAACAATTAACACACAATACAACAAATATGCAAAATAGTACAATGATGCAATTAATCTAATAAAAAGAAAAAAAACTAATTAAAATACTAATTAAATTAACAGATAATAACAATTCACTCCCCGGCAGCGGCGCCAAAAACTTGATGCGCGTGATGTGTCGTTGCGGTTTAGCAGTTTTAATGCCTACTCAAGTTTTAAATTTATATTTAGCCGACTTATCAATAACACACACACTTAACGAGCAGTGTACCCGGTCAGTATGAAGATAATGGTAAGTAGAGTGTCGATCACTAAGAGTGGAACGTATTATCTCGTTATTCTAATCAGTATTTTAATATCCTAACGCAAGGGGGTTTCAGCCTGAGAGACTGGCACGATTTGTTGCAATTAAATAATAAAATAAACCAATAGGCACGAATCAGCAAGTAGCACACACGTACACAGATAAATACTCGAGACAATAAGAGGGCTGTCCTTATGATTAAGTAGATTGTCACTTGTTTTATTGATAGCTTTATATGAAGTGTATGTAGTTAACCCTTTCTCGTTGGTCCTATTCTTATCGGCGAGTAAACCCTTAATGATTACTTATGTCTAAAAGTTATTCCTAAGTGATCAATTTAGTAATAACCGTGGGAGCCACATTATGTCCCGCAGTCAAATGCCCGCAAGCCACTAATAAACACAGAGGTGATCAATGCACTAATAAGTAGTAACCAAAGACATCAACATATAAACTTTAATTGATGGGAAAGCAAGTATTAAAGGGAGTGCAATCTTTCGTTGTCACATTACACAAGCCACCAATCCTGATGAATTAAAGTTTGCTAACACAATAAAACAAAACTACTTAATGAATTAAACACATGCAGCACCTTCTTACAGCTCTTGTATCTTTGATTTGGGTGTGTCTTGTGCTGCCTCCTTGACTGAATTCGTCCTTTGTTCCTCCTGTTCGGTCTTCGGTTTTTGGTTTTTTCCGGAACTTGTAATTCGTCTGGTCTACGGGGTATTTATAGTTTCTGTCTGAGGGAAGATGCGGCGCATCTACTAAGTAGATGCGGCGCATGTACTTAACTTCGCGTGGGGTCCAAGATTATAATATTCAGGAATATTCGTACACCGCCAGAAGATGCGGCGTAACTCCATGATTAGATGCGGCGCATGTCCTCTTGTATCTTGGATCGTATCTGGTGATATCTTGATAGAGATGCGGCGCATGTCGAGAGTGAGATGCGGCGCATCTGGAGCAGAATTGACTTGATCTTGTCCATGTCAGTAGACCTTCAACTTTATGCACGTTTTGCTCCATAATTAGTCCAAAATCGCTAAGTTTCACCAAATGCTTGTTTTTACCTGAGAATTACAAAAGTAAACGATTAAGTATCAATCCTCATACATAATATAGTAAAACAAGTCAAATTAATAGGATAAATGATAGTAATAAAATGTACTTATTTGAGTTCATCATGTATTCTCAGGTTATCGGAAGCATGGATTGGCACGGGATTGGCTATGGACTATGTTATCATTCAAAGCAATAATATATTTTAATAAAAGTATTTTGAGAACCTCCTGCTGGGACCTGCATATTGTAACTCTGATATAAATGAATGATAACAATTTTATCTAAAACGTCTCATTTTCGAGTCGTTTTCTATTATCATAACTGTGAACTGTTTAGTAGCACCCCAACTTATATTTCCGCTGCGAATATCGAAAACGGGGGTGTTACATGCAAAGCCCAAATTTTTCTTTAATTCTTCAATCAGTTTAAGGAGGTTACTCAAAGAGAAGACAAAGATTGAAGAGGAGATCAAGGCTACAATGAAAGAAGAGAGTTCTGCAACCGACTTACATGCCTTGCCTCATAAAGAAAAGGACCCAGGAAGTTTTACTTTACCTTGTTTAATTAATGATATATCTTTCAATAATGTGTTAGCTGACTTAGGAGCTAGCGTTAGTGTTATGCCCCTTAAGACATTCACTACTCTAGGACTAGGAAAATTAGCACCAACTAAGTTGCTTATTGAATTGGCTGATAAAACGGAAAAACGACCTAAAGAGATTGCTAAAAATGTGCTAGTTAAGATTGAGAAGTTTGTTTTCCCCGTAGACTTTGTTATATTAGATATGCCCGAGGATGTTAAGATTCCTTTAATCCTTGGAAGACCTTTCTTGTCTACCGCCCATGCTAAGATTGATGTGTTTAAAAGAAAAATCTCATTAAGGGTAGGGAATAATAAACTAGTCTATAAGTGCCAAAATCCTGCTAAAAGCATAATTAGAGGCGTCTATGTGCTAGGATTAAGAGAACGTATGGACCTCGATCTAGAAGCTAGGCTTATGGGGGAAACATTGATCCAAAACAACTCAACTAATCCTAATCATGAGAACTTCGAGGAATTTATTGACCTTAATGTACCTACCGAACTTAGGCGCTATGTTGTTAATGATTCTGATGATGAGTGGTATGATTGCGAAGTAATTAACAAACGTAGGAGGATAGTTGAGCATACTAATTTGAATAATGATGTGTTTATTGAACTACCACCCCACCTTGCGTATTTATGCCTATATAATAATAAGAATTTCCCGTCTATCATTTTGTCATCTCTGCCGAAAGGGACAGAACCTTGTTTATACATATATTAAAGAAGAATGGCATGGAAATTAAGGACGATCAAGGAGTGTTCAATATTACTAGACTAGCGATGAGGGAGCGCGATGCTTCCGACTCTTTCAATGATCGGTATTAAGGAGCTGAACGTGAGTCTAACTTGAAGACTCTGGAATAAAGACAAGTGCTGACCGGGAGACAACCCGAAAAATTTTTACATTCTGTTCTGTGTCGAGTCTGTCAGACCCGCAGAAGATACGGCGCATCTCCATCCTAAGATGCGACGTATCGCCTGCACTGGTCATATCTTATTTATTTTTCTGCATTTTTATTTATTTATGACTTTAAAAACTTTCTGTCAGTATTTTAATCTGGTTAAGGATGCGACGCATCTTTTATCCTGATTCGTACTTATTCCAGGCTCGATACGGCGTATCTTCATCCATAAGATACGGCTTATCGACTGACCTGATGATTTTCAATTTAATTTTTTATATTTTATTTTTACTAACTACTAATGTATTATGCAAGTTTAAACTTTCTTAACTCAGGTGTGTTAAAGTCTGAATGGTATTATAGATTCCTGCATTTCCTGTGGATACATCATTTATGAAGCTTAAACATTCTCATCCACAAGAAAGTTGATTTTTGCTCTTAAACGAATAATGGAGGATCATACCGAGCAAATCTCAGGGGAGTTTTTCTGTTCTAATTCTTTTATTTTCCAGTTTTTAATCTTTGTTACAAACAACGAGGACGTTGTTTAACTTAAGTGGAGGGATTGGAGAATTAGAACACTTACTTGTCCTAAACTGTTTTTTAAAATATGCTTAAAATGTGCTTAATATATCAAAATTTAAAAATTTTAGCATGTTTTTGTTTAAAGTCTAAATTACATAGCTGCACACATAACATTATTTTCAAAAATTGTAAACTTTTCAAAATTCACAAATCTATGAGTGTGCCGGTGACTTGTAAACTTTAGAACTTGGCTTGTATACTATTCGAGACCACCATAATAAGTATTATCTATATAATTGGAATGACTTGTCTAAATTGGTAAATTTCTAGGATTACACCCAAATAGCCTTTATATGTTATGTGATATTAACTAACTACACTGGTTAGTTAACCCCCGTATAAACCCTTTTGTTACTCTCACTTTTAGCGTAAGGTACCCCTAGAAAAACACTCAGAGCCATTCCTTTCGTTTCTTACACCTTTGTTATAATGTTTCGTTACACCCTTACACCTTAGCCTACCCTGTAGATTAAAATCCGTGGTTGGTTAATTGCTTTAGGCAAAGTGTGTTTCCTTACATTACCTGTGTTCGCGTGCGTAATTCATTATCTTTGGTTGAGTCAGGAAATTGCACAATGCAATTAGTATGAAAGTAAATATTGTATATCTTTGAGTTTATTTTTCGTGTGTTTACTACTTTCGCTATTACAGTTATTTCTGAAAGTATGAAAAGTATGGAAAAATTATCCGGAAAGAAAGTGATAGAAAAGTTGTGAAATTTTACACATATGTTGATGTCAAAAAAAAAAAAAAAAAAAAAAAAAAAAAAAAAAAGGAAAAGTTGGAAGTTTGTTTTAACCAACTTATGTAAAGTTTTGTATTAAGTGGTCGATATCACCACTATTTGTTATATATTATATTTATGGATTGAATGGGAGTTGGCCGTTATGGGAACGCCAACTAAGGTTATTCTTTGATTGAGATCTTGTTGAGTATAATTCGTGTCTACCTAAAGCGTGTGTTTCAAGTGTTAAAGCGTGAGTTATTCAATGATATGAGTCTTATTCATGGGATGGTTGGGAAAGTAATTTACCACACTTAGGATTTTAATTTATCTGTTTTGTTTGATTTTCATTTTTACACCAATTTGTATCCCAAATATTATCCATACCCTATATTATTCTTTACCCAAACCTTTGATTTATTGAGCTTAGGGATTTGAGCAATCTTAAGTATCGTAGTCGTGGATTCGGCTATGTATTTATGATTTTGTCGCCCTTTTTGATATAATATTATTGGTGAAGATTACTTGGTCCTATCTTTAGCCCATTCGAGTTAAGGATTTGAGCAATTGCAAGTATCGTGTTCGTGGATTCGATCATGTATTTGTGATTTTGTCGCCTTTTCTGGAATGTGAGATCGATAGAGATTAAGAAGAATGATTAACCCTTAACCAACAAACCCTTTTTACCGCTTTAGACTTGTTATTCCTTGGCTTTAGTGGGGGAGATGCGTATACTTGCCAAGCTTATGATAGAATATTCGTCACGACTGGACAGTTAAACGTTTAGATTTGCTTTTATCGAAACATTTTATTTTATTTCTAATTCGTTAAGTGTTTGGTTGTGTGATTATGACAAAACGAATACATGCGTAAATATAAAAATAAATCCTAATATTTTTTAGGATACATTTTCATAAGATTTATTCTAAGGTTTACTTGGGGACAAGTAAAGTTCAAGTGGGGGGATATTTGATGAACTCAAATAAGTACATTTTATTACCATCATTTATCCTATTTATTTGACTTGTTTTATTATATTATATATGAGAATTGATACGTTAATGTTTACTTTTGTAATTCTCAGGTAAAAACAAGTATTATGTGAAACTTGGCGATTTTGGACTAATTATGGAGCAAAACAAGCAAGATGTTTAGAGTCTACTGAAATGTACAAGATCAAGACCATTCTGCTCCAGATACGCCGCATCCTACTTTTAACATACGGCGCATCACTATCAAGATTTCACAAGTTACAATCCAAGACGGAAAAGGACATGCGCCGCATACAAGAATGGAGTTACGCCGCATCTTAAGGCAGTGTACGAATATTCCTGAATATATTAATCTTGGACCCCACGCGAAGTTAAGTCAATGCGCCGCATCTACTTATTCTATGCGCCGCATCTAACCCTCAGACATAAACTATAAATACCCCAAGGCCAGACGAATTTCGGGAGCCTAGTTTTACAAGAAGACCGAAGACCACAAAACCCTAAGGCCGAATTCAGACGTGTTAGCATCACAAGACACACCCTAAACGAAGATACAAGAGCTGTAAGAAGGTCCTGCATGTATTCAATTCATTAAGTAGTTTTGTTTTATTGTATTAGTACACTTTAATTCATCAGGATTGATGGGCCGATTCCATGTGACTACGGAAAATCATGGGCACCCCTTAAAATTGATTTCCCATTAATTAAAGTTTATATGTTGATGTCTTTGGTGACTTTTATTAGTGCATTGATAACCTCTGTGTCTAGCTGAGCATTGCTTGGGTCGCCATGCCCCTTCCTCGCCTATTTAAGAGACGCTAAATAAATAGGATAGACATAAGTAATCATTAAGGGTTTACTCGCCGATAAGATTAGAGCCAACGAGAAAGGGTTAATTATATACACTTCATATAAAACTAGCAATAAAACAAGTGACAAGCTACTTAATTATCAGGACAGGTCTTCTTATTGTCTCAAGTATCTATCTGTGTACGTGTGTGCTAATCGCTGATTCGTGCTCATTAGTTTAGTTTATTATTTTATCATAACCAAACCGTGCCAGTCTCTCAGACTGAACCCCCTTGCGTTAGATTAGTTTGTACAGCTAACTTAAGATATTAAAATACTGATTAGAATAACTAGATAATACGTTCCACTCTTAGTGATCGACACTCTACTTACCATTATATTCATACTGACCGGGTACACTGCTCGTTAAAGTGTGTGTTTTATTGATAAGTCGGCTAAATATAATTTTAAAACTTGAATACTGCTAAACCACAACGACATCACGCGTGCACCAAGTCTTTGGAGCCGCTGCCGTGGATATAAAAGAATTAGAGCAATACACACGCACATCAGTTGGCTTGACTTTCTTTAATGATTTTGTTTATGGCTTCCGCTGTATATTTATGTATGCTTTGATTAGTCACCATAATGTGATGCTTCTACCCTTGCCGGGTTGGGGTTTTACAATTATGGTATCAGAGCCAGGTTGCGACCTGTAGTACATAAGCCATGGCCTGTGAATCATATGGACCCTAGGATTTGACCCTTAGGACTTAAGTTTTGACTGGTGAGTATTTGGATAGACATAGGTTTCTGTTTCGTCTTTCCTTTCGTGCCTATTCTTCCCTATTTTGCTAATCATTTTCGTGATCGTTCAGATGGTGAATACACGTTTTACCCAGTACACTGATGGACAGGATGGCCCTAATTTCGAGGCCATGATAGCCGATGCGATGGCTGCTGCTCTTCCTCAGTTGGTGACCCAAGTCACCAATAACATCAGAAATGGTGCGGGTTCATCAAGTGGTGGTGGTGGCGGTGCTCCACCTACTGCTCCACCTGCTGGTATTCATGTTTGGATCGAAAGGTTCAATAAGCTCAAGCCTCTCTCTTTCAGGTCTGCTGCCACTCCCACTAAGGCAGAGGACTGGATCACTTATCTTGAGAAGTTGTTTAGGGTCTTGGGTTGCGCGGATGAATTCAAGACACGCTTGGCTACGTTTAAACTGGAGGGTGACGCACTGAGCTGGTGGACAGCGTATGTTCAGTCACAGGAAGGGGATTTCGCTAATACTTGTTCTTGGGAGGATTTTTGTGGCATATTCTATAAGCAGTATATTCCGGTGTCTGAGCAGCAGAGGTACGAACGTGAGTATGGGGCTATTCGTCAGTTGGATAGAGAGTCGTCTGGGGAATTCATGCAGAGGTTCATGAGGCTGGCTAGTTTTGTTGGACCAGAGGTTACGGGTAATGCTTTTCGTCAGGCTAAGCACTTTAAATGGGCATTGAAGAAGTGGGTGTTGGATCGTATTGTGAACACCTAGTATGAGGATGTTGCTGCAGTTGCGAACGATGCCCGCAACATTGAGATGTTGCATGCTGATGAGGGTTCGAATAAGAGAGACAGGGATGAAAATCGTGTGAGCTACAGGGAGCAGGGTCGCCAGGACCAGGGATATGAGCAGAGGGGTCGTCAGGACCGGGATTCTAATCGGGGGCGTCAGGAGTTCAGGAGTCAGGATCAGCGGGTTTCTAGTAGGGGTAGGTATGACCGTCAGGATCATGGCAGCAGCGACCGGCGTCATTATAGAGATCAGTCGACTCGGGATTCTTATCAGGATCGTTCTTCAGGTTCTTCGGGTCAGAGAAGGACTACGGAGATCTTACCTCCTCCTCCACTTTGTGCTACTTGCGGAAAGGCTCATCCGGGTCCTTGCTTTAAGGTTACTGGTGGTTGTTTTTCATGTGGCTCTACTCATCATAGGGTTAGGGACTGTCCCAAGAAGGGTCATATTGTACCAGTAGACTCGGCGAAGCCATCTCCCACTAGGGGTCGAGTTTATGATTATAGTCGTGATCATGCGGTGGACTCATCAGGTACCATTACCGGTTTTCTTTCATTTGTGATCGTATTGTCTTTGCATTATTCCGTTAAATCTAATCCGCTTGCCAAGAAAACTTATTATAACCTTAACACCATTAACTAATCGTATCTCCATATCTACACCAATGAAAACCTATGATCTCATAACCGAAGCTATTTTAGTTAACCACATTTCTTATTCTGATCTGGTATGCCTTTGTTTTGTTTTCCGTTCTGTTTCGTTTCCGGTTCTTCGCAAATTTCGAGGACGAAATTTTTTTGTTAGAGGGGAAGAAGTTGTAATACCCAAAAATCTGAAACATGTAAAAAGACTAAAATGCCCCTACAATCTTAAATTTTGATTAATGAGTTTATAAAACACCAAATTGATCCCGAACCTTTGAAAATGAACGAGTTATGAAACCAAATAATTTATGTTACTACATTTTGACATTTTGCAAAGTACAAAAAATTATATAATCACACAATTAACATATATGGCCGATTTCTATTTAATATGTATTATAATAATTATTATTAAACTTTATAAACAAAATAAATACAAGATATGTACAAATAAATGGGGAAATCTTCCAAAATTTTATTTGATCTCATCTACACCTTACTTGGACCGAATTTCTTGCTCCCTCCCCCTCATATACTCGGCCTAATAATTCTTCTCTTTTTTTTAAAACCGAAACCTTAAAAACCCTAACATCGACAAACAAAAATTCGACCCTCCCTCCATTCGATTTTCTGGACGAGTGCTGGTATTTTTCTGGAGTTCTTCAAGGTCTAATCTAGCTAGGAAAAATAAGAGTTTGGTCGTGGGAAGCTTAATTCGATCCTAGATCTGTTCTGTTAGTGGATTATCTATATTGATTTGTTATTGTCTGGTGATTGGTACTGTGTGCGATACATGCCCTTCACATATATCTGGGAGCTGATCACTCCATTTTGATACATGAGGTCACCCCTCATATTATCTGAGAGGCATCCCCTCTATGGTTACTATATTTGATTTGTCTGGGCTCGTGGAGGATGACTATCCTAACCTATCTCATTACACCTTCACATTTGTTTATACCTCATGATGTTTCCCCATTGCACCATATCTTATTTTTGTTTCATTATCATTACTTTGTTTATGTATCTGTTCACTGAGCTTTTTAAGCTCAGCCGCATTTTCCTTTTCCTGCGGCAGGTATCTAAGCTAGGAGCTGGGATTTTTGCTATGGGGAGGAGAGTAGAGCTTAAATGGAGTTGCTACCTTAGATGACCACCTTTATATTATGACATTTGTTTAGACTTGTTTTCATCCTATTGTTCGTTTCCTTTGGATTATTCGTTATCATTTGAACTTATGTTTTTGGCTTAAGCCGTGTTGGCTTGACTTTCATTAATGATTTTGTTTAAGGCTCCCGCTGTGTATTTATGTATGCTTTGATTAGTCACCATAATGTGATGCTTCTACCCTTGCCGGGTTGGGGTGTTACACTATGTTATGAAAACCTTTTTAATTATACCATAGAAATGTTTTGAGAAAAACCAATTTAAAAAGATGTTTATAAATGATGCGAAACTACTTTTATATGAAAGGGTACTAACTTTTATGAACACCATACTTTGAAGACTAGCTTTATGAAAAATTGTTTTGAAAGACCATTTTTATGAAAACTACTTTAAAGGATCGTTTTATGAAAATCATGAATTAAAGGATTGTTTAAAATGGACTTTTGATAGAAACTTCTTAAACGGACTTTTGATCTGAACCATGACTTGATTATTGAATATGAACCTTGATCTGATAAACTCTTATTTGGACCTTTGATATTACTTCTGAGATATTTTATATGAACCATCTGTTATGTACCATTTGATATATGAACCTTTTGATATGACACTCTGATTTGATATGATATCTGACTCTTAGTTTGATACCCGAGCCAAAATTTGTGACCCTAGGCATGAGGGTTCCATGTCCATGTCATTGATGCACCAATGGCATGACTCTAGGGCGGTAGAGTGATGTTCCACCACGTCCCCATTATGATTATTATACGCGCACTACAATTATTATGGCCAGTATTTGTTTGGGGGGCGCATGGATGCATCCTAGATCTGATCTGTTTAGTGGATTTAACATGATTGATTTATTATTGTCTGGTGATTGGTACTGTGTGCTATACATGCCCTTCACATATATCTGGGAGCTAGCTACTCCATTTGAAGAATGAGGACACCCCTCATACTATCTGATTATCTGAGAGGTCTCCCCTCTATATGATTTGAAGATTTATGGTTACGATATGGTATGATCTGTTTCTGGGCTCGTGGTGGATTACTATCCCTTTTCTCTTTCCTTTATACTTATTCATTGACTTATCCCTTGAACCATATTATATCTGTTTGACCTTTGTTTCTGTTATTCTGTACTATTCTCTATTACTGTTTGTTATCGTTATATCTGTTCACTGAGCTCTCGTAGCTCAGCCGCATTTCTTTTCCTGCGGCAAGTTTTAGTAGGAAGCTGGGAATGGGTGGAGAGTACCTTGGACTTAGAAGACTTGATAGCTACTTTTGGACTTAGAAGTGATTAGAAGTTATTATTATTTTGGAATTAGTGTTTACTGGAAGTTTCTTTTGTAACCTTGTAGTTCCTATATTTCAATTGTAATCTTTGAGAATTCTTGTATTACTATAGAGGTATGCTTTGTTTTGATCTGATACGAAACCATTGTTGTGATATCTTTACCCTTGTCGGGTTGGGGTGTTACACCAAAGCTCCCTCTCTTCACCAATAGTCATGGTTAACAAGAAAGATGGTTCATGGAGAATGTGTGTGGATTACAGACAATTGAACAAGTACACAGTGAAAGACAAGTTTCCAATTCCTACCATCGAAGAATCGATGGATGAGTTGGGTGGGGCTGAAGTGTTTTCTAAGCTTGATTTGAGGTCTGGATACCATCAAATTAGAATGAAAGTAGAAGACATTGGCAAGGCTACTTTTAGGACTCATGAGGGGCACTATGAGTTTTTGGTCATGCCATTTAGGCTGACCAATGCACCTTCCACATTCCAGTCATTGATGAATACAGTGTTTAAACCATTTTTAAGGAAGTCTGTGTTGGTATTTTTTTGATGACATAATGGTATATAGCAAGACCATTGAAGAGCAATGTGTACATTTACAACAAGTGTTGCAGATAATCAGCTATTTGCAAAGAAAAGTAAGTGTTCATTTCCTGTCAATAAAGTTGAGTGCTTGGGCCATTTGATTACTGAGAAGGGTGTAGCAACAGATCCATCTAAGGTTGAGGCAATGAAGCAATGGCCAAGTCCTACTAACTTAAGTAGTTAAGAGGTTTTTTGGGCTTAACTGGCTAATACATAAGGTTTCTTAAGAGCTATGCAATGATTAGTCAACCACTTACTTCACTACTAAAGAAAAATGCCTTTCAATGGTCAAGTACAGCTGAGCAAGCTTTTGAAAAACTTAAAAGGGCTATGATAGAAGCTCCAGTCCTAGGGTTGCCAGATTTTAATGAAGAGTTTGTGATTG
Source organism: Artemisia tridentata subsp. tridentata (assembly GCA_021014915.2). Taxonomy (NCBI): domain Eukaryota; kingdom Viridiplantae; phylum Streptophyta; class Magnoliopsida; order Asterales; family Asteraceae; genus Artemisia; species Artemisia tridentata. The sequence continues at coordinate 195,635,669 of CP139501.1, read as the reverse complement.
AAACAGATGCCTCGGGTTCAGGTATTGGGGCTGTGTTGTATCAAAAAGGTCACCCATTTGCCTATTTGAGCAAAACTGTATCTGCTAAACACCAGGCATTATCCACTTATGAGAAGGAATTCATGGCAGTGGTGGCTGCATTGGAAAAATGAAATGGTTATTTGCTGGATAGGCATTTCAAAATAAGAACTGATCATTTTAGCCTCAAGTTCTTGCTTGGTCAGAAACTTACAACACCCTTTCAGCTCAAATGGCTTCCTAAGTTACTTGGTTTTGACTATGAGATTGCTTATAAAAAGGGTGTTGAAAATGCTGTTGTTGATGCACTGTCAAGGGCTAACCATGGGGCAGAGTTATTGCAAGTGGTGGTAAGTTCTGTGGCAAGTGATATGATGGACAAGATAAAGGCTAGTTGGCAGGCTGATGATACTATGATTGACCTGATTCAATCAATTCAAGATCACAGTTATCAAGGGGACAAGTTGACTTTTGATGATGGTATTCTGAAAAGGAAATGGAGGATTATGGTGGGGAATGATGTTAGTCTGAGAAACCAGTTAATTGCTTCCTTCCATGATGGGGTTGTTGGTGGGCATTCAGGAGTATTGGTGACTACAAAAAAGATCAGTTCAGTCTTCTATTGGAAGGGCTTAAAGAGAATGGTCAAACAGTATGTTAAGGAGTGTGATGTTTGTCAGAGACAAAAGCCTGACTTGAGTGCTTATCCTGGTCTCCTACAACCCTTACCTATCCCTCACAAAATTTGGACTGAAGTATCTATGGATTTCATTGAGAAGCTGCCTGCATCACATGGAAAAACAGACATCATGGTTATGGTTGATAGATTGAGCAAGTATTCTCATTTCATACCTTTATCTCACCCATTCAGTGCAAGTCAAGTTGCTCAAGCTTTCTTGGATGGAGTGTACAAGATTCATGGGTTACCTGAATCTATTGTAAGTGATAGGGATAAGGTATTTCTCAGCAATTTTTGGAAGTCTTTGTTTGCAGCCTTGAAAGTTAAACTCAAGTTATCCACTGCATACCACCCACAAACAGATGGACAGACAGAAGTAGTTAATAGATGTTTGGGATGTTACTTGAGGTGTATGTGGGGGGAGAAGCCAAAGGAGTGGGTCAATTGGTTGCCACTAGCTGAGTTTTGGTATAACACCAATTACCACACAGCCACAAACACTACCCCTTATGAGGCAGTCTATTGCCAAACACCCCCTCATCACATTCCTTACATTGCTGGGGATAGTAGGGTGGAAAGTGTGGACAGAACATTGCAAACCAGAGAAGAGGTGATCAATATGCTTCAATTTCACATAAAAAGGGCCCAAGATAGAATGAGAAACCAAGCCAACAAGACTAGGTCTGACAGGCAATTTGAAGTTGGGACTTGGGTTTATTTGAAGCTTCAGCCACATAGGCAAGTCACTGTGAGGCAAGGTCAACAACACAAACTCTCTGCAAAATTTTATGGGCCTTTCTTAGCGGAGGAGAGAATTGGTAAGGTGGCTTACTGTTGGGTCATGAAAAACCCAAGAATGCTTCAAACATGATTTGGACACAAATTAACTAAGTGTTAACTTAAACCGAGAACAATTCAAGTCACTGAGAGAACAGCCTCTCAGTGAGTCATCTTCAGGATGCTTAAGGCGAATTCAAGAAGAAGGATTCACTACTCAGGAAGGCGGTACTCCCTGAGTAGGACTTAAGCCAAAGAAGAAGATGATGGTTCAGTGAGTATTGGACAAGAACTCACTGAACCCCAGTCTCCTCAACCAACAAAGTGATTGAAAGACTGAGGAACCAACGCCTGAAGAAAAGGCGGGAACAATAGGGAAAAGATCTGAGAAGATAATAGTGTCAGCCCAACACTCTTCTCTTGTCAGATCCAACCTTCCCTATTACGGCTAAAAGTCATGGAGTGTCAGCCAACAACTCCCAAAGTCTTATTAGCCCTTTCCTATTGGTTCTTGGAAATGACAATTACTATTTGTAATTGTCAGACACGCAACCTCAACAACTTGTATTATATTTAATCACTTATACTTAGAATACCTGTGTATAAATAGATCAGAAAGGAGAGAAGTTAAAGTGTGCTTTGTATATTGAAAGTCTTGAACTTTTACAAAGGAACTTCTCTCCTACAAAGAGTATACAACTCACTGAGATAGCTCAGTGGGTATATTGTTACCACTCAAGCAAAACTTGAGTTTCGATAGGAGACACCCCATACCCTTGTCTATTTGATTCGTTATTTTAGTTTCCAAAGGAAAAGGCAACGTATGCGTTTTCCCCGGGTCGTTTCCCAACGAAGGTCGAATATCGAGTCTTTGTTCCGGTGTCGAATACGTGTGGTGAATGAGTGAAAAAGAGTGATTGATTTGTGATTTAATACTACGAACAATAAAAGTAAACAACTAATTAAGCTAATGAAACAATTAAACTAAGCATACGAACTTTAAGACGAAAATTTGAATTTAAAAAAAACGCTACGCGACGAATTATAAAACGCAAATAAAAGTGATTTTGTGAAATTTAAAACCTAAAAATATAAAAATAATTTTCCTATATTAAATCTGATAAAAGGAAATTTTTGGAAAAAGAAAAATATTTTTTTTTTTGACTTTTTAATAATTTTTATGAATTAAAACTATTTAAAACTAATTAAGTGATTTAACTAAAATGCAAAAGTAAAAAAAACGAATGGACTGAAAATGTAGTTTAGAAAAACTAAATTATAAAAGAAAATTTGGAAAAATAAAAGTTTTATAAAAGCTGAGGGACTAAAGTTGTAAAAACTGAAACTATTATAGATTTAATAGAAGACAGGGACTACAATTGCCAAAAAACAAACTATTTAACACTAAAACTACCTAGGCACGATTTAAACTAAATCAGAAAATTAAGGGACCAAAAGTGACAAACTCAGAAACTTATGAACACCAGTTAACACCGAAAGTAATCTCACAAAGCTCTTTTCAAATGCTTGTAAATTGCTCAAAACTTAACCAATTTTGAAACCGAAGACTGTTTTGGAAAGCTGAGCAAGTAGAGATTACTAAATTTCAAAAAGCCCTATCACAAAGACTCAATTACTAACTCAATTCGAAGCAAATACAGTTAGCAAAACGATGAACTTGCAGCAGACTTTTTAAAACAGAAGGTTTTCGACAAATTTTGATGCCAAATTTAGATTGCCAAACGTTATCGCTATTACTTGAAATTAATAACACAAAAACTAAGCTATGTTAACTGCTTAAAAACACAATTTCTCACAATTTCGAACACTAATGATCATTCAAATGAATTCATGAAAACAGCAACTCAGTTCCATATGCCACAGATTCTAACGAAACGTTTGACCAATTAAGCGCTAACTATAGTGAATTTAAGTAATCCCAGATATTATACTAATAACCTACTATATGATCTTCCCACAAACAAAAATCCAAGGTCACGGCTTAAACGAATAAGCTAGAAAGAAACTAAGCTCAGTTGCTCTAAACCGCGATTAGTACCAGATTACTATGATAGCAGCAGCTTGTTTTGACCAAATTAACACTAACAAATGCTTACTAACATGAAATTCAACCCTTAAAGTCTATTAAACTAGTTGAAATAAAGCTGTAAAACTAATTATCTAACACGCCTACGCTAATGATCTAATCGAATTATCCCATAACAGTACCTCAATATCAGCATACCACAGCAGTTAAGAGATAACAAGCTAATTAAGTAATACTCACCAAATGTCCTGCTGCAATATTAGATAAACTCAGAATATAATCAACCCAGGCTTAAGCCAAACAATACCCATTATCCTGCTCTAATCCTCATCACCATTCCACAGCTTATTCACCAGCTTATAAACTTATCAGATTTTTTTTTTTTTTTTTTTAAACTGAAATAATACTCAGATAAAAACAATACTGAATAAATTTTAATTCAAGAACAACTATTAAACTGAAAATGAAAATTTCATTAACCAAAATAAAATTACAAAGTTAAATTCGGATATTCTTAAAATTGATTTAAAACTAAAAATTACAATAAAACATTTAATCTAAAACATTAATAAAGAAAATTACAACCCTCCCTCTGAGGAGTGATCCCCGCTATTTATAGGCCATGGCCGATCCTTCTGGAGAGTCCACGTTGGCGATCCTCGTGCGTTCACAGCTATATCCACCCTTAGATTACATCTTGCTCACCAAGCTTCATTTCCAGCCGTATGATCAAAGTAGCGATGTGTTCGGTCCAATGAGCAGCTGCCATGTGTCATTCCTTCTGTCAGACCCTTCTAGAGAACCAATCATTTGACCGAAGTACCCTTAATTGTGGTAAAAATCGTACGGGGTGAAATTAGGGTTCGAGTGAATAGTAAATCTTCTGGGTTTAGTGAAGAAAAGGGGGCGCGTGTTTTGGTGCGTGTTTTTATTTTTGTTTTGACCGTGTATATTAGTTTTTTGACCGGGTATGTTTTGGTGTTGGATCCGGATTTAAATGGGAAGGTTGGGCTCGGGTTTAATTGGGAAGGTTGGGCTCGGGTTTAATTAAATGGACTGGGGTAGGATTTGTTGGGATGGATATATTAAAGGATCCGGATTTTAAGTAGTGAAAGGATTTAAGGGTTTTTACTTATAGGGACCTTTTGTGTAAATTGCTGAAAATCAAGGGACCTTTGCTGCCATTTTTCAAAAGATGATCTAAGGGCTGAATTTGACAACTTCTGATAGTTGGAGGACCTGGGTTGACTTTTTGACCAAATCTTCTCCTCGGCATCGGCTAAAAATAACACTTCCATATCTCGTGCTCGTTTTTCCGGTTCTTTCTTGATTTTTGTCTTTTTCTTCGATATCCGTGCCTGCATATGTAAAAACACAAAAACACAATATATTTGGCATTTTGGTCGGGTTTTTGGTCTTTTTGGGTCCGGTTTAGGTCAAATAAAGGTATGTGTTTAAGCACATACCAAAATTCCCCCAGACTAAGCTATTGCAATGTCCTCATGCAATGTTATAAAAACACGTTTTCGAAACCTAAAATTTCCAATCTCTTTTTACTAACTTTGAGAAGTAGCAAAATTTTCAAAAGAGATTAAGAAATCTTAAAGTTCTAAAAACTCCCCATTTTCCTTTTATTCTATTTTTGTATTTTTCTTATTATTCATGTGACGGCTTTGTTGACAATCATTATCTTTCGATAACTTTTAGGGTCTTCGAGCAGGAAACACGACTCATAAAGAAGTGACCATACGGATAAAATTCGTCGTCCCTGATTTTTCACGAGCCCCCAAACTAAGCTTAAAAACGAAATCATTGTTATTTACAAGTTAGATTGCCAACACTACTCAGAAAGCTAATTGTGGACTTTTTGTTCCCAAACTCCTATTTTCCTCTATTTATTTTATTTTTGGTGAGAAATGAATTTCTTCAAATTCTCATTTTGATAAGTTTTATTCCGATAAAGATACCTAGTTTAGACGCTAAATAGTTTCCAAATCTTCCCTCGAAAACCGTTGCATACAAAAATGAGGTCCACATCAAGGTCTCTGATTTAACACGATTTTGAGGATATCCCTTTTATTTGCGACCGAAACAACTCATCTACGAGTCCAGAGACGGAAGCCTTTATTAGGATACCTCGGAGTCGAAATTTGGCATTTTTAACATTATTAAGCACATATTATTAATCCTTGGCCCTTTATAACAATCACAACATCGGCTGCGAACCGGCAAGATGTGATAGTCTATTATGACCTTGGAATTTTTCCTCTGCCTTTATTAGAAGTCTACAACATCGGCTGCGAACCGGTAAGATGCAGAAAACTTTTTATGGCTTTGGATTATTATTATATATTATTATTCATTAAATATTTTGCCAAATCCCGAGTCCTACGGCTTTTATAACAATCCCAACATCGGTTGCGAGCCGGCAAGATGGAATAGTCTATTACAACATAACACTGGCAGTACCTTGATGTGTACCCAACTTTCATAAGCAAGAATTCTCTAAGGAAGAAATAAAAACTAATCATCGCCAAAACTAAAATAGCTTTAATTATTCCTAAATTTCTATTTTTGAGTGAAACAAGCTTATGGGAACAAAAAGCCATAAGTAACTTCGATGAGCTCTAAAGAGAACCAACTACTCCACGTTTAGCAATCTAACTTATAAACGACTCTATCATTTCTCGTTCTTCGCAAATTTAAAATCTTAAATAATAAGATCCGCGAATGCTTAGCCTTATAATCAAGCCATGCATATATAAAGTCAAATACGGGAACTTGCAAACTCTTAAAAAGAATTCGCGTTTTCTAGCTCCTTGTGTAAAAGACTAGCACGAGCTTATGGATTATAAATGGTTAAGGGGACAAGCTAGGGCTCAACACGCCCGGTCAAGTTAGAATTTTATTCCTACTCTCACCAGCGGAAAATCAACAAAATTGTCAAAATTATTATATTTTTGCACAAAAATTTTTTTAAAATTTTTCTCATTTTTTGGATTTTTTCAATTTTGGAGGAAAAACGGGGTTGCATGAGAAAACGGCAAAAATGCAAGGCAAAAATCAAATCGAAAGATTACCCCCCCAGACTAAAACGAGACATTGTCCTCAATGTCTTAAAGGTAAGGGTTCTCCTACATAAATCTAAGGCCGTTTATTAATTATGCCAAAAGATAGATGTAAAACGATAAGATTTTAGGATATTGATAAGCAGCGAATGATGAAACTCGAGTAGCGTGAAGGAAACTACGAGCACGAGAGTCTTCATCATCGGGTATTCCTAGACACATCACAGAAAACACGAAACACAAGAAACGGAAGAGGGGATCCCTCCTCACGTTTTATTAGAAATAAGATAAGAAGATAGATAGATAAGCATGGGGTGCCTCCCATGAAGCGCTTGTTTTTGGTAACCGAGTCACATGAGCTTGACTCGACCCCGAATTTAGTTGTCCTTGGGGGAGCATGTGGAAGAGATAATCTCAATCGGACTTTCGTTCAAGATGTTTGGATAAACACTGAAGCACATGAAAGTTCCACTCCGATGAGATACCCGCGGTATTTTAGAAAGAAGAATCATAAATGGTAATACCGGGGTCAAAGGTAACATCCTCACTCCCGAAGGAGTGAAAGATGGGAGAAGGCACAACATATGTGATGAAGAGCATAAAGATGGTGATGATGATCATAATAAGCTCTTCATCATCAGCAGAAATTTTCTCAAAAGTCTCGGGCGGGAGGGTTGGGATGAAAACTTCATGAGAAGGTACACCTCCCCCCAGACTAGAATCTTCCTCCAGATCAAAATAGAATTTATCATATTCTAGAGGAGATATAAAGAAAGAAAGTTCATCGGAGAACTTGTCGGGATAAAGATCATTCATATCAAAATGAAATGATTCATATTCGGGAGGAGAGATATGAGCATGAGAAGTGGTACTGCCACTACCCGTCTCCTCCGAATGATCAATATTGAAGAAGAAAGCTTCAAAAGCCGGGATAGAAAGATTTAGATCAGAAGTGGGATTGCCACTAGCCGTGTCAAACGTAAAATTCTCATAATTGGTACAAGCATCCTCGAGCTCGAGCTCCAGAGGATCTGACGGCTTTTCTTCAAGAATAACTTCTTCATAAACTTCCTCCGGGGGAAAGGAAAGGAACGGTTCATCAATTATTTTTAATGAATCATCTTCCCCCGGATCACTGTCAGTCTCAACAATTTCCGGCGAAATTGGAGATTTATCAAAGAATGCCTCGACCTCTTCCCTCGAGATATCACTTTCTTCCATCGTAGGAGAAAGATGGGAAGAGTCGGAATTAAGAATCTCGATGTGATAAACTTGTTCTGGAGGTGGGACAAGAGGTGTGCTCTTAGAGCTAGCAATTTCCACCGCTTCCGTTGTAGTCTCTGATTCGTCTTCATCATCGTCGTCAAGAACACTCTTAGAATTTGCAGCACAACACTCAAACCATTTGTTTGATCCAAGATTGATTTTCATAGCCTTGAGTTCAGCACGTTTTTCTGACATGCTCTTGACCGTGAATCTTGAAAGGTTTGGATCAACTCTTTTAGGAGCAATTACGGGATCGGACTTTTGATCAACCGTAGTGACATTGCATTTGTCGGTTTGAGGTTTCGAGTTCGGATTAATATTGAACGTGATTTTTTCCTTATCGACCCGCAAAGTAATTTCTTCACCATAGACATCGATCAAAGCACGCCCGGTCCTCAAGAATGATCTTCCTAGAATAAGAGGAACCTGGGGGTCGGCGTCAAAATCAACTACCACAAAATCTGCTGGAAAATGGAACTGCCCCACCTTTACAAAGACATCCTCGGCTACACCTTTAGGAAGGGTGATGGATCGATCCGCAAGCTCGAGGGTCATGCAAGTGGGGGTGAGATCGGGTAGAGAAAGTTTCTTCCAGATGGATAACGGCATTAGGTTGATGCTCGCACCAAGATCGGCCAAGGCGTGACATTCAACCTTTCCCGGAAATTCACATGGGATGAGAAATTTTCCGGGATCTCCAAGCTTTTCCGGAAGCTTTTTGAGAATTGTCGCGGAGCAGTTTTCGTTCACTGGAGTTTTTGTCATTTCAAATAATTTTTCTTTATTGCTCAACAAACTTTTGAGTGTGGAAGTGAATTTAGGCATCAAGAGCAAAGCATCCGCGAAGCTTATATCAAAATGTAATTCTTGGAATATTTGAAAGAATTTTTCCATTTGACTCGAAGCTTTATCACGGAGCTTTTGATCACTCAATCTCGAAGGATACGGAAGATTGGTCTTAACGGGAATTTCTTTTGGTTCAACATTTTTCGGTTCAGATGGATGGATGACCGGAGGTTGGACGTCTTCGGTTCCTCCGTTGTTAGTAGGAGGTTCCGTGTCCTTGGTCGCCTCGGTCTCACGGACGACTACCTTGGGAGGTAGAGAAGAATCGGTAGTCGGAGCCGTGGGTCCATCATATGAAATACCGCTCCTAGTAGTGATCGCCTTAGCATCGCCCCTCGGGTTGGCGATCGTGTTGCTTGGAAGAGTAGTAGTACCCGAACCCGAGGGTCGATCATTTAAACGTTTGTTCAATTCGGTTATCTGATTAATCATCATTCTATTCATTTCCTCTTGTTTCTTTTGTTGTTGTTGGTTTTGAAGAATGAATTGCTTTAATAACTCATCCGAGGGCGATGGGTTTGGCACAAATCCTTGATTTTGATTGTTTGGAAGATTTGGCCCTCGGTTGTTTTGAACAAAACCTTGATTATAATTCCCAGGATTTTGGTTTTGAAAATTTCCTTGATTCGGGGCTTGGTTATAATTCCCTTGGTTTTGATAAACTTGATTGCCCCGATTTTGATTTTGATTATTTGGAACATTACGGTTTTGCACTTGCTGATTTTGATTTGGTGGGAAACCGGGTGGTCCGAGGAAGTTGTTAGAACGGTAGCTGAGCAAATTACGGTCACCTTGGGGTTGGTAACCGTTACCACCCGTGTTGTAGGTTCCCGTAGCAGCATAAACATTCTCTTGAGTGTAGCCACCGGAGGCTGGGCACTCGAAATATTGGTGCGGACCACCACATGTCTCACAACTATGGTTAACAACATTCACTTGATTGTTGTTGTTTTGAGTTGAAATCTGATTTTGATGAATTCTCAAGATAGCCGTTGACAAATCATTCATTTGTTTAGAAAGAGCGGCTATCTCGGAGGTAGAGGAATCAGTGCTAGATCTTGTTGACTCATTCCTCTCGGCAGAGGAATCCCAGAAATTATGGTGGGCGGTCATGTTTTCAATAAGATCATAGCACTCTTCGGGTCGACGTTTCATAAACGTACCACCGGCAGCAGCATTAATCGTATCACGGTGTCGTAATGTCAAACCGTTATAGAAGGTATCTATAATAGTGACCAATAACATATTGTGGTTCGGACACTAATCAATCGATAACTTGTAGCGTTCCCATGCCTCAAACAATGATTCATCGGGAAGCTGACGGAAATTGCTAATCTCATTCCTTAATTTCGTCACCATCGATGGTGGGAAATATTTCGCCAAGAACTTCGTAACCATTTCGTCGAAACTACGAATGGAGTTCTTGGGAAGACGATCAAACCATGCGGTGGCATGATGCGTCAAGGAGTAAGGAAAGAGATATAGATGGAGGGCGTCATCGGAGACCCCATGTTGTTTCATACTTTGGGTAACGGTTATGAATTTGTCAAGATGCTTGTTAGCATCATCACCCGGCAAGCCATGGAATTGGCACGAATTTTGGACTTGTTGAATCATATGATGCTTAAGTCCAAAATCGGCGGCTTGAATATTGACGGGGGCAATCGGGCCACCACGTCCGTGCATTGTGGGTTGGCACAGCTCCTCCATCGTTCGGAGATCGGGAGCTGGCATGTGATTATCACCACCCATCGGCGGGGGTTGATTGTGTGGTTCATCGGCCATTTCCTCAACGGTTGAGAAATGAACACGGTGATTGTGACGAATAATCCTCTCGGGATTTGAGAGTGGTGAAAGAAGAGGGTGAGAAGTAGAAGATCGGGTGTGCATACACCAAAAACAAACACAAAATCAAAAAGAAAAACCAAATTTGAAAAGAAAATATTTTTGGATTTTTATTTTTATAAGAAAAATTAGATTTATTTTCTTTTTGGTGATCGTTAATCAACCGTACTCGTTTCTTTCAAAACTACGCGCAGCGTGGCGGGAGAGAAGAATGGATCTCTCTTCGGTCTGCAATTTAATGTCAAGACCTCCTTAAACCCCGTAATTAGGTTGTAGTAAAGAAATAATCCAAGAAACGTTTAATTTTCCGATCTCTTTTGTTGTTATTTCGGAATGGTTTACAACCGCCCTCCTTCAACGGAAGACCGAGGATTTATTATTAATGGTGAAAACACTTTAAGAAAAGTGTTTTTTAATTATTATATTTTTGTATTTTATTTTTATGAAAACGAAAACTTCCGAGGAAGGGTCTTCAAAACACGATTCTTATGGCGAAACTCCAACTCTTTTCAAGCCTTCCCCGGCAGCGGCGCCATTTTTTGATTCGTTATTTTAGTTTCCAAAGGAAAAGGCAACGTATGCGTTTTCCCCGGGTCGTTTCCCAACGAAGGTCGAATATCGAGTCTTTGTTCCGGTGTCGAATACGTGTGGTGAATGAGTGAAAAAGAGTGATTGATTTGTGATTTAATACTACGAACAATAAAAGTAAACAACTAATTAAGCTAATGAAACAATTAAACTAAGCATACGAACTTTAAGACGAAAATTTGAATTTAAAAAAAACGCTACGCGACGAATTATAAAACGCAAATAAAAGTGATTTTGTGAAATTTAAAACCTAAAAATATAAAAATAATTTTCCTATATTAAATCTGATAAAAGAAAATTTTTGGAAAAAGAAAAATATATTTTTTTTTGACTTTTTAATAATTTTTATGAATTAAAACTATTTAAAACTAATTAGGTGATTTAACTAAAATGCAAAAGTAAAAAAAACGAATGGACTGAAAATGTAGTTTAGAAAAACTAAATTATAAAAGAAAATTTGGAAAAATAAAAGTTTTATAAAAGCTGAGGGACTAAAGTTGTAAAAACTGAAACTATTATAGATTTAATAGAAGACAGGGACTACAATTGCCAAAAAAACAAACTATTTAACACTAAAACTACCTAGGCACGATTTAAACTAAATCAGAAAATTAAGGGACCAAAAGTGACAAACTCAGAAACTTATGAACACCAGTTAACACCGAAAGTAATCTCACAAAGCTCTTTTCAAATGCTTGTAAATTGCTCAAAACTTAACCAATTTTGAAACCGAAGACTGTTTTGGAAAGCTGAGCAAGTAGAGATTACTAAATTTCAAAAAGCCCTATCACAAAGACTCAATTACTAACTCAATTCGAAGCAAATACAGTTAGCAAAACGATGAACTTGCAGCAGACTTTTTAAAACAGAAGGTTTTCGACAAATTTTGATGCCAAATTTAGATTGCCAAACGTTATCGCTATTACTTGAAATTAATAACACAAAAACTAAGCTATGTTAACTGCTTAAAAACACAATTTCTCACAATTTCGAACACTAATGATCATTCAAATGAATTCATGAAAACAGCAACTCAGTTCCATATGCCACAGATTCTAACGAAACGTTTGACCAATTAAGCGCTAACTATAGTGAATTTAAGTAATCCCAGATATTATACTAATAACCTACTATATGATCTTCCCACAAACAAAAATCCAAGGTCACGGCTTAAACGAATAAGCTAGAAAGAAACTAAGCCCAGTTGCTCTAAACCGCGATTAGTACCAGATTACTATGATAGCAGCAGCTTGTTTTGACCAAATTAACACTAACAAATGCTTACTAACATGAAATTCAACCCTTAAAATCTATTAAACTAGTTGAAATAAAGCTGTAAAACTAATTATCTAACACGCCTACGCTAATGATCTAATCGAATTATCCCATAACAGTACCTCAATATCAGCATACCACAGCAGTTAAGAGATAACAAGCTAATTAAGTAATACTCACCAAATGTCCTGCTGCAATATTAGATAAACTCAGAATATAATCAACCCAGGCTTAAGCCAAACAATACCCATTATCCTGCTCTAATCCTCATCACCATTCCACAGCTTATTCACCAGCTTATAAACTTATCAGATTTTTTTTTTTTTTTTTTTAAACTGAAATAATACTCAGATAAAAACAATACTGAATAAATTTTAATTCAAGAACAACTATTAAACTGAAAATGAAAATTTCATTAACCAAAATAAAATTACAAAGTTAAATTCGGATATTCTTAAAATTGATTTAAAACTAAAAATTACAATAAAACATTTAATCTAAAACATTAATAAAGAAAATTACAACCCTCCCTCTGAGGAGTGATCCCCGCTATTTATAGGCCATGGCCGATCCTTCTGGAGAGTCCACGTTGGCGATCCTCGTGCGTTCACAGCTATATCCACCCTTAGATTACATCTTGCTCACCAAGCTTCATTTCCAGCCGTATGATCAAAGTAGCGATGTGTTCGGTCCAATGAGCAGCTGCCATGTGTCATTCCTTCTGTCAGACCCTTCTAGAGAACCAATCATTTGACCGAAGTACCCTTAATTGTGGTAAAAATCGTACGGGGTGAAATTAGGGTTCGAGTGAATAGTAAATCTTCTGGGTTTAGTGAAGAAAAGGGGGCGCGTGTTTTGGTGCGTGTTTTTATTTTTGTTTTGACCGTGTATATTAGTTTTTTGACCGGGTATGTTTTGGTGTTGGATCCGGATTTAAATGGGAAGGTTGGGCTCGGGTTTAATTGGGAAGGTTGGGCTCGGGTTTAATTAAATGGACTGGGGTAGGATTTGTTGGGATGGATATATTAAAGGATCCGGATTTTAAGTAGTGAAAGGATTTAAGGGTTTTTACTTATAGGGACCTTTTGTGTAAATTGCTGAAAATCAAGGGACCTTTGCTGCCATTTTTCAAAAGATGATCTAAGGGCTGAATTTGACAACTTCTGATAGTTGGAGGACCTGGGTTGACTTTTTGACCAAATCTTCTCCTCGGCATCGGCTACAAATAACACTTCCATATCTCGTGCTCGTTTTTCCGGTTCTTTCTTGATTTTTGTCTTTTTCTTCGATATCCGTGCCTGCATATGTAAAAACACAAAAACACAATATATTTGGCATTTTGGTCGGGTTTTTGGTCTTTTTGGGTCCGGTTTAGGTCAAATAAAGGTATGTGTTTAAGCACATACCACTATTCAATCCCAAGTGTTTGTTCCGCAAAACACTTGGGTATAGATTCTTGGAATTATTTCTAATAAGAATTTAAACGTTGAAAAATATTGTTGTTTTTATATTCACGTTTTATAACTGTTAGAATTAATCTTAAACATTGTATTAGTCATAAACACAAATAGATTAACTTTCTAGTTAACTCTAATCGTGTAAAGGGACTAACAAGTGGTATCAGAGCCTCTGGTTTATAAAATCTTTTATACTAACCAAGAGTGCTCTAGGTTTTTAAAACCAAGATCCTACTATGGCTGATATCAATCTACCCCAGCTAGTCGACAAAAAGGGTGGCAGCTACTCCGCTGTTGCACCCAGACTTGAAGCTGGGAAATTTAGCAAATGGAAGAAGCGTATGATTTGCTATCTTACTGGTATGGAACCCTACTACATCACCTGTATCAGGGATGGCCCATTTGTCCCTAAGACAGCCGCAGGGCTAAATAAGCCTGAGGCCCAATGGACCATTGATGAGAGGAGGGTGGTCAATCAAGACCAACGCCTGAAAAGCATCCTTATATCATGTCTTCCTGACGATATAATGGAATCAATCATCAACTGTCTAATAGCCAAGCAAACTTGGGATGACTTGGTAAACAGCTTTGAGGGTCCCTCAGATACCAAGGAAAATAGGGTCATGGACCTTAAACTTGAGTATAATACTTTCAGGGCAAAAGACTCTGAAAGTCTCTCACAGACCTACACCAGATACAAGACTTTGATAAATGAATTATCAAATGATGGTGTTGTATTGTCCAAACATGAGACAAATGTTGGCTTTGTCAACAGTCTCCCTGAGAAGTGGCTCAACTTCTCACAAGGCCTGAGGAATGCTAACCACATTCAGAACCTTGAGCTCCCTGAAATTTATGGGAAGTTTTTCTATGAGGACAACTTGATCTCAAGGAGATACCCAGACTCAAAAACTCTTGAGTCCAAAAAGGCCTTAACCTCTACACCCATATCAACTGCTTTCTATTCTAATGGTGTTGTGCAGGATGTTCAAGAGGATTCTGAAGAAGAAATTGATGAAAGGACTGGTGAGGAGTACCTGAACGACCTGAACTTGGAATTCCAAGAAAGGGCACTCCTTGCTAGTTCAAGACGTTTCATCAAAAGAAATCAGTCCAAATTTACAAAACCAAAAGCAAATGAGACCACTGAATGCTTTAAATGTGGAAAAAAGGGTCATTTTGCTAGGGACTGTTATTCTAAAACTATCTCAGAACCCTCTTACAAATCCTCAGGAACTAGCAAGTTTCAACCTAAAATGTTTCAGTCCACCCAACAATTTCAAAACAAGGGTCAAAAGGATTTTGAAGCAAAATATAGGAATATCAAAGCTAAACTTGCACTTCTTGAAACTAACCCCATATTGCCTCAGGCTGCTCAAACATCTAAACCTATTCAGACAAAGAACAAGGTTTTAGTAGCTGAAGCATATGATTGGGATGATGAAGAGGTTTCCTCAGATGAGGAAATAAGAGTTAGTGCACTGATGGCACTTTCTGAAGAGGATCAGGTGGCTGTGGGAAAAAGCCATGCTAGAAATGGAGAATGGGTCAACATCACTATGAAGAAGGTAAATACTTTACTTTCTATGGATGATGATTCTGATTGGCAGTCTTACATGAATTATATGTGTGTTGATTTAAAGTTTGTTGAGGAACAAAGGTTTAACCTGTTTTCAAAATATAACAATATTGTGTCAGAATTAAACAAATGTAAAGATGAACTGCTTGTACTTAAGCAAGCCAAACTAGAAACAATAACTCTACAAATTCAGAACACTGAGATTTTGAAACAAAACCAAGTCCTTCAAACTGAACTTAACAAAGAAAAGGCTATCATTCAAAGCTGGACCAAGAAGAACCCAAAGGTTTTTGACACTGTGGGATTAATCTCTCAGAAAACCATTGGTATTGACCCTCTTATGGTTGATCCAATTGTGTGTCAAAATGAAATAAACTTTGTTCCAGCTGGCATATCTTTTGAGCAAGAATTGCTTCCCAAGTCAAATGACTGGATTATCAGGGACAACCCAGTCAGTAAGTTACCAAACTTTGAGACTGGAAAGATCTTGCTTCCTGAAAGTTAGGCTTTGAAAAATATGCTTGGTCTCACTAAAAAACTCAGTAAGCTTGAACTCACTGAACCACTCACTGAGTCCTTGAATGAGTCTGAATCAGAATCATACCCTCCACTTCCTCCACTAAATACCCTTCAGGGTGCTGCACCTAACTTAGGCCTCCCACCTATGGTCTTCTCACCACACTCTCCAAAGGAGAGATCAGGAAGGGGAACAACCATCCTGAAGAGAGCAAACCTTGATGTCTCAGTAAATACTGATGGCTCATCAACTTCAGTCCCTTCTGAAGTAACAACCCAAAGCCCTGACTCAAAATTTGATCAGTTGGCTGAAATGGTCAGGAAGCTAGGAGAGAAGATTGCATCTTCTGAGAAATCTTCTCAATCCAAGAAGGAACAAAAACCAACTTCCTCAAAGACCAAACCCAAACCCACAAAACCCCTGAAAAGATGTGAGCTATGCAACTATACAAATCATCTCACTAATGATTGCTATAGAGTCCTTTATTGCATGATTTGCAAAAAAGAAGATCACAGGACCTCTGATCATAAACAATGCTCAGTCATGTCAAACTTTTCAGGACTTAAGGCTCAGTGCCTGAACTACCCTTCTAATTCTAAGCAGAAACAGAAGCAAAAGGCCAAGCCTTTTCCACCCTGCCCTTTGTGTGGATTCAATGACCATCACCCTGAGGATTGTCAATATGACAAACACTGTGAATCTAGTGGAAGTTCCACTCAGAAATCTTCAAGAAAAGAGAGAAGGTCATTCAGTCAAGAAGAGGAATGAAACAATCCTCTCAGACTACTGAGGCTACCCCTGCAACCAAATGCAAAACATGTGGTAGCTCAGTCCACTCAACCTCTGACCATGAATCAATTAATACTTTCATAAAGACCTACAATACCAAACCCTCCATGAAATGGAGTCCTAGAAGGAACTGACCCAGTTTACTATTTGTGCAGAAGCATGCCAGGGATCCTATTTGGCATCTAGACAGTGGATGTTCAAGGAGCATGACTGGTGTTAAGGAGTGTCTGCACAAATATGTGGAAGAACCAGGACCCAAAGTGATATTTGCTGATAATTCATCATGTCTCACTGAAGGTTATGGTTCAGTAAACTACAATGGTATTGTCTTTACTAGGATAGCATATGTAAATGGTCTTAAGTATAATCTGATCAGTGTCAGTCAACTATGTGATGCAAAATACATAGTTCAATTTGATGATAAGCAAGGAACCATCTTCAATGAAAATAAGGAAATTGTCCTCATTGCACCAAGAAGACAAGATGTTTATGTATTAGACATGTCCAGTCTAACTCAGGATGGAACTTGTCTCTTTGCTAAGGCCACTGATACACTCAACTGGCTTTGGCATAAGAGACTCACCCACCTGAACTTTAAGAACATTAACAATCTTGTAAAACAAAACAAGGTCCTTGGCTTACCATCTCTTGTGTTTTCTAAGGATAAACCATGCTCAGCTTGTGAAAAAGGTAAACATCACAGAGCATCCTTTAAAACCAAAACCAACTTTTCCATCAGGAACTGCCTACATCTTCTCCATATGGATCTATTTGGACCTGTCAGTCCAAGGTCTATTAACCATGAGAAGTATACTCTGGTCATAGTGGATGAATACTCTAGATACACCTGGGTATTCTTCCTGATCAAAAAGAGTCAGGCAGCTGAAACAATCATGTCCTTTGTCAGGAACATTGAAAATCAAAATGACATTAAGGTCAAACAAATTAGAACTGACAATGGGACTGAGTTCAAAAATAATGAACTTGAATGTTTTTGTGATGAGAAAGGTATTTCCCAAAACTTTTCCTCTCCATACACACCTGAACAAAATGGTGTTGCTGAAAGGAAAAACATAACACTCATTGAAGCTGCTAGGACAATGCTATGTGGATCAGTCCTTTCCAACCATTTTTGGACTGATGCAGTCAAAACTGCCTGTTATACACAAAAAAGATCCATAATTGTCAAGAGACATGGGAATACCCCATATGAGTTATTCAAAGGAAGAATCCCTGACATCAGCTACTTTCATGTCTTTGGGTGTCCTGTGTTTATTCATAATCACAAGGATCACCTAGGGAAATTTGATGCAAAAGCTGATGATGGATACTTCCTGGGATACTCACTTGTCTCAAAAGCCTTCAAAGTGTTCAACACAAGGAGACAGCAGACTGAGGAAACATTTCATGTTACCTTTGATGAGAGCACTGATGCAATCAGGTTCTCAACTGCCTCAGTAGATGAGATAGGAATTGATAATTCTTCAAGATATCCTCCTGATGAATATCTGTCTGAAAACAATCCTTCTACTCAGTATCAAGATGATGCTAATCTCTCCTATTACATAATCCCCCACAACCTACCAAACCCAACCATCACTGAGTTTGTTGAGGCACATACACACACTGATGATATCAATCAGTCAGTTCAAAATACTCAAGAACCTAACAATCTCAGTGAGTCGGTAGACACTCAAGATCTAATCAATGATCATGTGTCTACTCCAGAACCAACCCCTCTACCCAATCAGGCCTCCACAAGTTCAATTCAGTATCCAGGACCTCAAGAAAGTTGGACTAGGTCTCAGGACATTGAACTTATCAATATTATTGGAGAGCCTACTGAAGGCATGCTCACCAGGAGCATGGCTGCTAGTCTAAGAGCAGCCTCATCCAATGAATGCCTATTTGTGGACTTCATTTCCACAATTGAACCCAAAAGTGTTAAAGAAGCACTTAAACATCCAAGTTGGGTTCAGGCCATGCATGATGAACTGGAACAATTTGACAGAAACAAGGTAATGACCTTGGTCAAATGTCCTGAGAATGTCTCAGTCATTGGCATGAAATAGGTATTCAAAAACAAAACTGATGAAAATGGCATAGTCATTAAAAACAAAGCCAGACTTGTAGCCAAAGGCTATAATCAACAAGAAGGCATTGACTATGAGGAAACATTTGCACCAGTAGCAAGGATGGAAGCCATCAGGATCTTCCTTTCTTTTGCTACATACATGAACTTCAAGGTGTACCAAATGGATGTTAAAAGTGCATTCTTAAATGGTTCACTGAAAGAAGAAGTTTATGTTGAGCAACCTCCTGGATTTGAAAGCCATGAGTCTCCTGATCATGTCTGTAAGCTTAACAAAGCCCTTTATGGACTGAAGCAAGCTCCCAGGGCATGGTATGAGACTCTCTCAGCCTTCTTAAGCCAAAACAAATTTGTCAGAGGCAAGATAGACAACACATTGTTTATCTATAAGACAAATAATGATGTCATACTAGTACAAGTGTATGTTGATGACATCATCTTTGGCTCAACAAGTTTCAAACTTTGCAAACAATTTGAAAAACTAATGGCAAAGAAGTTTGAAATGAGCATGATGGGAGAACTAACATACTTTCTTGGTCTTCAGATCAAGCAGACTGATAGAGGAACCACTATCAGTCAAGAGAAGTATGTAAAGAATCTACTGAAGAAGTATGATCTCAGTGACTGTGCCTCAGTCAAAACTCCCATGGTCCCCTCAAACAACCTTGGTCCTGATCTAACTGGTAAACCAGTAAATCAAACTCTCTTTAGAGGAATGATAGGATCACTGATGTATCTACTTGCATCAAGGCCTGATATCCAATTCTCAGTATGTCTATGTGCCAGATATCAATCTGACCCAAGAGAATCTCATGTCACTGCTGTGAAAAGGATATTCAGGTACCTGAAGGGCACTCCTAACCTTGGATTATACTATCCAAAGTGCTCAGGACTTGATCTCAAAGGATACTCAGACTCTGACTATGCTGGATGCAACATGGACAGAAAAAGCACCTCAGGCTCTTGCCAAATTCTTGGTGGGAAATTAGTCTGTTGGAGTGCTAAGAAGCAACAATCAGTTGCCTTGTCCTCAGCTGAGGCTGAATATGTTGCAGCAGCTAGTTGTTGTGCAAATGTACTCTGGATGAAAAGTCAACTCAGTGACTATGGAATTCAGTACAAGATGGTACCCATCTTTTGTGATAACACAAGTGCAATTGCAATCTCAAACAACCCTGTTCTTCATCAGAGAACAAAACACATTGATATCAGATATCACTTCATCAGGGACCATGTCATGAATGGTGACATTGAATTACACTTCATCCCTACTGAATATCAGTTAGCTGATATCTTCACCAAACCTTTGGATGAACCAACTTTCACAAGGTTGAAAGCTGAATTAGGAATGTTGGATATAGAAAATCAGTCCACTGATTGAAATCCTTCCAACTGAAGTGTAAATTCTTAAAACCTCAGGTCCCTGACTCAATGTGTACATCAGTGAATTAATATCACTGAATCCTCAACCTCAGGAACTAAACCCAAGTTCCTGAAATCTTGAGGGTTTAGGAACTAAACCCAAGTTCCTGAATCCTTGTTTCTCAGGAATCAATCCATATTCCTGAATCATCAGTGACTAATCCCAAGTCCCTGAAATACCATCACTGAATGAAATGTCATTCAGGGCCCTGAAAAGGACATTAAATACTGACTTAAATGCTCTAAGTATCTAGTTAGTAAATGTCCGAGGTTGGTAACTGAACTAGTATTTAATTTGAGAATATTTGTTCTTTTTGCCTTTCTAGCTTCCACCTTTGGGCCACCACATGTCCACTTGGCATTAAATGCCTCTCCAATCACATAACAGAAATGTGATGACTCATCTCTGCAAAGTGCACTTTTGCAGAACTGCTCAACTGTTCACTTCGACTGTTGCGCCAAACCAAGAAAGTGGAGTGTTGGCATTAAATGCGGATCCCAAAACATATTATTCAAAACAATTTCCAATAATTCTTTTTGAATAAAGTAAGATCGCTCAAATGTCCAAAACACCCCCATCTCCACTTTCCTATAAATACCCCAACCAAAAGAAACACACACATGTTTTTCATAGAATCTTAAGCAAAACTCTGCCATTTTTAATTCTCAAAAACAATTTGTGTGTGTATTCTTAAGCTTTAGAAACCCATCAATCTTAGTCAAACCCAGACTTACCTACAAATGGCTTCTTCTAAAGCTGTGAAATACGCCCCCAATGTGGATTTCACAATGGAGGGTGTAGACCTAACCAAAAACAATGTGGTGGGAAATTTCTCGTATCCACAAATCTACCCAGCCTACAAGAACGTTATGAAATTTCTTCGTAATTGTTTTCTTGCAAAGGCGTTCACCCACACCCCCTCAGTCATCTATCATGACTATTTGAGGGAATTCTGGTGTACGGCTGTGGCAACCAGCCCCAAAGACACCAAAGAGTCAATCATCACCTTCACGGTGATGAATGGGAGCAGAACCCTCTCCTTTGACTACTCAGCCTTCATCAAAGCCACAGGCCTTGACTTTGCTGAAGCTTTTTCACCCAACCCTTCTTATCAGTACATAAAGAATGAACTGATCTTTCTTGCACCCCATGACCCCAGACGTCCTACAACGTCTGCGGGAGGCTTACTGGAAAAGGCTCCAGTAGTCAAAACATGGTTCCACCCTATTTGGAGGATACTGATGACATTTGTCATTCAGGTCCTGGGTGGAAATAAATCCTCTACGGAACAATTGAACTCATCACAACAATTGATGTTGTTCAGTCTCCTTGAGGGTACAAAAATTGACATCGGAGGAATAATCTTCCGAGACCTTGTTGCTAAGCTCTCAGGAAAACATAGGCAAAGGCATATGTCCTATCCTAGATTTGTTTCCTGTGTGCTTCAGGACCTACTTGGTTCTGACTATGTGAGGACTGATGCAGAAGGTACGAAGCCTGACGTCCTGCACAAGTCAAACTTCACTAGTAGCATCAGTGAGGTTACACATATTGCCCTGACTGAATACATGCAATCAGTCATTCAGGGTAATGACGCTATCTCTCCAGTTCCTTCACCGACCAAAAAGGTGAAGAAGACAAAGAAGGGTCAGTCCAGCCAGGTGGTTAGACCCAAGCCACTCGCCACTGAGACTGATCCTCAAAACCAACTCAACCTTAAAAAGAGGTTGAAAAAGGCCGAGACCTCTGAGACACCCATTTCTGAGACCCTCTTGACCTCAAAACAAAGGCCAACGGAAGTCACTGAGCAATCATCCTCAGTGACCTCGGGCACACCCATTCTACATGGTTCAACTGACATACACAAGTCAGAGGGATCAGGAAACATTCCCCCCTCACATCCCGATGAAGGAGCTGTCAAAAAACAATCAGTTCCCAAGGGAGGAAAGGGTTCTAAATCCTCGGTAAGGCAGCACTACCTTACTGAGAAGGGGACCCACAAACATTCACATCCCGCTAACGTTCCTGAGCAATCACCCTCAGGATCTCAGGGAGAAAAGGACCCTAAATCCCCTGAAGGACAGCACAATCCTGATGGGAAGGGGGTCCACAAACTTTCACAATCAGTACCTAGTGATACTACTGGAAAGTACCCATCAGTAGTTGAAGGTGCTAAGGGGGACAAAGACTCAGAGGGAAAGAAACAACCCGCTGATATGGAACCCATCAACCCCTCAGGCGGATCCAGTCTCTCAGGAACTGCCCCCAAAAGCCAAGCTGGTGTTACCCCAGTTATTATGGCTAGTCAGGCTGAGCAAACCCACTCAGTTATTATGACAACGGGGTCAGGACCTGACCAAACCAAAGGCAAGTCTTTTTATAAAGAGGAGCCGGTTGATTTTTTGGGTATTGAGTCCATGGGGGACTTTCAGGCTTTTATTGAGTCTGATGAAGAGCTCAGGGAAGAGAGTGAAGAGGAAATTTTTGAGGCAGGTGAGGATATGGAAACTGATGTACAACCTGAACAATCACATTAGTCATCTCCAAGCCAAAGTGAAGAGTCAGGCTCTCAATCTTCTGATTCTTCTGATACTGGGGACATCCTCCAAAAGTATGATAACTCTCTTCCCCTCACTGAAAGAACATTGGTCAAATTCCTATTGAAGACCAATAGAGCTCTTTTCACTGGTCTCACTGATGAGATGTTTGATCATCACACTGAAGCTGCTGTTCACTATGCCAACCTGAAGGCAGATGTTGAAACTTTTCATGATGATGTGATCGAAATCCAATCAGACACCAAACACTCCCTGACAGCTATTGATCTTCATTTCCAGAAGTTCAATCTTACTCTTGAAGGCATCACCAACAGCCTTGGAACTATTCAGTCAGCTGTCAAGGATGACCCCGTACTCACCGAAAAGGTCCTTCAGGCTGCTGAGACTTATCAGAAGCAGTCAGCTGAAATCAGTGATCTTCTCAGCTTACTGAAGGATTCTAAGCTTCAGGGTCTTACTACTTCATTGGACTCAATCAGGACTTCCATGGGTCTTCAAGAAAAACATCTTGGTACTTGGGCACAATCTTCAACATCCTTGGCATGGTCTCTTGGGTCAAGGATGTCAGGCATCGAAGCTTCTCAGGCATCTCTGGCGGATCAGATCTCAAGTCTTCAGAAAGACACCTCGGACATCAAATCAATGATGACTGAGATCTATCAGGCTTTCAAAGGTCCTGCTGCTCCAGTGAAGGGGAGATTCCTGAGCCTCTTCCTCCCATCAAGATAAAGGCAAAGGCATCCTCACTGAACCTGAGCCTCAACCAGCACCGATCTCGGTTGCAAAGGATCCTGAATCACCACTCAGGATCCCATATGAAATTGATGGAGTTCTTCACCACTTCTCAGCTGATGAACTCAGTGCTTATCTTCAGGAAGAGGAAGCAAAGAAGAAGTTAAAGGAGGAAGAGAAGGTGAGCAAGCCTGCTATAATTAAGGTTGTTCATGAAGAGGCTGAGAAAATTGGTCTTGAGGCTAAGGATCTCTCAGGAAGAGAAGGTGGTATGACCTTTGTGAAAGCTCAGTCTGAGGAGATGACCACTCTCAGGTAGAAAAGGGAGGAAAGGAATAAAAGGGCTGAAGAGATCAGGCAGAACAGGATTAAGAAATATCAGTGGTATATGACTAATAGGTTAAAGCCAGAACCGATCACTGATGTTCATATTCAAAGAAACACCAATCCTGCCGTTGTCACTGTCTACAGAGGTACTGACATGAGAAACTTTGATGTTCACAAACCTTTCAGGATTAAGGGCTGAAAAGGGAGGAAAGGAATTGGATGAGTTGGGTCCATTAATAGCAAAGAAATCAAATGTTGTGGTCCCTAATCTGATGAAGTCTTTGAGTCTGAGGTACGAAAGATTGGCAGCAGCACCTCAGGAACTTGACATTCCATCTCTTCTTCCTGAATCTGCACAACCAGCTCCCTCTCAGTCTTCTTCAAGGAAAAGAAAGAAGATAGAAGCTGAGCCTGAGATCAAGATTCCTGGTCTTGACTGCAATAGGGCTCTCCCTGAAGCTGTTCCTTTCAGGAACAATATGGTCATTGAACAGCCTGAAAGAGGTTTGTTCTTCATTGATGAGTTCGGTGACAAAGCCTTCCAAAGGTGGAGTGATATAGATTTGTCAGGGATTAAAGCAATGCTTGGCTTTCTAATGATGGCCTCTCCACTCAAGAGTCCTGAAAATGTGAAGTTTTGTCAAGATCTGAAAAGAAAAATCAATGAACATCCTGACCAACAAGAGCTGCAGTCAAAGAAGCCCAAGCTTGAAGCCCTTGGAATCAGGTTGAACTGATGACCTGCCTGAATACCCACCACTATCCCTTTTGTACTTAGTTTTGTTAGGACTTGTAAATGATATCAATAATATGATGTTTTTTCAGTGTCCTTATTTACATTCTAGTACATTCAGTATGAGTAGAAGTCTTTAGCTCACTCATATCTGATCAAAACACTTAGGAATAATTTATATCCAAATAGGGGGAGATTGTTGGGTCATGAAAAACCCAAGAATGCTTCAAACATGATTTGGACACAAATTAACTAAGTGTTAACTTAAACCGAGAACAATTCAAGTCACTGAGAGAACAGCCTCTCAGTGAGTCATCTTCAGGATGCTTAAGGCGAATTCAAGAAGAAGGATTCACTACTCAGGAAGGCGGTACTGATGCGTGGTTTTGCGACCTTACAACAGGTTTTACCTCTCGAGGGATCTCGAGAAGCTTGCAATCCCCACCAGGCAGTGTACCTGACCGATGTAGTATAGTGAAGTGGCAAGTACCGGGGGATTGATCGTTCAACTCAAAGAATAGTGTTCGTTAGGATTGAAATTTATCTACTAGGTCTAGAGGTGAGGGATGATTCTTTTTGTATTTTTATATTTTATGGAAAGCAAGTAAAAATCTCGGGTTTTGGAAGGAGAGGCGGAATTAGTTGCTAATCAACTAACCCAAAAACTACTACTTAAACTAATGTGAAGGAAAGTAAACTAGGGTTCTACAAGGGAAATGAAGCATGTCTACCTATGATATATTACTCCTTGCTAGCTATCCAATTCTACCTATTGAATTGTCACACCTTGTTTTAATTGACGGGTTGTATTCCTTAATACCATTCGTGGGGGTGTGTACGATCTTCCCCAACTCTATAAGCTCCTACTTCACTCCTATGTCGAGCCGGCTAAGAAGCTCCTAACATGGGATCACTAGAATTCGCTTATGCATTAAATACAACCAATTAACCTTAGTACACCTTGGTTCATGTTTCTTAAGACGTTCAAGCAAGTTACCGTATAGGAGGTTAGCCAGTTTTCTTAAGCCTAAAATCGATATCATCCAATCATACAAGAGACAATAGGAAACAAGAATTATAAGCTAAACCAATTAGATCTATTGAAGTTGTCATGCCCTAATTGATGGAGATGGACACACACATCAACAAGAAATCAATAAGATCTAATTAGTTATACACAAGTTTCACACAATCATAGGTAAACACTAGGTGATTTAGTAAAACATAATCAATGAAGAACAAGCAACAATAATAATGGAAGACACAATTAAGATAGAATCAACACACCATTACAAGATGTTTATGGAGTGATTAAGACCTTCTAAGTTGCTGGAAAAACACCTACCTAAACCCTATAATCGGACTTAGGGTTTAGGGCTTACAAAAAGTGAAGTTATGATGTTGTATTTATAGGCAATATTTCTGTCGGCAAGGCTTGACGGCGTCAGCTCGTACAAGTGACGGCGTCAACTTCCCATTTTCACCAAATTGTATATCTTTTCTTCCTCTTCGCGTGGCCTTTTGAATCACCCAAATCCGAGTTCGTATGAAGATTTTATGGCCAAAACAGTGACAGCTACTCCGCGCGTAAGTTGTGATTGTCTTGATCAGCATGTGACGGTTTTACTAGGGTTTCTTCTTGTGAAAGTTATCATTCTGACGTCGTCACTCAATGGCTTCTGACTTCTTCAGGTTGAGTCCTGACGCCGTCACTTCGCCGCGGTTAGGGTTTCTTGATGGCCTTCTTGACGCCATCCCCCTTTAATCATCCAAAATCCTCTCTGGCTTATCAAGGATTGACGGCGTCACACTGGGGCTTGACGCCGTCACAGGTACTATTCCAGCAGATTTAGAGACTTTGTCGTTTTCTTCACTTTTATGCTCCAAAAACGTCCAAAATGCTTCCTTTTCCAAATTTCATCTCCAAAGTACCTAAAATGACAAAAGGAACGATTTAGGGAAATATTTGATCAAATAAATACGATTTAGGGCTTAAATGACCCCCGAAAAGCGGTACACTTTTTGCTTCATTAAATACCCTTACACTTGAGATTTGCTTGTCCTCAAGAAAATGCGCTTTTATTCTAATCAAAATACAAGTTAGGGGTCATTTAACGCTAATATAAAAGTAATTACAACAAATAGTCGTTCCACTTTAATCATAATAAGCACGGAGATTACAAACTAGCACCTCACAAGTAGTGGTTAGATACTCACATCTCTCAGGTGTCATAAAAGTATATCTTATAAATGAAAATGAATAATATCTCTCACTACCTGTCATAGCAAATAGATTACCATAGGCTTGGGAAAGGATCAAAAACCTCCTCCACTAGGCGTAAGCACCTAAGATAAACTATCAAAGAGGGCTTTTAAACGGGTTATAACGTTAGGTGTAGGGATATGATAAACACGGTTTTGTTGGATAAAGGATATTTTACTGGTGGCGAGTTAAAGATCTTGATTAATTACATGTACAATATGGCGTTGCTAAGCCAAGACTAGACTCGACTTAAGCTAATGAAAAAAAAATAACGAAAAGATAAAATAAACATAAAATGAAACGGGATGGTAGTCCGTATGTTTTTTCTACTCTTTTTTTTTTTTTTTTGCATACACTCTTGCCCTACCATCCAAAATAATACATCGTAGGGGGGTTGTATCCCCCTTACACTTGAACTTTTACATAACTTTACAATTAACTATTCTAATGACTCGAATTAAGATAATCGAAACACTTGGAGTACTTTTAAAATATTTAGCACATATGGGGGTAATAATGTTGTTCTTCCCCATTACTCCATTACACTAGTACTTTACCCATGAGTCCCAATCGTCCCAAAACAATATGTACAAGGATATGACTCGACTTAGCAACCATGTAATCAATTAGATAATTAACTTGGGGTTTAAACAAATGTTGTCACAATAATGCACTAAAAATGAGTGCATACAAGGTAGGCTAAGCGATTTGGGTGTACATTTAAATGGGGTGTAAACAAATTCTTACTTTAAGTAAAATGCTTAAAGTTAGAAACGAAAAGATAGGCTCTGAAGGGTGTACTAGGGGTATCGTGTACTAAAAATGAGTACAACGCAAAGGGTGTGGGAGAATTACTTGACCAATGTAGCCAATGTAATTATAACAAAAACACAGGTGTAAAACAATGGGTTAATCCTAATGCCTCTTATCATGTAGTAAATCTAACTACACGAATGTAGTCTCACTTGTGGCCTCAGAATGGTCCTAACGCAAGTTCTAGAATCTAAGTGCTACCGGTACACACATCATAGCATAAATGCTTTTCCTACCAATTCTAGGGGCGAACCTCACATATTTGGGGGTGGAAAATTTTTTAGTGGTACGGTTTTGTGCTAGTCATATAACTTCCTATCCATGAGATGCTCATTAAGACCAAAGTTTCACTCCTAAATGTTGTAAAAAAATTTAAATTTGGCACTAAAATTGCCCTAACAAGTATTTATCTCAGTTTTATTACACATCTACCATCAAACAAACAAAAATCAAGTGCAATTGTATTCTCTAAGGTATCATCATTTACCCTCCCCTTACACTTAAGCTGAACATTGTCCCCAATGTTCATTCAAAGGATGTAAAAGTAAATAAGGTAAAAGAATGAAAACAAATACTCCCCTGATTCGTTCGATGTGGATAATCCGGTAACATGGTTAAATCCTCCTCCAAGAAAATGAACGTTGAAAGCTTCCCTTCCGAAATATAAATCATCTTCTTGTCCAATATAACCTGTTAAACCTGAGAAAACAAACACAAAAAACCCAAAGCATCAACCTGAACAAAGAAAACTCACAACTAGATGTAATTCCAGACTTAGAAATAAAAACAAAACGATTAAAGATATAATGCTTGTAGAATGAATATTTGCAGATTTCCTGGAGTTTATAAAACTAAAGATTTAACAAAAACTTTATGACTCCGGTAGAAAAACAAAACTTGCAAAATTTCCAGAATTTTACACTTGACGCCGTCAGGTGTTAACCTTGACGTCGTCAGAAGTGACCTGCAGAAATTTTATGGTTAGTTTCCGGAAAATTTTTGGAAAAACTTATGCCTCACTTCCTGGAAATCCTGCAAAATATTCATTATGACTCGATACAAGCATTTGACTCTAACAATTACTAGTATGCATGCTCATTTAATATTGTTGTGATTCATGTTCAATCTTGTTCTTGTAAACAAATTTGGATTCCCTTACACTTATCTTTTGCAAAATACCTTTATATGTAGTTAAGACGAAGTTAAAAACAAAATAAAGCATTTTCACAATTTACTTTGAAACATGAGCACAAACAATAACAATTAAACTTGCATACGGAAACAAATAAAATCAAACAAACAAACAAACAAATAAAGCTTGGGTTGCCTCCCAAGAAGCGCTTATTTTTGTTCGAGTCACGAGCCTGACTCTACCCTTATTTAATGGAAATAGGGGAGGTTTTCCCTACACTTAGGATTAAGTGCGGGTGGAAGTAGCGATACACACCCTTAGGGTGGAAATATGCCACGTGAGGTGAAGGGGTTGAGTGAATGGCTTCCTTCATCCTAAAACTACCCGGATAATATTGGTTTATGGGTGGGTCGGTTCCTCTTTTGTCTCCTAGATGTAAATCTAAGGATGAAAAGTTGTGTAAAGGTTGAGGTTCCGGCTCATCAACACTAGGAAATTCCCTAGAACTAAGAGTAAGGTCATCACTAAAAGTGTTCAAACCTATATCCTCTAGTTGTGCTTGGTCCAAGGGTTCTACCTTCATCGGGATTCCTAAAGTCTCTTCTACTTCTTCCGGGTAAGTCACGGGCGGTGTGGGTGCCTCAAATGATGGTTGAGTATTTTGTGGGCTTATGGTGTTTACCTCATCATTCCACGTGTCAAGATCACCTATATCCTCATCAATTGTTTTCTTAGGTAGTGATGATAACAAACCTAGCGCTTCATCCAACTTATGGTTTATTGCTTCGGCTCTATCCACAATTCCTTGGCAAACTAGGTCGCTTTTCCTATTGGCCTTACTAAGATGAGATCCTAAACATGGAGGTTGTTTATAAGAATCTATCCTAGGTGAAGGCTCATATGATTCATAGGTGTCTCTAAATGAGGTATTTTGAACTCCTTGGTGTTCTAGCCACTCAACCATATCTTGCAATCTTAGAAGTCTAAGTGAAAAGTCCATTTGAAGCAAATTACAAACAAAATCACAAAGAAAAGATAGACTACGAGAAAGCTACAAAATAAAAAGAAAAAATCTCACTTGATAGGAATCTTGTGAGTAGACCTAATAAAAATAAAATTTCAACCTAAGCAATAACTACTCCCCGGGCTGCGGCGCCAAAAACTTGATGCGTGGTTTTGCGACCTTACAACAGGTTTTACCTCTCGAGGGATCTCGAGAAGCTTGCAATCCCCACCAGGCAGTGTACCTGACCGATGTAGTATAGTGAAGTGGCAAGTACCGGGGGATTGATCGTTCAACTCAAAGAATAGTGTTCGTTAGGATTGAAATTTATCTACTAGGTCTAGAGGTGAGGGATGATTCTTTTTGTATTTTTATATTTTATGGAAAGCAAGTAAAAATCTCGGGTTTTGGAAGGAGAGGCGGAATTAGTTGCTAATCAACTAACCCAAAAACTACTACTTAAACTAATGTGAAGGAAAGTAAACTAGGGTTCTACAAGGGAAATGAAGCATGTCTACCTATGATATATTACTCCTTGCTAGCTATCCAATTCTACCTATTGAATTGTCACACCTTGTTTTAATTGACGGGTTGTATTCCTTAATACCATTCGTGGGGGTGTGTACGATCTTTCCCAACTCTATAAGCTCCTACTTCACTCCTATGTCGAGCCAGCTAAGAAGCTCCTAACATGGGATCACTAGAATTCGCGTATGCATTAAATACAACTAATTAACCTTAGTACACCTTGGTTCATGTTTCTTAAGACGTTCAAGCAAGTTACCGTATAGGAGGTTAGCCAGTTTTCTTAAGCCTAACATCGATATCATCCAATCATACAAGAGACAATAGGAAACAAGAATTATAAGCTAAACCAATTAGATCTATTGAAGTTGTCATGCCCTAATTGATGGAGATGGACACACACATCAACAAGAAATCAATAAGATCTAATTAGTTATACACAAGTTTCACACAATCATAGGTAAACACTAGGTGATTTAGTAAAACATAATCAATGAAGAACAAGCAACAATAATAATGGAAGACATAATTAAGATAGAATCAACACACCATTACAAGATGTTTATGGAGTGATTAAGACCTTCTAAGTTGCTGGAAAAACACCTACCTAAACCCTATAATCGGACTTAGGGTTTAGGGCTTACAAAAAGTGAAGTTATGATGTTGTATTTATAGGCAATATTTCTGTCGGCAAGGCTTGACGGCGTCAGCTCGTACAAGTGACGGCGTCAACTTCCCACTTTCACCAAATTGTATATCTTTTCGTCCTCTTCGCGTGGCCTTTTGAATCACCCAAATCCGAGTTCGTATGAAGATTTTATGGCCAAAACAGTGACAGCTACTCCGCGCGTAAGTTGTGATTGTCTTGATCAGCATGTGACGGTTTTACTAGGGTTTCTTCTTGTGAAAGTTGTCATTCTGACGTCGTCACTCAATGGCTTCTGACGTCGTCAGGTTGAGTCCTGACGCCGTCACTTCGCCGCGGTTAGGGTTTCTTGATGGCCTTCTTGACGCCATCCCCCTTTAATCATCCAAAATCCTCTCTGGCTTATCAAGGATTGACGGCGTCACACTGGGGCTTGACGCCGTCACAGGTACTATTCCAGCAGATTTAGAGACTTTGTCGTTTTCTTCACTTTTATGCTCCAAAAACGTCCAAAATGCTTCCTTTTCCAAATTTCATCTCCAAAGTACCTAAAATGACAAAAGGAACGATTTAGGGAAATATTTGATCAAATAAATACGATTTAGGGCTTAAATGACCCCCGAAAAGCGGTACACTTTTTGCTTCATCAGGTACTCCCTGAGTAGGACTTAAGCCAAAGAAGAAGATGATGGTTCAGTGAGTATTGGACAAGAACTCACTGAACCCCAGTCTCCTCAACCAACAAAGTGATTGAAAGACTGAGGAACCAACGCCTGAAGAAAAGGCGGGAACAATAGGGAAAAGATCTGAGAAGATAATAGTGTCAGCCCAACACTCTTCTCTTGTCAGATCCAACCTTCCCTATTGCGGCTAAAAGTCATGGAGTGTCAGCCAACAACTCCCAAAGTCTTATTAGCCCTTTCCTATTGGTTCTTGGAAATGACAATTACTATTTGTAATTGTCAGACACGCAACCTCAACAACTTGTATTATATTTAATCACTTATACTTAGAATACCTGTGTATAAATAGATCAGAAAGGAGAGAAGTTAAAGTGTGCTTTGTATATTGAAAGTCTTGAACTTTTACAAAGGAACTTCTCTCCTACAAAGAGTATACAACTCACTGAGATAGCTCAGTGGGTATATTGTTACCACTCAAGCAAAACTTGAGTTTCGATAGGAGACACCCCATATCCTTGTTTATTCAATCCCAAGTGTTTGTTCCGCAAAACACTTGAGTATAGATTCTTGGAATTATTTCTAATAAGAATTTAAACGTTGAAAAATATTGTTGTTTTTATATTCACGTTTTATAACTGTTAGAATTAATCTTAAACATTGTATTAGTCATAAACACAAATAGATTAACTTTCTAGTTAACTCTAATCGTGTAAAGGGACCAACAAGTGGTAAAACTGCAGCTGCCAAGCCATAGCCAAATTCACCCAGTTTTTCACATTTTTCAACTCAAGAAGTGCCATGGTGATAAACACAAAATGGGAGACTTGCCACAGCTCAAAGAAGATGGATTACTGGCTTTTAGACCCTTGGCAATACTGGAAAGGCGTTTGGGAAAGCTCAATAACAGGCTAGTGGTGTATGTGCTAATTCAGTGGACAAATTGACCTAGAGAAGAGGCAACATGAGAAGTTTATGCTGATTTGCTTACTAGATTTCCTGACTTTGATGCTGCTCCTTGAGGACAAGAAGGTTTTTAAGGGGAATGGAGTTGATACAAGCCTAATTGTCAAAGTCAACATAAGTCAAACTTCTAAAGTTAGAGCTCTAAAAGTCAAACTAGCTATTGGCGCCAAAAATAGTTAGACCCATTTAGCTTAAATACCCACATTGTAATCATTTCCATTCATTCATGTTTTGTAACAAATGATATCCTCTCAATCTTTCAGTAACCACTTTGTAACAAATTCACTCATTAATCAATAACAGAGCATTTCAGATCTTGTTCATTGTTAAAGATTCCTAGTGTAGTTGTTGCAATTGATCCCATTTCTTCATTTCATAAGATTTCTAGAATTGGTGTATTTCAGTTTTATAATATGTTTATCATCATGATTGATGTGTTCATCTATTATATAATTGCTAGTTTACTTTTTTTCATTTTCAGCATGAACACAAAGTGTTTGATAAAATGCCTCAGTGAAAATTAGGTCGGAATAGATGTGGTTATAGGCGGAATTAGGTCGGAGTTTTTTTCCGGAACTAACATCGTCGTTAAGTGGTTGGGGCTTGTTAACGGTTGTGTACATTGGTTTAGGTAGTCAGTTTTATAGTTGATTTTCAATTATAATATAAATCAGGTACTTATCCAAGTTATTTCGAGATTTCTATATGCTTAAGCGTTTAATATCCATACTATGTTTCGTCGAGTATATAGATTGTGATGATTGATGAATAATATCATATAGTTTGCTTCACAAATAGTGATTTCATAGCGGCTAACTAATTGAAAATGCTTAATTAGGTGTACAATTGGTCTACCTTTTAATTGAAAATGTTAATTGCATGTAGGAAACTTGGGAATGTGAATGTGAGTAGGCCCTTTGCAAACAGAAGAATCTCCAGCAGCAGAGGATGGTTTACAACTTGGAGACCAAATTGTGAAACTAGGGAATGTGGAGCATGGTGATAATTTCTTATCAAAGCTTGCTTCTGAAGCATAGAAGAATCAAGTGCATCCAATACCTATGCTAGTTATGAGACAAGGGTCTTCAATTAACTTGGCTGTCACACCTAGGACATGGCGTGGTTGTGGCTTGCTTGGGTATGTGTCTTAAAATTGTAATTAATAATATGACGATGTGGTTTATGCCAAAAATTACACTTTGCACGACTTTTACATTATAGAGGTCATAACAGGCTCTATCTTGTTTGTTTCTCTTAAAACTGTTATTATTTAGCTAATTTTGTGTACCGTTTTATCAGACTGGAAGAGAAACGTGGATCTTTTTATCACAGTATCAGGGCATGGAAGTTGACAAAAGCGGCATATGATGTAAAGCTTAAAGAGGTTACATACATTCTTTGTTTCATAACATTATATCCTTTGCCACCTAAACTTTGTAGCTTCACCACTTTCTTGTTTGGGTTTTCCAGCATGCTTGACTGTTGGAGCTTATAGTAAATGGATTGGTGGCGCGCCAAGTGGACTCGCCTTTTTGCCATCAGTTATCGGTATTATTGTGAGTGGTATAAGTATGTCTGTGATGGTATTTTAATCTCTTCTGTGATGGTATTCCTAATAGAATGTTCATTTATATCTGTCATGTTTCAGTTATATATGCAGTTTTCTAATTATTTTTTTTTGGTGATATTGGATTTTAGGCTGTAACAAAGTATTCTCCTATTGAACATCATGGCATTCAATTTGTGGATGATGCGTATGTGGTTGTAGAAAGAATCAAATGTCTTGCCGAGTTACCTTCCACATACGTGCTCTATGGCCAACTATAAATATGACGAGAACAAGGTATTTTTCTTTTTAGCTCGATCTTTACTCTTTTAGTGATCAGGGAAATATCAATGATTTTTATGCACCTCGTGATTTTTATGTCTTAAGACAGTTTGTGTCATTAGCTTCTTCATTAATATGGCAACATAAGGTAGATTTCCATATGGTTTGGCAAACTGGTATAATGCAATTTATTCATGTGTTTTCATATATGTTTCCTTTGTAGGTTGGATTTGCTGGAGACGATGCACCAAGAGCCGTTTTCCTCAGTATTGGGACGACATGGAAAATATTTGGCATCACACCTTGTACAATGAACTCCGTGTGGCTCTAGAGGAGCATTTAGTTCTTCTTACTGAGGCACCTCTTAATCTGAGATCTAATCGTGAAAAAATGACACAAAATATGTTCGAGGAATTTGTATTTGTGAATGAATTTAGTATGTTAGACTTGCGTTGCTACAGATTTTAGTTCATGTGTATAAACGATTATGGAGTATAACGATTTTATTTTATTTTTTTGTTATACGCTCATGTTTAGTGACCACCTATCTGGTCTCTAATGGTTATAAAGATGCTTATACTTAAACCCGTTAAGTGACGATATTTTCGTCATTAAATGATACTAACTAGTGACCATTATCTCGTCACTAAAAATGAAAAATAGTGACCAAATATTCGTCACTCACAGTTTTAAAGCAGTTGTCACTCTAACCCAAAGTGACGACATTTTTGGTCACTAATCTGTGACGAATTCTATTTTGGTCACTAACTTAATTAGTGACGGAGCTTTAGTGACAACTGGTGACGACTTTAGTTTTGGTCACTAACAGATTAGTGACGATTTTTTATATTGTTAGTGACGAAAGCTGTTTTGTCACTAAAGGTGGTTTTTATATAGGTATGAAAAACTAATATGACAGTCAATTTTTATTCTTTTTTAGAACGGCAATTTTTAATTATTGCACATCATTCACACCACAAATATATCTCACATGTCTTAAGCAGAAATAGAACCCGCAACCATTTGTTTAAGGAACTTCACACAAAACATTAAGTATCATTGGGACACAAACCCTTTAATAAAAATATGATGTCAAATATATCTATTAGAAAATTCAAAAAAAAAAAAAAAAAAAAAAAAAAAAAAAAAAGTTACGTGAGTTTGAATAATACAGCTTGTTTACCTTGACATCAATTTGCAAATAATAAGAGAATAGTTAATGCTGTTTCAATATATCTTCTCTTATTCGAAAGTTCTGGTCAGTTCTCAAGCATGATTTTATGAAGTTATTTGAGGAGTTTCATTCGAATGGCTTTATTAGAGAGGGATGTTTCTCGGCTTTCATTGCACTAATCCCAAAAGGCCGCGATCAGGCGACTCTCTCTGATTACCGACCTATTAGTTTGGTGGGTATTTTGAATAAGGTGCTCTCTAAGGTTTTAGTCATTCGATTGAAACCTTTTATTTCTCGTCTTGTCTCCGAAGAGCAAACGACTTTTCTCACTGATCGGAATATTCTTGATGGTCCCTTAATTCTTAATGAGACTGTTTCGTGGTTAAAGAAATCGAGGCTGAGCGGTTTATTTTTTAAAGTAGATATTGAAAAGGCATATGACTCCTTACGGTGGGACTATTTGGAAGAAATCTTGGCGCAAATAAATTTTTCTATAAAGTGGCGGGGTTGGATAATGTCTATAGTTCATAGCTCTCGGGCTTTGGTCCTAGTTAATGGTTCGCCAACTTGGGAGTTTTCTTGTTCGCGTGGTCTTCGACAAGGAGACCCACTTTCTCCTTATTTATTTATCCTCGCTATGGAGGGACTTTCTCGTATGATGAGGCGGGCTACTTTGTTGGGTGTGTTTCGTGGTATTAGAGTTGGGGGTTCTGGGCCGCTTATTTCCCATTTTATGTATGCTGACGATGTTGTTTTCTGTGGGGAGTGGTCTATGACTAACGCTCTTAATTTGAGGAGGCTGTTAAGGGGCTTCTTTTTGATTTCTGGTTTAAAAATTAGCCCAAAGAAAAGTAGTGTATTTGGGGTTGGTGTACCCGTAGGCGATGTGGAGAACATGGCTTTGACTCTAAGGTGTGCACGAGGTAGCTTTCCTTTTTCTCATTTAGGTGTTCC
Source organism: Artemisia tridentata subsp. tridentata (assembly GCA_021014915.2). Classification (NCBI taxonomy): domain Eukaryota; kingdom Viridiplantae; phylum Streptophyta; class Magnoliopsida; order Asterales; family Asteraceae; genus Artemisia; species Artemisia tridentata. Next base: position 195,599,069 of record CP139501.1, on the reverse strand, counting down.
AGTTGCCTCGAACATGAACTTAGTGAGAAGTTGGGATCCTATTATTGAGAAATTCAAGGAGCGATTGTCAACGTGGAAGTCTAAAACGCTTTCATATGGAGGCCGGATTACCTTGCTCAAGTCGGTTTTAAGCTCCCTGCCTTTATATTTCTTCTCTTTGTTTCGTGCTCCCACTCAAGTCATTAATTCGCTTGAAAGATTGTGGAGGAGGTTCTTTTGAGGGGGGGGGGGGGTTGATGCGGATTATAAAATGAATTAGTTAGCATGGGATAAAGTTGTTGCGCCGATAAAATATGGTGGGGGTGGGGTTGGGATCGCTTCGAGATGCGAATGTGAGCCTTCTGTCTAAATGGTGGTGTCGGTTTAAAATGGATCATACATCCCTTTGGCGAAAGGTAGTATGGTCTATTCATGGTAATGCTAGGGATTGGAATTACATTCCGGCGAAAATTTCTATTAGAGGCACGTGGAAACAAATCGCGTCTATTCCGGATTTATTAGAAACTTATAATAACGGCCCTATGTGTTTCGTCAAAGGGAAGATTGGAGCTGGTAACTCGGTTATGTTTTGGTATGACTCCTGGATTGCGGATGAGCCTCTAAGAACAAGGTTCCCTTTACTGTTTGCGCTAGAGAAGAGGAAGAAGTGTTTTGTGTCTGACCGAATTGCCGGGCCAGCCCAACAGGAGACGGAGTTTTATTGGGATTGGAAGCGCCCCATTGCAGCGGTAGAGGAGTATCAACAGCTTGCAGAGCTGACTTCTTTGCTGGCTGACGTGGCGCTGACTTTGGGTCAAGATACTTGGGTTTGGTCGATTGGTGGGGATGCTGAGTTCTCGGTAAAAGCAGTCAAGAAGTGGTTATTCGCGGCTGCAAACGGTCTCCCAGTTTCATCTTTCCAATGGTGTAACTGGGTTCCAAAAAAAGTGGCGTTTGTTGCATGGCGAGCATCTCTTGATCGTCTCCCTACTCTGGAAGCTTTAAGTCGTCGGAATGTTCAGGTGGATTCCCAAACGTGTAAGGCCTGTCAGCTTAGTGTTGAAACGGTTGAGCACCTATTTACAGGTTGCCCGGCTTTCATCGAAGTCTGGCAGCTAGTTTTCGAGTGGTGTAATGTCCCGGGTTTTTTCGCCTTTCATGTTAGAGATATTTTGTCCTATCACTTGACTGCCAAGCAGGGTGTTCGGCCTAGGAAGGCATTTTATGCGGTGCTCTTGACGACATTTTGGAGTATATGGCGGGCGCGTAATGACCTGGTATTCAATCAAAAGCAAGTTTCGGTTCGGAAGATAATGGAGGAAGTCAAGGTTATGAGTTTCTTGTGGGTTACAAATCGTGCAAAAATGACGGATATGTCGTGGGATGCTTGGTGTAGATTTGAAGCGCATAGAATGAGATAATCTTTGTTCTTTGTTTCGGCTGTAATGGTTTTTTCGGATTGTTTTTATTTGTATCTTCCGGATTGGTTTGCTAGTTACTTACTAGCTCTGAATAAAAGTTTGTTTGGCCGTTCAAAAAAAAAAAAAAAACATTTTGACCCAGAAAAATAATGTTCTTGATATTTAAGGATGATAGCGGTGGATGCACGATATTATCAATAAATCGATGATCAATTCATTTCATATATGCATTTGACCGTGGACTTATTCGAATAATATTTAAACCTTTAGTAGTAAAAGGTTATATTACGGGTATGATAGTTGTCGTCAAAGGTCAAACTTTGACTCACATACTTGTAAATAACATAAAATAATAAGAACCGACTCAAGATGTGAAGATACCCTTATATTGTACGTACTACTAAGTACTAAACCTAGCTAGCTATATATAAATCTCATCTTAATTCTAGAACTTATAAGTTATCTAACACCATATCATTACACGACATAGACTCGCAATTACCCGGAAGCGAAAGACAAGCATGAGTGCAATGGTGGTGGTTGCATGTTTGTTTCGGCTACACATGAAGTCATTGTGGCTCATGAATACATCAAGGGATTCAAGGCTCATAGTGCAAGAAGAAATTAAGCAAGATGGTGATGGTGACGACGGTGTAGTCGAAAGTTTCGATTGTATAGTGTGTCTTTGTGAAGTATCTAAAGGTGACCACCACAAAAAATTGCCAAACTGCAGCCATGGAGTCCAGTTCCATGCAAGGTGCATCGATTCTTGGCTAAAGAACCATTCTACGTGCCCAATTTGTCGAAGTCATGTTCCACAAACGGTTCATCAATGGCTTCATGCATGCCTTTTGGTATTTTGTCATGATGTTTTTGCTTACTGCGATTTGGTCCTAGAAAATGTTGCTAAATCCATTGGCGATTGCCGGGAGTTTTGAACATGTTAGTATTTGGTACATTAATGCACTTCCCAAATGAAGATGGTATCGTTGATCGTCGTTGCTTGATACCCTAACTTGGTTTATAACATGTTGTTGCATCATGAAACATGTGCAATTATAAGTTAGAAAAAATTACACGTTTGGTCCCTGTGGTTTGCTCAGATTTCATGTTTAGTCCCTAAGTCGTTTTAATTACACCAGAGATACCTATTTTTGAAACCTTTCACTCATTTAGTCCCTATTTTGGATGGGCCGTTAGTTTGACCGTTAAGTGTTTATATATTATTTTCCCGTTAGTCCCTCCGTTAATATTTTTTGCACCGTTAGTCCTCATTTTCTAAAATGAATTAAAAAAGGCAGCATGGCTCGAACTCGGATCTTGTTGCCCAAAATGACCCTAAATTTACGATACTTTAAGCATGGCTCGAACTCGGGTCTTATGCGTACACGTTATCTATTCTAAGAAGTATTATGTTATAGAGTTATATACTACTATAACATGTTTAGGTATTAAAACAACAATCTAGACAACCCTCAAATTATAATACTTTAAGACTGCAACGACATCAATGACCCTAAATTTACAATTATAACGACTTTATACACATGTATTAATGTGACTTTCCCGTTGCACACCATTCCGCCACCCCTTTTCCGCATGATGACCCCATGAGTTTCTCGTGGATGTATTCGGCTAACTCTTATGGTAGCAAAGCACTAGCTGTATGTATATCAAATAAATTTTTGATAATATAGAAAAGAAAAAAATTTACACGTTTGGTCCTTGTGATTTGCTCAGATTTCATGTTTAGTCCGTAAGTCGTTTTAATTACACCAGAGATACCTATTTTTGAAACCTTGCACTCATTTAGTCCCTATTTTAGATGGGTCGTTAGTTTGACCGTTAAGTGTTTAAATATTATTTTCCCGTTAGTCCCTCCGTTAATATTTTTTGCACCGTTAGTCTTCATTTTCTAAAATGAATTAAAAAAAGCAGCATGGCTCGAACTCGGGTCTTTTTGCCCAAAAACCAACGCCCCACCCACTGGACTAAGCGTCCAGTGGTGTAATTATATGAAAATAAATTCTATTTAACATTTTTTTGGCTCACGTTTTTATCCATTTTCATCAGTTTTTATACGTTTTCGTCCGTTTTTTTACGTTTTTGTACGTTTTCATCCGTTTTTTACGTTCTCGTCCGTTTTTTTACGTTTTCGTCCGTTTTTTTTACGTTTTTGTCATTTTTTTACGCTCTCGTCCGTTTTGTTACGTTTTCGTTTGTTTTTTATGTTTTCGTATATTTTTTACGTTTTTTTCCGTTATTTACGTTCTCGTCTGCTTTTTTACGTTTTTGTCCTTTTTTTACGTTTTCGTCCGTTTTTTTCCGTTTTCGTCCTTTTTTTACGTTTTGGTCTGTTTTTAAACGTTTTCATCTGTTTTTTTTACGTTTATACGTTTTTGTCTTTTTTTTTTGTGTGTTCGTCCATTTTTATACCTTTTCTTCTGTTTTTAAACGTTTTCGTCTACCTTTTTACGTTTTTTTTACATATAAACAGGGACAAAAACGTAAAAAAACAGATAAAAACGTATAAAAACGTAAAAAACGAAAGAAGACGTAAAAAAATGGACAGAAATGTAAAAAAAAAGGACGAGAACAAATAAAAATGGTTGAAAACGTATTAAAACGGACGAAAACATAAAAAACGGGCAAAAACATAAAAAACGGACGAAAGCATATAAAAACGAATAAAAGTGGACAAAAACGTAAAAAGATGGGTAAAAATGTTAAAAAACGGACAAAAACGTAAAAAAACGGACGAGAACGTAAGAAAAGGGACAAAAACGTAAAAAAGATGACAAAAACGTAAAAAAAAAGGGAGGGGAAAGTAAAAATCAGACAAAAATGTAAAAAAAAACGGACGAAAACGTATAAAAAAAGACGAAAACGGATAAAAATGAGTTTGAGCAAAAAAGTGTTAAATATTATTTTCATATAATTACACCACTGGACGCTTAGTCCAGTGGTTGGGGCATTGGTTTTTGGGCAACAAGACCCGAGTTCGAGCCATGCTGCCCTTTTTAATTCATTTTAGAAAATGAGGACTAACGGTGCAAAAAATATTAACGAATGGACTAATGGGCAAATAATATTTAAACACTTAACGGTCAAACTAACGGTCCATCCAAAATAGGGACTAAATGAGTGCACGGTTTCAAAAATAGGTATATCTGGTGTAATTAAAACGACTTAGGGACTAAACATGAAATCTGAGCAAACCACAGGGACCAAACGCGTAATTTTTTCTATAAGTTATAACAATAACTGATAAGGACCAATTAGAGAAGGTCGATCTCCTAAGATAAATAGTTAATTGAGTTAGTAACTCTCCAAAAATTAAAATAGAAACAATATATTTTCTTATCTTCTCTCATTTACAAGTAACCACAATATTTAAAATGTAAGAATAAAACTACTAACTAATTAATGGCTAACATGGGTACCCACTGCTCTTAAAACAAGGACATGAAATTCCTAAAACAATACATGTAACTGACTCATGCATGGAAATAATTACTAAAATATGAAACGTGAATATATGGTAGCAGTGGTGACGCAGGTCATCCCCTGCCACATCAACTTTCTTTCTCCGATGACCAGACATGACCCATGTGCCACAGTCGATGACCGATTTTTTTTTTTTTTTAATTCAAATATTTTAAACAACAAATTTAAAACTCATTAAAAATAAAAACATTACATATATTATTTAATTAAATATTAAAAGAATTACATAAATTATTCAAATAACATTAAAAACATTACAAAAATTCTTCATTGTCATCATCAATACCCTCTTCGTCTTCATTCTCTTGATTGACTTGATTTCTACGTTTTTTCCAAATGTGTTCGATCAAATCAGATTTTAAGTGTAGATGAGTTGATGCGTCCTGGAGCTCCTGAGTAACTACTAAAGATTCTTCATGCGTTCTTAAAGGATCGTGATCACGGTGGCCCTCATCTTCGAACCATGTAGGACATATCGCCTGCTGCTTGTGCCGAATGATCATATTATGTAATATGATACATGTATATATAATATCCTGGAGATCCTGTTTATACAGCCCTCGAGCCGGAACTTTAAGCATTTTCCACTTCTTCAACACACCAAAAGCCTGTTCCACATCTTTCCTTTCTGCTTCGTGCTTCCTCTTGTACAATATTCTTTTTTTATCACCCGTGGGAGGATTTGAAATGGACTTAATAAGAACGGACCATTGTGGATATATCCCGTCAGTAAGATAATATCCCCTTTTATATTGTACATCGTTATCCTCGAAATCAAGATCTAGTGCTCTCCCAGATCTGATATCATTGAAAACAGGGGAACGATGTAAAACGTTTACGTCGTTATTCATCCCGAAGACACCAAAGAACGTATGCCAAATTCATAAATCTTGGGAGGCGACCGCTTCCAATAAAATAAATGGATGTGGCCCGTATTCACCCATAGCATATTGACCTCTCAAACCATTTGGGAAATTCTCCCACTCCCAACTTGTACAATCAATGCTTCCCATCGTATGTACCTTCTTGGAACTTTTGGTTGTGCTGCTTGGTAAGCGTTCTAAGCAAACTCCGTAAACTCACTCATAACTTCATCATCGTCGGAAGATGAAGAACCAAAAAAGAGCTCGTAAGACATAATTAAAAGAATGTGTTTGAAGGTATTGATAGAAATGTGTTTGAAATTGTGAGTTTAGAAGTGTGTTTGAAGTTGGTATTTATAAGGTTGTAAAGTGGTAAAGTTTTTTAAAAAACAAGTTTTTTTTTTTTTTTTTTTTTTTTTTTTTTTTTTTTTTTTTTATATATATATATCAAACGGTAACATTTTTAAGTTTTATTTGGATTGTTGTGTTCCTTAAAGTCGGTCATAATTTAGACCGATTGTTTTATTTGGTTCAGTTGGCTGTTATTCTTTACATTAAGCACTAGCATATATCGTATACACATATGTCTTACTCATACTATATTTTAGCAGTGGGTTGTGAACACATAGGTTGCAAGTTTTGTATGGGCGGAACTTGGAACTTAATGGATTTATAATGCCTTTGCTATAAGAACATTCTTTAAAGACTTTTCAACTTATTTGCAACAAACTTATGAACTCACCAACCTTTGTGTTGACACATTTTAGCATGTTTATCTCAGATTAGTAAGGCGATAGCAGGTGCATGGAGCATAGAGTCATATATCATATTTTGAAGACTTATACTTTTATCATTACCATTCGATACGCTGTAAAAACACTTTGGAACCTCATGTTTGTAACTATGATTTTATTTATCGAATGGAAACATTTCAAAAACGTCTCATTTAGAGGTCGTTTTCTATACCTTGTACTTTGTATTATGAAGTAGCACCCTAGTGACACAATCTTCCGCTGCAGTATTTTGGGGGTGTTACAGATTGGTATCAGAGACAGGTTATAAAGAACTAGGTTGCATGTAAGAACCTAGACTATAACTGCTTTATACGTTGAGACCTTCCTCCTTATCGCCTTGCACACTTTAAACTTTTTGTGATTTTAGTACCTAAGGAAGACTTTTATAGTTGAACACCGAACATCATATGAATCGATTATTCCAAGCATTGCATTGTTACTCTTAAATTATACATTGCCTGCGCACCTATGTCTAATTCAGGAAGAATCATGCAATGAAGGGAGTAGTAGTCTCATATGTGTAAGCAATATCATAATCGATCCAAAATTTCAAAAGACCTCCTTCAAACCACTTGTTTCCCAGCTTGATCAAGGTGACAGTTCTTGTTTGATGAGTTGCGAAGATCAAGCTAGAATCAAGTTGTTCCTCAAACCGATTTAGCCTAATCCCATGACAGTTATTGTCTGATGAGTTGTGGGATTAAGTAAAAATCGGTTACCTAAAGGTCTTTTGAGGGTTATGCTCGAGAATGGGAAAGCTTGCCTCATCAAACCTAGCCACAAGAGAGTACGTCTTTAGAACGGGCAATAGTCACGAGGACGTGATTCCTCTAACAGGGGAAGACTGTAACAACTCTGATTTTATGCCATTATTTAACCTCAAACTTTTACCATTCATTTTTCGAAAAAGTTACTATTCATCCTCGGGGATCTCACTATTCACAATCACTATTCATCATATTTTGGGCCAGTATTTAAACTCGAACTTTTTCCCAAAAATTACTATTCACAAGTTACTATTCACTGTGTTTTTATTATTTCCTATTCTCACGTAAATTAAATTTTACAACTATAAATAAACGTTTTTACACGATTTTTATACAAACAATGTACTATGTACTCCTAATATATAAATATATAGTTACTATTTATAAATATCTAAACACTATTCATCAAAATATATATATATATTTTCAGAAATTTTCTTTATAAATAGAAATAAAACTAGTTCATTATTTTCACAAAAAAACTCACATTCTCTCTGGTCCCCCCCCCCCCTAAAAATCGACCAGAAGAAGAAAAGAATAAAGAAAGGTGCGGGTTTTGCTTATTTGGTGTTCTACGCATCGTCTTCCTCCTCCTCCTTGGTGCCGCCCCCTTCAACCCTCCATACATCCTTCATACTTGATTTTCTAGCTTCGAGTTATACACATAAGTTGATGGCATAAGTATTCTCTACGTAAAAATTAAGTTTATTTTGTGTTTCTACGGTTAGATTAAGAGCTACACAATGGTGGATAGGAGCTGTGGATCTCGGGGAAAATTTTGAAGCATTTACAATGGTAGATCGGTAAATTCTAAGGGAGGGTTTTCAATATGCGAGCGATTAGGATAGTTTTGAGGTTAATTTGAGGTGATTTAGAGGCTTCATAGTTTAGAAGATGGATTCTTGAATTTAGACGCGAAAACGCTGCCCAATTTGCTATAATCATTTATCAGTTATTATCAGGTAAGTCATAGCCCCTACTCTTTTAATACTTGTTTTAAACTCTTTGGGGGAGATACATGCTCGACTACTTGCTGTTACTTTCACAAGTACTCTAAACTTTTACATATTACTGTGAGTTTCATACCTCACTTTCTCTCGTTTAATTACTTTATAAACTCGTTGGGGGAGATACATGCTCGTTTTACTTAAATACTTTACTTAGTTATCAAAATACTTTACTCTCTTTACTTAAATACATGATTTGTATTTACATACAGACACAAGTACTCAAAACATTTATACTTTTATGCTACGCTATACTTTTTATGCTTTTCGGACATGATGTGTGGCTTTATTACGATATGTGCCTTGATGTGTTAAACTTGTTTTCATTATTCTTGATCGCGTATTCTTTAGCAACTGTTTAACTCCTGGATGGAGCCGTTGGAGAGGTATTGATAATACTATCGGGCTGACGCCCCCACCCTTGTGTCCTTTATTCTTGACCTTGGGTGAATATAATCCAATATTCTTGTATAAACTTACTTAGACTTGTCATGAGGTTCAGTTGGCTGTTATTCTTTACATTAAGCACTTGCATATATCGTATACACACATGTCTTACTCATACTATATTTTAGCAGTGGGTTGTGAACACATAGTTGGCAAGTTTTGTATGGGCGAAACTTGGAACTGAATGAATTTACAATGCCTTTGCTGTGGGAACATTCTTTAAAGACATTTCAACTTATTTGCAACAAACTTATGAACTCACCAACCTTTGTGTTGACACATTTTAGCATGTTTATCTAAGGTTAGTAAGGCGATAGCAGGTGCATGGAGCATAGAGTCATATATCATGTTTTGAAGACTTATACTTTTATCAGTACCATTCGATACGTTGTAAAAACACTTTGGAACCTCATGTTTGTAACTATGATTTTATTTGTCGAATGGAAACTTTTCAAAAACGTCTCATTTAGATGTCGTTTTCTATACCTTGTACTTTGTTTTATGAAGTAGCACCTTAGTGACACAATCTTCCGCTGCGGTATTTTGGGGGTGTTACACTATCCCCCACGGTTATGCCCGATTTCAATTGAGGAGAATGATTAGACCTAACCTTTTATACAGGCTTGCTTCTTTTCCGGTCCGGGCTAGTTCGCAACACATTTCAAGCATTCTTATGACTGTATTTATCAAAACATTACTTTTTGAATAATCCTTTACAAAAGTATCTATCATGATCATCAAGAACATTATGCATCAAACCACTTTTTTATAATAAAAAGAAAATATATATTGTATTACAGTATCAATTTATCTCTCTGAACAAATAAAATACTATAGAATTACACCTTTTAGATGAGAGCGCGACATGTGCAGTAACTTAAGAAAAAACGTCATTTCATTATCACCTCAGCTTTTTCCTTTTTAAAACTCTAATTTTATTACTCGTCATACCTGATAAAAACACAAAAATCCAATTAACAAAAAAACACAAACTCTCTCATTTGACGAACGTAAAAAAATTAGCGAAGAGTTGGCAAAGGCACCGAGCGTTGCAGTGACGAGGCATTTGGGAAGGTACACCTCGGATTGTCGAGGGTGCCTCGTGAAAATACCCCATGCTCCAATGAAATGGTTTACACAAAGTCACAATTTTGTAATTTTAGTTGAGACCCTTGTTCCAAAAGACGTGGCAAGATAAGACCACATGGCGAGAAAGAATAATCGCAAAGCTCACGAGTGGGGCAATTCATCTTCATATCTTCACTTGCTCCCATGGGGGCTATTTTTTTATACACACGGGGGCTACATTTGTAGCTTCTTTTTTTTTTTCTTTTTTTTTTTTTTTTTATTTTTATAATTTTGTTTATATCAAAAAGCTATAAACCTGAAAGTGCGGAACAGAAAAATAAAGTTTAATATGTCAAACGCTTAAAACTGTCAAAAATACGGAACAGAAACTGACAAAAACTGTGCTGTGCAGAAAAAAAAGGGGACAAAAAAGTGGGGAGACAAGGTCTGCCACCCTTGTCCCCCCGTGGCTATAGTAGTTCCCGAGTGGGGCAATTCATCTTCACGTGCTCCCATGTTAGTATTTAGGTTCACGTGCTTTTAATATTGCAATTAGACTTTACGAATATCTCTTAAATTAAATAAAGCGTACGTTTTAACGGCTTTCTAATTGACGCTTTGAGATGAAGAAAGGATATTGGGAATCAATGGTTACGTGCAAAATGGCAAAATAAGGTCATGGGTTTTGGAATTTGTCTGAGCAAAGGCCGGTTTTTTATAAAGTTTTGTCTCCTTTTCTTGCTTCTTTCATGACTCATCATTCCATGGGTGTGCGAGTTTTTACAATCTAAGAAAAAGAATATGAACATGTATTGATAATACATTTCCATGATTTATTATTAATCTCCAACGATATTTCTTATATTTTTTACTCTTTGTAAGATCGTTCTTAACCTTCGTGTGTTCTCTTGTTCTTAATAGTGATGGTTGGCTCAAATTTTTTGCAGTTATGTTTGGATTCATAGAGCTTCTGTTGTATAAAATAACGCGTTCGTCCAGCCACGACCAAAACAAAATCATTTGAAGCCCAGTAAAAATTAGAATGTTGAGAATGTATGAGACTCATATCTATAGCTACTTGATACGGGTATGATAGAGTGGTAATATCACTAAAACATAAAATGAGGGTGCGTTTGGTTCGTAAGTGAGAATGAAATTGGATTCGGATTTGGAAAAGGTTTGAAAGATGTGGGAAAGATTTGAGAAAAAAGTAGGAGAGAGAAAATATATTATTATATATAATTATACATAATTTATTTGTAAAATATATCGGAGAATAAAAGAGATTTATAAAAAAACTATCAAAACATGTTGCTGAGGATTTTTGTTATGCGGGACCTACATGAAAAAGTTAGACCCATTCCTCAAAAGTCACCGAATTGCAGTGGAATCAATTTTTGGATTGATTAGTTAATGTTGATTCAAAATCAGTATACCAAACGATTTATTTGAAGAATCATTCTAGTCCAACAGTTGGAAACCCGTTAAACAAACGCACCATGAATGTTAGAGGTGAGTTATTTTGCATACTCTTATTTTGTTGCTTAGTAAAAGACAAATCCCTATCATTCATTTATTTTGATCTAATGTTGGGATTAACCTAAGATTTAATATTTTAATCTAAATCCATGTTTTTTTCTTGCATTTTTCTTTTATCTTTGTCTTTCTTATTTATTCAATTTTTTTTTTTCTTCTTTTTTTTGGTTTTTGTTTTTTTTAATTCACGTTTTTTTTTTTTCGTTTTCATATGTTTTCGTTCGTTTTCATACGTTTTCGTCCGTTTTCACCCGTTTTCATACGTTTTTTTCCGTTTTCGCCCGTTTTCATACGTTTTTGTCCGTTTTCATCCGTTTTCTTACGTTTTCGTCCATTTTTCATACGTTTTCGTCAATTTTCGTCCGTTTTCATATGTTTTATCCGTTTTTTTACGTTTTAGTCCATTTTCATACACATTCATCCGTTTTCATACGTTTTCATCAATTTTTAAATGTTTTCGGCCATTTTCATACGTTTTAGAATATCACATGTGATATTCTAAATATCACAAGTGATTTTCAACTAATGTTTTGTAACATGAAAATCACAAGTGATATTCTGAATATCATATTCAGAAAATCACAAGTGATTTTCACGTTTTTTTTCACTTTCTTACGTTTTCGTTCGTTTTCGTCCATTTTTGTTCATTTTCATACGTTTTTGTTCGTTTTCATACGTTTCTGAATATCACAATTGATATTATTAATATCACAGAATATCACTTGTGATATTAAGAATATCAATTGTGATATTCAGAAATGTATGAAAACCAACGAAAACGGACGAAAACGTAAGAAAACAAACGAATATGTATGAAAGCGTAAAAACGCGTCTGAAAAACGGACGAGAACGTATGAAAAATGGACAAAAACAAAAGAAAACAGACAAAAACGTATGAAAACATAAGAAAACGGACGAAAAGGTATGAAAACGGACAAAAACGTAAGAAAGTGAAGAAAAAAATGCGTGAATTAAAAAAACGTGAATTTAAAAAAAAAAAAAAAAAAAAAAAAAAAAAAGAGAATAGATAAGAAGGTAAAAAGACAAGAAAAATACATGGACTTATGTTGACATATTAAATTTTAGGTTAATCCCCACCATTAGATTAAACTAGATAGATGGTGGGGATTTATCCCTCAGTATGCAACAAAAACTTAGTCCCTAAATGAACTTTTCTCGTTAATGTTAAAGCATAAGTTTAACAACCGTTAAATACGATGAAATATAAGGTAAATTTTATACATGAACTTATGAAACCATAAAATATAAGATAACTTAAATTATGTTGAGCTATATGGGTTCGTTTAACTAACCCGTTTCCTCGATCATAACATGACTATCATGTGACATATATTGGTACCATGTCGTATAATTTGCTCATATCAGTGACAATTTGTCATTGTGTCCTAAGCTTCTTTATAAGTAATTTGACCTTTCAAATTTAATTAAATTATAGAGGGATACCACATAATATATTCATTTTGTTTTTATAAATTAGTGTCTCATTTTGTTTTTATAAATTAGTGTCGGTAATGATATTTACAGTTGTCAGGATTGGGATCCTAACTAAGATCGTTTTCGGCTTTGTAAGATCGTGATCGTAGGATCAGATCAGGATCGTAAGATCCTACGAAAATGTATATATTTTTGTATAGGGGTTGTAATTTTATATTTCTATACTAGTATAATATTTCATATGATAAACGAATCTAAATGGATGATAAAAGGAAAAGTTATATGTTCAAGTATCGTAGTAGTAGAATATTATATATATTGCAATGCTCACTTGCACAAAGTTACTACATACATGCACCTACTTCTTGTTCAATGTTTTTTATTATAGGTTTTTCGTGATAACATTTAGATTAATGCAAAAATATAGTGTTTTATTGGTACGTGATTCTGTGACTTTTTTTATTACAGTATATAGATTAATGCAAAAAGATAAATGAATTTTATCTGAAAATGAAACGACATAATTTATAATAGAAGGCAACACAATATTTTTTTTTCTTGATAATCAAATAAATTAAATTAAGATATTCTGGTAATATTACTGAAAATTTTTAACATATAATTCATGCTTTTATATGAAATATAAAATAAATTATGAACAAAATTGGGTCAAGTATCTAGATGGTTTACTTAAAAAATAAGCTTCTGATATGTTACAAAGCACGAAATCGTTTTTCATAATAAACCCAAAAAGACACATCTAAACTATTTCTAAGTAGTCCATAAAAGCATAATTATTTGACACTCATTAATCTTGCAAAAAGACAATCAATTAACAAAATCAAAATAATAGCTTTCATGAAAAATTTTTAGTCATTGGGCTTTAAGAAATTAATTTATGCATAATAAGTTAATATAGAAAATAATTTAAAAAAAAAAAAAAAAGAAGAAAGAAAAGAAAAAAAAGACGATCATACGATTCTGATACGATCCTACTTGAATTACGATCTTGTTAAGATCCTGGTCGTTTTTTGTGTGTAGTATCGTAGGATCATACGATTCTACGATCAGGGTCGCGATTTTGACAACTGTGGTTCATATAACTTAACCATGTGAAACATTTACTTGAGAAGGTCATATTAAGGGTCCGTTTGGTTTATAGGTGGGTTTGGAATAGGATTTGGATTTAGTTTACGATTTGGATTTGATTTAGGATTTGGAAAGAGAAAATATATTATTAAGTGTATTTTATAATAAAATTATAATAAAAAAATGTCATATAAAAATTTAAATAAAAATGGTATGTGAGAGTAGAAAGTGGAGTCCTACGGGTTTTGCCAAAACACTTCAAATGAATGTGGAATAAAATTTTATTTCATTTATCATTCATTTTATTAAAAGAATAAACCAAATAATATATTATTTTCACATTAAACTTGAAACCCTGTCCATAGTGTCAAACCAAACGCATCCTAAATGTTAATCCTATACATAGAGTAATGACAACAATTACACGGATGGTCCTTGTGGTTGGCGTTGACTTTCAAGGATGGTCCCTTGACTTTTTTTTTTGCACTCACAGTCCCTAACTCGGAAACTACTAACACATATGGTCCCTTGACCAAACGTCCGTTTGGTCAAGGCGTTAAGTCTCTTAGTCTTGAGGGTATTTTCGTCCTTTCCAATTGTTATGCATAGAGCCGCTAAAAATCAGACATTTAATACCCGATCATTTCATTTTTCCCTCTTTATTTTCTCTCACTACCTACTCTAACAAAACACAAACCATAACTTAGTAACCTAATTCTGATCCAAGTTCATCATCAATGCGACAATGGTTGGAGCAAAAATGTGGAATGTACGGCAAGGAAAACATGATTTTGATGTTCACGAAGTATATGGTATGTATCGATTATCATTTAAGTGTTTTTATTTCATTGTTTGACTGAAAAATATTAATTTGGTTTTCATTAATTTTTTTGCAGCAAATGAACCTGATTTGTTTTCAGTGAAGGTTCATTATGGTGGGAAGTTCACTGATAGGCCAGATAGAACCTATGAAGGTGGTTACTCTAACTTTGTGGATGTAGTAGATGTGGATGAGTTCTCTGTTCACGAAATGGATGCTATGGTGGAAGAGTTAGGTAATGATGGTCACTCTCTTATGTTTTACCACTTTCTTATACCTGGTGAGAGTTTGGACAATGGGCTACAACCTTTAGCTAGTGATAAAGATGTCCTTAACATGTGTAAATATGTTAGGTTAGGTCATAAGTTGATGCATGTATATGTTGAACATGAAAGGACCAACCGTGATATCTATTTCGCATTGTTAGTGTCACCAAATAAGAAAAAGAGGTGTCTTATAGAGGAAATAGAAGATGATGTACCAAGACAATCACCAACTGGAGTGATTAAGAGACTTAGGATTGAACTTGACAATAAAAAAGGTTTAGTACATGAACAAGGGCAATCAAGTGGTGTTGTAGCTGTTGGAATACCATCCCAAAGTCAGGTTAGTGTTGTTGGTAATGAAATACCCTCACAAACAGGTGACACTAGTCAAGTTAGGATACAAGATCAGGGTCAAGGTAGTGGTATTGATAAACAAATACCATCTGAAATTGGTGAGTCTAGTCAGGTTAGGCAGCCAGAGCAGGGTCAAGATGGTGGTGTTGCTAATGACTTACCTTCTCAAACCTCTGAGGTTCCTAGTCAGTTTGTCAATGATTTCTACTCATCTTATGACCCTTACTTGGGTGATGATGAGTTCAACCCTTTTGATGGCCTAGATGAAATCCTTCCACTTGAGAATGAGGATCCACCTGAGAATGAGGATAGGGTAGAAAGTGAACCAGAGAATGAGGATCCACCTGAGAATGAGGATAGGGTAGAAAATGAACCAGAGAATGAGGATCCACCTGAGAATGAGGATATGGTAGAAAGTGGACCAGAGAATGAGGATCCACCTGAGAATGAGGATAGGGAAGAAAATGTTGATGCTGAGCATGAAGATAGGGTAGAAAGTGGCCCAGAGATTACATTAGAGAGTGGCCCAGAGGTTTATAGTTCTGGGACTGAGAATGATCAGAGAGAGGATGGGACAGAGGATGATAGTGATGATAGTGACTACATTGTAGATTCAGACAATGATGTAACTGATGTTGATGTGGACATGGAGAATTTCAGACTGAATGTGGATTTGGAAGCAGAATTTCATGGCTGTGATAGTGATAATGGTGTAGAAAATGTTGATGCTGATATTGATGATGTGTTTGATAATGAAGAATTTCTAAGTGGGTCTGAGAATGAAGATGAGTTTGATACACTCAGGAGAAGGAAACTGAAACAATTAAGGAAACAAGCCAAAAGTAATAGTGAAGGCAGGATATACAAAACATACTTCTATGTGGGGCAAGAATTTGGTAGTGCAGCAGAGGTTAAGAAGTTGATAAGAAGGCACTCAATTGAAACAAGAAGAGAAATTAAAATCGTTAAGAATGATAAAGGAAGAGTCAGAGCATCTTGTTGTGGTCAATTGCCTTCATTTGAAAGTTCTGGGCCTGGTGTTGGGCCAAATGTAGCAGCTGGGCCCAGTCAACCATCTGGGTCAACTAAATGGACTAAGGAAACCATAAAGCTTGTTAAAGGAGGTAAACCTAGTAACAGGAAAGTAGGTGGACATAAATGCCCATGGGTATTGCTTGTTTCAAAGGTCAAGGGCACAGAAACATGGCAGACAAGAACATATGATGCTACACACCATTGTCTACAATCAAGATAAATCTTGTATGCCACATCAAGGTTCTTTGCTGAAGATATAGTGGATCAGATTGAAAAAAACCCAAAGATACCAATCAGAGCTCTTCAAGATCAATTACAAAAGACACATGAGGTTTCTGTTTCTCAAATGAAAGCATATAGGGCTAAAAAAGAAGCAAGCAAGCAAGTGAGAGGTGATTACACAAAGCAATACGCGATGCTGAGAGATTATTGCATGGAGTTGATGTCTACAAATCCAAACACAACTGTGAAGATCCAATGTGCTAGGGAGGAGGAATGTTCAGAGACTAGGAAGTTTGAAAGGATTTATGTTTGCTTGGGGGCTTGTAAGGAAGGGTTCAAAGCTGGTATGAGAGACATTTTGGGGTTAGATGGAGCCTTTATGAAAGGACCTTTTCCTGGTCAACTCTTAACTGCTGTAGGCATTGACCCAAACAATGGTATCTATCCATTGGCTTATGGGATAGTTGAAACAGAGAACCTTCAGTCATGGAAGTGGTTTTTGACTTGCCTTGGAGATGATCTTGATCTTTACAGAAACTCCAACTTCACTTTTATCAGTGATCGTCAAAAGGTAAATTTAATTGTTTACAGAAACTTCAACTAAACTTTTATCATTATTTAACTGTATATTAATGTATCCATTTAATTGTTTACAGGGTCTTATACCTGCAATATCCAAATTGTATCCATGTGCTGAGCATAGATATTGTCTTAGACATATCCATGAAAACATGAAACATAGCTGGAATGGAAGGGCATACAAAGACCTTCTTTGGAAAACTGCTACTGCTTCAACTGTGCCATACTTTCAGATAGCAATGGAGGAGTTAAAGGCTTACAGCAAGCCATGCTATGATTGGTTAGTGAAGATTCCTCCACAACATTGGGCAAGATCCCATTTTTCAGGTACAAAATTGTTTACAATATATAAACTACCAAGTGTATACAACTTCACTTGTTTAGATAGTAACTAATTACAAGTATATTAACAGGAAGGGCAAAGTCAGATGTGTTGTTGAACAACATGTGTGAGATTTTCAATGGTAAACTAGTTGATGCAAGGGACAGGCCTATCATAGGGACACTGGAGTACATAAGGGAGTATTTGATGAGAAGGATTGTGACAGTGAATAAAGTGATTGCTAAATCTAGTGGTCCTCTCACACCAACAGCAGAGAGGTTGTTTGATGTTATAAAGAAACAGGCTTCCCAGTACACAGTTCAATGGAATGGAGGGGAACACTACCAAGTCAGTGGTCCTTGGGCAGATCAGTGTGTTGTGAATGTTGATGAGAGAAGTTGTTCATGCAGGAGGTGGGAAATAACAGGTCTGCCATGCAAGCATGCAGTGGCTGTAAACTTTGACATGGTGTTGAATAGGCAAGAAGCTGGCATACCAGAGACATGGGTCCATCCTTGCTACAGGCTAGAGACTTGGAAGCAGGTCTATTCATTCAAGATTATGCCAATAAAGGGACCAAAAATGTGGCCTAAGTGTGATGTTCCATCAACAATCATTCCACCAGTTCACAAGGATCAACCTGGCAGGCCAAGGAAAAGGAGAAGGAGGTCAACCTTTGAGATGAATGACAGCATGGAGAAGAACTGCAAGCTTTCAAGAAGGTTAAAGACAGTTACATGTGACACATGTGGTTGCAAAGGTCACAATTCTAGAAGCTACACAGGACCAAGAGTTGAAAAGACCAAGAAGAAAAAGTCAAATGCTGCAGCTGCTGCAAGTGGAAGAAGTGTGGATAATGCTGCTGGTGCAAATCATGCTGCTGGTGCAAATAATGCTGCTGCTGCAAGTGGAAGAAGTGTGGATAAGGGAAAGGGTATTGCAGTTGATGAAACAAGTTCCAAAAAGAAAAGACCCAGGAAGAAAGTGATTAACATTGGCTAGTTTGGGTTTATGTGACTTTGATGTCAATGGTTGCTTGTATGCACCATAAACAATATTTCATTTTGGTAATATTTGTATTTATGTAAGTGGTTGCTTATATGCACCATGATCATCACTTCTATGTATGTGTTCTGGATACCAGAACAGAATCATCACTTTTTTAACCCAATAGTTATTAGCTGCTAATGACAGCAAATTTTCCCTAAATCCTTATTGTGTTTGACTGTGTACTTGTATTGGTTTGACTTTAGTAAAGTCAACTGTCATAAACATTCAGTTACTTAAATTGTGTATGGGTTTGAGTTTATATAGGATGCACTATTTATAGGTTAGACTAAAATAGAATCAATGGGTACATTTTGGGTCAATTTGTTTCATTTTTGGGTCTGCAATGGTCTGAATTGTGTCCATATTTTTGGGTCAAATTGTAAAAGTCAAACTTTGGTGCATTTGCTTAAATCAGTACACCAACCATGCCATCAATGGCATTTACTCCAATTGATGGTCTGCATTTGGCTTTAAATACACATAACTACACTAATACACAAATTACTACCAATAAAAACCTCAAATCTTTCCAAAATACCAAAAAATGAATTCAAATCCAGTAATCTATGAACTTTCTTCAGATGAATCAACCTCATCTGATTCTGATTCAGGTTCTCCACCATGGTATACCTATTTTCCTCCCACTTATTCAAACACTGTCACAAAGAAGAGTGAAGCAGCTACGTCTTCCAAAAAAGTTTCAACCACTGTCTCAAACAAGAATGAAGCTGCTAGGTCTTCCAAACAAGTTTCAACCACTGTCAAACCTCCTGTTGCCACTCAAGCACTGTCAATCAGTGGCAAAAGGATGATTGTTTTAGCCCTTCCAACTGAAGAGAATTATGAAAAGATCACAAGAAAAAGGAAAGGGAAAAGGACATTTACTTGAAGCATTCCCACCACTGTCTTTTGTTATATGCAATGTTATATGCATCAGTGAATGCATCAATGTCTTTTGTTATATCACTCTATGTATGAATGAATGTATGTATGTAATGTTTTATGCATCAGTGAATGCATCTACGTAATGAAAGTCTACTTGTTTCTGTTAACATAAACATACTTGTTTTCATTAATCATCCATGACAAAATACAACTTGCTTGCTTGTTACTTGTCCAAACTTAACATACAAACCTAACATACAAACCTAACACTTACATCAAACATAATACTTCTTCATGATAGCAAAAGACCAGACAACATACTTCTTCATTTTTCCTACTTTAAAGCAAGAATAACAACAAACATGATCCAAGACCAAACAAGATACTTCTTCATTTTTTGACACCCATTTTTTGCTTCCTTTACAGCTCGTTCAAGATTGTTCCTTGACCTTAACAAACCCGGTATGATTTCAAGAGAACGATTACACATGGGGGGTCATACCAATCAATCCATGCACATTGTGATCCCTGTTTAACAACATCACACCAACAATTATTTGCTTTACGTTAGTTTGATTAACTTATTTCAATCTTAAAGAAACTTACTTGAATCGGGCAAGAATAAAACCGACGGCCTGGGTTAGCGTTCGTCCATGATGTTTTAACAAGGGCGACTCTTCCACAATGGCACATTACCAAATCCATTGTTCTTGTAATACTTTGGTTTTTGAATTAGGGTTGATTTGGGGATTTATGTTAACAAAATGATCGGATTGGATTTATATAGATGAAATAAATGGGCGGGAGTAAATACTGAGTCAGTAGCATTGGGAAGGTAGAGATGCTACAGTGAATGACGAAAATACCCTCAAGACTAAGAGACTTAACGCCTTGACCAAACGGACGTTTGGTCAAGGGACCATATGTGTTAGTAGTTTCCGAGTTAGGGACTGTGAGTGCAAAAAAAAAAGTCAAGGGATCATCCTTGAAAGTCAACGCCAACCACAAGGACCATCCGTGTCCTAAATTTAATCCTATACATATAACAATGACAACAATCATAATAATTACAATTAATTATTAAAGTGTACAGTAGCATTTATCCTTGATATGCTTTAAGTAAACATACAAATGAGCGTGGGTCCTTCGTGGCCGGCGTGAATGATGAAAATGAGTAGAGTTGTGGTCTTCGCCCTTACTAAATCCTATAAAGTATAAACTGGGGCCGTAAACGAACCGGACGAATATGAACGGAGCTTTATTTATGTTCGTTTATTTAATTTTATCTAAACAAATAAATGGAAATGAACGCTTAAACGGACGAATTTTCTTGTTCATGTTCGTTTATTAAGAAAATGAGTTGTTCATGTTCGTTTATTAAAACACTAAACGAACGATAAACGAACATAAAATATCGAACACAAATAAATATAAACTTTATTAAATTATGCAATATATTGTTTTATAAGTGTTTTTTTGTTTAAACAACTCAATTTTTATTTTAATTTTTTTTAGGTTAATTTAGCTTTATATATTTGAACATAAATAAATAAATGAAAATAAACGAACGCATAGTCGGACGTTCACGAACATAAATGAACGGATATTACTTATGTTCATATTCGTTTATTTAACTAAACGAACGTAAAATATTGTTTATGTTCGTTTATTTAATAAATAAATGAACATAAACGAACTTTTTACCAAACAGTTCATAAAATTTTCACTGAACATTCAGTTCGTTTACAGTCGTCGTATAAACAATAGTAATGTCACCTTCAAGTAAGTTATACTACTAGTATTTGTTGTGAAGATATTATAGATAGAAATTATCAAAACAATGAAAACTTTGATACATCTCATCTCCGATCAAGTCCTAAGTAACAATATTTTTCACGTTGACATATACAAGAACTAATACTCATATATTCCTCCATTATAAAATAATTGTTAGAACACATAGTTTTAAGAAACGATAATGATTACTCATTTATTTTTATTTGTTACGGAATAACTATTTTACCCTTTTCTAATCAATTACCGCGTTCGAATGATGTGATTTATTGTGCTTTATGCAATCATTAGGGTTAATGGCATGTAATAGCTACGAACTTTCTCAAATATTCACATGTCAGTTATGAACTTTTTAAAATACAACAATACCTATCAAACTTTCAAATTTTGTTTTATCAATGTAGATTTGGTTTGGATATTGTGGTATTTTTTTAAAGTTCGTAACTGATAATGAAACAAAATTTGAAAGTTTGATGGGTATTGTGGTATTTTTTTTAAAGTTCGTAACTGATAATGAAACAAAATTTGAAAGTTTGATGGGTATTGTGGTATTTTAAAAAGTTCATAACTGACATGTGAACACTTGAGAAAGTTCGTAGCTATTACATGCCATTAACCCCAATCATTATGCTGAAACTCATGATCATCTCTTTTTCAATTGCCCATTCAATGCTGCTATTTGGAAAGCAATGATGTGCAATATGAGAAGGTTAATGAAAATGAGTGGAGTACCATCATCACTGAACTAGCTGAGAAGCCATATGGTAACACTATATGGAGTGTTGTTAGAAGACTAAGCTTAGCTGCAACTGGGTATTTCATATGGAGGGAAAGGAATAACATAATCTTTAGAGATGAACACTGCAAGTGGGAAGTTGTTCTGGTAGGATTTAGTAAACTGTGAGAATTATGAGTTTGAAGGTGAAAGATATTGCTGCTATAAATAAGGTGTCTAAGCAATGGAATGTGGATCTCAATATTCAAGAAGCTAATAACAGTTAACAAGTTATTAGCTTTATAAAGTATAAAGTTCTTTGGATTCATAAAGATGGCTAATGAAAAGGATAAGGCAGTGTTTGGATGTCAAAGATGGGATTGCAGAAGTATGAGGGAGTATGAATATGGTGTTACAGAGATGGTTGGGCTTTGATATTGTGGATGATGCCACTTGTAGATGGTTACTTAGACAATTTTGTGAGGATGCAAACTGCAAGATGGTCTTAAGTAGGTCTTTACAAGTGGAAATGTAGTCTTCTATCAAGGTAACAAGCTCTCTGTATGTGATGAGGCCTTTTCATGGATGATAGTCTTGTTTGTTATGCTGTGAGGATGATGTTGCAGTGTAGCAACTAAACTGCCTTCATGAGGGAAATGTAGCCCATGTTAGAGAGTTTACACAACAATGAGGCATGTTAATAATGTGTTTAAAGTTGTTCTTTATTGGAATGACTTTGAATTGCATTATTTTTATGGGAAATGTAGTTGTTGTAGGTAAATTCTGTGGAGCATGAGCTTCTGAGAATGTATCATGTCTTTTGTTGTCTAGTTCGTGTTAGTGTGTTCATGGGAATTTCCATGTATTACTCATTGAATCTTTGTAACATTTATATTTCTTGGGCTAATATATTCTTCACAATTTTCATAAAAAAATCAATTATTGCGTTGGTTAAAGTTTTTAATAATCAATTTAGGTAAAGGTAATTTAGATAAAACTTTTCTATCTATTTTAGTAATAAAAAATTTGTTTAGGGCATGAAAGACAAGTCGCAACAAGAAAAATGAAAATGTGATCAATTATTTATAGAAGGAGTAACATTATTTATCCATGGTGCCTTTGAAATAGAATGTTTTTGTTCATGTTAAAATTAACTTGAGAGGATCTCAATCCTTTTGTCAAATACTTCATGAGTTTGATCTCTCTCTCTTTCCCAATTTGCATGTTCTCAAGGAAAAATGGCATCAAGTGAAAAATAAACATCCGACCTAATTTTTTTGTGATACATAATGTCATTCTACATAAATATTGGACACATTAAAGGGCCGTTAGGTTCGGATAATATTTTTGAAGTAATTGTAATATTTCAAAGGAATTATTATTTAATTTGAATGAATTGTAATATATGAACGAAATTGTAATCGTAATATGAATTACTCCGTAGTTGTAATGTGAATGAATTTGTAATGCAGTAATAATAATAATAATAATAATAATAATAATAATAATAATAATAATAATAATAATAATAAAACCGAACTCTAATAATAATAATAATAATAATAATAATAATAATAATAATAATAATAAAACCGAACTCTTCTGGCCTGTGGAAGATCCTCGAAGTAGGGTAGAGGGCATTTTTCCTATAAATATCTCTCGCCCGACCAATGGTTTCAAACTTCTTGGTGGTTCCGTCAGTTTGGATGATAGTTTTTGTCAGGATTTGGCTTTGAAACGGGTTTCTAAAACCATTACCCTAATGGAGGCAATCCACAAACTTAATGATCCCCAATGTGAGCTCCTTCTTCTTCGCAGTTGTGCCGGGGTTGCAAAATTATCTTATGCTTTGAGGACATGCTCCCCTATGTATTTACAGGAGGCCCAGGTTCAGTTTGATCAGTCGTTACGTACTTCCTTGGAGAAGATTGTTACCGCCTCAGGGCCGGGGTTTGGTGATTGGCAGTGGCGGCTTGCCACTTTTCCAATCAAGTTGGGTGGCCTTGGAGTCCTTTCAGCGGGTGACATTATCCAGTATGCCTTTCTCGCCTCTCGTTTGCAAACGAGTGATCTACATGACAAGATACTGAATAAATCTGGTAATGTCTCCCATGGTCCTTATTTTCAGTATGCTCTTGATACTTTCAACGTTACTTGTAACATAGACGCTCTCGCTGTCACCAATGACGCTTCTGCCCCCCAAATGATGAAAACCTTGGCAAAGTGTTACTTTGGTGTCATTGAGAAAAACCTTGTTTCTAAGTACTCGCTAAGTCCAAGACAGGTCGCTGTTCTCAGTAGCATACGTGCCCCACATGCACAGGATTTTCTTCTCACCATCCCTATTGACGGCTTGGGTCAGAGGATGAACCATCGCCAATTCCGATCTGTGTTATGTTATAGGCTTTCCGTACCTATGTTCCCTGAAGGTAGCCTCTGCCCGAGTTGTAATGTGCATCGTATGGACATATGGGGGGATCATGCGGTCCACTGTTCCAGTGAAGTGGGTGTGAAGTTCAGGCACAATCTGGTGCGTGATATTCTTGTGGATGTTTGCTCTAAGGTTGGGATCATGGTGCGTAAGGAGGCTCCGATGGGATTCCTTTCGGAGGACGGGAAGGATCTACGGCCTGCAGACTTGTTATTATTTAATTGGCTTCAAGGTAAAGATGCATGCGTGGATGTGACTGGCATCTCTCCATTTGCTGGTAGTGGGGTGACTTCATGGGCTCCTGGGGTAGCCTTGCGTAATGCTGTGGAGAAGAAAAATAGAAAGTACGCATCAAAATGTGAGGACAATGGATACAAGTTCATACCTTTTGCCTTTTCCACGTTCGGGGAATTCGATTCAGAGGCTTTGAACACACTTTCACGTATTAAGTCTATTGCCAATAGTCACTCAAATAATGCTAAAAGTGGTGTTTTTATCTTTCATAGAGTTAGCTTTTGTATTCAGAAAGGAGTGGGAACGCAACTTGTGTCTAGACTCCCATCCAACTTTATGTAATATTTGCTTTGTTTAATGAAAATTTATTATTATTAAAATAATAATAATAATAATAATAATAATAAATAAATAATAATAATAATAATAATAATAATAAATAAATAAATAAATAATAATAAATAAATAAATAATAATAATAATAATAATAATAAAATAATAATAATAATAATAGTAATAATAATAATAATAAATTTATAAATATTTATACTTTAAATTATAAATTTTTGAATTACTATATAATTCAAAACTTTCCATCCAACTTGCTATGTAACTTAATTTTTTTCACTTGATATCTATACTATATATAATGGAAAAACCAATATTCTTGAAAGTTAAAGTTTAAAAAACTATATAGGAAAACCATAAACTTTATTATTATTTTTGTTTATAATCTATAATTAATATTACTTTTATTTAGTTTAATCGTGTTTAATACTCAAATTCTTAAAAAAAATTTTAACCAATAAACTTTTTTTTATTACTACAATTATTTGCCGTTATAAAATCCTGTTGCTATGCACGGACAATCGTCTAATAATTAGAGTGATTGGATTTCAATTACATTGAAAACCAATAAGCCTATGTAATGTAATATGAATTATAATTCACTCGACTTTGAAATTATATTACTATCCACTCCGTCCAAAAATAATTGTCCTCATTTGACTTTTTAAAGTCTTAATTTCTCAACTTTGATCTTTAATATTTTTGTATGTGTTATATAATACTTGATGAAAATAATATATCAATGAAAAAACATTTATAACCAATTCATTCATATATTTACATCAATTATTATATAACAAAAAAATAATAATTATTATATCAAAGTTGGAAAAAAAAAAGAATTCAAAAAATTAAAAGAAGACAATTATTTTGAGACGGAAGAAGCATTACATAAAAATTACGCCACAGTACGACGAAACAAATAACGTCTAAATACATTTTTTTTTGAACATGTCTAAATACATTAGGTTTGACATAAATAAACATCATTTACTCCAGCACCTAAAACAATTGTATGCATCTCACAAAGGAAGCACAAAAACCATAACAAGATAAAAACTGAAACCCAAACAACACAACCAATCCAATCCCATAACACGCTTTTGACTTTAATCACCACGTCACTAGTCATCCCTTCAATCACATCCCTCCACGTCACCTCCATCACACCAACGGTCCAGATCACATCACCTCACTCCAATCAACGGCTATTTCACCTTCTTCCAGACCCTTCGAAACTCCTCATTATAACCAGACTAGTATTTTCTGATTGATATTTAACTGCAGTTAATAATAAAACAAACATATTTGATATTTATTTTTATATAGCTTTTTGACTCAGTCACTGAGTTAGTGAGTGAGTGAGTTTTTTTAGAGAGAGGTATTGTTTAGAGAGAGAAAGCGCGCCAAAAGCGATGAAGATGTGATTTGTGTTTTTGCATTGTGTGAATCGTGTTATATAGATCTAACCATCGGGTGAGTTATTTTTTTCCTGGTATGTGTAAGTTGATGACGTCAGCAGCTGTTTATTGAAGTTGGACTTGTGGTGTATGATCAATGAGTGTGTGTTTATTGTATTATCATAGTTTATAAAAAGTAGATATAAATCTGTGAGTTTGATCTGCATTTTTTATATCGTTATGTGTTGATGATATTAACATGTGTTTTTATATTTAGTTTTAGTGTTAGAGTAGTGATTTATATGAAGCTCTTGAGTGTTGTGTATGTAGTATCATTATAAGTTAGCTGATTATTGTATTATGGAATATGTGTATTGCTATAATGATACTAACCTTAGCCTACGAGTCGTTGATTTTGTGATGATTTGATCGCGATATGAAGCATCTGGATTGTTCTTGTTTGATTAGATCTATAGATATGTAATTAGTAATAGTTTATTGTTGTTGAGATTGTTACTTATGTTCTAGTGACTTACATTCTTTGATGAAATAAGCTGATTGTTTGGTGTAGATTTTGGCATAAAGGGATTGATTTGAGCCAATCAGATTGATCAAATATACGACTTTCATGTTTGCGTTTTAGGATTTGTGGATGGTTAAAATTGAGGCGTGTTTTTTGTTGATTGAACTTTTCTCAACCACTCGCGTTTCTTGATTTTGTTCAGCTGAACTTTTTTAGTGAAAAAAGGAAGCGTGTGGCTTGTTCTAGATGGATCTGTGGCTGTATGAATTGTAATTGGTAGTATATTGTTGGTGACAAGGTTTTCAAGATCGGGATCCTACTTAAAGATCGTTTTTGTTTTTGCAAGATCGAGATCGTAAAATCAGATCGGGATCCTAAGATCCTACTATAATGTTATGGAAATGTTGTCTTAAATTATAAATATGAAATGTTTATGAAGATTAACATGTTGTTTTTAAAATCCTAAAAAACATATTCCATAACTTTGTAGTTTTTTAGTTTGCGTTTCGAGAAAAGTAAGCCTGGATCGGATTAGATAGTAAGATCCCATGGTCAAGATCGGGATCTTATAAGATCTTAAGCTTGCTAAGATTCTACGTAATATCTGGATCGTTTTGCCTTTGTAGTATCGTAAAATCGTAAGATCTTAAGATCAGGATTGGTTGGTGAGGTTGTGACTTATGTCTTAGTGTCTTTCACTGTTTGATGACATTAGTTGATTGTTTGGTATGTTTTTCACATTTTTAGGTAGGGATATAGGCTAAAAGGACTAATTTGGGATAATTAGATGGCACAGTTGATGTAGTGATAACAACTATACATATTTCTCATCAGCCTTTAAGGATCTGTGGATAGTCGAAATCGAGGCATGTTTGTATTTTCAATGACCGTATTTCGACCGACCAGTAATATTTTTAGTGAAGAAAAGGAAGCATCTGGTTTGTTTTTTGCTAGATCTATGGCAATACAATTTTAAAGAGCATTCTCTTTCTGGTGTCTTTCATTGTTTGATGAAATCTGTTGATTGTACGGAATGTTTTATTGTTTATCATGTTTTTGGTTCAGATTTAGGCAAAAAAAGAGACTAATTTGGGACAACTAGATGGCATTCTCGATGTAATGATTATAACCACACAAATTTCTCCTGATTCCTATAAGATCTGTGGATATTGGAAACTGAGGTTGTTTTTATGAACGCTTCTGAACCTTATTGTGCCACTGGATTGTGAGTGTGTCCTGTTTGATTTTTGTTAACAATAATCCGCTGGCATCTGTTTGCAGGCTGTGTGAAATTCCAATTTCCCCTTCCCTTTGTTAATGTCTCGAAACTCCGACAGCCCAGTTCAAACCCAAATGGCTGCAGCAGTTTTTAGCAGTCCCATCGGGAGGGAGCACTATGGCAACGATGGGATGGAAGGGGTGAAACCGTCTAGGAGACGTGTTTTTGTTCAAACTGAAACTGGTTGTGTGTTAGGAATGGACTTAGATCGAGGTGATAATGCTCATACACTCAAAAGAAGGTTACAGATTGCACTTGATGTTCCGGTCGAAGGGAGTTCACTGACTTTTGGAGACGTGGTGCTGAAGAATGACCTTAGTGCCGTTCGGAATGATTCCCCTCTTCTATTAACAAGAAACCATATTCACCGATGCTCTTCGTCTCCTTGCCTTTCTCCAACTGGTAAAGATATGCAACAGAGAGATCAGAGTGGTCCTATTGAGATCTTGGGGCATTCTGTTAGCTTTAAGAAAACAAAACAGCTAGTTAAGGAGATTGTAAAAGCCATGAAGATTGGTGTTGAACCGATCCCAGTTCAAGGTGGACTCGGAGGTGCTTATTACTTCAGAAACAGTAGAGGTGAGAGTGTTGCGATTGTGAAGCCAACAGACGAGGAACCATTTGCACCTAACAACCCGAAAGGTTTTGTGGGTAGAGCTTTAGGTCAGCCAGGACTAAAGCGGTCTGTTCGGGTAGGAGAAACTGGTTTTAGAGAGGTTGCTGCTTACCTTCTTGACTATGGCCACTTTGCCAATGTACCTCCCACCGCATTAGTTAAAATTACTCATTCTATTTTCAATGTTAATGATAGTGTTAGCGGTAACAACAATACCAACAAGCCTCCAAAAGTCAAGAAGCATTTTAGCAAGCTTGCTTCTCTCCAGCAGTTTATCTCTCATGATTTTGATGCCAGCGACCATGGAACATCAAGTTTCCCTGTGTCTGATGTCCATCGTATAGGTATATTAGATATAAGAATCTTTAACACGGACAGGCATGCGGGAAATCTGCTTGTTAGAAAGCTTAATGACGACGGTGTTGAGAGTTTCGGTCAAGTTGAACTCATACCCATCGATCATGGTCTCTGCTTGCCTGAAAGTTTAGAGGATCCGTATTTTGAGTGGATGCATTGGCCGCAGGCTTCAATCCCATTCACAGAGGAAGAGCTCAAATACATTGAAGATCTTAACCCATGTCGTGATGCAGAAATGCTGAAAACCGAACTTCCTATGATCAGGGAAGCCTGCTTACGTGTCTTGATTGTCTGCACAATTTTCCTCAAGGAAGCTGCTGCTTACGGGCTTACCCTTGCTGAGATTGGTGAAATGATGAGCCGTGAGTTTCGTCGTGGTGAAGAGGAACCCAGTGAGCTTGAGTTGTTATGTCTCGGTGCAAGGAATTTGGTAGCTGATGAGCAGGAAAGAGAGATGTCTGTATTATCCCCTAAAACCGAAGGAGAGAAAGATCCATTCCTGTTTGAGATCGACTGTAACGAATATGGCTTTGAATTCATCTATAACACATCGGTCGTCGACTCTCCTACCCACTTTGGATTTGGGCGAAATCCGTTCTCTAAACTTCATGAAACAATTGAAGAAGAAAATGAGAGTATTGGAGATGAAGAAGAAGCAATGGGGCGTGTCGTACTTCATGCACCACCAAAAAATCCTGCCATATCAAACCTGTCAATGTTACTGAAGAACAACTCATTTACGAGTCACAACTTGAAGAATCTGGAGACAAAGTCAGCAAAGAAGGGGTATGCAGCCGTGAATTCATCATCTGCACACAGGAGTGCAAATGAGCAACTTCCAGCCTGTGCTAGTTTTGTGAAGTTGGCGGACATGAACGAGGAGGAATGGAGTCTTTTTCTAGAGAAGTTTCAAGAGCTGGTCTACCCGGCATTAGCAAATCGCAAATCAGCAATGTTTGGACAGAGGCAGCTACAGAGGATGGGAACTTCTTGCCAGTTTTGAAAGAGCTATGAATGAGATAGACTTTAAATAAATTTGACCAGCTGTTTAAGTTTAAGGTGAGTTGTTGGTGCTTTTTAA
Organism: Artemisia tridentata subsp. tridentata; assembly: GCA_021014915.2. Classification (NCBI taxonomy): domain Eukaryota; kingdom Viridiplantae; phylum Streptophyta; class Magnoliopsida; order Asterales; family Asteraceae; genus Artemisia; species Artemisia tridentata. Next base: position 195,568,825 of record CP139501.1, on the reverse strand, counting down.
ATATTGCTTAAGAGCATACTGAGGACTTGAGAAGGATCTGGTTTAGAACTTAAAGCTTATATATGTTTACTTGTTCTAGATGAGCTGTAGTACGAAAAACCAAAAGGCTTTAGAAATGAGAAACTTATTGTAAATATATATCTTATGTTATCTGAGACAGTATGCAATCTATATGCTTTTAGCAGGTCATTTCCTAGTTTAATTTGTTTTGTTTGGATGGATTTACAAACTAATTGGGTTGCATTTTCAGGGTACAATTGCTGATTATGTTGGGCAAACTATATACATCAAGTAAAAATCTAAGATGTATACAGATTTCCCCTGTTTTTGTCCAATACATTGCATCCATGAGTATGACATAATTAATTAACTTCTTTGGTTGCTGCTAAGATTGTTCAATTTACACAGGCAAGGCCTGAAAGCCCTATGAATAACAAGCCGAAACCGCACAAAGCAACAAATAATTGAAAACACTGTTCAATATATAGTACATTTACGCGTTTAAAGAAAACAAAACCACACGCACCAACAAATATCTATGCATAATGCATACCTCAACAATTATATTCATGCTCAATAATTAATTCATCATGTCATGTTATCGATATGTCGTTTTTATCTTTTTTAGGTATCATATTTCACCATGGTAAGCGACAATTGATTGATTTTAAGTTCCAAACAATTATTTAAGGGGTGTTCAAAAAATCCGAGAAACCGACGAACCGAGCCGATCCGCCCAATCCGAAACCGCAAAAAACCTATAACCGAAGAAACCGAAACCGAGAAAACCCGAAACCGGAAAAACCCGCTTATCACGGTTCTGTTTCGGTTTTTACTTTTAGTTATCCGCGGTTACCCGAACCGAACCATGTATAATATATATGTAGGTTTCAACAAACCATTCATAAAAATGTACAAGTATTAACTATATTATTGCATTACTTTTATCGTATAACGCATTTTTACTTACCTAATGTGATCATTTACTAACGTCCATGGATTACATATGATTAAAGTGATCGTAACATATAAACGTCAAATAAATAGTATTAGTTATTTTGTTACATATGATAATTTGAATGTTTTTATTGCAACGGGACAACATTACTCTGACTCTAATATCTTCAATGTAATTTATTTTTTACTACAATGACATATTACGTTCTAATTTATGTTATTGTTCGTCCGAGTTGATTCGATTAATTTTTTTAAATGGTTAACCGTGACCCGAACCGCGGGTAACCGCTCATTTCGGGTACCCGCATGTCCGGTTACCCGCCTAGTACGGTTCGATTTCGGATAGTAAAATGAACTACCCGCCCCGCGATGGATAGTTAAAATCTCTAACCGAACCGAGCCGAACCGCCCCGTGAACACCCCTAATTTTAAGTTCGAAACAATTATTTAATGGGCGAATGTACAATGTACCTTGAAAAATATCAATGTACCTTGAAAAATATATAGTGTTTGGTAAAAGGCTTCTATCAAAAAAAGAGTATACAGACAATTATCTCAGATAAATCAAATTTTATGGTATTGTCTTCTAATGATCTAGCTTACAGTGTTTGTTAAAAGAGTTAGAATAAATCCACTCTAGTGGAAATTAAAACCAAATAAAAACCCTCTAACAAGAAACTAGTGAAATTAGAAGAGTTACAATAAATTGTTGCAAGATCACTTTGGATCATAAATCCATTCTAGCTATGTGATTCGAAAGCCTATTCATTCCTATGCATGGTGATTCCACGACTGAGAGAATACTTTAATATCTTACAAGAGGGAGTCTTAATTTCCAAGGCGGCTTCAAATCAAAACGAAGCCGGTTCCTAAATTTTCAAATTACGCAAAACGCGGTTAGTAAAAACATGAAAAGAGCTTTTGTAGTACGTACTTGTGAGACTTACCGAATCAGGCCAAGATATTATTGAGGACAAGTCTTTAGGGAAATCAGCCTTTCCCCACCAAGTGTTAGTCGATTGTTTATTCAGCTATGTGTGCTTTATTAGGTTTGATAAGCTGTTTGTTTATTCAGACATTTTATGTCTGAATCTGAATACCACTTCTGAATCTGAATTAATGGTCCAAATGTCTGAATCTGAATTATTTTAGACTGTTTGTTTTTATAAAGTGTCTGAATAAACAAAAAACAATCCTTTCGCTAATTCAATCGGATTATGTAAAAGATAAAGTTTTTTATAATCCTAAAATATAACATTAAAAGCCGGTAAAACTAAAAAATACCCATATAAACTTCAAGTTGACTTTTGTACGATACATCTCTTTTGTACAGTTATCTTCTTTATCTCTTTTGTGGTCATCATCTTTATCTCTTTTGTACAGTTATCTTCTTCATCTTTTTTGTGGTCATCATCTACATACGCACAATAATTGCAGCAGAAATACAACAACGATAATAACGATGATTATTTATTGAAGAAAATTGAATATAGATTTTAATTTCAATCTAAACTTCCGGCAACAACGGCGTTATTTTCCGGCGACGGCAAAGGTGTTAGCTGGGACAGTGAGATGGTTAGAAGAGACTGGATATGCCAAGGGTTGAAGACTTGAGGAAGAGCAGAGAATAAAGTTGTATGAATTTTTTTGTAACGAAAAGATGTAATCAGAGGCTATCAGAGATCTACCCAAGTCTAAGTGAATCAGAGGATATCCAGACATTTTTAGCTCTGAATCTGAATAGAAAACAAACACCCAAAAATCTGAAAACCTCTGATTCAGTCAGACATCAGAGGTATTCAGATGTTTTTTTTAAAAACAAACACAACCTTATTAGTTTTGATAAGCTTAGACCGTATTCTTGATCATTTTTTAAATTATATATTGTGTATCTCTGATTAATGAATGGCAAGAAAATTACAATTCAAAATGAAATACCTTTTACCAAATTGTTTAACAAAGAACCTACTTACTCTCGTTACGCATATTTGGTTGCCTATGTTACCCGAACTTATATTCCTCACATAAACTAGCTCCAAGTGCCACCCCATGCATTTTTTTGGGATATCCCACCTATCACCGCGGATATCAGTGCCTTGACTTATCCACAAAAAGAATTATAATTTCCCGTCATGTTACTTTTGACGAGCTTCAATTCCCTTATCGCTCTGTGACTCCTATGCGCCCCCACATCGTATGAGTTTCTTGAGCCCACTAGCACTGCCGTTGCTCGTCATGTTCTCCACAATCCCGCACTTAATTCTCCGCCTATTGTTCCTATGCAACCCCAAAGGCCACCCACTGCCACTGTTAAGCCCGTCACCCCCGGCCCATCTACGACCCAAACCCAAACCCCACCATCGGCCTAACCGCAACCGCATTGCTTAAACCCAAACAATACTACCACTATTCGGCCTGTCAATTCAGGCCCCTCTACAGCCCGATCACAAACACCCTAAGCTCAAACACAATCCCGACGCCCACAATCTACTACGACCCAAATTTGTATTCCTCTCTGGCTACCATTACACACCCGAGCCCAGTTGCTACAACTCAAACACCATGTGTTCGAACTCATCTAATGGTTACACGTACTCAAGTTGGAACCGTTAAGCGGAATCCTCGTTTTGCTTTACATACGTCTCCTATTTCTCCTCTGTCTAAGTCTCCGTCTCTTGCTTTATCAAATCCAAATTGGCAAGATACTATGCTCAATGAATATAACAAGATGCTATGCTCAATGAATATAATGCATTAATTAAAAACAGTATTTGGATTCTTGTTCAAAACCACCCAATGTTAACAGAGTTCGGTCTATGTGGTTGTTTAGACATAAGTATCATGCAGATGGTTTTTTTGAGTAAGTATAAGGCTTGCCTTGTTACTAATAGGTGGTCTCAACAGTTTGGCATTCATTGTAATAACACTTTTTGTCCGGTTGTTAAACTGGCTACTATCCGCACTGTTCTTAGTCTGGCCTTGTCTCGCAAGTGGCCAGTTCATCAGCTAGACGTGAAGAATGCATTTCTTAACGGTGATCTTTGAGAGACGGTTTATATGTATCAACCAACTCGTAATTTTAGGTCATTTTTCCGAACCTCGACAATTTACTATTCATCGGTTACTATTCATCATTTACTATTCATCGACCACTATTCATCATTTTACTATTCATCTTTTTCGGAGTCCGTTTGTGATTCCGAGAAGCGTTACTATTCACACGACACTATTCATCCCGAGAGAAAAACACTATTCATGGTCATCATTCATTTCATCGTAAACAGGGTTTACGGGTATTCCGAGTCGCGTAACCGGTTTGGTTTAGCTTCGAATCCATGCATCTACAGTAGGGACACTGCATACGGACTAGGAATAGTCTACATATCATCATAATGACATTTTCATACTATTCCACTCGTAGGTTTATTAAATTAACATTTTTATTACATTTGACGTTTTACGTATAATTAAATTTAATTAAAACGTTAACGCGCGATCAATAAATGTGATTAACACATCCGACACTCCCGACTATGATCCTAACATATTTTCATACTCATTATAATAATATAAAATTTAAATTATTAATTTACCCGGTGTTTTGAGGATTTTACCATATTTACCGGTATACGTTTATACTTTCGTCGGTTTACGATAGTTTAACTCGATAATTATTCTAACACCCGATTCTTGTAAGGGATAATATTTTACAACTTTTACTACTTCGTCATATTTTATTTCACCTCGTTAACATTTATTTCAAGATAACTTGGTACCCGATAACAACCAATACACAATTTAAACTAACAAATGCACATGTTTATGGACAAGATAATTAACTAGCCCCAATTCCCTCCCACCTTTCCCCTAAATGGCGCCTAATGTTCCCCATAAGTCCAAGATTTACTTTATTCCATTGACCAAAAATATCTATTACCAATACTTGCATTTTTCATAACTTCATTTACATTCCTTATAACAATTTTCACCTAGCAAATTCTCTCTACTTCCTTCTTCCCCATATATTTCGGCCAACAACAAATATCAAGGAAGATCCATCAATTTCTCAAGATCCAAGTATATATCAAATCCTAGTAGTGATCTAGTTTGGGTTTTGAAATAAAAACCACAAAGATTAAATGGGTTTTCATCACCATCTCTTGATAATCATCACAAGTAAGTTGTCAAACTCTTTTTCATAATTTCTTCAAGTTGTCTTCATGATTATATGCTTTCCATACTAGATCTACATGCATATGCAAGCTATACCACTCCATTTACATTTATTTAACTTTTGAGCCATAGAGATGGGTTATAGGTAAATCCTTGGTAGATTAACTTGATGGATGATGTTTAGGAACCCATGACACCCTAAGAAGGTGTATGGTAGGCTATGGTATGATTGGTTGTTGTTTGTGAGGTTTTTGGACAAGTTACTAACTAGGAAAGTGATTTTTAAAGTATATATAAACCTACTGTCTCAATTTTTAAAACGTGGCCAACTCAGTAAGTTTAGGGTTATTTTTGGCCAAATATTTAGAAAATACATTCCGAGACGAAGACGTGGCCGAAAACGGGGATAAAAACGAGTTAATAACGAAGGAGATATGATTTTTACAAGTTAACGACTAAAAACTATTTTTCCGGAAAAAGGTTGCTGTTTGACGACATTCGACGGCCTATTTGAGGCGTTTGGCGAAACCTAGATGAACCGAGCTACTAAAAATGTGTTAGTATATATTTATACGAAACCATGGATATAAAGAACGTAGAAAACGAGTTTATAACGACCAAGATATTCACGTTTTAAACAAGATATTCCTTATTATTCTTGACAGCTTTTAATAAAAAGGTATTTTACGTACTAAAAACTATATTTTTCAAGTAACAACCATGGAGAGCCGTATTTCTTACCCGTTGGAACACGTACGATCAAAGGTTTATTAACGCGACTATTATAAGGCATACCAAGGTTTTCAAAACGCCGAGACTAACATAAACATTTTATACACGTTATTACACGACTAGTTTTGACGTAACAAGTTGAACACGTTTTTACCAAGTTTTGGAAAACATTACATATCGACGATAACTATTATTTTCAAAGTACGAGTGGTATAGGTTACATATGCATGAACATCCACTACATCATCTAAGTAGAACATATTCATTCATGTTAGGTTGCGGCTAGTGTTCGCGCCTTGTTGTCCCGTTCACCTCACATAATCATCGCATTGTTGTATCATTATATCAGGTGAGTTCATAGCCCCACTTTTACTCTTTAATACTTGTTTTAAACTCTTTGGGGGAGATACATGCTTAAACTGTTTGCTATTACTCAAGACGATTTTACTCATAGGCTATGCTACGCTTTTATACACTTACTCATGATGTGTAGTTTTATTACGATATGTGACTTAATGTGGAAAACTATTCTATACGCTATATTCTTTCACCACTGTTTAACTCCTGGATGGAGCCGACGGAGAGGTATTGATAGTACTATCGGGTTGACACCCCCACCCTTGGCCCGCGATTCATGGCCTTGGGTGAATATAATCCAGCTATGAAGCATTCTTGCTTATTCTTGTCATGAGGTTCAGTAGGCTATTAAACTTTACATTAAGCGTGCATATATCGTATACACATTTGACTTAATCATACTATATGTTAGCAGTGGGTTGTAAACACACAGGTTGCGAGTCTTGTATGGCCGGGGCTTGGAACTGAGTGGATTTACAATGCCTTTGCTGTGGAAACATTCTTTGAAGGCTTTTTCAACTATTTTAATACAAACTCTATGAACTCACCAACCTCGTGTTGACACTTTAGCATGTATTTTCAGGTTTTATGCTATGGCACGCTACAGGAGGTTTTGGCAGGGCATGGCATGGTCATAGAAGACTCTGATATTCATATGGGACCGTTTTAAACTATATTTTCAAGGGCCTAATTCCGCACTACTTTTACAATGTAATTCAACACTTTTGTTAAACTAGTTTGTTCTAAATGATTGAAGCTGAAAACCGTTCTTTGCACTTGTGTTATGATACCAATTGAGTCGCACCCCAAAGACATTACTTTCCGCTGCAAACCATTTTTGGGGGTGTGACAGATTGGTATCAGAGCCTAGGCTATAGAGAATTGGGTAATTTTAAAACCTAAACTATAGCTACTTTTACGAAAACTTAACCCTATGACCGCCACGTGCCTGCCTGCCAAGCTGATGCCTCATTTGTGGTTTGTTGCTGACATATTTAATAAGATTTGTGTCTTATTACCAAATCATTTATACTCACTTACTCTCTTTGATTACAAAAATTGTATTCCATATAAGTATGCTTACATATCATGCACGTCGCAGCGCTATACCTTTATCTTACGTAGTTTCATCATTCGACCTCAAGCCTGATCACCTGCCTTAGTCTTTTGAACCACCCTTTATATGTGATGGACATAGTATTATTATAACTAAGCTGAGTATTCCAAAATTCATTGAACCTCGGTGGAATATAGACTCGTCACCTATATTCAACCCGGGACAGTTGGACATAGGCTGACTACCTATGCCCCGCTCAGAGATGAATTTTGCAATACTGAGAGTAGTTATAATGGAATTATGTCCGGATTGATTTGATCGGTGTAAGCAATTCCATAATCGAGCCAAATTTTCAAAAGACCTCCTTCAAACCATGTGTTCCCAGTTTGATCTAAGTGACAGTTCTTGTTTGATGAGTTGCGAGGATCAAACTGGAATCAAGTTGTTACCCGAGCCGATTCAGTTTAATCTCATGACAGTTCTTGTTTGATGAGTTGTGAGATTAAATTTGAATCGACAACCTCAAATCGATTTAGCCTAATCCCATGACAGTTCTTGTTTGATGAGTTGTGGGATTAAGTAAAAATCGGTTACCTAGAGGTCTTTTGAAGGCTTTGCTCGATCATGGGAAAGTTTACCCCCATCAAACCCGACCACGAGAACATACGTATGTAGAACGAACGAGCTGAACTTCGGGACGAAGTTCCTTTTAGGGTGGGAGAATGTCACAACTCGTAATTTTAGGTCATTTTTCCGAACCTCGACAATTTACTATTCATCGGTTACTATTCATCATTTACTATTCATCGACCACTATTCATCATTTTACTATTCATCTTTTTCGGAGTCCGTTTGTGATTCCGAGAAGCGTTACTATTCACACGACACTATTCATCCCGAGAGAAAAACACTATTCATGGTCATCATTCATTTCATCGTAAACAGGGTTTACGGGTATTCCGAGTCGCGTAACCGGTTTGGTTTAGCTTCGAATCCATGCATCTACAGTAGGGACACTGCATACGGACTAGGAATAGTCTACATATCATCATAATGACATTTTCATACTATTCCACTCGTAGGTTTATTAAATTAACATTTTTATTACATTTGACGTTTTACGTATAATTAAATTTAATTAAAACGTTAACGCGCGATCAATAAATGTGATTAACACATCCGACACTCCCGACTATGATCCTAACATATTTTCATACTCATTATAATAATATAAAATTTAAATTATTAATTTACCCGGTGTTTTGAGGATTTTACCATATTTACCGGTATACGTTTATACTTTCGTCGGTTTACGATAGTTTAACTCGATAATTATTCTAACACCCGATTCTTGTAAGGGATAATATTTTACAACTTTTACTACTTCGTCATATTTTATTTCACCTCGTTAACATTTATTTCAAGATAACTTGGTACCCGATAACAACCAATACACAATTTAAACTAACAAATGCACATGTTTATGGACAAGATAATTAACTAGCCCCAATTCCCTCCCACCTTTCCCCTAAATGGCGCCTAATGTTCCCCATAAGTCCAAGATTTACTTTATTCCATTGACCAAAAATATCTATTACCAATACTTGCATTTTTCATAACTTCATTTACATTCCTTATAACAATTTTCACCTAGCAAATTCTCTCTACTTCCTTCTTCCCCATATATTTCGGCCAACAACAAATATCAAGGAAGATCCATCAATTTCTCAAGATCCAAGTATATATCAAATCCTAGTAGTGATCTAGTTTGGGTTTTGAAATAAAAACCACAAAGATTAAATGGGTTTTCATCACCATCTCTTGATAATCATCACAAGTAAGTTGTCAAACTCTTTTTCATAATTTCTTCAAGTTGTCTTCATGATTATATGCTTTCCATACTAGATCTACATGCATATGCAAGCTATACCACTCCATTTACATTTATTTAACTTTTGAGCCATAGAGATGGGTTATAGGTAAATCCTTGGTAGATTAACTTGATGGATGATGTTTAGGAACCCATGACACCCTAAGAAGGTGTATGGTAGGCTATGGTATGATTGGTTGTTGTTTGTGAGGTTTTTGGACAAGTTACTAACTAGGAAAGTGATTTTTAAAGTATATATAAACCTACTGTCTCAATTTTTAAAACGTGGCCAACTCAGTAAGTTTAGGGTTATTTTTGGCCAAATATTTAGAAAATACATTCCGAGACGAAGACGTGGCCGAAAACGGGGATAAAAACGAGTTAATAACGAAGGAGATATGATTTTTACAAGTTAACGACTAAAAACTATTTTTCCGGAAAAAGGTTGCTGTTTGACGACATTCGACGGCCTATTTGAGGCGTTTGGCGAAACCTAGATGAACCGAGCTACTAAAAATGTGTTAGTATATATTTATACGAAACCATGGATATAAAGAACGTAGAAAACGAGTTTATAACGACCAAGATATTCACGTTTTAAACAAGATATTCCTTATTATTCTTGACAGCTTTTAATAAAAAGGTATTTTACGTACTAAAAACTATATTTTTCAAGTAACAACCATGGAGAGCCGTATTTCTTACCCGTTGGAACACGTACGATCAAAGGTTTATTAACGCGACTATTATAAGGCATACCAAGGTTTTCAAAACGCCGAGACTAACATAAACATTTTATACACGTTATTACACGACTAGTTTTGACGTAACAAGTTGAACACGTTTTTACCAAGTTTTGGAAAACATTACATATCGACGATAACTATTATTTTCAAAGTACGAGTGGTATAGGTTACATATGCATGAACATCCACTACATCATCTAAGTAGAACATATTCATTCATGTTAGGTTGCGGCTAGTGTTCGCGCCTTGTTGTCCCGTTCACCTCACATAATCATCGCATTGTTGTATCATTATATCAGGTGAGTTCATAGCCCCACTTTTACTCTTTAATACTTGTTTTAAACTCTTTGGGGGAGATACATGCTTAAACTGTTTGCTATTACTCAAGACGATTTTACTCATAGGCTATGCTACGCTTTTATACACTTACTCATGATGTGTAGTTTTATTACGATATGTGACTTAATGTGGAAAACTATTCTATACGCTATATTCTTTCACCACTGTTTAACTCCTGGATGGAGCCGACGGAGAGGTATTGATAGTACTATCGGGTTGACACCCCCACCCTTGGCCCGCGATTCATGGCCTTGGGTGAATATAATCCAGCTATGAAGCATTCTTGCTTATTCTTGTCATGAGGTTCAGTAGGCTATTAAACTTTACATTAAGCGTGCATATATCGTATACACATTTGACTTAATCATACTATATGTTAGCAGTGGGTTGTAAACACACAGGTTGCGAGTCTTGTATGGCCGGGGCTTGGAACTGAGTGGATTTACAATGCCTTTGCTGTGGAAACATTCTTTGAAGGCTTTTTCAACTATTTTAATACAAACTCTATGAACTCACCAACCTCGTGTTGACACTTTAGCATGTATTTTCAGGTTTTATGCTATGGCACGCTACAGGAGGTTTTGGCAGGGCATGGCATGGTCATAGAAGACTCTGATATTCATATGGGACCGTTTTAAACTATATTTTCAAGGGCCTAATTCCGCACTACTTTTACAATGTAATTCAACACTTTTGTTAAACTAGTTTGTTCTAAATGATTGAAGCTGAAAACCGTTCTTTGCACTTGTGTTATGATACCAATTGAGTCGCACCCCAAAGACATTACTTTCCGCTGCAAACCATTTTTGGGGGTGTGACAATGTATCAACCAACAGGTTTTGTGGATTCTCGTTTTTCACATTATGTATGCCAGTTGCATCAGTCACTGTATGGGTTGAAACAGGCGCCTCGGGCGTGGTTTTAACGCTTTGTAGCATACAATATTTGGGTTGGGTCTTCTCTTGGTCGTTGTGATTCTTCTTTGTTTATCCATAGGCAGGGTACTGATGTTGCTTACCTACTAATTATATGTGGATGATATTGTACTTACAACTTATTCTGTAGAGTTACTTGAGTCTATCATCTCCTCCTTGCATCCGGTATTTGACATGACTAACTTGGGTGTGCTTACTTATTTTCTAGGTATTTTTGTTTCACGTGATTCTACATGGATGTTCTTCCTCAGAAGAAGTATGCTATGGAGCTTCTTGAGCGTGCTCATATAGTCAACTGTAACCCTTGCCGGACTCCTGCTGATACTAAATCCAAGCTTGGTCCTAATGGGGTCCCCTACTTTATACCGCAGTCTTGAAGGTTGTTTGTAGTACCTCACTTTTACACGCCCTAATTTGTCCTATGTTGTGCAACAGATTTGTCTCTATATTCATGACCATCGGGAGCCTAATTTGTCGGCTCTCAGGCGTATTCTTCGATATGTTCGTGGTACTTTAGATTTAGGACTGCAATTATATGCTTCTTCTACTGGTTCTCTTGTTGCTTATTATGATGCAGATTAGGCTGGTTGTCCCTCTACTCGACAGTCTACGTCTGGTTTTTGGGTGTTTTGGGGGGATATCTTACTTTCATGGTCTTCTAAGCGTCAACATACTCTTTCTCGGTCGAGTGTTGAAGCCAAGTATCAGGGTGTTGCTAATGCTGTTTCCGAAACCGCTTGGTTGCGGAATTTACTTCGTGAGCTACACTCCCCACTAGTGACTTTAACTACTAATCCAGTTCAACATCAAAGGACGATGCATATTGAGATTGATATTTGTTCGTGACATGGTTGCTACTGGTCAGGTTAGGGTTTTACATGTTGTGTCACGATATCAGTATGCTGACATCTTTACTAAGGGGTTGCCTGTGGTTTTATTTGAGGAGTTTCGTACCAGTTTGATTATTCGGTGCCCTCTCACTCCAACTGCGACGAGTGTTAGTCGATTGTTTATTTAGCCATGTGGGCTTTATTTGTTTGATAGGCCTAGCCCGTATTTTATATCATTCCTTTGTATTATATATCGTGTATCTTTGATTAATGAACGTAAAGGAAATTACAATTCTAATACCAAGCAGCAATAAGCCTCCATATATTAGAAGCCAAATAACAATCAACGTAATGGTCTTGGGTTGATTCTAACTTCATCACATGACGAGCATTCAGTCAAGTGAATGTCAATACCACTAGAGTCCAAATTCAACGCGTAGGAAGCGTTCTTGAGTTAGTATCAATGTTTGTAGAAATTGATGGTGAACTCTTTTAAGTAAATAGACCACCATCTTCTTTATTTAATGCTTATTAGTTATTACGGATCAAATTAATTATCTAGAGAAGGTTTACATGCATGTGTTGTGTTTCAAATCCATCAAGCTTAGCATACAGAAACAACTATCATATAGAGAGACTATCTAAATTCCGCTATGTACAATCCGATCTATCCAATCCAAGATGATCCCACACAACATATGTTTAGTGAGAGGTTGTAAGATAAATAACTTAACACCATTTATACATGTTATGTAATATATATATGATCATGATTCAATAACTCTTGCATCCAGTATGTTAATTTTGACAATCTCAACGATACCCTCTCTCTTGGGAAACTTGTCTCCTTTGATCTCCAATTTGTTTGATGTCATTGTACAATCAACTCTTTGGATTCTTTGGCCCTTTAGAAGTGATACCGCAATTGCGACAAAAAAGACCAAGCAAAAACCTCATCCTCAATGATGTAAAACAATTGGATCTCCAGTAAATATAAGCAGCCTTTATAGAATGGCTTTGTATCTAGTTTGCTAGCTCCTTGCTAAATCCTAACAAAAATTGCCATTCGCAAAAAACACCTACATAGCTTGCCGACTTTCATTGCAATTTTAAGTTTCTGAAGAAAACTAAAAATTGATAGATTCACAATTAAATAAATCATATATATTATCAAAAAATTTAATACAAACCATATATAATTGAATGATAAATACATACGCAAATGGATATAAAAAAACCATTTCCTGTGACTTAAATAATGTTTACAGAATGAAAATAGTTATTTGATAAATATGAAGTTATGAAGTTAATTATAAGTATAATTAGACATGCCTCCATGGCCTCTCAGCGAGGTTGACACATTCATCAAATCTAAAGCAGTCAACAAGATGGTCAATGCTCATTCCAGCAGCCTGCATGAATGAATATATGATGACTGGACCGACCAATCGGAAGCCATATTTTAGCAAGTCCTTGCTGATGGATTTTGCAGTAGGTGTTCTTATCGGCACATTTCTTGCATGTTTGTATCTGTTTATGCATGGCTTGAAGTTTACAAAGCCCCAAATGTATCCACTGAATGATCCGTGCTGTTTCGCAATCTGGAAACCGTAATTATGAATATATATTGAGACTTGTACTGCGACTATGTTGCTAAGATAAAATAAACTGAACTTGCCTTTAAGATGCATTTGGAATTATCGATAATGGATCTAACTCGACTTTCAACCAGCATTATGTCTTTGTTTGATGCTATGTCCATAATCTCTTTCTCTCCCATCTTGGCCACAACGTTTGGTTCGAATCCACAAAATGCTTCCCTAACCATTAATGAATAAAAGCTCGACTTGTACATTCTTTGTTCTTCATGTTATACAACTTGTGAAAGAAGCAAAAATTAATCATGGTTTTACCTGAAAAGTTCCTTTCGCCTAAGAATTTCTGTCCAATTGTAATCCATAAGCATTCCTGATAGAGAAAGCAACTCGAACAATTGGCTGTTTTGATTAATTTCACGAGCTATTGGTTAGCTAGCTAGCTAGGTTAATTATGTCAAGCAATAACTTGAAACCTCTCCATTGCTTGATAATTTAAAGAATGCAAATTTTCCTACATCAGTGTAACATGCATGTCTTGATCATGAAGAGGGGAAAGCGACAACTTACTTGTCATCATACACCGGAACTCCCCAACATTCATCATGGAATTGAACATAGAGTTTATCTGTCACGATACAAATCACCAATAATATCAACATTACTTAAGGACACAGTTAAAGGAAATGTTTCATGATCAGAACTTATTAGGCAAAGTAAAACTGTTACATCTTCACGAAGTGATCAATATTTTACTTTTGGCCACTAGTAACGTTCCATTTGGGTCAAAGAGAGTGTTACTTCTGATAGCTTGTAAATGCATGCAACTTATAACCTTACCACTAGTTTTAGTAATCCAATTGCATCTTTTCAAGCTTTCATCAAAATTTCCGAGGACCAAACTCGGTTGTGGAACTAGAACTTGCACGTTAGTAACATCAACCGTTGGCGCAACCTCTCTTGTCGCGGGCTTTTGTGAAATGAGGTCAAGAACAGATGAGAAGGCCTGATCCACCGTAGAAGAAGAATCAGTGAATGACCCACTCGAGTTATGAGAAAGGGTGGAAGAAAGTGAAGAGATCGATAGAAGCGAGCTTGTTTTCTTAAGCTCAAAAGGGTATGCTTTTTTCAAGTGTTTGGACAGGGTGTGAGTTGATGATGGCTTTTGCTTCTTCTCTACATTTTTCTTCCCATATTCTCTTGACATTATTTAAATCTAAAAAGAATTTTAAAAAAAAAATTGAAGGAGCAAATACTTTTGATTATGGAGTTAGTTTATTTATAAAGGGTAGATGGTGCATGTCCAATATTAGGGCAGTTGGCTTGGTTTAAAAGAAAATTTTGTCGGTGCATTATGGGAAAGCCGTATTTGGTATGACTTCATTTTCTAAATTTGAAAGTATTACAAGTTGTTTCACGTATATATATAAAAAACATTCCAAAGTTAAAATGCTATAAACATGCATGATAAACTATACTTGCATTTGCATGCGTACATACACATTAATGTCATTCATAGAAGATATTAATTATGAGTGTTTCTGGTTCCTTGTGCGGGAAGACATGTGGGATATGATTGTTTAAGTTTTTAGATAATGTATATAGTAATTGAAAGTTGTTGGAGTGATTGTCTCAATAGGGGTTTTATGTCATAAGATCTTGAATCTCACTCCAGCCCTTCGAGGCATACCTGTTGCCTAAGTAGGACAAAGATATCCCATCTTTTTTGAGCTACTTGGCATTTAACAAATCTGGTTTTACGTTTGTGGTTTATGTATTGTTATTAGGTAATTGCTCTTCTATACTTCAAATCGTCATAACGACGTTGCTCTGTTATCACGTACATCGTCTTGGGACTTCATAGGCATCACGACGGTTCATAAAACATTCTTCGACGTGGACAGTTCAAGCAACCCTTTCGGCTATTTATGCGGGGTTAATGGAAAGTGGAACAACATCCTTTTCAATGATATAAAGCTTTATTTCTATTTGGATTTCAAGTAGATTGACATCGAAAAGCTTCCATTATTCGACAGATTCGTATGGCAATCCGTTATCCTACATATCGATCCTCCATCATGTAATTCAATTGGTTCTTTTTATTTGTGTGTGTGTGACTAGCTGCTAGGTTACTAATACAATTTCTAATGGCGTTCAAAGAAAAATGCTCTTTACTTCCTGGAAGCTTTTGGTTCTGATGGTGTACTTGTTAACTTTATGCGAGTATATATGAAGATAAAGTGCCTCTATGTTTCAATCTGTTAAAATACCTATCAAACTTTCAGGGGCTGTTTCTGTCATTACAGAAACTTTCTAACTCTAACCCTCTTGTGTCTTTCTTTGTTTGGAATGTTTTATATTGTGCAGGGGCTGAAGCTGTCAACTCTCAAAGATGGAGCCTTTATATAAGGATGCATCGGATTAGGGTTTGGTAGATTGGTCGATCATATTCACAACTCTCTCCAAGAGTTGGCTGATAAATCTCTTTGTCTTGTAAATCGTTTGACTAATCTATCATATTGATCCCGTCTTTGTGTATTGTTGTTCTTAACCTGATTGTTCACAGTTTGGTGTTCAATCTTGATCTCTTTTATCTTGTACTGTAATCTGATACTCTCTTCTTATTTGAATCAAAGGGTGGTTGGTTGGATTCATTCATAAGTGATTTACAATTTCTACATGGTATCAGAGCTACGACTCTGTTAGATTGGTGATTTCAAGTTTTAGGGTTTCAATCAATTTTGGGGGTTCTTGAAATTGGTGATGGATCTGGTTGTATTATAGTTAATTCAACGATTTTGTTGGATTAATTGTTGATTGTGTTAAAGTGTGGTGAGATCTGGTGAATTAAGGTTTGGATATGAAAACCGTAATTTTTCAGAATTGGGGATTCTTAATGCGGGTGGTTTCTGGTGCTAATTAGGACCTGATTCTTTCACAATATCTCTTAACTAAGTGAATTAAGAGTATTGTGAGTTCTTTCCGCTGTCTTCTTCCTAAAAGCATTGTAAGGTTTATCTTCTCCTTTAAGATTACTTAGTTTTAGTCAAGTGGGTGCAAACGGTGTGACTAACTTCTTGATCTGCCTCCCTGAGAGGTGTGAATACCTGCTCTGGTCACACCCAGTCCTCTTGGCTGGGCTTTGTAATTTTTGGGTGTGAGTTTTATTTTTTCTTGCTTTATTATTTGGTTGTTTGCTTATCTATTTATTGTCTGTGCTTATTTGTTCTTATTTGCTGTTTATCTGCTTGATTATTTGTTCGGTGTGTATTCATTATGGCCGCTAGTGGTAGTGGTAGGACTGAGGGTCTTATTAGTAATCTTGACTTGGGTAATCCTTTGCATCTTCATTCTAATGATATCAGTACTAGCTCTATTGTGTCTGTTAAACTTACTGGTACTGAGAACTATAGGGTTTGGTCTACTGCTATGAAATTGACTATTAACACAAGGAATAAAATTGGTTTTATTAATGGTAAATGTACTAAGGCCACTTATGCTTCTAGTGATGTTCTGTCTAATCAGTGGGATAGATGTAATTCTATTGTTTTGTCTTGGATTTTGAATTCTGTGTCTGAAGATTTATATCTTGGTCAAATCTTTTCTGAAAATGCTGCTGAGGTTTGGGCTGAACTTAAAGAAACTTATGATAAACTTGATGGTTTTGTTATTCTGAGTCTTATGCAAAAAATTAATAACTTTAAACAAGGAGAACTAACTGCGTCTAAGTATTATCATAAGATTAACTCCTTATGGAGAGAATTTGACATTATGACCAAATTGCCTAAGTGTACCTGTACTGCTAGAGAAGATGCTCTAAAACATAATCAACTTATGAAACTTATGCAATTTCTCATGGGTCTTAATGAAATCTATCAGCCTATCAGGAGTAGTATTCTCTCTAGAGAAACTCTCCCAGATGTTAAAGATGCCTTTGTTATTGTTTCCAGAGAAGAGTCTCACAGAGGCATTGCCTCTTCTTCTGCTGGTTCTGATTCTAAAATTCAAATTGTTGGCTTTGTTTCTAAAACTAATTGGTCTAATAATGGAAATAAGAGATTTGATAATAAAAAAGGTTCTGGTGCTGACAACAAGAAGTTTGTGAATACTGGGAATAATAATAATAGTAATAACAGGGGTCATAATCCAAACTTGCTTTGTAATAACTGTTGTAAAATTGGTCACACTATTGACAGATGCTTTGATATTATTGGGTATCCCCCTGGTTATATTAAGAATCCTGGTAAAAAACAAACTAATTTCAAACCTTCTTATAATGCTAATTCAAGTACTTCATCTGTGGAAAATGGATCTTCTATGACCTTTACTAATGAGCAGATGATGAAATTAATGAGTCTTATCAATGATATGCCTTCTAGCAGTATGCAGGCCAACATGGCAGGTATACCCAGTTTTATGAACAATAATGTTTTCTTTAACATAAACTTTCATAAGTTTTATAATAACAATACTGCTTTGTGTAAAGTTAGTATTGGGTGGATTATTGATTCAGGAGCAAACCAACACATGACTATTAATACTCTAAATATGTTTAGCATTATTGATATTTCTGATTTAAATCTTACTGTGGGGCATCCTAATGGTACTCTAGCAAAAATCAAGTATATTGGTAATCTAAAACTTTCTGATAAAGTCATCTTATATGATGTGTTGGTTGTCCCTGAATATTGTGTTAGTCTTTTGTCTGTGCACAAACTTATCAAGGATAGCAGAATGTTTGTTGGTTTTGATGAATCTAAATGTTACATTCAGGATTTGACTCAAAACAAAATCATGGGGACTGGTAGTGAAAATGGTGGACTCTATTTGTTTGATTCTCCCTCTCCTCTTAATTCAAAAATATGTTACTTGTTATGTATCTAAATCTTTATGGCATAACAGACTTGGTCATCCCTCTGACCAAGCTGTGAGTATGCTTCAACCTGATCTTAAATTCACCAAGGATTCTCATGTGTCTCCTTGTGACATCTGTCACAAGGCTAAACAGACAAGAGAACCCTTCCCTTTGAGTGATCATAAGACTTCTGCTATTGGTGATCTTGTGCATATAGACCTTTGGGGGCCTTACAAGGTCACTAGCAGAGAAGGATTTAGATATTTTATGACTATTGTGGATGATTATACCAGGGCTGTTTGGATCTATCTTGTCAAAACTAAAGATGAAGTTTATAACTTGTTTGTTAGTTATGTTAATCTAATTCACAATTAATTTAAGTGTGGGATTAAAACTGTGAGATCAGATAATGGTACCGAATTTATAAATAACAAAATGAGTAACTTATTTAGTAGCCTGGGTATAGTTCATCAAACATCTTGTGCTTATACTCCTCAGCAAAATGGTATTGCTGAGAGAAAGCACAGGCATCTGTTAAATGTTGCTAGAAGTTTGTTGTTTCAAAGTGGTATTCCTTTAAGTATGTGGCCTGAATGCATATTAACTGCTGCCTATCTGATTAACAGGTTGCCGTCTTCTGTTCTGAGTGGGAAATCTCCTTTTGAGCTTGTGTATGGTCAAAAACCAAAACTTTCTCATCTGAGAAGTTTTGGTTGTCGATGTTTCTCTTCTATTTTTAACAATTCTGATAAGTTTTCTGCTAGATCTGAGAAATGTGTACTAATTGATTTTTCTACTACAAAAAAGGCTTACAAAGTTTATAGTATTGACTCTAAAATGATTTTCTATTCTAGAGATGTTCAATTTTATGAAACTGTTTTTCCTTTTAAAATGAATTCTAAACTGAAAACTGATCAGAATTCTGATTCTATATTGAATGATCTAAATTTTTTTAATGAGAAATATTTTGATCATAATCCCAATGATGAAAGGAGAGGTAACAATACTACACCCAATGATGATGGTGGTGCCTCTTCATGCCCTAGAAGTATACATACTTCTATTGATGGTGAGACTAATGGCACCGCAACATCTATGGGTGATAATACTCTGTCTGAGGGAAATGTCCCTTCCAGTTCTAATCCTGAAACAGCTCAAGTCAATCCTACTCAGAACCTAAGTCCTGAGTAGCCAGCTCTTAGGAGGTCTAGTAGAAATACTAAGGCTCTTGCTAGGTTTAATGACTATGTTGTTAATAGTAGTGTTAAATATGGGCTTGAAAAATATGTCTGCTATTCCAATCTTAGTCCTGTTAATTACTGTTTCTCTACTACTTTAAACAAATCTGTTGAACCCTCTTCTTATGATGAGGCTGCTAAGGATAATAATTGGGTTCAGGCTATGAATAATGAGATTACTGCTTTAAAAAGGAATAATACTTGGACTGAATGTGATCTTTCTAAAGGAAGAAAACCTGTTGGCAGTAAATGGTTATGGAAAATTAAATATAAGTCTACAGGAGAGATTGATAAGTATAAAGCCAGGCTTGTAGCCAAAGGCTTCAGCCAGAGGGAGGGATTTGATTATATGAAAATTTTTAGTCCTGTTGTTAAAATGTCTACTGTTAGATGCATGATTAATGTTACCATTTGTAATAATTGGAGTCTTTTTCAATTAGATGTCAACAATGCATTTCTGTATGGTGATTTAACTGAGGATGTGTATATGACTCTGCCCCCTGGTTTTGATGATCATAAATCTAAGGTTGTGAAGCTTAATAAGTCTCTATATGGCCTTAAACAGGCTCCTAGACAATGGAATGCAAAATTAACTTTAACTCTTAATGAACATGGTTTTGTGCAGTCTAAATATGATTATTCTTTGTTTACTAAGAGGTCTGGGAATGTGTTTTTGGCCTTACTTGTGTATGTTGATGACATTGTCATAATTGGCAATGATATTAATGAGATTGAGAAATTTAAAGTGTTTTTGAAAACAAAATTCCAAATCAAAGATTTAGGAAAGTTAAAATACTTTCTTGGAATTGAAGTTTTGGAAAATGATAATGGTGTTTGTCTTAGTCAAAGGAATTATTGTTTAGAACTGTTGTTCCCTTAACACGTTTAGAGTTAACTAGAAAGTTAATCTATTTGTGTTTATGACTAATACAATATTATGATTAATTCTAACAGTTATAAAACGTGAATATAGAAAACTCAAGATAATTTTCAACGTTTAAATTCTTATTAGAAATGAATCAAAGAATCTATACCCAAGTGTTTTGCGGAACAAACACTTGGGATTGAATAGACAAGGTATGGTGGTGTCTCCTATCTCAACTCAAGTTTTGC
The DNA here is from genome assembly GCA_021014915.2 of Artemisia tridentata subsp. tridentata. Taxonomy (NCBI): domain Eukaryota; kingdom Viridiplantae; phylum Streptophyta; class Magnoliopsida; order Asterales; family Asteraceae; genus Artemisia; species Artemisia tridentata. The sequence goes on along the minus strand of CP139501.1, from coordinate 195,548,028 downwards.
TTGAGTGGTAACAATGCGACCTCACTGAGCTATCTCAGGGATACGTTACTCTTTGTAGGAGAGAAGTTGTTTTGTAAAAGACTAAGCTTTAATTGTACAAAACACACTCAACTTCTCTCCTTCTCAATCTATTTATACACAAGTAAACTGAGTAAAAAGTAATTAAAATATTACAAGTTGTTGAGCAAGCGTGTCTGACAATTACAACAGTAATTGTCATTTCCAAGAACCAATAGAAATGGCCTATTAAGTCTTTAGAAGTGGTTGGTCTGACACTCCAAGACTTTAAGCCGTCTTAGGAAGGATTTCTTCCTGACAAGATAAGATTTGATCTTATCTTAAATCCTTCCTAGATATTTCTGCCTTCCTTCTCAAGCACTTAGTTCTTCAGGACAAGCTTCTCAGTTATCACTCTTAATTACTTCATTGTTGTTGAGGAGACTAGGGTTCAGTGAGTTCTTGTCAAACACTCACTGAACCATCATCTTCTTCTTTGGCTTAAGTGCTACATCAGGGAGTACCGCCTTCCTGAGTAGTGAATCCTTCTTCTTGAATTCGCCTTAAGCATCCTGAAGATGACTCACTGAGAGGTTGTTCTCTCAGTGACTTGAATTGTTCTCGGTTTAAGTTAACACTTAGTTAATTTGTGTCCAAATCATGTTTTAAGTATTCTTGGGTTTTTCCTGACCCAAAAATCTCCCCCTATTTGGATATAAATTATTCCTAAGTGTTTTGATCATTTATGAGTGAGCTAATGACTTCTACTCATACTGAATGTACTAGAATGTAAATAAGGACACTGAAATAATAAAAACATCATCTTATTAATATCATTACAAGTCCTAACAAACTAAGTACAAAGGGATAGTGGGGGTATTCAGGCAGATTTATCAGTTCAACTTAATACCAAGGGCTTCAAGCTTGGGCTTCTTTGACTGCAGCTCTTGTTGGTCAGGGTGCTCATGGATTTTCTTTTTCAGATCTTGACAAAACTTCACATTTTCAGGACTCTTGAGTGGAGAGGCCATCATTAGAAAACCAAGCATAGCTTTGATCCCTGACAAATCGATATCACTCCACCTCTGGAAGGCTTGGTCTCCGAACTCATCAATGAAGAACAAACCTCTTTCAGGTTGTTCAATGACCACATTGTTCCTGAAAGGAACACCTTCAGGGAGAGCCCTATTGCAGTCAAGACCAGGAACCTTGATCTCAGGCTCAGCTTCAATCTTCTTTCTTTTTCTTGAAGAAGACTGAGAGGGAGTTGGTTGTGCTGAATCAGGAAGAAGAGATGGAGTGCCAAGTTCCTGAGGTGCAGCTGCCAATCTTTCGTACCTCAGACTCAAGGACTTCAACAAGCTAGGGACCACAACATTTGATTTCTTTGCTATTAATGGACCCAACTCATCCAATTCTGTGATCCCAAAGTCAGCGAATCTGAAAGGTTCATGAACCTCAAAGTCTCTTTTGTCAGCACTTCTATAGACAGTGACAGCGGCAGGATTGGTGTTTCGATGAATTTTAACATCAGTGATTGGTTCTGGCTTCAACCTGTTAGTCATATACCACTGATATTTCTTAATCCTGTTCTGCCTGATTTCTTCAGCCCTTTTATTCCTTTCCTCCCTTTTCTTCCTGAGAGTGATCATCTCCTCAGTCTGAGCTTTTACAAAAGTCATACCACCCTCTCTTCCTGAAAGATCCTTAGCCTCAAGACCAATCTTCTCATCCTCTTCATGAACAACCTTAATAATAGCAGGCTTGCTCACCTTTTCTTCCTCCTTTAACTTCTTCTTTGCTTCCTCTTCCTCCAGATTAGCACTGAGTTCATCAGCTGAGAAGTGGTGAAGAACTCCATCAATATCATACGGGATCCTGGCTGGTGATTCAGGATCCTTTGCTACCAAGATTGGTGCTGGTTGAGGCTCAGGATCAGTGAGGATGCCTTTGCTTTTATCTTGATGGGTGGAAGAAGCTTCAGGAATCTCCCCTTCAGTGTGAGAAGGATGAGAAGGAGGTTGCTGGCTTGTGGAAGCTTCAGGGACTCCAGTGTCTTTCTCCCCCTCAACTGTTGCTTGAGCCATGGTGATAGCAATAGTTGGAGCCACTGGAGCAGCAGGACCCTTGAAAGCCTGATAGATCTCAGTCATCATTGATTTGATGTCCGAGGTGTCTTTCTGAAGAGTTGAGATCTTATCCTCCAGAGATGCCTGAGAAGCTTCGATGCCTGACATCCTTGACCCAAGAGACCATGCCAAGGATGTTGAAGATTGTGCCCAAGTACCCAGATGGTTTGCCTGAAGACCCAAGGAAGTCCTGATTGAGTCCAATGAAGAGCTAAGACCCTGAATATTAGAATCCTTCAGTAAGCTGAGAAGATCACTGAATTCAGCTGATTGCTTCTGGTAAGTCTCAGCAGCCTGAAGGACCTTCTTGTTGAGTTCCGGGTCATCCTTGACAGCTGTTTGAATAGTTCCAAGGCTTTTGGTGATGCCTTCAAGAGTAAGATTGAACTTCCTGAGATGAAGATCAATAGCTGTCAGGGAGTTATTGGTGTCAGAATGTATTTCGTTCACATCATCATGATAACTTTCAACATCTGCCTTCAGGTTGGCATAGTGAACAGCAGCTTCAGTGAGACCAGTGTAAAGAGCTCTATTGGTCTTGAGTAGGAACTTGACCAATTTTCTTTCAGTGAGGGGAAGAGAGTCATCATACTTTTTGAGGATGTCCCCAGTATCAGAAGAATCAGAAGATTGAGAACCTGACTCTTCACTTTGGTGTGGAGATGACTGATGTGATTGTTCAGGTTGTTCAGATTGTACATCAGTTTCCATATCCTCACCTGCCTCAAACACTTCTTCATCACTCTCCTCCTTGAGCTCATCATCAGACTCAAGAAGAGCCTGAAAGTCCCCCATGGACTCAATACCCAAAAATTCAACCGGCTCCTCTTTATAAAAAGACTCGCCTTTGGTTTGGCCAGGTCCTGACCCCGTTGTCATAATAACTGAGTGGGTTTGCTCAGCTTGACTAGCCATAATAACTGGGGTAACACCAACCTGGCTCTGATACCACTTGTTGGTCCATGAAATTAAGTAAAACAAGAACAGATTCATTGATAGTGAATAAATTGTTACAAGATTACTCAAAACCTATTAGATTACATGATAACATCTTCAACTTCTTAAAGGAGATACTTTCGGTATGGTATCCCCTTTGGGTGACAAATAGACTCTCATTAATCCAAGCTATGCTTGATGATTCAATGAGAGGATGTTCATATCAACTAATACATTGTGTATTATTTTGTTTGTTTAGGAATGCATACTATCTCTATTACAACACAGACAATATATACACATGTAACTAGACTAAGACATGTGGGGTAGGTATGAGTAGACATCCACTTGTTGTGAGTTGTCATCCACTTGGTGTGAGTTGTCATCCACCAAGTGGTCCCTCTTCTTCTTCCTCTTTTGTCTTTGTCTGACTTCTATCTTTTCTTGTAGAAGTTTGCGCCCATATTTATCAGTCTGCTTATAGAGATAGCATCTTCAGGGTCACTGAGACATTTGTCAATTCTCAGTGATACTGGTGTTGTTTGTAGATCGTATACTTTACTCACTGACACCGTATCAGTAAGTAAAGTGTTTCTTCAACAACGAATTTTTTACAACACTCACTGATTTCTTTATCAGTGAGTAACCCACTATTTTATCTGTAACACCCCAACCCGACAAGGGTAAAGATGTCACACTAATGGTTTCATATCAGATCAGAACAAAGCATTCATTTACAGTAATACAAGGGTTACAAATGAAATACTGAATACACAAGGTTACAAAGGGAAATTTCAATAACTACTAAGTCTAAATATAATGTCTTCTAATCATTGCTAATCCATAATAGCTATCAAAGTCTTCTAAGTCCGAGGTTCTCTCCACTCATAACCCAGCTTCCATCTAAAAAACCTGCCGCACACGAAAAGAAAACGTGCGGCTGAGCTTAAAAAGCCCAGTGAACAGATATAAAATAAACGGAAACAAAAGCAAACGGAAATGAACAGATACATCATAATGAATGAGATATAGGAAAAGGTATAAAGAGTAAAGGTTTAGGACAGTAATCCACCACGAGCCCAGAATCATATCATATCATATCATATCATATCATATCTTCATAATCATATAGAGGGGAGACCTCTCAGATAATCAGATAATATGAGGGGTGTCCTCATTCTTCAAACCAAATAATATGAGGGGTGTCCTCATTCTTCAAATGGAGTAGCTAGCTCCCAAATTTTTGTAAAAGACGTGGATTGCACCCATCATCAGTCACCAAATCAAATCATATCATATCATATACAGAACAAATCTAGGATGCATCCATACGCCCCCCGAACATATCATATTGGCCATATCAAATCATATCATAGTGAGCTCATATCAAATCAAAATGGGGACGGTGTGGTTAATCACTCTGACCACACAAGAGTCATGCCATTGGTGCATCAATGACACGGCCATGTTACCTTCATGGCTAGGAAAACATATTTGGCTCGTAGTATCAAACTGGGGTCAAAGGTTAAGGGGTCATATCAAAACAAAGGTTCATACTGTCATAATCATAGTCCAAATGTCAAGGTTCATATCACAGGATTCATATCAAAAGGTTCATATGCCAAAGGTTCAAATGTCAAAGGTTCATAGCAAAGGTCAAGGTCAAATCAAATCAGTGTTCAAGAGACTGAAGGCACCTTATTAAAAGGGCAGAATATCTGTACCTTATACTGCACGTGCAACCACAACAGAAAACATAAAGATCGGAAATGAACTCCATCTTCAGCGAATCTACACAAATTAATGATCGTCTTATTATTTATAAGCTCGTTTTAAATCAGATTACTCATTTTAGTTTTCTTTCCAGTTTTAGTAACTTTCCCAATATAGCAGGTTTCCCGAAATGGTAATTTAATACTTTAAGGCTATATTTGACAATTAATTAATATTTAAAGGTTAAAATGACCAATATAATGGTTTAGGGTTAATCTTGTTAATTTAGTAAGGTTTAGGGTCATAAACGTAAATTATCAAAATTAAATATTAAGAATGTCAAATAAATTAATTTAAAGTTTATTTTAATAATTTAATATTAAGAAAATAATTTTGGACCCCGTCATTATAATTTTATGTAATTTATTAATGTACCCACGATCTTAATATGTATTCCTATCCTTCAATGTGTTTTACTATAACAGATTTCATTAGCCCATGTACATTCTTCAAGTTTTACTCTTGTTTAATATTCAAGTTATATATGCATTTCTATCCCCACGTGATCCCATGTATACACCCATATTCGAATACTTTACATGGAGTCTACAATATCATCTAATACCATTTTCAAAATGATTAACCATGCATGCTCCAACCCTTTCCAGATTCATTCTCGCAAACGCATGCACATGTTTCTCTTCTGTTTAAATGACCCTTACATCACACAAAACTTTCCCATGCATATGTAGTAGGATGTTTACGTGACATGTTTTATGATTCTTTGCATCTTTCTATTAACTAACGAAAATAAGGGTGATCAAGTAGGACATGGCCAAGTTTTACATTCGTATATTGATCCGTGTGTAGTATATATATAAATAAATATAGTATCGTGCACACGTGATACTTTGGGAAATGACAAGTCAAACCTTAGGAAAAGTCAAACTTGCAAAACCCGTGAATGTGATGTGTGTGATACCGGGCAAGTGATCACCCGGGTCGTGTCCCAGCGAGGTGTGAATCGAGGATTTCGTTTTAGGTTTGGAATTAAAATGCTTGATGATTTGATTTGGAGATTATTTGGTGTTGTGGTAATATTACACAAAGCAATGAGACGCAAAAGGTATTTAAAACTAAAAAAACGCACGTTTTAATTAAAATTAACGTTAACGCGCAAAAATAAATGTGAACTCTAAAAAAATTAGCCCTATGAGTACCGAATTAATTTTCCTACGACTTGAATATAAAAAGAAAATTTTGAAAAAAAAGAAAAATATTTTTTTGACTTTTTAATAATTTTTTATAAATTAAAAACTATTTTTAAGAAGATAATTGATAAAAAATACTAAATGGAAAAATAAAATTCTGAAAATTTTTACTAAAATACTTTAGACTAAAATAAAGCTATGAAAAATATGAAAGGTGAAAGTGCTTTTTCAAATAAGCCGCATACAAGCAAAAGCTCACAATAAGCTAAAAAGAAAAAAGATAAAAATAAAATGGTTTTATATAAAACTTTGTAAAGTTTAACTAAAAAAAATTGATTAGTGTAGTGGCTGTGTTGCTTTGATTGTGTGCTAAATGCCCTGGGTTCGAACCCCAGGACTGCAGTTTTGCTATATATAATTTTTTTTTTTTTTGTTTAGTTCTCAAATGCAACAACACAAACACAAACATTAAACAAACCAGCCAATAACACAAACACAAACAGATAAACTAAAACTAAAACAGATAAACTAAAACACAAACTAAAACACGAACAGATACTAAAACACAAACACTGATTCTACACTAACTATGATAAACACAACCACAAACAAAAGTTGCACCACAAAATATCCAAATCCAACTCAAACTAAAAGATTTCCAGCACAAACTAAAGCAACACTTAAACTATATATATATATTTTTTTTTCGCTTACTGAAACACAAACAAGAACAAGAAACATTAACCAAATCCAACCATTAACCGATCCAAAAACATTAACCACTCGATCCTAACCAACAAAGACTAATCATATCAGCAGTAAAATAAACTAACCATATTTTTTTTTCTTTCTGTTTTTAACAACTTAAAAAAAAACAGAATCGAAGCAACAACAACAAGAATTAAAATAGCAGAATCGAAGCAGTAATCTAAGCAAAACAAATAAACTTGACTTTCATTAACTAACTTAAAAATTACATCCGATTAAAACTTAAAATAAATTACAACTAAAAATAAAAACTTACCGAAAAAAAAGCTAAATAAAACCTGCCTGAAAAGGCTTACATGATTCCTATTTATACTACTTCTAAAAGACTAACACTTGTGCTAGTTTTGTGAGACAAAACAGCCTTGGCTTGCTTCTGTGCTTCTTGGACTCAATTTCCAACCGTAGGATTAAAAAGAAATGATCTCAGCTCTTGATTTTGGTCTTGGCGCCACTAAATCCCACGGATAGGTGAGGTGGAGGAGAAACCCGTGAGTGGGGAGGTATAAGGGGAAGGGTTTTGGTGTTGGGGAGAAGAGAAGTGGGTAAAATGGTGAAAGTTTTGGGGATAGGTGGTTTGTCTGGTTGTGTGTTCTTGGCGGGATAGGGAAGAAGACAAGAGAAGTGTGGGATTAGGGATTTTGACTTATTGATTTGGGGATTTGACCGAGGTGTGAGTTCCGGTGTTAGTTATTTAGTTAGTGTGGGTCGGGTTTGATTTTTTACGTGGGCTTGGTTTTTAGTTAAGATGGGATGTGGGCTTGGGTATTTATTTTTGGGATAGATGGGGTTGGGCCAAAGGGTGAAGTGGCTTGTGTACTTTCTTTTGGATCCGGTTGTTAGTTCTTGTTTAGGATAGATACCAAGGACCAAAGTTGTACTTTATGAAACCTCAAGGACCATTCTTTGTAAATCTTGAAACTGCAGGGACCTGAGTTGACATTTCACCAAAATATTCCAAGTGACCAAAAATGCCAAGCTTATTATTCCGAGGACCAAAAATTTATTTTTTTACTATTTTTTATATTTTCTTCAAGCTTGAGGGACTAGACTTGCCATTTGCAAATTTTGTTTGTTTTTCAATCGTTTTCAATCATTTTGCATATGAAAACACAAAAACACATTTCAAAGATATTTTTAACATTATTTGATCGTTTTAAAGTGTTTTTGGTTATTTTGACTCGAAAATTGGACGAAAAGATATGTGTAAAACGACACATATCAAATCCCCCACACTGAGCAATTGCTAGTCCCTAGCAATTTTTTATGAAAAGTTGATGGATGTATCTCTTTACCAGAAGCCATCACCTCTGGAGTAGCCAAATGTTTCAGTTCAAGTAAGAACTATGGTACACTGATAACCATATGATTTTGAGCAAATCACCAGCTGCCAACGGATTTGATTTGTCTTTACCAGAAGCCGTTTGCTTCTGGACTAGCCAACTCTTAGATAAAACCACTTATTATCTTTGGTGAGCTGATGACCAATTATGGTTTTCCAACTGCCTTTACCACAAGCCATAATCTTGCGGGCTAGCCAACTCTTCATCTTTTTAGGATATGGTGAGTCGATTACCATACAATTTTAGGCAAATTGTAAGCCATAAACGGATTTGATATATCTTTACCAAGAGCCGTTTGCTCTTGGATTAGCCAATCCTTTTGTGTGTTAGACATGGTGGACTGATAACCATTTGTTGTGTAAGTGCGAAACACTTACACCAAAAAAAATTTGGCCAAAAATAGGGGAATTAGATGGTTTATATACGTGATTAAATTCGTGAGAATTCCCCCCACACTAGAAATGAATATTGCCCTCAATATTCAAAGTACCGGCTGTTATGCCGAAACTGAGAACGTAAAAGGGAAATATTACGGGCCATTTATTTTATTTTTGTGGTTAAATTTTTTTTTTTTTTTTTTTTTTTTTTTTTTTTTTTTTTTTTTTTTGAAATTTATGTACAACATCGGGGCATCTCCCCCACACTAGGGTGGTAGAAAGTAGAAAGAGGTCAGAAATATGGGTGAAAACCCATATGGTGTGCTACTGTTTTTGTTAACCGAGTCGCTAGCTTGACTCGACCCCGAATTCATTTGTCCATGGGGAAGCAAGTGGAAACCAAGCTCAATCGGACTTTCATTCAAATTGTTTGGATAAACACTTGAACATGAGAAAGTTCCACACCGATGAGATAAAACCCGTGGTATTTCAATAGAAGAAACTATTAAGGGCGATACCGGGGTCAAATATGGTGTCCTCATTCCCGTAGGAGAAAAGGGAAAGAGCAATCACACCATATGTGATGAAGAGAAACAAGATTTTTATTATTATCATGTAAAACTCTTCATCATCAGAAGCATCATCGGCTTCACCGGGAGGGAGGGTTGGGATACAATCTTCAAGAAGTAAATCTTTGAACACACCTCCCCCCACACTAGAATCATCCTCCAGATCAAAACAAAAATGATCATATTCAGGAGGAGATATCAAATGAGGGAGTTCAATTGAGAACTCCTCATGATATCGATCATTTTTATCAAAATGAAATACATCATACTCGGGAAGAGACATATAAGAATGGGGAGTGGTATTTACACTTCCCGTCTCTTCCAAATGATCGATATCAAAACGAAAGGCTTCATAAGCCGAGAGTGAATAATCCGGATGAGGAGTGGGATTGCCACTTCTCTCCTCTTGATCATTAAACACAAAACTCTCAAATTCGGGAAAAGCATCCTCGAGCTCGAGCTCAGAAGGATAAGACGGCTTTTCCACAACAACATCATCCTTTGGGGGGAGAGCAAACAATGGTTCATCAAAAATCATTTTTTCTAAAATCGGGCCATCTCCCCCCGGATCAACATCGGGCTCAACAATTTGAGCATCAAACAAGAAGACCTCGAACTCTTCCTTAGAAATATCACTTTCCTCAAACGGAGGAGAAGTATAGGAGGAGTCGGAAATGAGTGATGCGGAAGTAGGATTAGGATTTTTGGCAATATCAATTCGACAAACTGATTCTGAAGGTGGGGCAAGTGGTGTGCTCTTAGAGCTAGCAGTTTTTACCACTTCCGTTGTATCCTCCAATTCGTTTTCATCGTAATCAAAAACACTCTTAACTTCCGCATTACAACTTTTGAACCATTCACTTGAACCAGGGGTTATGTTCGTTGCTTTGAGCTTAGCACGATGTTGTGCAACACTTTTGACCGCAAATCTTGAAAGTTTCGAATCAATTTTTTCAGATTTTTGATCAATAGTAGCAACGTTGCATTTAGACCCCTGATTAATGTTAAACGTGATCTCTTCATTCTCAACACGAATGGTCAATTCTTCGGCGAACACGTCAATGAGAGCACGACTCGTTCTTAGAAAAGCTCTACCCAAAATGAGTGGAACTCGAGGATCGGCATCAAAATCTACTACAACAAAATCAGTAGGAAAGTGAAACTTTCCTACTTTCACCACAACATCCTCGGCTATTCCAAGCGGATGAGTTATAGTACGATCCGCGAGCTCGAGTGTCATGCGAGTAGATGCAAGCTCCGGAAGAGATAATTTCTTCCATATCGAGAGTGGCATAAGGTTAATGCTCGCGCCAAGATCGGCCAAGGCAGGGCATTGAACCATCCCCGAGAAATCACATGGGATTAAAAACTTGCCGGGGTCTCCGAGCTTTTCGGGAAGCTTTTTGAGAACCGCCGAGCATTGCTCATTAAGTGGAGTTTTTGCCATCTCAGTCATCTTATCTTTGTTGCTTAGCAAACTTTTGAGTGTAGATGCAAATTTGGGCATGAGAACGAGAGCATCTGCAAAGCTTATGTCAAAATGCAACTCATTGAAGATTTGGAAGAATTTTTCCATTTGTTGATTGTTTTTCTCTTTAAGCTTTTGATCATTAAGCCTTGAAGGATATGGAATTGAAGGCTTAGAATTTGTCTTCGGAACATCGGGTTCCGGAATTGGAGTTTGGACCACCGAAGGTTGGACGTGTGCGGTACTTTGTGGGCTTGAAAATTGCACCTTGTCCGTTGTCACCTTGGTATCCCGATTCACCTCCCCCGGTGGAGGGGGCATAGGAGTCGAGGGTCCATTATGTGTTTTACCACTTCGAGTGGCGACAGCTTTTAATTCACCCTTCGGGTTAGGAATGGTATTTCCCGGAAGAGTTCCCGAAGTTGAACCTTGATTCATCGAACTCATGAGACTGGCAAACATGTTCTCAATTTTGCTTTGAGATTGATCAATTTTGTAGTTGGTATTTCTAAGCTCACTTTTAAGCTCTTGACCCTGTTTTGACATTGAGGTTTGAATATCATTTTTCAAAGTGGTGATTTGATTTTGCATAGACCTCATGTTGGCCTCATTTAACTTGATGTAGTTAGCAAGTTCATTTGAGGAACCAACGGGGGCTTGGTAATGAGAAGCTTGAAAGCCTTGATTGAAATTACCCCCTTGGGTTGGGTATTGATTGATCGGGGCTTGAAGTTGATTTTGAACATTTTGCCCTCTCGGTTGGTTTTGATTGAATCTATTTGGATTGTTGGGTTGAGAAAATCCGGGTGGTCCATTTTGATTGTTAGCACGATAGTTTGGGTCAACTTGAGGACGGTATTGATTACCTCCTTGATTGAGAGACCCGACTACCGGATTAACTTCACATCGACTACCATCGGTGGCAGTACAATTGTAGTATGCATGAGGACCACCACAAGTGACACAAGTTTCTTCCACCGCTTTGACTTGAGTGGGTGAAGAAGTTTGTGGGGAAGATTGTTTCTTATGCTTGGAAAGAACCAAAGCTTGAATAGCCTCCGTGAGTTTGTCAATCTTAGCATCGGTGCTAGAAGAACTCACGGGAGATGAAGTAGAAGGTGAAGCATTCACTTGAGAAACAACTTGCTTGCTTCGTGAAGTACGAACCTTAGACTTATTTTCAATGATGGCTAAAGCATCTTTAGTCGTCCGATACAAGAGATTACCACCGGCGGCGGCATTTAGAGAGTCTTGATCGGAATGGTTCAAACCATTGTAGAAGGTATCGAGTTGATGTAACTCGGAGAAACCATGGTGAGGACATTTGCGAAGTAATTCTTTAAAACGGTCCCACGCTTCACTAAAGGATTCATCAAATTTTTGAGTGAATTTGGTGATTTCATTTTTAAGGGCTGTGGTTTTTGATGGAGGAAAGAATTCATTCACAAATTTTGACACCAAATCTTCCCATGTTAAAATAGAACGAGGGGGTTGTTTTTCTAGCCAAGTTCGGGCCGACCCCTCGAGAGAGAAAGGAAAAAGAAGCAATTTGATTGCATCTTGTGGTACATTTCGGTATTTGATGGTAGAGGTGATCTTGTTAAACCATCGAATGTGGGAATGAGGATCGTCCCTCTCAAATCCGAAATATTGACTCGAAGTTACTAAGGATAGCAACCCGGTCTTAAGCTCAAAGCTATCGGCAACGATTGCCGGAACAACAATAGCATCTCCGTAACCCTCGGTGGGTGCTTGGAGAAGCTCACACATGGTACGTTCCTCCGCCATTGTGACAATGGGAGGAACGGGAATAGCACGAATCTCGGGTCCGGCTATTGGGGCGGAATGCCCACGATTACGTCTTCGATTACGTCTTCTCGAGGTATGCACGAGTTCACGTAACGGACTTGTTGACGGAGAAGAACGAGTGCGCATGCACTATCAAAAACAATTTCAATTAAAACAAGACCGAGGCAAAACACAAGTGAACTTAAACCTTAAATCAAACAAGCGTACGGTAGCTCTTCAAAAGATAAACGCGCAGAGTGGCGGGAGAGAAGAATGGATCTCTCTTCGGTCTGCAATTTAATGTCAAGACCTACCTTAAACCACTTGATTAGGTTGTTTATCAATCAAAGGTGAGCCGAATTCGCAAGCGACATAAAGGCAAGTTTTAATCTTTAGTTTGGGAACTTATTAATGGTCATACCCCCAGTTAGGTAGTATTCTGTCTTGGTTTTCGACGGTAATTTTTTATTGTTTTATTAATTTAACAAGAAAAACGGAAAATCTTTTTGTATTTTTTGTTTTTATATGATAATATATATACAAAAGAAAAGAAAAAATATTTTTGTGTTTTATAATTTTTTGGAAGTGATAACTTCGTGAAGAAGGATCTCAAGTCACTAATCGTTTAAACCTTAAACAATATTGTCGCAACACAACCTCCCCGGCAGCGGCGCCAAAATTTGATCCGTGTGTAGTATATATATAAATAAATATAGTATCGTGCACACGTGATACTTTGGGAAATGACAAGTCAAACCTTAGGAAAAGTCAAACTTGCAAAACCCGTGAATGTGATGTGTGTGATACCGGGCAAGTGATCACCCGGGTCGTGTCCCAGCGAGGTGTGAATCGAGGATTTCGTTTTAGGTTTGGAATTAAAATGCTTGATGATTTGATTTGGAGATTATTTGGTGTTGTGGTAATATTACACAAAGCAATGAGACGCAAAAGGTATTTAAAACTAAAAAACGCACGTTTTAATTAAAATTAACGTTAACGCGCAAAAATAAATGTGAACTCTAAAAAAATTAGCCCTATGAGTACCGAATTAATTTTCCTACGACTTGAATATAAAAAGAAAATTTTGAAAAAAAAGAAAAATATTTTTTTGACTTTTTAATAATTTTTTATAAATTAAAAACTATTTTTAAGAAGATAATTGATAAAAAATACTAAATGGAAAAATAAAATTCTGAAAATTTTTACTAAAATACTTTAGACTAAAATAAAGCTATGAAAAATATGAAAGGTGAAAGTGCTTTTTCAAATAAGCCGCATACAAGCAAAAGCTCACAATAAGCTAAAAAGAAAAAAGATAAAAATAAAATGGTTTTATATAAAACTTTGTAAAGTTTAACTAAAAAAAATTGATTAGTGTAGTGGCTGTGTTGCTTTGATTGTGTGCTAAATGCCCTGGGTTCGAACCCCAGGACTGCAGTTTTGCTATATATAATTTTTTTTTTTTTTGTTTAGTTCTCAAATGCAACAACACAAACACAAACATTAAACAAACCAGCCAATAACACAAACACAAACAGATAAACTAAAACTAAAACAGATAAACTAAAACACAAACTAAAACACGAACAGATACTAAAACACAAACACTGATTCTACACTAACTATGATAAACACAACCACAAACAAAAGTTGCACCACAAAATATCCAAATCCAACTCAAACTAAAAGATTTCCAGCACAAACTAAAGCAACACTTAAACTATATATATATATTTTTTTTCGCTTACTGAAACACAAACAAGAACAAGAAACATTAACCAAATCCAACCATTAACCGATCCAAAAACATTAACCACTCGATCCTAACCAACAAAGACTAATCATATCAGCAGTAAAATAAACTAACCATATTTTTTTTCTTTCTGTTTTTAACAACTTAAAAAAAAACAGAATCGAAGCAACAACAACAAGAATTAAAATAGCAGAATCGAAGCAGTAATCTAAGCAAAACAAATAAACTTGACTTTCATTAACTAACTTAAAAATTACATCCGATTAAAACTTAAAATAAATTACAACTAAAAATAAAAACTTACCGAAAAAAAAGCTAAATAAAACCTGCCTGAAAAGGCTTACATGATTCCTATTTATACTACTTCTAAAAGACTAACACTTGTGCTAGTTTTGTGAGACAAAACAGCCTTGGCTTGCTTCTGTGCTTCTTGGACTCAATTTCCAACCGTAGGATTAAAAAGAAATGATCTCAGCTCTTGATTTTGGTCTTGGCGCCACTAAATCCCACGGATAGGTGAGGTGGAGGTGAAACCCGTGAGTGGGGAGGTATAAGGGGAAGGGTTTTGGTGTTGGGGAGAAGAGAAGTGGGTAAAATGGTGAAAGTTTTGGGGATAGGTGGTTTGTCTGGTTGTGTGTTCTTGGCGGGATAGGGAAGAAGACAAGAGAAGTGTGGGATTAGGGATTTTGACTTATTGATTTGGGGATTTGACCGAGGTGTGAGTTCCGGTGTTAGTTATTTAGTTAGTGTGGGTCGGGTTTGATTTTTTACGTGGGCTTGGTTTTTAGTTAAGATGGGATGTGGGCTTGGGTATTTATTTTTGGGATAGATGGGGTTGGGCCAAAGGGTGAAGTGGCTTGTGTACTTTCTTTTGGATCCGGTTGTTAGTTCTTGTTTAGGATAGATACCAAGGACCAAAGTTGTACTTTATGAAACCTCAAGGACCATTCTTTGTAAATCTTGAAACTGCAGGGACCTGAGTTGACATTTCACCAAAATATTCCAAGTGACCAAAAATGCCAAGCTTATTATTCCGAGGACCAAAAATTTATTTTTTTACTATTTTTTATATTTTCTTCAAGCTTGAGGGACTAGACTTGCCATTTGCAAATTTTGTTTGTTTTTCAATCGTTTTCAATCATTTTGCATATGAAAACACAAAAACACATTTCAAAGATATTTTTAACATTATTTGATCGTTTTAAAGTGTTTTTGGTTATTTTGACTCGAAAATTGGACGAAAAGATATGTGTAAAACGACACATATCATATATACATAGCTAGAAGGACAAACGAGTCATCGCGAAACCGGATTTAACCCACGAACCCTCGCGAGATAACACAAGTATTATCGAGGCACAAAACAATCCGCGACACCCTTTTAAATTTATTATTAGCGAATCAAAACAAGGCCGAAAGCTTGCATTCATGGATCTCCTTTTTGCTCGAAAAGATTTATTCTCAAAACAGTTTATGTGTCATACATATATGTGTAGGTCAAAGACTCGAATAAAACTGATTTCAAAATAACAGATTATAGGTCGATTTGTTTAGCTCTTCCATTCGTTATTTTATGTGACTAATTTTATGATTTCATGTGATGTGTTTTACGTATAACCTTTTTAATCGTCAAGCCAATTCTTAAGCAAACCAAAGCATGAAAACTAATCGTGTAAGGAAGGACAAAATAAAGATGAATGAACAAGGGGATACGAATTACCCTTGTGGTCGTTTGGCAGAATGACGAGGGCACAAGGACACGAAACAGCAACAACCCCAAGTGACCAGAAACCCTTCTCGAATACCACTTAAGCCACGATCAAAACACCACCAAGGAAGTCACAAACGAACCTCCTGTACCACCCTTATACCACTCTTGTACGCGAGAATGAGAGGAAGAAAACAACCAGGCGCCTCCTTTTTTTGTTTTAGGGTTTTGTGTGAGAAATTAGTTAGGTGAGAAGAATCCGTATATTTGTGTAGGAGATATGGGAGGAGCGTGTTTTAAATGTTGGAAAGAATCAATTATCCGTGATATAAGGGGTTGCATGTTTGACAAATTCGGTTCCAACTCCAGTATCTTAAATGGGCTTTGTTTTTGTTATCTTTTAATTTGTTTAGACCCAAAGTTATGTTACAAAGTTATGTTAAGGAAAAAAAAATCGGCCCAAGAGGTTATGTATCCCCTGTGACATGATCTTAGGTAACTTGTATCTTTTAAATGTTAAGTGTTTTGATAGTTAAGTCATAGATTCATATCATGTTCTTATAAGTTCAAGATTGGAGGGGTAATATGGGGATTTCAAACGTTTAAGATTTTGGGGTTTTACAACTCTTCCCGTCTAAAAAGAAAATTTTCATCCCCGAAAATTGAATAGGGAAAACGAAACAGAAACACTACTGACCGTGAACGTAAAAGTGGATGAAAAGTTTCTCATGACTTAATCTTGTCGATCAAAAATAGCTTCGGTTTCTTCAGAAAAAAAAAATTATATCCTACAAATTCCAAATCAAAGAATAGTATACCAACGAAACAGATGATAATCGTATCCCCTCAGAAGAGATACTAGGAAAACGTAGGATTTGATGGATATTCGTCCGCGAAATTTGAAATAGACAAATCAGATGAGAACGTATCGAATTGCAGCAAACATGAGAGTGATGTATATGTTTAACTCTTTAGATTCTCAAATAGTCTCGTCTCCAATATAACCTTTCAAAGGTATACACATAAACAAACAGGTCTTGTTCCTCAAATCCAAAATCTCATATCTTAACTCATAGCAGATCATAATGGAATAGATTCAACGAATGTGAAACGTACATATAGCAAAACATAGGTGTACTCCTTCCATATTAACAGATAAAATCTATAAATCTATACTGACAGAAACAGATTGTTTGATAACATCAAACGGTAGAAAGCTCTACAACAGAACCTAAGATTGTTATCAGAAGCAGAGAGGTCAACAAACGCGTGTCGAGTATTCCAACGTATCAAGTCGTATAACGATGAAAGTAGATTAAGTGTATAGGTAGAATGAACCTACAGTCTCACTAATCACAGATAACCTCAATCAGATATAAGAAATTCTAAGACTTCTAAGGCACTCCTCGAAATATCCTATGATCACAATAAGTGCACGTTATATGATGTAAGTATTATCACGTTGGCCAGACGTCATAATACTGGCATCATATAAATATGCCCTCATGATGGTCATACTTTACCTCAAGTCGTAATCAAAACCACCTATCTTAATCCACCTAGTACTTCTACAGTTTCGAGGTCAACAAAATCGAATGCCATAGTCAAGAGGGAAAAAAAAAACAAAACTATTCGCAAGAGTATCAAAATCCCATATTGTTTAATAAAAGTGAGGTACGTTGTTACAAGCATCATATCTTCCACAATTCGCCAAAATCTCTCAAAACAAAGTCATCACCGAACATACGAACGCGAAGCTAAAATGCTTCTAGGGGACTTAAATCATAAGAGGATCTTATTACTATATAACGAAACTTAATAGGGTCAACGGAACTGGAAGTTAGTTGCCAAGAACTTCGGTCTTCATAGAATCAATTCTTCCAAACATAAAGGGTGTGTTTCAAAAATCCGTTCATCCAATCTCTTCAAGTCCGGTTAATCTATCTTCATTTGTCCATCAATCAGGAAGTGAAACCCAAAATCGGGAACTCGTGTCTGATTCGTCAAGCCTCCTGCAGTTCTTCTTGGAATGTGATGAAGTAATGTGAATTCCTGGCATGCTCTTTAAATTCCTTCATCACCCAGTCTGCTTCCGCTCTCAATTCATCTTAGTACAACCAAGATGAATAGGGAAGTTAGACTGCATGTCTTCATCGGCTCCAGGTTTGCCGTCTTGACTAGATTTTCTTCTTCTGCATCGCCAACTCTTCTGTCTTGTAGGGAACGTCTTCACTCTTCAGGGTAGCCACCATTGTTATCAACTCCAGGTTATGCAATGAAGTAATTCTCCTAGTTGTCCTAATGTATACGAAAAACCTTCTGTGCTGTAAGGGAATACAACCGAGTCTCCTTCTAATTTATCCCAAAGATTATTCCGCCTGAAGGTATGGCAGCTAATTTCTAATTCAGCTTCTCCTAAACTCCATTCTCAACTCAGCTGTTTCCATCTGTTCACGAAATTTCTCTATGGCATCATAAGTTGCAAACATCTTCCAGAATTCTTCTACAGAGTTTAAGAGGTTTCAGTTCTCCATTCTATTATTGGTCTTGACCACATGGTGATAGTTTTCAAAATTTGCGGAACTTAAAGAGATATCCTCCATTAAGAACAAATATCAATCTCTCAGAAGGCACCAATGATCGACGAACTTCTTAACAAAGTGCAAAGATGATTTTCATGCTATTCCTCGTCTCCGAATGTACTATTAAGTCATACAATGGCCATTTGTCCAAGTACTTCACGAGAAAACATTATTTATCAAATTCACCAAACAGTCAGAGCTTTAGCTAATACCATTAGCGTCACTAACTGTCATAGCAGTCGTTACGAATACGGAAGGCGATTCCAAGAATACTCTCAATTCATACTTCCATCAGAAGGAAACTTTGCGCTCTGAAATTGAACAGGTACACAGTCGCTTCAGGGTGGAGAAATGATGGTTCCTAATAGCAGTACGATTCAGCTTCCAGTAATCAGTACATATCTCCAATCACTATCCTTTTTTTTTTATCGCGAACGAAACTTAAAACACTCCCAGAAAATACACTTAGGTAAACTCACTTCCTGGTCTTCGGTTGCTGCTCTTCCTGGTTTCTCAAATCAACTGGTATGATCCCGGACACATCTGAAAGACATCTTCGCTTGGTGGCTAGACAATCTCTCGGTATTATGTCAAATCCTACTTCACACTCCGGCGGAAAACTTGGTGGTTCAACCAGGAATCAAATTCAAGAGATTCGGGGTGCCAAATAACGTTCAATACAAAGCTCATGTTCAGAAAACAAGGTGCCAAAAGCTTCTAAGATGAGGTTCATTCATTGGTGTACAAAATAGGTTCAAGGAAAACTTCATAATCGCGAAAGTAATCACTCGTGTCTCCAGAGTAATAGTGATAGCAAAAGGGTTTAACAATCTGTAAACGTGGTAAGGAGTCCAAAATTATTACCAATGTCAAAGGTGAGACATAGAAGGGTAGTTGTCAATATTTGACTGATCATTCAACAAAGTCCTCATCAGAATAAAATCGAAGTTACCTATCCAAAGAAAGACGAATCAGCATAGTAAAACTTATCGTTCAAAAGTGAGAGGGAATACATTCTTATACTCGTGGTTAAACACCACGAGACTTCTCGTAGGGACGGGGATGGATGAAACGAACTCAAATAGTGTTGGAAGATTTACAGACATTTACCAAAGCAAAAAGACAAATAACAAAACATATCCAGTACGTCCTCGCCATAGAGGTTCTCGGAATGTCCGAAAAGGTGTCAAAGTGATTAACAAAAGAATCAGAGTGAAACGCGGGTCTTTATCAAAAGATTAACAGAAGGAATATGAAGATAAGGATCAAACAGTGTCGGGCAATCATTATGCAATTTCAATGCCTTCACGATTTAGGTCAGGTTCAAATCTTAGGTGGTGCAGAGCATAAGATGTCACTTTCCAAAAGTGGTATCAAAGGATCTAACCAAAAGCAAAGCATAATCAGAGTGATGCGGAAGCAAAAATACTTAAACAAATGCCTTAAAGTCTACCCATTCCTCGCTGGTCAAAACTTAGGTTCCTAAGGGGAAATCCTAAAGCAATTTTCAAAGGTTGACTTACGAGCGCCTACAGGGAAAACTTAGTGGTCCTAACTTACACAGGCCAAGGGTAAATGTATTACGAATCGCAACCTGACTCTGATACCATAATTGTAACACCCCAACCCGACAAGGGTAAAGATGTCACACTAATGGTTTCATATCAGATCAAAACAAAGCATACATTTACAGTAATACAAGGGTTACAAATGAAATACTGAATACACAGGGTTACAAAGGGAAATTTCAATAACTACTAAGTCTAAATATAATGCCTTCTAATCATTGCTAATCCATAATAGCTATCAAAGTCTTCTAAGTCCGAGGTTCTCTCCACTCATAACCCAGCTTCCATCTAAAAAACCTGCCGCACACGAAAAGAAAACGTGCGGCTGAGCTTAAAAAGCCCAGTGAACAGATATAAAATAAACGGAAACAAAAGCAAACGGAAATGAACAGATACATCATAATGAATGAGATATAGGAAAAGGTATAAAGAGTAAAGGTTTAGGACAGTAATCCACCACGAGCCCAGAATCATATCATATCATATCATATCTTCATAATCATATAGAGGGGAGACCTCTCAGATAATCAGATAATATGAGGGGTGTCCTCATTCTTCAAACCAAATAATATGAGGGGTGTCCTCATTCTTCAAATGGAGTAGCTAGCTCCCAAATTTTTGTGAAAGACGTGGATTGCACCCATCATCAGTCACCAAATCAAATCATATCATATCATATACAGAACAAATCTAGGATGCATCCATACGCCCCCCCGAACATATCATATTGGCCATATCAAATCATATCATAGTGAGCTCATATCAAATCAAAATGGGGACGGTGTGGTTAATCACTCTGACCACACAAGAGTCATGCCATTGGTGCATCAATGACACGGCCATGTTACCTTCATGGCTAGGAAAACATATTTGGCTCGTAGTATCAAACTGGGGTCAAAGGTTAAGGGGTCATATCAAAACAAAGGTTCATACAGTCATAATCATAGTCCAAATGTCAAGGTTCATATCACAGGATTCATATCAAAAGGTTCATATGCCAAAGGTTCAAATGTCAAAGGTTCATAGCAAAGGTCAAGGTCAAATCAAATCAGTGTTCAAGAGACTGAAGGCACCTTATTAAAAGGGCAGAATATCTGTACCTTATACTGCACATGCAACCACAACAGAAAACATAAAGATCGGAAATGAACTCCATCTTCAGCGAATCTACACAAATTAATGATCGTCTTATTATTTATACGCTCGTTTTAAATCAGATTACTCATTTTAGTTTTCTTTCCAGTTTTAGTAACTTTCCCAATATAGCAGGTTTCCCGAAATGGTAATTTAATACTTTAAGGCTATATTTGACAATTAATTAATATTTAAAGGTTAAAATGACCAATATAATGGTTTAGGGTTAATCTTGTTAATTTAGTAAGGTTTAGGGTCATAAACGTAAATTATCAAAATTAAATATTAAGAATGTCAAATAAATTAATTTAAAGTTTATTTTAATAATTTAATATTAAGATAATAATTTTGGACCCCGTCATTATAATTTTATGTAATTTATTAATGTACCCACGATCTTAATATTTATGCCACGACGACCCAAAGTTTTTATTATTCCGAAACAAAGCGTACAACTGAACCTGCATGTATTCCTATCCTTCAATGTGTTTTACTATAACAGATTTCATTAGCCCATGTACATTCTTCAAGTTTTACTCTTGTTTAATATTCAAGTTATATATGCATTTCTATCCCCACGTGATCCCATGTATACACCCATATTCGAATACTTTACATGGAGTCTACAATATCATCTAATACCATTTTCAAAATGATTAGCCATGCATGCTCCAACCCTTTCCAGATTCATTCTCGCAAACGCATGCACATGTTTCTCTTCTATTTAAATGACCCTTACATCACACAAAACTTTCCCATGCATATGTAGTAGGATGTTTACGTGACATGTTTTATGATTCTTTGCATCTTTCTATTAACTAACGAAAATAAGGGTGATCAAGTAGGACATGGCCAAGTTTTACATTCGTATATACATAGCTAGAAGGACAAACGAGTCATCGCGAAACCGGATTTAACCCACGAACCCTCGCGAGACAACACAAGTATTATCGAGGCACAAAACAATCCGCGACACCCTTTTAAATTTATTATTAGCGAATCAAAACAAGGCCGAAAGCTTGCATTCATGGATCTCCTTTTTGCTCGAAAAGATTTATTCTCAAAACAGTTTATGCGTCATACATATATGTGTAGGTCAAAGACTCGAATAAAACTGATTTCAAAATAACAGATTATAGGTCGATTTGTTTAGCTCTTCCATTCGTTATTTTATGTGACTAATTTTATGATTTCATGTGATGTGTTTTACGTATAACCTTTTTAATCGTCAAGCCAATTCTTAAGCAAACCAAAGCATGAAAACTAATCGTGTAAGGAAGGACAAAATAAAGATGAATGAACAAGGGGATACGAATTACCCTTGTGGTCGTTTGGCAGAATGACGAGGGCACAAGGACACGAAACAGCAACAACCCCAAGTGTCCAGAAACCCTTCTCGAATCCCACTTAAGCCACGATCAAAACACCACCAAGGAAGTCACAAACGAACCTCCTGTACCACCCTTATACCACTCTTGTACGTGAGAATGAGAGGAAGAAAACAACCAGGCGCCTCCTTTTTTTGTTTTAGGGTTTTGTGTGAGAAATTAGTTAGGTGAGAAGAATCCGTATATTTGTGTAGGAGATATGGGAGGAGCGTGTTTTAAATGTTGGAAAGAATCAATTATCCGTGATATAAGGGGTTGCATGTTTGACAAATTCGGTTCCAACTCCAGTATCTTAAATGGGCTTTGTTTTTGTTATCTTTTAATTTGTTTAGACCCAAAGTTATGTTACAAAGTTATGTTAACGAAAAAAAAAAATCGGCCCAAGAGGTTATGTATCCCCTGTGACATGATCTTAGGTAACTTGTATCTTTTAATTGTTAAGTGTTTTGATAGTTAAGTCATAGATTCATATCATGTTCTTATAAGTTCAAGATTGGAGGGGTAATATGGGGATTTCAAACGTTTAAGATTTTGGGTTTTACATTATCAGTGAGTTAGGCTATTTTATGTTCAAATCTTGTCAAGGTACTTGGGTCAAATTCTTGACCCAACAATCTCCCCCTATTTGAATATACAAATAGCCTGGGTTCAAGCCTGCTTGTTCAAGGACTTGGGTTTAGTTCCTGAGGTTCAAGGGTTCAGGGACTTGGGTTTAGTTCCTGAGGTTCAGGTTCAAGGGTACAGGGACTTGGGTTTAGTTCCTGATGTCCAGGGGTTCAGGAGACTTGGGTTTAGTTCCTGATGTTCAGTGAGTTGAATGACCGGTTCAGTGACTGGGTTCAGGGTTCATGGGTCCTGAGGGTTCACTTTGACTGGTTCATTGTTTATCTCACTGAGAGGGTTCAGGTTCCTGTGGGGTTCAGGGTTCAGTGACCAGTTCAGTCATATAACATCCCGTAAATTTCCCTTCCATTTGTAAATAGTAAACGAAGACTAATCTATCGTCACTGTTTAATTAGCCGTTTTTACGGACTAAATTTTTGCTTTTATTCAACATTATTACTAAACGAGACGATTGTGTTAAAACTCCTTCCATCATTTTGGTAACTTGTATACTCAAACAATATCGACCAAGATTTAAAAGGAATTGACCTTCTAATGTCACCAAACAAATAGCAACGAACAACCATGATAAAATTTGTCCCTTTTTTCTTGGATTTCTAAGAACCATTTCATCATTAGAGTAGCTTACACACTCCACCTCAAATAACACAAAACCACTCTCACTTTATACATTCAACACAAAAATCACATTTAGTCTAGTCTTTTGTTTTGTACAAGTCCCAAATGACTCTCAATAGCCATAAACGAGCAACCACCCTGATTTTAGTCACGTTCTATATATTGCTTGACTCATGGAGTATTCGACTAAAGCAAAAATCCAAAACCGAACCTTTTGTTTCTTTTGTTGTTTAATGTCGGCTAGCAACTCCCACAAACACACTCATTTTATGTTACTCTTACACTTATTATGACACAAATTTAAATTTTAATCCTTACACACCCCTTTGTTCTCTCTTGGGTCACGACAGGAGCAAGGGACAAGAACCAAAAACCATGTGCTCATTTTTCACCCTCTATGACACACTTAAGTACTTACACACTCAACCTTTCTTACACTCATGAGTACTTGAAGTAACTCGAAATGAAACCCACTTGATTCATTTTACACTCCACGTACACAAACCAAACCGACCCTTGATGTTGTTTCACATGGGAATCGATTCTTAAACAAGCAAGAACAAGACAATAGATCATGATTATTTCTTACACACACTCAAGTACCATAATCGAGCCATGTATAAGAAGTTCAAGAGTTATTTTCATGTTCCTTTTGGAAAAGAAGATGGCATGCAAAATGTAATCATTCGAACCACTGACACACTCAACCTCATACATTCCTAGTCAATTTATCATTGCATTCATGCACCAAACTCGTGTATATAAGGAATACATGCAATTCGACACAAACACACAACATAATATAACTTGTCCTATCTCCTTCCTTTCATACGCACACACTCATGCTCACTTCAAAAACATTTCAAGTCCTTGTTCTCCTTTGGTGCTATACGAGAGGAACTAGGCCATTTCAAGGGTGTTTTTTCGGATTATTAAATACCGAATAGATAGCTAACTCATCTCTTACTTATCCTCATTCACTCCCAAGCTCACACAACACTCCCTAAGGATCTACGACTCAGAATGATGAGTCCTTGAAGACCAGAGAATCTAAGGAGTGATCGGGTTTCAAGTTTCTAAGTCGAATAGGATATTTTGGTCCTATACGTTTGGCATTTGAGCGAGTCTTGTGGTTTTCTGCTTCGTCCCAACGTACCACAACCTTCTCCCAACTTTTGTAAGTTATTTTCATCCATTTCTATCCTATATCAACGTCTAGTATTCACCCATGCATGCTCTCTTTTCGAACGTACATTTCCATCTTTATTTTACGTACACGCTATGGTTCCTTAGTTCGAACCATGGTCCACCTCGTTTGTGAGATACCAAAGATCACATATGATCGCTCACATGTAACCCATGCACCTTGTTTATGCTCCGAAACAAACCCACGTTAGTCACAAAGTCAAACCAGGTGCGAAACATGAAATATTCAAAGTATTAGAAATGGTGAAAGATATCTCGACCAGCTCACTTCATGACACATTTAGTTCGAATTTGTTCACATAAGGCATCAATATTTTTACACATATCGACTCACAACCTGGCTAGCTTCAACTTTCATTTTTATAAATTCCTCTCATACTCCTTAATAAGCTCGTAAAAAGCCATGGTTTATAAGCTCTTCAACCGGGTTAAAAGACTTAGAAAATATTTCATGGTTCTCAGTTTTGTTTAAACAGTTCGACTAGGCCAACTTATGCCCTAGTTAATTTCGAATTTGAGCATACAACCACCCAATATCTTTGCACCTCTCGTTAGTGGAGCTAGCAAACTAAACTTTTTGTGTTTTAACTTCGACATTTTAAGCTCTCTAACACATTCAAATTTAATCCTTTTTGTATCGACTAGTCGCTAGTATCAATTACTAATTCAGAAACTAAAATCTAACTATTTTCGATATTGGGCTTATTTACAGCCCATTAAGAACTTGCGTTAGAACAGTCCACTGGACCCATACGAAATATTTTTATAATCACAAAAATAGCCCAATTCCAAGCCCAAAAGTATTTTCATGCCCTCGCCTCTAAATTTCTTAACGGGCTTTTGTTTTGGCTCATTAAGGCCCAATAATGGATTTTAAAACATTCTGGTCAAACTAACTGTTGACTTAAGCTTGAATAAGCTAAAATAAGCTTCTGAAATTTTTGTAGAATTTTTCCACAAGTTTTTATGCAAAAAGGATTAACTTTGCAAACTAGTTTCACTTTGAGGGGCCAAAACTGCCAACTTTGTAAAAACAGGTTCTGGAACAGTAAAAATAGTATCTTTGGGATAGAAAATGACTTTATAATAAAGTATAAATACAGATTTTCAATTGGGTTAATTTTGGGTCGAAAATGTAACTTTTATAAACTAGGGACTAACGGTGCAACGCAAACACCGTTAGGGTATAAAGGGTAAAAACAGTAAAAATTCAAGAGTAAACAGAAACATTATAACATTTTCATTCCCAATCCTCAAATTATAAAATACACCCTCAACTCTCAGTTGTTTCGTTCAAACACAAACTTATACGTTATATTTATATATAACGACTTTTAAACCACTCGACTCAACGTTTTGTCTCATCCAATTCGAGACGACGATCATTATGATTTCTGAATCATAACAACAAAATAATATTATTGATAATATTATTTTTGAACCTTAAACATTTTAAGCATATCACACTCACGTCACCGATCAAATCGTCATACGATTCCTCATATCGCATTCATTATTCGTGCTGAGACGAATTCTCAAACATTATTATTATTCAGGTCGTGTGTGAAGCTATTTCCGAAATCTCAACTGAATTTACATTTCAGTAAATCCACTTTCGTCATTATTGCTATCGCATCAGGTGAGTTTCATAGCCCCTATTTTTAAATGTTTTGAACTACTTTTGGGGGAGATACATGCTTAAACTACTTGCTATTATTTTTCAAGTACTCTACACTTTACATACTACTGTGAGTTCCATAGACCACTCTTTTACCTATTTTGAATTACTTATGGTGGAAATACATGCTTGTATTTCATATAAACTTTACTAGTTTACCTTTAACATTATACTCAGTTGATAAACCACTCTGCTTGTTATTGAAACGTAACACTTACTTTTATTTACAAGAACACTATAAACTTTTGCGGATTACTATAAACTTACGAATCCACTTTTATACGCTTTTATATCTTAGGAAGTATACCTACTATAAACATGATCACAAGTGATTTTCAACTGTATGCTATACCTGATTCACTATTGCCTAAGTTTACCTTTATTGCCATGTTCGAAGTCCCTCATATCATGAACCTTAATCACTTGCGAGTGAACGTAAATAATTGTGAATAGATCTATTTGGGACTGACAATCCCCGTTTGGGTCTGCTAGGATGAGCCACCCAGGCGCACTTTATTTGAACAAACTTATGGGTTATTGGCAAATACCCATCTCGAGGGCCTATATACTTTACATCATTTTGATGCCTGTTAAACGTTGAGTTTCATGAGACTTAGAGCAATAGAACGATACTGTAGTCATGATACAGTATTGCCATTATTTTATTAAACTTGAACTTGTTTTCACTATATAGCAGAAAATCACTATCTGGCAAACAATAACTATTTTGTGTTGACCCGGTTAGGGCTAACAAACGAACTAGGGGTGTATAATATCATAACCCACCGCTTATTTTATTAATAATTGTATTTGTTACAATTATTACCTAAACTTGGAACTATTAAAAATCAACTGATTTTATGCAAACTCTATGGATTTACTCACACTTTGATTTTGACAAATCAACTGGTTTAACTATAAACACTATGGTATTACTCACTCTTTGGTTTTGATAATCAATTATTTATTTACAACTGCTATGGACTCACAAACTCTTTGATTTTGGAAATCAACAGTATTTACTCACAAACTCTTTGATTTTGGAAATCAACAGTTTTTACTTACAAACTCTATGAACTCACCAACCTTTGTGTTGACGCTTTTAGCATGTATTTATCTCAGGTCCATAATGAGCAGGGATGGCACGGAGGAGCACAGATACTTATGAAGGCTATAAATTTTACTATCATTCGAAAACCTATTTAATAAACTTTGAAACCATTGGGACCTTATTTTGTAAACTCTGATATTCGAATGATAAATCTTTTAAAACGACTAAATTGTGATCGTTTTCTACTATTCAACTGTTGTGCCATGAAGTAACACCCAATTTGAATTCCGCTGCATATTACGAAATTGGGGGTGTTACAAGTCACCAAGGGTTCAGGGTTCAGTGACCAGTTCAGTCACCAAGGGTTCAGGGAGTGTTTTATCCACTGATTCATCAGTGTCCACCCTCTTTTTTTTTCACTCCCTGATTCTCTCCGCATTCCCTGATGATCAGTAGCATTTTCAATCCCTGATTAACTCTACCTGATCAATACCTTTCAGTCCCCCCTCATTTCTCTCAACTTCAAAACCTACTGAAACTAATTTCAGTCCCTGATGAGAAATTTTTCTCAGTCTTACCACCTCAACTCTTAGGACTCTTAAGAGACTCTTCTTCAGTGACACTGAGTCACTTCTTTAATCCTCCCAACTCCTTGTTATTTTGTTTCTCAGTCCCTGATTGTTTTTCAGGGTTTCTGATTCTACCCCGATTCACACAACTCCCAGCTTCACCCATACTACTGACACATTTATCACACTTCCTAAGCTGCAATCTTCTCTCCTGAAAGATGCATTCTTTTTCAAAAGTGCAACAGCTCAGTCCGAAAACCACGTTAACACATCCTGAGTCTTTGACTCAGTGACCACCTCAACTCATTAACACATCCTGAGTCTTTGACTCAGTGTCCCATACCACCGGATCTTTCACAACCTGCTAATCCGGTTCCACCACCACCATTCCCATATTATCCAAAATGAAACCCATCTCAGCTGCCCTAATTATTCAGCAGCTCACCGCGTCTCCATTTCACTAAAACCACAACATCAAATCTCTTTTACCTTCGTCACCATTAATCAAAGCTCTTTTTCCTTCTTCACAAACACTATTAATTCCAACCTACACATTCGATCTAACCCCCATCTCAGTTTCAATTAAAACTGAATAAACCCAACAAAAAAAATATATCTTCTTTTCAACCCTAATAAAAAACACCGTAGGATTTGGTTTCTGGGAAAGAGAAGTGATTTTTTTTGGTTATTGGATCTGGGTTTTGCGTTTGTTTAGATCGGAGTGTGTGGGTAGTGGTTGGATAAGGTTTTTGTGAGTGAAATTGATGATTAGGTGATGTAAAGATCGATTATCGATTTACATTGTTGTAGATCGATTGGTTTTTTTTTTTGTGAGTTGAAGATTATTTTGAGTGGTGAGTTGGGATCTGGGTTTATGAGATGTAGTTTTTTTTAAGAGAGAAGTATGGTGATAGATGGAATGATAGATCTGGTATTGGGATTTTTTGGTTAATCTTACGTGGATAAGATTTTTGTGTTGTGTGGGCTGTGTTGGGATTTGTATGGGGATAAGATTTGTGTGGTGGGTGTGTGTTTTGTGGGGTTCAGGGAGGGGATTGATGTTTGTCAGTCACCAATAAATGTGTTTCTCCCCCTCAAAAATTGCTATATCAGTAGCAGTTTTTGAAGATCACATTTATTAATTTTTGAAGAATGTTATCAGCTGTTATACATGGATCAGGCTCATAAGAATGAACCTTAGGCTCTGATACCATTTGTTGTTCCCTTAACACGTTTAGAGTTAACTAGAAAGTTAATCTATTTGTGTTTATGACTAATACAATGTTATGATTAATTCTAACAGTTATAAAACATTAATATAGAAAACTCAAGATAATTTTCAACATTTAAATTCTTATTAGAAATGAATCAAAGAATCTATACCCAAGTGTTTTGCGGAACAAACACTTGGGATTGAATAGACAAGGTATGATGGTGTCTCCTATCTCAACTCAAGTTTTGCTAAAGTGGTAACAATGCGACCTCACTAAGCTATCTCAGGGATACGTTACTCTTTGTAGGAGAGAAGTTGTTTTGTAAAAGACTAAGCTTTAATTGTACAAAACACACTCAACTTCTCTCCTTCTCAATCTATTTATACATAAGTAAACTGAGTAAAAAGTAATTAAAATATTACAAGTTGTTGAGCAAGCGTGTCTGACAATTACAACAGTAATTGTCATTTCCAAGAACCAATAGAAATGGACTATTAAGTCTTTAGAAGTGGTTGGTCTGACACTCCAAGACTTTAAGCCGTCTTAGGAAGGATTTCTTCCTGACAAGATAAGATTTGATCTTATCTTAAATCCTTCCTAGATATTTCTGCCTTCCTTCTCAGGCACTTAGTTCTTCAGGACACGCTTCTCAGTTATCACTCTTAATTACTTCATTGTTGTTGAGGAGACTGGGGTTCAGTGAGTTCTTGTCAAACACTCACTGAACCATCATCTTCTTCTTTGGCTTAAGTGCTACATCAGGGAGTACCGCCTTCCTGAGTAGTGAATCCTTCTTCTTGAATTCGCCTTAAGCATCCTGAAGATGACTCACTGAGAGGCTGTTCTCTCAGTGACTTGAATTGTTCTCGGTTTAAGTTAACACTTAGTTAATTTGTGTTCAAATCATGTTTTAAGTATTATTGGGTTTTTCCTGACCCAACAAGAACTCTTGCATGATTATGATTTGCTTGCTGCTGAACCTGTTGACACACCTTTGCCTGAAAACACCACTCTTAATCACATTGAGTCTGTTGATGATAAAGCCTTGAAAAATATTGGGAACTATCAAAAACTGGTTGGCAAGTTAATTGCAAGTTAATTTACTTAACTAATACCAGACCAGACATCTCTTATGCTGTGTATTGCTTAAGTCAGTACATGCATGCTCCTTTTGAGTCTCATTTGCATGCTGCATTAAGGGTTTTGAGATACTTGAAAGGCTCACCTGGTAATGGTGTGCAAATTGACAAAAAGGGAAATCTTAAGCTTAGAGCTTATGCTGACTCTGACTGGGCAAGATGTCATGTTACCAGAAAATCTGTGTCTGGCTATTGTGTTTTTCTGGGTGACTCCTTAGTTACCTGGAAAAGTAAGAAACAATCTACTTTATCTAGATCTTCAGCTGAGGCCGAGTACAGAAGCATGGCTTCATGTACTTGTGAGATTATTTGGTTATCCAATCTTCTTGGTGATATGGGTGTTAATGGTTTATTACCTGTGATGTTGTATTGTGACAACAGTTCAGCATTATAAATTGCTGGAAATCCTGTATTTCATGAAAAAACCAAACACTTTGAGATTGATGTTCATCTTGTTAGAGAGAAGGTTTCAGCTGGTGTTATTAAGACTGAGAAAATTCACACTTCTCAGCAAATTGCTGATATTTTGACAAAAGCTTTATACTGTAAAAGTCATAAGTTTTTGAGTGATTAGTTGGGTATGTTGGACATGTTTGGTGTGAAAGTTTGAGGGAGGGTGTTAAAATACCTATCAAACTTTCAGGGGCTATTTCTGTCATTACAGAAACTTTCTAACTCTAACCCTCTTGTGTCTTTCTTTGTTTGGAATGTTTTATATTGTGCAGGGGCTGAAGCTGTCAACTCTCAAAGACGGAGCCTTTATATAAGGATGCATCGGATTAGGGTTTGGTAGATTGGTCGATCATATTCACAACTCTCTCCAAGAGTTGGCTGATAAATCTTTGTCTTGTCAATTCGTAGATCGTTTGACTGATCTATCATCCAGTCTTGGTGTATTGTTGTTCTTAACATGATTGTTCACAGTTTGGTATTCAATCTTGATCTCTTTTATCTTGTATTGTAAACTGATACTCTCTTCTTATTTGAATCAAGGGGTGGTTGGTTGGACTCATTCCTAAGTAATTTACAATTTCTACACAATCTTAAGTAATTTACAATTTCTACACAATCTTATACTAGTACATGATAAGACATATCCTTTCCTAACACCTGATTAATTTAACCAATCATGAGGCAAAGTTGATAAAAAGCCTGTCACTGTTATCATTAAATTTTGTCACTGTTATAATTAAAATTTGTCAGATCTTAAGTTCCAATCCTGCTTGGTGCATATAATACTGATGTGAGGCACGCCAACTTCCCCAAAGGAGAGGTCTTGTTTGAGTCAATGTGTTGTTGGGCTCAAATCCAACAATTATTCGGTCAAAAGCTCGGGCTCAAATCTATCAATTATTCGCTCAAAAGCTCGGGCTCAAATCCATCAATTTTTTGGTCAAAAGCTCAAAAACCATAGTTAAAGAGAATAAAATAAATTTATTCGTACATTTATTAAGTGCTAGATAATACTGTTTAGACCTCCGTCCCAAAATAAGTGTCCAGTTTGACTTTTCAGAGTCAAACTGGTTCAACTTTGACATTCTCTATTTTTGCGGGTATTATATAATAATTGATGCAAAATATATGAATGGATTGGGTTTTAAGTGTATTTTTCATTGGTATAATTTTTTTTTATCAAGTATTATATAACACAAAAAAAATATTTAAGGTCAAAGTTGAACCAGTTTGACACTGAAAAGTCAAACTGAACACTTATTTTGGGATGAAATGAGTAATGTTTTAGTGACATGCCAATGGAGTCACGAAATATCTTAGTTCAAGTCTAGCAAGATAATGAACACCGTTTTCTACTCCGCACTCAATATGAGAAGCCGCAAAAATCTCTTTGGCGGACTTCACCATAATAGTCGGTTGCCAGTTCAAAGACCGGGCTTGGGGGTTGGTCTCAGTCGCTAGTGAAAATGTACTAGTGTGTTGTCTTAACATGTAAAAAATTAATTAGACTGTTAGCTTTACCAATGATAAGGAAGGTTAAAAGAGGGTAAATGAATGAAGTAGTATTTGTTATTTTTTATTATTATTTTATTTATTTTTCTTAGTATCTCGTTGATGATATTATTTGATTTTGGTACATAACAATTTGCGTATGCAAAGTTAAATATTTGTTACAAATCTAGATCTTGAACTCAATCATGTGCAAATTAATAAGAAACATTATAATTGGATTGGGAAAATAATTTTACACTCATTCGTCATATGATAAAGCCTTAGGTTATACACACCCTCTAAATGGATAATGGCAGCGGCCCTCTTATTTAATTTAATTTTTTTTTTTTTTATTTTTTTTATTATTATTTTTTTAATTTAGATTTTATCATAAAAGTGCAGAATTGAAAGTATGGAACATAAAATATAAAGTTTGATAAGTCAAAAGTATTAAAAGATAGAAAATGTGAAATATAAAAGGGTAAAAACTGTATTTTCTTGTTAACATACTACTAGTAATATAAATGATCCGGCTTTGTTGAACATGCCCATTTCCTAAAACATTAAGAAGGACTGTCCATCGTCTCCTTGGATCAGGACTCATGATATTTAAAACATATGAAATCGGCCTCCACATTTTACCTGCATGTAAAAACCACATGTGAGGACGTGAGGTATAGGATATTAAATTTTATAGAAAAACGAGCAGCATTGCATATTTTAACTAAAGTATGAGAACACACAATCAGTATACCCTTTGGCTTTAAAGTTTATAAT
The DNA here is from genome assembly GCA_021014915.2 of Artemisia tridentata subsp. tridentata. Taxonomy (NCBI): domain Eukaryota; kingdom Viridiplantae; phylum Streptophyta; class Magnoliopsida; order Asterales; family Asteraceae; genus Artemisia; species Artemisia tridentata. The sequence goes on along the minus strand of CP139501.1, from coordinate 195,514,779 downwards.
GGTCACATTAGTAACAAGTATGTTAGAAAACCATGAAAAGGAAGTGACAATTGTGGTTTTGAGTCACAACCACCATTTAGAAAATGCATATTAAAAGGCGGGTATCATACGTTGAACACAACCAACATATCCAACGAAGCAAAACATCATTAATATATATGTAACTGATAGATGATGATACTTGAAACTTGAAAGAGCCTACTAATAATTCAGAAGAATGTACTCCAATGCATCGCTAAATGTGACTAGGTACCTTGTACCATGAGGGTGCGTTTGTTATGGAACTGTTGGATTTTGGGATAGGCATCAAATAATAAGGGTGCTTTGGTATCCCTTAATCATAATGTGTCTATGGATTTTATTCTGATTCAAGGTGTTTGTTTAGTGGGTCCGGGAATGAAATGAGTACATCATAGCCATAGATTCATTACACACCAGTTTGGTGTCTATGAAATCCACTCCCGTAGGCCTCTATTTTTTTCCACTACAAAACTCAAATATCTATACATCTTTTCATACCATATTTTGTCATCCAAACATAAACAATCATAATAATACACTTTTTCATATCCGTAGTTACTCTACCCTATACAAAATCCGATACCCATTGGTCATTCCTAGCAACAAACCAAACAGGCCCTAAATATATGTTTGGTTTAAAAACATTGTTTAATTATTTTGGTCTCATCACTACTAAAAAGGGAAAGCTTTGGGTCGACAATCTCGACACAAATATTTAAGTGGGGTCGAGACAAACGATTTGGGTCGACAATCTCGACACTTTTTGGTCATACCATTTTTCTTGTCCTAAAAATATTTGTCTCGACATATTTTCAAAGGATTGACACGACACAATAAGGTGACCCACATACCAGTCAAACCTTTAAACATCATTAATATATATGCCAATATATGGTAAGTGTTACACAAATCCCACACAAATAGCTGGGGATTACTCTTCTTTTAAAACATTGGGCATTCACTCATTATTAATCACTCATTTTTAGTTTGTAATATTCATATATAAATGGTATTAAATTACAAACCCAACCCTTAAACCAATTTAAAAGGTATTTGGTTCGAGAGTATGGTCATAAGAGAATGACTTTTATTCTGATTATAGTTGTTTGGTTAATCGGTTTTATAATTGAAAATGTGAAGCAAACCCTTGAAATTAGGCATTTTCTATACCAACCAAAGGTGATGGGTTTCAAAACCCATTCCAATTCCAATTACCATACCTATAGTGATTCCCAATATAAACCAAACACCCAACAAACATTTGTTACACTTTCATCCTAATACCAAATCATAATCCAAATCCTACATTTCAAATCTATCAACAAACCAACGCACCCTACATATATCAATAATTTTTGATATTATTATTGTCACTACTTCTATTACTATGATTCAAGAATCGAAGATCAGTTGTGAACAATCCTTACTATAACATAGTTAAAGTCTCATAAGCGCATTATTGATTGCCCAAAAGTCCAAACCAAATATTTCCAAAACAAAAAATATGAGCATAATTATTTTTATAGCAGCTGCCCTAATTTTCAAAATTGTGAGATTTGTGGGTTTTAGCTTTGATCTGAGCAAACCCGAAAATTGTGAAAGAAGAATAACATACAATTGAAATAGAATGGTAGACTATGTAGTAACAAAATTATAGTATATGAAAGCAATAAAGATCTTAAGCTAACCTGGTGGTTGATGGATTTCCCATTGAAGTTTCCAGGTTGAAGATCGTAGAGAGTAATATATAACGAGTGGGCGAGATCGCGCCTTGCTGCGGGAATGCCGTGCTAAATGTTTAGTAGAATGTATATATGTATTTATGTATCGATCCTTAAAAGTTGAATTATGTTATATCCTTTTTTTTGAATGGCAATATATATATATATATATATATACATATATATATATACATATATATATATATATATATATATATATATATATATATATATATATATATATATATAGGGAGACTTTCTTGCGAGAACCATCTTATCTGCGAGAACTGACAGAACCACCAAAAACATACATGCACGCCTTTTAAAATAAAATAAAAATACATGCAAATCATCAATAATCGTAAGTATCCACCTATGTTCTTCAATATCATCATGAACTCATCCTCTTTTTTCACAAAAACCTTACACACGGCCGTAATATTGTCATTGCACGCCTTATAAGAACATACATGCACACCTTCAAAGAAAAATTTTGTATTTCCAATTTCTTATCAAATTCTTTAGAACAACCATGTTTTTAAAAAAAACATATATGTTGTTTTTAGAACATATGTGCAAAAATACAATTATTGAAGGCGTGCATGTATGTTTTTGGTGGTCTGTTAGTTCTCGTAGATAAGATGGTTCTCGCAAGAAAGTCTCACTATATATATATATATATATATATATATATATATATATATATAAACATCTAGCAAGAAGCTAGAGAAAAATTACATCGGTTTTTTAAGCCAATCATGCCAAGCTAAACATTTAGAACTTCTTCCAACTAACCAAGAAAAAGAAAAAAAGCCTAATATTATCAAACAAGTCACGTTTCCTCATTTTTTGAGAGTTGAACGTAACTGAATTTCGATACTTCCAAATGGTCCACCAAGTAGCCGCCACAATCACTTGAATTCGATTCTTGTAATCGTTTGAATTCGATTCTTGTAATCGTTTGAATTCCTGAGACTATCCATCCATGATGTCCATGCTGAGTACGACACCATATTTGGGAAATGCATATCACACAATACACTAACTAGGTGCCAAATGGTCGCAGCCACTTCGCATTCATAAAAAATATGGTCGTTTGATTCCAAACCGCTCGAACATAACGGGCACATTATGGATTGAATATCCAAACCCCATTTCGAGAGATTTAGACGAATAGGATGTCTATCCAACCGTAATCTCCATAAGAATATGTTTACCTTTCTTGGGATATTTTTACACCAATAGTAGGAGCATCAAGTGTCGGAAGAATGTTATCATCAATATGTTCTCTCGTTTCTTTTACCGTGAAAGTGTCATTGTCACCAAGCTTCCACCTTAGATTGTCTTGACCAGTAAAACTTGAAATCTGTTCCAGATCAGAGTTCAAACTAATGAGATGATCCAAGTTCCGCCCAAAAACAATTGGTTTAGACCACTTCAGATTCCATTCACCATCCACGAACCGATCAATAACAACGCAATTTGGTTTTGGGTACAACCTAAATAATCTGCTATAGCTTTGCATGAGAGGTGTATCTCCAATCCAAGTATCTTTCCAGAATCGAACTTTCGTCCCACAACCCAATTTATATCTCAACATTTCTAGAGGAACAATACCACTCTTATGTAACTTAATGATGGAATCAACAATTTTTTTCCATAAACCGTTTGTATTACAACGATCATGACCAAAACCAGCATCATCACCATGAATTGCATTGATGACTTAAGCCCATAACATGTTCGGGTTGTTAGCCAACCTCCATCGCCATTTCTGGAGAAGAGCTAGGTTTAATGCCTTCAAACTACTGATGTCTAAACCACCCTTTTGCACGGGAAGCTAAAACCGTTTCCCATTTTATCCAAATCATGCGTCTAGATTCTGTATCCCCTCCCCAAAAGAACTTGGCACACAAACTTTCAATATCCGATAAAATACTTTTCGGCACCTTGAATATCGACATGTAATATATGCCAATGCTCCCTAATACCGCCTTTACAAGAGTTGATCTACCACCAATGGAGAGTAATTTGGCCGTCCAGTTGGATAATCTGGACGTAAACTTCTCAACCAGGCCATTCCAATGAACTGGATGATTCATATTTGAGCCAATTGGAAGTCCAAGATACGTAAACGGAACAGACCCCGGCAAGCAACCAGTCATCCGAGCCATGTCTTCAATTTCTTCAGAAGAGACCCCAATGTTGGTATTTTAGTGTAAAATAGATTGAGTTTAATATGCAAATAAGGGTCGACACTTATTTGGATATTAACTGGACTAACGGGGGTTCCAAGGGGGCGTAGCCCCCTTGGTGGGGGTTCGGGGGCAACGCCCCTGAGAGAAGCATATAAAGTTGATGCTCGTTTCTGCTGATAGCAGTTGGTTTCTGCTGATAGCTGTTGGTTCCTGCCGATAGTGAACGGTTCCTGCCGAACGGTTCCTGCTGAACGGTTTCTGCTGCTAGTGCTGAGTATAACTGTTTTACAGTTATTAGGTACTAATAACCGCCCCTATAAACCGTCTTATATATTCTCTATTTCGAATAGAGAAGGACAAGGCTGATCAACCAATATTTGATCACGTTTTTCTGCAAACATAACATCATTCACAAACTTGAATCAATTAGATTTTATCCGGTCGTTAATTGGTATACACTCCAATTTAATCGATCTGAAAGCGTACAATTCGTGACTTCTAATTGCTATCAGGATACCAATCTCACCCCAATTACCACACATAAACAACAAAGATCGATTAAATTCACAAGATGGCAGGCGAATCTGTACGTGATATGACATCAAAGTTTGTGAAGTTAGCCAAATTCGAAGGGCAGGATTTTCGAAGATGGCAGAAAAAGATGCAATTCTTGTTAACAACTATGAAAGTTGTGTACGTTTTGACAACACCAGCACCGGAGGAAGTGGAGGGTGAAACCATTGATCAAATCAGAAAACGCAACAAGTTCTGGAATGATGACTTCATATGTCGTGGAACAATCTTAAACGGTATGTGTGATACTCTTTTTGATATTTATCAAAACATTGAATCTACAAAAGAATTATGGGACATGCTTCAGGCCAAATACATGGCAGAAGATTCATCCAGTAAGAAATTCTTAGTAAGTGATTTCATGAATTACAAAATGATAGATGGATGTTCTGTTATGGAACAATATAATGAGTGTCTTAGTATACTTGGTCGCTTTACCCAACATGGTTTAAAAATGGATGAATCCATTGCGACAACATCTATTATTGACAAACTTCCGCCTTCTTGGAAGGATTTCAAAAATAATTTGAAACATAAGAAGGAAGAATACAATTTGGTTGAGTTGGGAAGTGCCATAAGTATTGAGGAAGGGTGTAGACGAATGGAGAAAACATGGGTGAATGAAAAGGACAAGGATATTGGCGGATCAAATGTCAATATGGTTGAGGAAACTAATTCTAGTTTCAAAAAGGGTTCGAATAATAAGAACAAGAAACGAAAGTTTCAAGGTAACGATCACAAAAAGGGAAGTGTAAAGAAAGCAAAACAGTCCAACGATGGGGGCTGTTGGAAATGTGGAAAACCTGGACATTTCAAGCGTGATTGCCGTTCTGGAAAAGGCAAAAACGAGGCTGGTACTAGTGGTGGATCCAAAGGAGATCCAAAACAAGCAGGTACAATATTAACAATTAATAATAATTCGGATTTGAATTATGTATCATTAATTTGTGAATCATTCTATGTACAGGATGATGAAATTGCTTGGTGGTATGATTCTGGTGCGACATGTCATGTGTGCAAGGACCGAAGATGGTTCAAGGAACTTGCAACTATTAATGATGGACGTGTTTTAACTATGGGAAATGTCGCAACAAAACCAATACTTGGAATTGGAGTAGTAGATTTAACTTTTACTTCTGGAAAAACAATTTCGTTGTGTAATGTATTGTATGTGCCCGGTATTCGGAAAAACTTGTTATCCGGTGTATTATTAAATAATTGTGGGTACAAACAAGTGTTAGAATCCGACAAGTATATCTTGTCGAAACATGGTTCTTTTGTTGGATTTGGTTATTTGTGTAATGGGATGATTATGCTTAATTTAGATATGCCTTCTACTTTTAATTCGATTTGTATGGTTGATTCTATTTCTAATGTTAAACTTAGTAACATGGAACTATGGCATGCTAGACTAGGACATGTTCACCATAAAAGAATGAAAGAAATGTCTAAAATGAGTATGATTCCATCTTTTGAGTTGGACCATAATAAGTGTAAAACTTGTATGCTTACTAAGATCACTAGAAAACCATTTAAAACAGCAAATCGTGAATCCAAACTGTTAGACCTTATTCATAGTGATCTATGTGATTTGCATGCTACTCCTTCTCTAGGAAACAAGAAATATGTCATAACTTTCATAGATGATGCATCACGTTATTGCTATATTTATTTATTGCATTCAAAGGATGAAGCTCTTGATAAATTTCGAATTTATAAACAAGAGGTAGAGCTCCATCAAAAAGATTTGGTAAAAATCTTACGTACTGATCGTGGAGGGGAGTATTATGATCCGGTATATTTTCAATCTACCGGAATAATACATCAAACAACAGCTCCATATACACCACAACAAAATGGTGTGGCTGAAAGAAAGAATAGGACATTGAAGGAAATGGTGAATTCAATGTTATCTTATTCTGGGTTAAGTGAAGGATTTTGGGGAGAAGCCATGTTAACGGCTTGTTACTTGCTAAACCGTATTCCCGGTAAAAGCAACAAGAAAACCCCATATGAACTTTGGCACAAGAAATCACCAAACTTGAATTTTCTCAAGGTTTGGGGATGTAGGGCTGTGGTTAGGCTCACGGAACCTAAAAGGAAAACTTTAGGTGAAAGAGGTATAGATTGCATATTTATTGGGTATGCTGAAAACTCATATGCTTATAGATTCTATGTATTAGAATCAAATGAGTATGTTTTTGTGAACTCGGTGATAGAGTCACGAGATGCAATCTTTGATGAAGAAAGATTCACATCTATACCTAGGCCAAGGGACATGATTCATAGTTCGAAGGAACCGGTTAATACCGAGGATATTCCATCAACTAGCACTGAACCAAGAAAGGGTACAAGAGTAAGAAAAACCAAAACTTTTGGTGATGATTTTCAACTATACTTAGTTGAAGGATCAAGGAATGAAATTAATTTTCAATATCAATATTGTTTCAATGTTGATAAAGATCCAATGACATATGGTGAAGCAATGGCTTCAAGGGACGTTGCTTTTTGGAAAGAAGCAGTCCAAGATGAGATGGATTCTATCTTGCAAAATAAAGTTTGGAAATTGGCTGATTTACCTCCTGGGTGTAAACCATTAGGATGTAAATGGATCTTCAAAAGGAAGATGAAAGTAGATGGTACTATTGATAAATATAAAGCCAGGTTGGTAATCCAAGGCTTTAGAAAAAAAGAGGGTATTGATTATTTCGATACTTATGCTCCGGTTGCTAGGATATCTACTATTAGATTGTTATTAGCATTAGCTGCTATACACAATCTTGTAATTCACCAAATGGATGTGAAAACTGCATTCTTGAATGGTGAATTAGATGAAGAGATTTACATGAAACAACCCGAAGGGTTTGTTATGCCTGGACATGAAAACAAGGTGTGTAAATTGGTTAAATCTCTTTATGGGTTAAAACAAGCACCTAAACAATGGCATCAAAAATTTGATGAAATTGTGTTGTCAAGTGGTTTTGTTTTAAATCAAGCTGACAAATGTGTTTATAGTAAATTTGATGATTCTAGAAATGGAGTCATTATATGCTTGTATGTAGATGACATGTTGATCTTTGGTACTAACCAAGATCAAGTTGATGAGACAAAGGAATTCTTGTCATCTAAATTTGCTATGAAAGATATGGGGGAGGCGGAAGTGATCTTAGGTATTAAGATCATACGTGAGAACAAGGGTATTTCAATCTCTCAATCACACTATATTGAGAAGATCTTGGATAAGTTCAATTTCCAGGAAAATTCTCCCACAAGTACTCCCATGGATCCACAAGTAAAGCTATTACCTAATAAAGGTAAAGCGGTGTCTCAACTTGAATACTCGAAAAGGATTGGATCATTAATGTATGCAATGATAAGTACTAGGCCGGATATTGCTTATGCAGTTGGAAAGCTTAGTAGGTTTACTAGTAATCCTAGTACATTTCATTGGCGAGCTTTGGATCGAGTATTTCAATACTTGAAAGGAACAATCGATTATAAGTTAACTTACATCGGATTTCCTTCGGTAATTGAAGGTTTTAGTGATGCAAGTTGGATATCCAATAAAGAAGATCATTCTTCTACATCTGGATGGGTGTTCCTTCTTGGGGGAGGTGCCATTAGTTGGGCATCTAAGAAACAGACTTGCATAACAAACTCAACTATGGAGTCTGAGTTTGTTGCTTTGGCAGCAGCTGGTAATGAGGCTGAATGGTTAAGGAATTTGCTTTATGAAATTCCATTGTGGCCAAAGCCAATTTCTTCTATTTCTATCAGGTGTGATAGTCAAGCTACTTTGGCTAAAGCTTATAGTCAAGTGTATAATGGCAAGTCAAGACACTTAGGTGTGAGACACAACATGGTTCGTGAGCTCATAATGCATGGTGTCATATCCGTTGAGTGGATTGCAACTCATCGGAACTTAGCTGATCATTTAACCAAAGGGTTATGTAGAGATCTCGTGAAAGGATCAGCTGTGGGATTAGGTTTAAAGTCCATATGAAAGCTCTCATGTTGAGATACCCAATTCACCACCTAATATGACGTTAGGTGCTGAATTTTGAATGTGGAAAGCTTAACATCTAGAGTTTGGAACACAACATTAAATTATCCCAAAGGTATGTGTTCGGTACTGCAAGATAAGGAAGGTTGAAGTGTTCTTCTTAATAATTCTTTTGAAAAATTGCATTTGCAGGTGCAAGACTAAAAGAATTACCTATTTGAGTACGAAGTTTAGCTACTTCAAGAAGTTGGGACTTGGCTTCGATGTACTTAAAGAAAGGATAGGGACATAGGCTAGTAAAATAATGTGTCAAGTAAGATATTGTGTATGAAAAACTAATGTGTATATTATCTTCATGTATTCAATAGTGATATTACAAGGTTCAATCTTTCGGGAAACCTTGATATTCGAATATTTGGAATGTGTAATATACTAATATGAAATTCAATCGTCTCGACATTTCATTTATGCATTAGTTTGATTGTTTGCTGTGAACTAGTTAGTTAATTTATGATTACACTAAAATGGGGGAGGTTTGTTGGTATTTTAGTGTAAAATAGATTGAGTTTAATATGCAAATAAGGGTCGACACTTATTTGGATATTAACTGGACTAACGGGGGTTCCAAGGGGGCGTAGCCCCCTTGGTGGGGGTTCGGGGGCAACGCCCCTGAGAGAAGCATATAAAGTTGATGCTCGTTTCTGCTGATAGCTGTTGGTTCCTGCCGATAGTGAACGGTTCCTGCTGAACGGTTTCTGCTGCTAGTGCTGAGTATAACTGTTTTACAGTTATTAGGCACTAATAACCGCCCCTATAAACCGTCTTATATATTCTCTATTTTCGAATAGAGAAAGACAAGGCTGATCAACCATATTTTGATCACGTTTTTCTGCAAACATACAATCATTCACAAACTTGAATCAATTAGATTTTATCCGGTCGTTAATTGGTATACACTCCAATTTAATCGATCTGAAAGCGTACAATTCGTGACTTCTAATTGCTATCAGGATACCAATCTCACCCCAATTACCACACATAAACAACACCCAATTCCAAACACATTTGATTTATTAATATTGATATATAATCCCGAAGCCAAGAAGAAGACGTTTAGAACACGAAGAATATTGTCCATTTGAACCGGGTTCCACTCTGTCACCAACATAACGTCATCAGCATAAAAGAAGTGAGAGATCCGCATACCCGGATTACCTACATCCACCCCACTAATCAGATTAGAATGGATGGCATCTTTAATCGCAATATGGAGACCCTCCATAATAATAATAAAAAGGAATGGAGACAAGGGATCGCCTTATCGAAGTCCCCTTTTTATGGAGAATTCTGATGTGGGGCTGCCATTAACAAGAATGGAAGTCCGTGCAGATTTTAAGCACTCGGAAATCCACCCACGCCACTTGTGTCCAAAATGAGGCGAAAAGTGTACCGCTTTTAAGGGGTCATTTAAGCCCGAAATCGTATTTATTTGATCAAATATTGCCCTAAATCGTTCCTTTTGTCATTTTAGGTACTTTTGAGGAGAAATCTGGAAAAGGAGGCATTTTGGACGTTTTTGGAGCATAAAAGTGAAGAAAACGGCAAAGTCTCAAAATTGTGCTGAAAGTCACCTTTGACGGCGTCAACATTAACTCCAGACGGCGTCATGCCTTGGCAAGAAAAGTTGGATGTGAAATTTACTCATGACGGGCCAGTGAGTTTGCATGAGAATTCTGACGGCGTCACGCTTTAACTAAATCAAGGGCGTCACGGCTTAAATCAAAGAGGGACGGCGTCACGTTATAGGTCCGACGGCGTCAAGCCTTGATAAGCCAGAATGGATTTTTGAAGAGCTAAAGAGGGACGGCGTCAAGAAGGTCACCCGGGAACCCTAAAAGCGGCGAGGTGACGGCGTCACAATGCATAATGTGACGCCGTCAGATGTCAAAGTCTATATATAGTTTTCTAATTTTTTGTCATTAGAGGAGAGCTTAGTGTGTGGAATTTTGGGATAAAACCCTAAGACGATTTTAGCTACTTTTTCAGGGCTTCTTGCCTTGAGATCTTCCATGTTTCATTGAAAGATAAGTTATCAATTAATCATTCAATATGTCTATGTGTTGTTTGATTCTATCTTATGCTTGTCTTTTGTTTAACATGTTAGGCTAATTTTATCTTGTGTTTGCTTAGATCTAATGAAACCTAGCTATTGATTATTGGTTGTTAGTGTGTTGTTAGTTGTATTGGATGATTGTTTATCTATGTTAGGCTTAAGAAAACTGGCTAACTTCCTATTCGGTAACTTGCTTGAACGTCTTAAGAAACATGAACCAAACGCGTACTAAAGGTTTTTATGGTTGTATTTAATGCACAAGCGAATTCTAGTGATCCCATGTTAGGAGCTTCCTAGCCGGCTCGACATAGGAGTGAAGTAGGAGCTTGTAGAGTTTGGGGAAGTAAGTACGCCACCCCACGAATGGTATTAAGGAATACACCCGTCATCCACGCGACTAATACACACTAATTAACCGGTAAAAGATAGTTAGGGAGTAAGGAAATCTAAGTAAACACATTTCTCCACACATAAGTTTCTCACCACTTTTCATTTTTGTTATTTTATTTTATTTGCATTTGTAGTAATTTGGGTTAGTTGACTAGCAACTAATTCCGCCCACTCCTTCAAAACCCGAGATTTTACTTGCTTTCATAAAAATATAAAAACATAAAAAGAATCTTCCTCAACCCTTAGACCTAATTAGAGTAGCCTTTCATACCTAACGAACACTATTCCCTGTGGAGAACGATCAATCCCCCGTACTTACCACTACACTATACTACATCGGTCAGGTACACTGCCTGGTGGGGTTGTAAGCCTCTTGAGATCCCTTGAGAGGTAAAACCTGTTGTAAGGTTGCAAAACCCACGCATCAAGTTTTTGGCGCCGCTGCCGGGGAATAGTTATTGTTTAGGTTGAATTTTTATTTCTATTAGGTCTACTCACTAGATTCCTTTCTAGTGAGATTTTTATTTTATTTTTCTAGGTTTTCTTTAGTCTATCTATTTTCTTCGTGTCTTTGTTCGTAACCATTACCGTCCGACATCATGGAAGATGGTAATATCCTTAACCCCCACAACCCACCACCACAACAACCACCACCACCTCCTAGAGCCCGTACTTTAGGAGAGTATTCCCGTCCTAGCCACCACGGCTATCAAAACACCATTGAGCTCACTCAAGGAGCCAATATCACACCCTTGCGATCCGACACCATCCGGTTGGTGCAAAGCGGATGCGCATTCCATGGACTTCGTTCTGAAGATCCTAATCAACATCTCAAGGACTTTCTTAAAATCGTTGATTCTATAGACCTTGATGTTGCCACTCGAGAGACGACCCGATTGCGTCTCTTCCAATTCTCTCTGCGGGACCAAGCTAGTCAGTGGCTAGAACGTCAACCCGCAGGATCCATCACCTCTTGGGATGATCTCACCACTCGTTTCCTTGCTCAGTTTTTCCCACCGGGAAGAACTACCAAGCTAAGGAATGATATCTTGATGTTCCAACAACGTCAAGGCGAAACTCTCTACGAGGCATGGACTCGATTCAAGGACTTACTCCAAAAAGTCCCTCACCATGGCATAGAACTTTGGCTCCAAGTCCAAATCTTCTATGACCATATCAATCTCTCCACAAGGCAAACCATTGACCAATCGGCCGGTGGCAAGCTACGTGATCTAAGTGCGGAACAATCATGGGCTCTCCTAGAGGATCTTGCTCTTTATGACAATGAAAGTTGGAGTGATCCCCGTGATTTGAATAAAACGGTCAAGGCAATATCTTTGCCTTCTAACAATTCAAGCACTTCCGACCGTAGGATCATAGAACTTGAAGACCAAGTCAAGTTTCTCATGAAATCCTACGAGGCTCCTAAACCTTCAAGCCAAGTGAACAAAATCACTTCTTCATGTGAATTATGTAGTGGTCCCCACGACACTCGTGATTGCATGGAACTCCCCGAACAAGCTTTTGCGGACTACGCATCCTCGCGTACCGACGGAGCGGGAGACAAGTGGTACACTTTCAAGCCCGAGCCAAACCATTATGGTGATTCATACAACCCCTCATGGAAAAATCACCCGAACCTTAGGTGGAAACAAAACCAAAACACACAACAACCCAATTCTTCCAACCCACCTAATCGTTTCCAATCAAGCGGTTCCAACTCGAACCGTACTTTCAACAACAATCCTTCCGGCAATGGTAGTACCAATAACTTTGAAGGATTGATGTCTCAATTTATGGCATCTCAAGAAGCTCGGATAGCTAGATTCGAGACTGAATTCAATCAACAACAAACTGAGATGACCAATAAAATTGACAACTTGTTGAAAGCCCTCCATAACCAAGTGTTATCACCTCCACATAAGGACGCTAGGAACACAAATAGCGGACCCCAAGTCAAAGACCCTTCTTCATCCAAACATGTCCACTTCGTCAACATTGTCACTATTAAACCAATCGATAGGAGCATGGAAGAAAGTGAACCAAAGGATGAGGATAGGAAAGTCGAGGTTGATAAGGAAGTTAGGACAAGTGAGATTGAAGAAGTAGATGATGATGAGGACTACTTCAATAGGCTACCCACTAAGGAAGAGCGTGCATATCATACAAACTTATTCGATGACCCCGAGACACCATACTTCCTAGGTAGACCAATCATAGAAATAGGCGACCCTTCTAATCTCAACATACCATGCAACATAGGGCATCTACATGTGTGGAAAGCTTATATCGACCTTAGATCACCCATAAACGTCATGACTAGAGCCCACTACAACTTGATAATGAAAAATCAACTTGGGTATAGGATGTTCCCTGACAAGGGTTGGATGAGTAACTTCACGGGAAGAGTTAAGGGATTACCGGTTATTGTAGGAAACTTCACCTATGTCACCGACTTTGTAATTGTAGAAGATATCCGTCCAATAGTCGATGCATCCTTGACTCAAGTGGTTTTTGGAAAACCATTTGTTGAGGTCTCTAGAATGACTTATGAACCTTCCTTGGGGATAGTTAGATTTAAGGATGAGACCGATGAAGTAAGCTACCAAATGCCATATAAGATAGAACAATTCCAACACTTGTCAAATGTTGAGAAGGAGCTTAAACAAGCAGTCTACTATAGGAATGATAAGGATAGAAGTAAAGGAGTAGACTATGTTATGGAAAGGATATTCGGTTTCTACAAGGATTGTTTGAAATTAGGACCGGAATATAAAACCGGGAAGGAGAATGGCCTAGGAACCGTGACCGAGGATGGAGTCACGTAATGTACGTGACTTTGAGTCTAGCTACAAGACTCGTTAATAAAGAAAAGCGCTTCTTGGGAGGCAACCCAAGCTTTATTTATTTATTTGCTTTTTGTGTTTATTTATTTGTTTGTTTGATTTTATTTGTTTCCGTATGTGTGTTTAATTTTTATTCTTATTGATTCATGTTCAAAACTAATTTGTGAAAATGCTTTATTTTGTTTTTAACTTCGTCTTAACTACATATAAAGGTATTTTGCAAAAGTTAAGTGTAAGGGAAAATCTAAATCGGTTTATTAGAACACATATGAACATGAATCGTAATAATAATAAATTAACATACATATTCGTATTTGTTTGAGTCAAATGCTTGTATCGAGTCATAATGATGTTTTGCAGGATTTCCAGGAAGTAAGGTAAAGGTTTTTCCAGAAATTTTCCGGAAACTTAAAACGAAAATTTTTGTCAGGTCATTTCTGACGGCGTCAGGGGTTATAACCTGACGGCGTCAGATTTAATTTCCAGAAATTTTTGAAAATTTTGTTTTCATAAAAAGTTTTTATTAAAATCTCCAACTTATAATCTCCAGGAATCTGCAAAGTTATCATTCCACAAGCATTATATCCTTATATATAGATTTTATCCCGCCGATGTTATGCAGGTTTTCGTGTTTGTTTTCTCAGGTTCAACAGGTTATTTTGGACAAGGAAATGTTTTGAATCAAGCTTATGGCGATGCATTAGTCATGGAGCTTCAACATTCTCTTTGGAGGAAGATTTAACCGTGTAATTTCATTATCCAACGAGCGAATCAGGGGAGTATTTGATTTCATTCTTTTACTTTTTCTTTTACATCTTGTTATTTGAACATTAGGGACAATGTTCATCTTAAGTGTAAGGGGAGGGTAAAAGTACGATTTTAGAGAATACAATTGCGCTTGATTTTTTGTTTGTTTAATAGTAGATGTGTAATAAAACTGAGAGAAATACTTGTTAAGGTAATTTTAGTGCCAAATTTAAAATTTTTTACAACATATAGGAGTGAAACTTTGATCTTAATGAGCGTCTCACGGATAGGAGTTATATGACTAGCACAAAAACCGTACCACTAAAAAATTTTCCACCCCCAAATATGTGAGGTTCGCCCCTAGAATTGGTAGGAAAAGCATTTATGCTATGATGTGTGTACCGGTAGCACTTAGATTCTAGAACTTGCGTTAGGACCATTCCGAGGCCACAAGTGAGACTACATTCGTGTAGTTAGATTTACTACATGATAAGAGGCATTAGGATTAACCCATTGTTTTACACCTGTGTTTTTGTTATAATTACTTTGGCTACATTGGTCAAGTAATTCTCCCACACCCTTTGTGTTGTACTCATTTTTAGTACACGATACCCCTAGTACACCCCTCAGAGCCTATCTTTTCGTTTCGACCTTTAAGCATTTTACTTAAAGGAAGAATTTGTTACACCCCACTTAAATGTACACCCAAATCGCCTTAGCCTACCTTGTATGCACTCATCTTTAGTGCATTATTGTGACAACATTTGTTTAAACCCAAGTTAATTATCTAGTTGATTACATGGTTGCTAAGTCGAGTCATATCCTTGTACATATTGTTTTGGGACGATTGGGACTCATGGGTAAAGTACTAGTGTAATGGAGTAATGGGGAAGAACATCATTTATTACCCCCATATGTGCTAAATGTTTTAAAAGTACTCCAAGTTTTTCAATTATCTTAATTCGAGTCATTAGAATAGTTATTTGTAAAGTTATATAAAAGTTCAAGTGTAAGGGGATGCAATGCCCCTATGATGTATTATTTTGGATGGTAGGGTAAAAGTGTATGCACAAAAAAAAAAAAAAAAAAAAAAAAAAAAAAAAAAAAAAAAAAAAAAAAATTTCAAGAAAAATACAAAAAAATGAGAAAAAGAAAAATAGAAAAAACATACGGACTACCATCCCGTTTTATTTTATGTTTATTTTATGTTTATGTTTTGTTATTTTCTTTCATTAGCTTAAGATCGAGTCTAGTCTTGGCTTAGCAACATTGTATAGTACATGTAATTGATCAAGATCTTTAACTCGCCACCAGTAAAATATCCCGTATCCAACAAAACCGTGTTTTCCTTTTCCCTACACCTAACGTTATAACCCATTTAAAAGCCCTCTTTGATAGTTTATCTTAGGTGCTTACGCCTAGTGGAGGAGGTTTTCGATCCTTTCCCAAGCCTATGGTAATCTATTTGCTATGACAGGTAGTGAGAGATATTTTCCGTTTTCATTTATGAGATTTATTTTGATGACACTTGAGAGATGTGAGTATCTAAACACTACTTGTGAGGTGCTAGTATGTAATCTCCGTGCTTATTATGATTGAAGTGGAACGATTATTTGTTGTAATTACTTTTATGTTTGCATTAAATGACCCCTAACTTGTATTTTGATTAGAATAAAAGCGCATTTGCTTGAGGACAAGCAAATCTCAAGTGTAAGGGTATTTGATGAGGCGAAAAGTGTACCGCTTTTAAGGGGTCATTTAAGCCCGAAATCGTATTTATTTGATCAAATATTGCCCTAAATCGTTCCTTTTGTCATTTTAGGTACTTTTGAGGAGAAATCTGGAAAAGGAGGCATTTTGGACGTTTTTGGAGCATAAAAGTGAAGAAAACGGCAAAGTCTCAAAATTGTGCTGAAAGTCACCTTTGACGGCGTCAACATTAACTCCAGACGGTGTCATGCCTTGGCAAGAAAAGTTGGATGTGAAATTTACTCATGACGGGCCAGTGAGTTTGCATGAGAATTCTGACGGCGTCACGCTTTAACTAAATCAAGGGCGTCACGGCTTAAATCAAAGAGGGACGGCGTCACGTTATAGGTCCGACGGCGTCAAGCCTTGATAAGCCAGAATGGATTTTTGAAGAGCTAAAGAGGGACGGCGTCAAGAAGGTCACCCGGGAACCCTAAAAGCGGCGAGGTGACGGCGTCACAATGCATAATGTGACGCCGTCAGATGTCAAAGTCTATATATAGTTTTCTAATTTTTTGTCATTAGAGGAGAGCTTAGTGTGTGGAATTTTGGGATAAAACCCTAAGACGATTTTAGCTACTTTTTCAGGGCTTCTTGCCTTGAGATCTTCCATGTTTCATTGAAAGATAAGTTATCAATTAATCATTCAATATGTCTATGTGTTGTTTGATTCTATCTTATGCTTGTCTTTTGTTTAACATGTTAGGCTAATTTTATCTTGTGTTTGCTTAGATCTAATGAAACCTAGCTATTGATTATTGGTTGTTAGTGTGTTGTTAGTTGTATTGGATGATTGTTTATCTATGTTAGGCTTAAGAAAACTGGCTAACTTCCTATTCGGTAACTTGCTTGAACGTCTTAAGAAACATGAACCAAACGCGTACTAAAGGTTTTTATGGTTGTATTTAATGCACAAGCGAATTCTAGTGATCCCATGTTAGGAGCTTCCTAGCCGGCTCGACATAGGAGTGAAGTAGGAGCTTGTAGAGTTTGGGGAAGTAAGTACGCCACCCCACGAATGGTATTAAGGAATACACCCGTCATCCACGCGACTAATACACACTAATTAACCGGTAAAAGATAGTTAGGGAGTAAGGAAATCTAAGTAAACACATTTCTCCACACATAAGTTTCTCACCACTTTTCATTTTTGTTATTTTATTTTATTTGCATTTGTAGTAATTTGGGTTAGTTGACTAGCAACTAATTCCGCCCACTCCTTCAAAACCCGAGATTTTACTTGCTTTCATAAAAATATAAAAACATAAAAAGAATCTTCCTCAACCCTTAGACCTAATTAGAGTAGCCTTTCATACCTAACGAACACTATTCCCTGTGGAGAACGATCAATCCCCCGTACTTACCACTACACTATACTACATCGGTCAGGTACACTGCCTGGTGGGGTTGTAAGCCTCTTGAGATCCCTTGAGAGGTAAAACCTGTTGTAAGGTTGCAAAACCCACGCATCACCACTTTTGTCCAAAACCACATTGATCTAAAATGTAATCCAAGTAATTCCAATTTACAGAGTCGTATGCCTTTTCAAAATCAACTTTAAATATCATGAGTTTCTTCTTATAATATTTGTACCATCAAGAATTTGTCGCCCTGAGATAAACGCTGACTGTTCGTTACTTACAACTTTACCAATCACAGAGGCTAAATGGTTTGCAAGGATTTTTGCAATAATCTTGTATTTCAAGCCAATTAAGGATATGGGACGATAATCTTCAACAAATGTGGGATTACAAACCTTTGAGATAAGAGTTATGAATGCAGAATTAGTACCTTGGGGAATTTTGAATGAAGAGAAGAAATCTGAAACAGACACCTCCACGCCACCTTTAAAAATGTCCCAATATCGTTTAAGAAAAAGGAAGGAGAAACCATTCAGACCCGGGGCTTTGCCGCTACCACAATCCCAAACCGCTTTCTTTATTTCTTCACTGGAAACGTTTCTCTCTAGGTTAGTACTCTCTGTGATGCTTAATGATGAAAAAGAAGAATGGGACGTATAATTGATATGAGGCACATGCGATTGAAATTTCTCTTTATAAAACTGAAGGAAAGCATTTTTTACAGAAATTGGATTTGAGATCCCGTTACCATCTAACATGATTCCTTGAACGGATTGCCTGCTTCTCTTCTGTTTAAGCAATCCATGAAAAAATTTACTATTCTCATAGCCATCCACAGCCCATTTGAGGCGAGATTTTTGAAGAAGGTCCAAAGATTCTAAACGGTCAATGTCATTGAGATCTCGTAATAACTGAATTCTTTCTACTCTTTCTTCTTCTGTTGCTAAAGTTGAATCCATTGTTAGGTCAATGTCAATCAATTTGCTACTAATTTCCTGTTTATGAGCCGCATCACTTTTCTTGTTTTCAGCATTCCATTTTTAAGCCGACATTTGATAAATTTTAACTTATCATGTAAAAGAGCTCTACGGCTTGTGTCATCTTGCACGCAATCATCATACGATTTTTTAATCACCTCATCAATATCTGTTCTCTGAAGCGAAGATGTGAAGAATTTAAATGGACTTGGACCATAATCTGTCTTAGCCGAGTGTAAAAAGATTGGGTTATGATCAGACCATAATCGATCAAGAACAAGTGCTTTTAAATCGTTGTTGTCGTCCTAACACTTCTTCCGATAATAAAAATTGATCAAGTTTACTCATTTTTGTGCCACTCTTATTCATCCATGTAAATGTCCGACCACCCATTGGCGTTTCCAATAAACCCAAATCGTGAATGAATGAGTTAAATGTTTGGGTTTCCGTTATAGAAAAAACTGACCCATAGCGCTCAACCTCATTCCTAACTTCATTTAGATCACCAAAAACAACATACCTTAAACGATGATGTTGGAAAAAATCTAGTAATTTATTCCATAACGTGTTTTCCTCTAAAGGCTCTTGGGGACCATACACGTTAACCATATAGTATGTCTATGATACATTTAACCAATTACCTTGGACAATAATGTAATTTGTATCACACAATATATCTTGTTTTATGAACACAACCGGATTCCAAATTGATATAAGACCACCCGAAAAGCCTCTAGCTATACTAAATGCATAATCGAATGAAAAATTCCCCCACATAGTTTTTAAACGAAATAACTCTAGATGTGTCGTCTTAGATTCTTGCACGCCGAGAAAATTAATATGATGCTTAAAACACAACTCTTTGATCCACATCCATTTCCTTCGATTCTTAGTGCCACAAATATTAATAGACAAGACATTCATCTATCAACGATGGCAACACCTGATTCATTCAGCATATGTTTAAGAGTTTTTCGACAACCCTTAACATCGTAACCCAATGCCCCCCCCCCCCAACTTCAATTAAACGATTAATTTCATAGAGAAATAATGTTCCTCTAAAGTCCTTCTTACGATATCTAGCAAAAGAAGTAGAACAATTGCTAGTTTTTGGAGAAGGAGGCACCTATTGTTTCTGCTTTGGATGTGATTTGAGGAATTCAAATCCGGGTGGGCAACTAGCTTCACTATTTGGCTCTTCAAGATTCTGAGATTCAACCTCGTGATTGCGTGGTTTTGCGACCTTACAACAGGTTTTACCTCTCGAGGGATCTCAAGAGGCTTACAACCCCACCAGGCAGTGTACCTGACCGATGTAGTATAGTGTAGTGGTAAGTACGGGGGATTGATCGTTCTCCACAGGGAATAGTGTTCGTTAGGTATGAAAGGCTACTCTAATTAGGTCTAAGGGTTGAGGAAGATTCTTTTTGTATTTTTATATTTTATGGAAGCAAGTAAAATCTCGGGTTTGAAGGAGTGGGCGGAATTAGTTGCTAGTCAACTAACCCAAATTACTACGAATGCAATAAAATAAAATAACTGAAAATAAAATGTGGTGAGAAACTTATGTGTAGAGAAATGTGTTTACTTAGATTTCCTTACTCCCTAACTATCTTTTGCCGGTTAATTAGTGTGTATTAGTTGCGTGGATGACGGGTGTATTCCTTAATACCATTCGTGGGGTGGCGTACTTACTTCCCCAACTCTACAAGCTCCTACTTCACTCCTATGTCGAGCCGGCTAGGAAGCTCCTAACATGGGATCACTAGAATTCGCTTGTGCATTAAATACAACCATAAAAACCTTTAGTACGCGTTTGGTTCATGTTTCTTAAGACGTTCAAGCAAGTTACCGAATAGGAAGTTAGCCAGTTTTCTTAAGCCTAACATAGATAAACAATCATCCAATACAACTAATAACACACTAACAACCAATAATCAATAGCTAGATTTCATTAGATCTAAGCAAACACAAGATAAATTTAGCCTAACATGTTAAACAAAAGACAAGAATAAGATAGAATCAAACAACACATAGACATATTGAATGATTAATTGATAACTTATCTTTCAATGAAACATGGAAGATCTCAAGGCAAAAAGCCCTGAAAAAGTAGCTAAAATCGTCTTAGGGTTTTCTCCCAAAATTCCACACACTAAGCCCTCTCTAATGACAAAAAATTAGAAAACTATATATAGATTTTTGGATCTGACGGCGTCACCTTATGGAGTGTGACGCCGTCACCTCGCCGCTTTTAGGGTTCCCGGATGACCATCTTGACGCCGTCCCTCTTTAGCTCTTCAAAAATCCATTCTGGCTTATCAAGGCTTGACGCCGTCGAACCATGAACGTGACGCCGTCCCCTTATGATTTAAGCCGTGACGCCCTCGATCAAGTTAAAGCGTGACGCCGTCAGAATTCACATGCTATTTTCACTGGCCCGTCATGAGTAAATTTCACGTCCAACTTTTCTTGCCAAGGCATGACGCCGTCTGGAGTAAATCCTGACGCCGTCAAAGGTAACTTTTTAGCCGATTTTGAGACTTTGTCGTTTTCTTCACTTTTATGCTCCAAAAACGTCCAAAATGCTTCCTTTTCCAGATTTCTTCTCAAAAGTACCTAAAATGACAAAAGGAACGATTTAGGGCAATATTTGATCAAATAAATACGATTTAAGGCTTAAATGACCCCTTAAAAGCGGTACACTTTTCGCTTCATCAAATACCCTTACACTTGAGATTTGCTTGTCCTCAAGCAAATGTGCTTTTATTCTAATCAAAATACAAGTTAGGGGTCATTTAACGCAAACATAAAAGTAATTACAACAAATAATCGTTCCACTTCAATCATAATAAGCACGGAGATTACATACTAGCACCTCACAAGTAGTGTTTAGATACTCACATCTCTCAAGTGTCATCAAAATAAATCTCATAAATGAAAACGGATAATATCTCTCACTAGCTGTCATAGCAAATAGATTACCATAGGCTTGGGAAAGGATCGAAAACCTCCTCCACTAGGCGTAAGCACCTAAGATAAACTATCAAAGAGGGCTTTTAAATGGGTTATAACGTTAGGTGTAGGGAAAAGGAAAACACGGTTTTGTTGGATAAAGGATGTTTTACTGGTGGCGAGTTAAAAATCTTGATCAATTACATGTACTATACAATGTTGCTAAGCCAAGACTAGACTCGATCTTAAGCTAGAAATGAAATAACAAAATAACAAAAATACAAAACAAACATAAAATAAAACGGGATGGTAGTCCGTATGTTTTTTCTACTTTTCTTTTTCTCATTTTTTTGTATTTTTCTTGATTTTTTTTTCGAATTTTTTTTTATTTTTTTTTTTTTTTTTTTTTTTTTTTTTTTTTTTTTGCCCTACCATCCAAAATAATACATCATAGGGGCGTTGCATTCCCTTACACTTGAACTTTTACATAACTTTACAAATAACTATTCTAATGACTCGAATTAAGATAATTGAAAAACTTGGAGTACTTTTAAAATATTTAGCACATATGGGGGTAATAAATGATGTTCTTCCCCATTACTCCATTACACTAGTACTTTACCCATGAGTCCCAATCGTCCCAAAACAATATGTACAAGGATATGACTCGAATTAGCAACCATGTAATCAACTAGATAATTAACTTGGGTTTAAACAAATGTTGTAACAATAATGCACTAAAAATGAGTGCATACAAGGTAGGCTAAGGCGATTTGGGTGTACATTTAAGTGGGGTGTAAACAAATTCTTCCTTTAAGTAAAATGCTTAAAGGTCGAAACGAAAAGATAGGCTCTGAGGGGTGTACTAGGGGTATCGTGTACTAAAAATGAGTACAACGCAAAGGGTGTGGGAGAAATTACTTGACCAATGTAGCCAAAGTAATTATAACAAAAACACAGGTGTAAAACAATGGGTTAATCCTAATGCCTCTTATCATGTAGTAAATCTAACTACACGAATGTAGTCTCACTTGTGGCCTCGGAATGGTCCTAAATCAAGTTCTAGAATCTAAGTGCTACCGGTACACACATCATAGCATAAATGCTTTTCCTACCAATTCTAGGGGCGAACCTCACATATTTGGGGGTGGAAAATTTTTTAGTGGTACGGTTTTGTGCTAGTCGTATAACTCCTATCCATGAGATGCTCATTAAGACCAAAGTTTCACTCCTATATGTTGTAAAAAATTTTAAATTTGGCACTAAAATTGCCTTAACAGGTATTTCTCTCAGTTTTATTACACATCTACCATTAAACAAACAAAAATCAAGCGTAATTGTATTCTCTTTAAATTTGGCACTAAAATTGCCTTAACAGGTATTTCTCTCAGTTTTATTACACATCTACCATTAAACAAACAAAAATCAAGCGTAATTGTATTCTCTAAAGTCGTACTTTTACCCTCCCCTTACACTTAAGATGAACATTGTCCCCAATGTTCAAATAACAAGATGTAAAAGAAAAAAGTAAAAGAATGAAATCAAATACTCCCCTGATTCGCTCGGTGGATAATGAAATTACACGGTTAAATCTTCCTCCAAAGAGAATGTTGAAGCTCCATGACTAATGCATCGCCATAAGCTTGATTCAAAACATTTCCTTGTCCAAAATAACCTGTTAAACCTGAGAAAACAAACACGAAAACCTGCATAACATCGGCGGGAAAAATCTATATATAAGGATATAATGCTTGTGGAATGATAATTTTGCAGATTCCTGGAGATTATAAGTTGGAGATTTTAATAAAAACTTTTTATGAAAACAAAACTTTCAAAAATTTCTGGAAATTAAATCTGACGCCGTCAGGTTATAACCCCTGACGCCGTCAGAAATGACCTGACAAAAATTTTCATTTTAAGTTTCCGGAAAATTTCTGGAAAAACCTTTACCTTACTTCCTGGAAATCCTGCAAAACATCATTATGACTCGATACAAGCATTTGACTCAAACAAATACTAATATGTATGCTAATTTATTATTATTACGATTCATGTTAATTTGTGTTCTAATAAACCGATTTAGATTTCCCTTACACTTATCTTTTGCAAAATACCTTTATATGTAGTTAAGACGAAGTTAAAAACAACATAAAGCATTTTCACAAATTAGTTTTTAACATGAATCAATAATAATAAAAATTAAACACACATACGGAAACAAATAAAATCAAACAAACAAATAAATAAACACACAAAGCAAATAAAACAAATAAAGCTTGGGTTGCCTCCCAAGAAGCGCTTTTCTTTATTAACGAGTCTTGTAGCTAGACTCAAAGTCACGTACATTACGTGACTCCATCATCGGTCACGGTTCCTAGGCCATTCTCCTTCCCGGTTTTATATTCCGGTCCTAATTTCAAACAATCCTTGTAGAAACCGAATATCCTTTCCATAACATAGTCTACTCCTTTACTTCTATCCTCATCATTCCTATAGTAGACCGCTTGCTTGAGCTCCTTCTCAACATTTGACAAGTGTTGGAATTGTTCTATCTTATATGGCATTTGGTAGCTTACTTCATCGGTCTCATCCTTAAATCTAACTATCCCTAAAGAAGGTTCATAAGTCATTCTAGAGACCTCAACAAATGGTTTTCCAAAAACCACTTGAGTCAGGGATGCATCGACTATTGGGCGGATATCTTCTACAATTACAAATTCGGTGACATAGGTGAAGTTTCCTACATAAACCGGTAATCCCTTAACTCTTCCCGTGAAGTTACTCATCCAACCCTTGTCAGGGAGCATCCTATACCCAAGTTGATTTTTCATTATCAAGTTGTAGTGGGCTCTAGTCATGATGTTTATGGGCGATCTAAGGTCGATGTAAGCTTTCCACACATGTAGATGTCCGATGTTGCATGGTATGTTGAGATTAGAAGGGTCGCCTATTTCTATGATTGGTCTACCTAGGAAGTATGGTGTCTCGGGGTCATCGAATAAGTTTGTATGATATGCACGCTCTTCCTTAGTGGGTAGCCTATTGAAGTAGTCCTCATCATCATCTACTTCTTCAATCTCACTTGTCCTAACTTCCTTATCAACCTCGACTTTCCTATCCTCATCCTTAGGTTCACTATTATCCTCATTCCTATCAATTGGTTTAATAGTGACAATGTTGACAAAGTGGACGTGTTTGGATGAAGAGGGGTCTTTTACTTGGGGTCCGCTATTTGTGTTCCTAGCGTCCTTATGTGGAGGTGATAACACTTGGTTATGGAGAGCTTTCAACAAGTTGTCAATTTTATTGGTCATCTCCGTTTGTTGTTGATTGAATTCGGTCTCGAATCTAGCTATCCGAGCTTCTTGAGATGCCATAAATTGGGACATCAATCCTTCAAGATGATTGGTACTACCATTGCCGGAAGGATTGTTGTTGAAAGTACGGTTCGAGTTGGAACCGCTTGATTGAAAATGATTAGGTGGGTTGGAAGAATTGGTTTGTTGTGTGTTTTGGTTTTGTTTCCACCTAAGGTTTGGGTGATTTCTCCATGAGGGGTTGTATGAATCACCGTAATGGTTTGGCTCGGGTTTGAAAGTGTACTACTTGTCTCCCGCTCCGTCGGTACGCGATGATGCGTAGTCCACAAAAGCTTGTTCGGGGAGTTCCATGCAATCACGAGTGTCGTGGGGACCACTACATAATTCACATGAAGAAGTGATTTTGTTCACTTGGCTTGAAGGTTTAGGAGCCTCGTAGGATTTCATGAGAAACTTGACTTGGTCTTCAAG
This sequence comes from Artemisia tridentata subsp. tridentata, assembly GCA_021014915.2. Lineage (NCBI taxonomy): Eukaryota > Viridiplantae > Streptophyta > Magnoliopsida > Asterales > Asteraceae > Artemisia > Artemisia tridentata. The sequence continues at coordinate 195,489,334 of CP139501.1, read as the reverse complement.
TTCTATGATCCTACGGTCAGAAGTGCTTGAATTGTTAGAAGGCAAAGATATTGCCTTAACCGTTTTATTCAAATCACGGGGATCACTCCAACTTTCGTTGTCATAAAGAGCAAGATCCTCTAGGAGAGCCCATGATTGTTCCGCACTTAGATCACGTAGCTTGCCACCGGCCGCTTGGTCAATGGTTTGCCTCGTGGAGAGATTGATATGGTCATAGAAGATTTGGACTTGGAGCCAAAGTTCTATGCCATGGTGAGGGACTTTTTGGAGTAAGTCCTTGAATCGAGTCCATGCCTCGTAGAGAGTTTCGCCTTGACGTTGTTGGAACATCAAGATATCATTCCTTAGCTTGGTAGTTCTTCCCAGTGGGAAAAACTGAGTAAGGAAACGAGTGGTGAGATCATCCCAAGAGGTGATGGATCCTGCGGGTTGACGTTCTAGCCACTGACTAGCTTGGTCCCGCAAAGAGAATTGGAAGAGACGCAATCGGGTCGTCTCTCGAGTGGCAACATCAAGGTCTATAGAATCAACGATTTTAAGAAAGTCCTTGAGATGTTGATTAGGATCTTCAGAACGAAGTCCATGGAATGCACATCCGCTTTGCACCAACCGGATGGTGTCGGATCGCAAGGGTGTGATATTGGCTCCTTGAGTGAGCTCAATGGTGTTTCGATAGCCATGGTGGCTAGGACGGGAATACTCTCCTAAAGTACGGGCTCTAGGAGGTGGTGGTGGTTGTTGTGGTGGTGGGTTGTGGGGGTTAAGGATATTACCATCTTCCATGATGTCGGATGGTACGGTTACGAACAAAGACACGAAGAAAATAGATAGACTAAAGAAAACCTAGAAAAATAAAATAAAAATCTCACTAGAAAGGAATCTAGTGAGTAGACCTAATAGAAATAAAAATTCAACCTAAACAATAACTATTCCCCGGCAGCGGCGCCAAAAACTTGATTGCGTGGTTTTGCGACCTTACAACAGGTTTTACCTCTCGAGGGATCTCAAGAGGCTTACAACCCCACCAGGCAGTGTACCTGACCGATGTAGTATAGTGTAGTGGTAAGTACGGGGGATTGATCGTTCTCCACAGGGAATAGTGTTCGTTAGGTATGAAAGGCTACTCTAATTAGGTCTAAGGGTTGAGGAAGATTCTTTTTGTATTTTTATATTTTATGGAAGCAAGTAAAATCTCGGGTTTGAAGGAGTGGGCGGAATTAGTTGCTAGTCAACTAACCCAAATTACTACGAATGCAATAAAATAAAATAACTGAAAATAAAATGTGGTGAGAAACTTATGTGTAGAGAAATGTGTTTACTTAGATTTCCTTACTCCCTAACTATCTTTTACCGGTTAATTAGTGTGTATTAGTTGCGTGGATGACGGGTGTATTCCTTAATACCATTCGTGGGGTGGCGTACTTACTTCCCCAACTCTACAAGCTCCTACTTCACTCCTATGTCGAGCCGGCTAGGAAGCTCCTAACATGGGATCACTAGAATTCGCTTGTGCATTAAATACAACCATAAAAACCTTTAGTACGCGTTTGGTTCATGTTTCTTAAGACGTTCAAGCAAGTTACCGAATAGGAAGTTAGCCAGTTTTCTTAAGCCTAACATAGATAAACAATCATCCAATACAACTAATAACACACTAACAACCAATAATCAATAGCTAGATTTCATTAGATCTAAGCAAACACAAGATAAATTTAGCCTAACATGTTAAACAAAAGACAAGAATAAGATAGAATCAAACAACACATAGACATATTGAATGATTAATTGATAACTTATCTTTCAATGAAACATGGAAGATCTCAAGGCAAAAAGCCCTGAAAAAGTAGCTAAAATCGTCTTAGGGTTTTCTCCCAAAATTCCACACACTAAGCCCTCTCTAATGACAAAAAATTAGAAAACTATATATAGATTTTTGGATCTGACGGCGTCACCTTATGGAGTGTGACGCCGTCACCTCGCCGCTTTTAGGGTTCCCGGATGACCTTCTTGACGCCGTCCCTCTTTAGCTCTTCAAAAATCCATTCTGGCTTATCAAGGCTTGACGCCGTCGAACCATGAACGTGACGCCGTCCCCTTATGATTTAAGCCGTGATGCCCTCGATCAAGTTAAAGCGTGACGCCGTCAGAATTCACATGCTATTTTCACTGGCCCGTCATGAGTAAATTTCACGTCCAACTTTTCTTGCCAAGGCATGACGCCGTCTGGAGTAAATCCTGACGCCGTCAAAGGTAACTTTTTAGCCGATTTTGAGACTTTGTCGTTTTCTTCACTTTTATGCTCCAAAAACGTCCAAAATGCTTCCTTTTCCAGATTTCTTCTCAAAAGTACCTAAAATGACAAAAGGAACGATTTAGGGCAATATTTGATCAAATAAATACGATTTAAGGCTTAAATGACCCCTTAAAAGCGGTACACTTTTCGCTTCATCATCAACCTCATTCTGACCATCATTAATATCATGTTCCTCTTGTTTATGCTTTTGATGGATTTGAGGAAATCAAATCTGGGTGCACTACAACAATCAGTAGGACGGGCGAGGAGGCTTTTGGCGGGGACGCCCATGTCCCCGCCGAAAGTTGCTAAACGACAAAAACGGTGTTGAGTTGGCACACAAAGTCGCTGACCGTTTACTAAATTTTCAACGCTTTCTTTTCGCGGGGACATGTCCCCGCCGAAAGTATTTTTGGTATTGGACAAATTTTGACCAAAATTATAACGTGTTAATTGTTCCCGCGTTTTTTCCCGCCAAATCTTTTAGCGGGGACATGTCCCCACCAAAAGGGTAATACTGTATACTTGACCTCCCCGCCGAAAGTAGTATCCAGTTTTCCCTCATAGCAATTACTTTATCCTGCCTAAAGTTTTTGCTAATGATAATAGCTTTTCGCGGGGATATGTCCCCGCCAAAAGTATTGGCGCCAATTTATCCCACCAAGTTTTACTTATATACAACCTAACCGATCATCCTCAATTCAGCAAAACCCAAATAACCCAATCGTCAATTCCTACAAAACACACATAACAATGGCTGGTTACACGCCGGAAGAGGAGTGGTAAAAGGTTTTATCGTCGATGTATCTCTTTAATGAAGTTCTTAATACATATGATTACGAAATTTATGATGAATATGGTTCTTATAAGAACATTAGCCCGTGGATGAGAGACCATATTCTGGAATGGTTAAGGAAAAAGCCATACTACAGAGAGATGTTGGACGCTCAAGCTGATGATGTTGGAGGACAAAGCACGTTGAAAACCAAACTTGATGATCTGGGAATTAGGATAACAAATTTTGAAGCTACATTTGAACATTTCATCAAGCAAAGGAAGGCAAGGAAGGGAAAAGATGGTGTAGGTTCTAGCAAAGTGGGAAGTAGCAGCAAAAAAAATAAAAAATGAATGGGCGATGTTTGTTATGGTCTATGTCGTGTGTTTCATTTGCTTGTCGAGTTATTTCATTTGCTTGCCGAGTTGTTTCGTTTGCTTGTCGAGTTGTTTAGTTTGAGTTGTTTCCTTTGCTTGTCGAGTTGTTTCGTTTGATCTGTTTCGTTTGCTTGTCAAGTTGTTTCGTTTGAGTCTGTATGAAATGTATGTGGTTGAGAAATCTTGCGTGTTTTAAATTAAAGGTTTGCCTTCGTGTTTGTTAATTGTGATATTGTTCCTTGAGTTCCATTCTTTAAGCATATGTAATTTAGTGTTGGAAAATTGTATATTTGAAATACCCTGTTGTTTAAAGGGGTGTTTGGACACCATAACTTGGTTAACTCAGAACCTGGTCATCAAAAGATAGGTAGATCACCACCGCTAATGAAGGTGCATGACGGCTGTTAAAGAAGCCTCGTGAAATACTTTAGTTTTCACAACAACAATAACATTTTATTAAACAACAACAATAACACAAACAACAACAACAACAACAACAACAACAACAACAACAACAACAACAACAACAACAACACATATGAAGATTTTCCATGTCACCTAACTGCTCACGGAGTATTGCAGCCGACTGACATGCGTGGTCGTGGTCGTCGGGATTCGTTGCCATTTCAAGTCTTGCCTCCAGCATCCTTACTCCTGTCTCTAGCACCTGTTTTTGTGATTCCAGCATGTTTATCCTAAGATCTTAGGCATTACAGTTTGAGCACTCTGTTGGTGCATATCCATCACCTTGAGATGTTGAAGCAGAAGAGATTACTCATAACCGGTCATCAAATTCACTCTTCCACATAAAATATCCACATCCATGATCTTTTTCTCTTGGCTATTACATAAATAAGTAAATGTTATGATTGTTTGTATATTTACATAAATAAGAAATGTATGATTGTTCACCTTCGAAAGAGGACATGCATAATATTCCCATCCAAATGTATATTTTTTATGTGATTTTCTTAGTTTTATATTTCCTGTTCCACAAGAATACATAAAAGGATTATATCGCTGCATCTCAGGTTTTGAAATTGGTGTGAAGATAAGAGGTTGTGAGGTTGAGTGGTTTTGAGGATAAGAGTGTATATAATGTGTTTGTGAGGATAGAGCAGATCTGCTAGCTTTTGGTGGGAAGTTTTGGCGCCAATATTTTGGTGGGAATATCACAGTAAATAGATAGATAATACTGATGGGGTAAGTGTGTTGAGAGCCCTACACACTCATGTATAATCATATCATCTCGACTCATTCGTTTAACATCTCGTGTATAACCATATCATCTCGACTCATTCGTTTAACATCTCGTGTATAACCATATCATCTCGGCTCATTCGTTTAACATCTCATGTATAATCATATCATCTCGACTCATTCGTTTAACATCTCGTGTATAACCATATCATCTCGGCTCATTCGTTTAACATCTCATGTATAATCATATCATCTCGACTCATTCGTTTAACATCTCGTGTATAACCATATCATCTCGGCTAATTCGTTTAACAACTCATGTATAATCATATCATCTCGACTCATTCGTTTAACATCTCGTGTATAACCATATCATCTCGACACATTCGTTTAACATCTCATGTGTAATCATATCATCTCAACTCATTCGTTTAACATCTCGTGTATAACCATATCATCTCGGCTCATTCGTTTAACATCTCATGTATAATCATATCATCTCGAATCATTCGTTTAACATCTCGTGTATAACCATATAATCTCGACACATTCGTTTATAAAGTATATTACTAAACCAATGCAAACAAACACTTGTGGATAGAAATAGTAGTGTTGCAAACGTTTTTAGAAATAATTTTAAATGATGTAAATTAAGTATAAATGATTTAACTTAGTTAAAAATGATGTAAATAATTTTAAAAAGTTTTAAATCAATTAAAGATGATTTACAAAATATTTAAATTAAATTTAAATGATTTAATAGTGATTTAACTAAATTAAAATGTTTTAAAAATAATTTTAAATGATTTAAATTAAGTATAAATGATTTAACTTTATTAGGTAAAAGTGATGTAAATAATTTTAAAAAGTCTTAAATTAATTAAAGATGATTTAGAAAAATTTTAATTAAATTTAAAAGATTTAATATTGATTTAAGTTAATTAAAATGGTATAAAAGAGATTTTTATTTATTTATTTATTATTTTTTTTGTGTTTATTAAAACATCTTTCGGCGGGGACATGTCCCCGCTAAAAGATTTCACAAAAATTTTTTATTTTCCCTCTTCGCATTTACTTTATTCCGCAAAACTTTTTGGCGATTAGTAAAAACTTTTAGCGGGGACATGTCCCCGCCGAAAGTCAGACTAAAAGACAAATTAACTTTCAGCAGGGACATGTCACCGCCAAATGTAATTTCTAAAAAACCCGCCTCAATTATTTACATAGATCTGAAAACACTTGTAAAAAAAAAGAAAAAAAGGTAAGAAAAAAAAAGGTACTCATCCTTCCCCTCCCTCTTCTTCCTCTCATCACAGTAACCACCACATCACCATCTCCATCACTACACCACCATCTCCACTACAGCAACCACCATCTCCACCACTACTCCACACTCGCACCACTGTGCACATCTCTTCCCTCCCCTCTCTCATTTAATTCTTTCCCTCCTCCTCTCATTTCTTCATTTCTCCAACCAAGACCAAGCCGAGAGCCGAGACCAAGGTGAGTATTTTATTTTTTATTTTCTTTTTTGATTTTCGTTATTTATTTAATTTGTTATTTTTTTAAATTTTTTTTTGTTATTTGTTAAGGGTTAATTTTTGTTATTTGTTTTCTGAGTTTTGTTATTTTTTTTAAAATTTTTTTGTTAATTTTTTTTGTACAGTGTGCTGTCGAGAGCCGAGACCGAGACGAAGCCGAGACCACAACCGACACGAAGCCGAGACCAAAAGGTATATTTTTTTATTGTGTTTATTTCTTTAGCGAAGACATATCGCCGTCAAAAGTTTTGAGTTATTAATTTGTGTTTGTTTGTTTGGCGAGGACACAAAAGACCTGCTGTTTGCCGAGGACCACGTGCTTGCCGTCTAGACCAGCTGAGACCAGCCAAGAACACACCACAGCAACCTTGCAGTATGTTATTTTTGTTTGCGTTTGTGTTTGGTTAATTACTTGTTTCGTAATATGCAGCCTTGCATTTGTGTTTGGTTAATTAATTGTTAGATAATCACTAGGACACACCACAACAGCCTTGCGTTTGTTTTTGGTTACAATGCATTTGGAAAATAATCACTAGGACATGTTAGAATGCGTTTGGGATTGCTTCTTAAGCTGCTTGGGTGTTTGGTTTACGCTTATATCAGTAGGGTGTTTGGTTTCGGCTTATATCACTAGGACATGTTATGAGTTTATTTGATTTCGGCTTATATTTCATAAGCTTCAATTTTCCGGGTTATTTGGAGACTTGTGGGCTTATATAAGTATATTATGATATAATAAACTTTTATAAGCTCAAAAGTCTCCAAATTAGCCGGAAAATTGAGTCTTATGATATATAAGCCGAAAAACAAATAAGCTCATAAGCTACAAATAAGATTAAACAAACACCCCGTAATTTAATATATGAATCATTATGTCTAAGTAATATTGTTAACCGCGATATATAACCATTTATATATGTGTGTTTGATGAATTTTCTAAGTAATTTCATATATTAATCATTATGTAAGCTACGAATATGTTAGTATCATATGGTATTTGATAGTGTTAGACTATTGTAAATGATTTTAGGACTTTAGTGATTAATTTCGGAAAGTCCCTGATAACGCTCAGAATGAGCATGTTTTTAGTTGCGTTATCATTAGTTTTGTGCATCATATTTGGTTATATTTGTGTGTATTTGTTACTAAATCATGAAAAAGTGTATATGCAAGTGAATGTAGCCAAGTGCAGGAAAAGATGACAAAAAGATGAAGAATTGAAGTGATTATGCACATTGGAAGATTCGTGAGATGGAAACGAGAGAGAAACCACACAAGAACTCAAGGATTTGATTATGTCGAGATTTCTATGTTTAAATATCAAGAAAAGATTGAGTTCTATGGAAGAAATTAATGCCACAACAAAGGATAAAGCTCGCGACAAGAAAAGACAAGAAAAAAATTTGAGTTGTGTGAGCCAGAAGCCTCCATCCGATCGGATGGATCCCGCATCCTATTCGGATGGGGAAAGTTGGGATTTACCGAGAGTTCCAACCGATCGGATGGGCCTAGAACCGATCGGTTGGAGGAAGATGCTGTTACAAAGTTCCATTTAATGACGAATTTAAGCCCCGTAATCATGGTGGCTTATCATTTCCTGCTTATTAAACTCATAAGGGACGTTTTTACTTGTTGGATAAGTGTTCTTTCACTTATATATAGGACACAAGGCTAGTTTACAATGTGTGACACCCCAAACCTAGTAAAGGCTTACACCAAGTCCTTACTAACTTATTATCATTGCCCGAAAGCTTGTAATTGCTGTGAAAAATGTCCAGGAACTTTGAGTTAAAGTCTCAATAGTGTGGTTCGAGTGTGGAGTTGTTTAAGTGTAGTAATAGGCGATTGGAGGAGTGTGGTTGCTATATTTCCACAATTCTAGTTCTTGTAATTCCAAAACTAGATATCTCTTGTTTAAATTACTATGAACTACTTTTGCTTAAAGTTGAATGAAAGTATGGTTTGTTACTTGTGTTTGACTACGTTTGATATGGAGTGATTTTTTGGTATACTTGTGTGTATGATGTGACAATTGTTAGAGTATTCTTATTTTACAGTGATGCATGAAAACATATCTTGTTTTATGAGTTTGTTGAAATACAATCTAATCTTGCTTAATTAGTTGGTAAAAACAATTTTAAAGAATAAAAAGGGCCGAAAGGATTTTCTTTATGTTTTTATTCCAAAATGTTAGTGCACGAATTAGTATGGGCTATGGTGTGTGACAAGCACCATATTAACTCATTAAAATGGATTTGGAAACGATTTCATCACGAGAAAGGGCTGAAAGGATTTGTAGGAATTCATAAGATAAGAAATGCTTTTCAAACAACAAAGAGTTAATAGAATTGTCGTAATACTTAAAAAGGCCGAAAGGAATTAACTAGAAGATTGAATTATTAGAAATGATTTTCAAGAGATAAACCATTGATTGTGAATCATTCATATAAAGTTGTGCATCACTACAAGTTACACCAAACTTTGTAGATTACTCTATACAATTAGTTAAGGAATTACACACAAGTATATGTTTTTGATTGATTGGATTTTACTTGCTTTTGAATTTATACCAAATTGGATTGACAACCCTTTTTGTAAAAACTTGTTTTACTAAGTTCTAATACCAACTCTCTTAGGACGATCTCGACTTACCCACCTTTAATATCACGGACGAGTATACTTGCTCGTATGTGTTAATTAGAGAATTGGATAAATCGTGTTTATAAATTTTTAAAACTTGCAGCACGTATGACACATCAAGTTTTTGGCGCCGTTGCCGGGGACTTGGTTATTTGACTTGGTTTGGTAGCTTTATAAGTTTTTAAATTAAAAGTTCGTGTAAGTAAAAAAAAAAGTTTGGTTCGGGACCAACCGAATCGGATGGATCTCCATCCGATCGGTTGGAGCCCTCGGTAAATTTTTTAGGATTTTATGTTTAAGTGTTATTTAGGCTTTTTAATGATAGATTAATGATGTTTTAAGTATAGTAATAGTTATAATTGATTAGATGTTTAATTATATGTCTAATGATGAGTATGGGGTCATGATGCGTGGTTTTGCGACCTTACAACAGGTTTTACCTCTCGAGGGATCTCAAGAGGCTTACAACCCCACCAGGCAGTGTACCTGACCGATGTAGTATATTGTAGTGGTAAGTACGGGGGATTGATCATTCTCCACAGGGAATAGTGTCGTTAGGATTGAAAAACTACTCTAATAGGTCTAAGGGTGAGAGAAGATTCTTTTTGTATTTTTTATATTTTATGAAAGCAAGTAAAATCTCGGGTTTGAATGAGTGGGCGGAATTAGTTGCTAGTCAACTAACCCAAATAACTACAAATGCAAATAAAATAAAATAACTGAAAATGAAAAGAGTTGTGAAACTTATGTGGAGAGAAATGTGTTTACTTAGATTTCCTTACTCCCTAACTATCTTTTACCGGTTGATTAGTGTGTATTAATTGTGTGGATGACGGGTGTTATTCCTTAATACCAATCGTGGGGTGGCGTACGTACTTCCCCAACTCTATGAGCTCCTACTTCACTCCAATGTCGAGCCGGCTAGGAAGCTCCTAACATGGGATCACTAGAATTCGCTCATGCATTAAATACAACCATAAAAACCTTAGTACGCATTGGTTCATGTTTCTTAAGATGTTCAAGCAAGTTACCGTATAGGAAGTTAGCCAGTTTTCTTAAGCCTAACATCGATAAACAATCATCCAATACAATCAATAACACACTAATAACCGATAATCAATAATTAGGTTTCATTAGATCTAAGCAAACACAAGATAAATCTAGCCTAGCATGTTAATCAAAAGACAAGAACAAGATATAATCAAACAACACATAGACATATTGATTGATTAAACGATTACTTATCTTCAATTAAACATGGGAGATCCAAGGGTATGAAAACCCTTAAAAATGGCAGAAATTCGTCTTAGGGTTTCTCCTCACAAAGTTGCACACTAATGACAAAAAATTGCAAAACTATATATAGAGTTTAAGGGCTGACGGCATCACGTTGTAGATCTTGACGCCGTCACCTCGCCGTGTCTAGGGTTCCCGGATGGCCTTCCTGACGCCGTCCCTCTTTAGTGCTCCAAAATCCGCTCTGGCTTATCAAGGCTTGACGCCGTCAGAAATGGGCTTGACGCCGTCTCTTGTTAAGTTAAACCGTGATGGCCTTGATCACTTCAAAGGGTGACGCCGTCAGATTTTCCATTGTAAAATTCTCTTGCTTATCATGTGTATTTTTCATATCCACCTCTTTTGCCAAGCCATGACGCCGTCAGGAACAATACCTGACGCCGTCACAGGTACTTTTCCAGCCGATTTTGAGACTTTGTCGTTTTCTTCACTTTTATGCTCCAAAAACGTCCAAAATGCTTCCTTTTCCAGATTTATTCTCCAAAGTACCTAAAATAACAAAATGAACGATTTAGGGCAATATTTGATCAAATAAATACGATTTAGGGCTTAAATGACCCCCTAAAAGCGGTACACTTTTCGCTTCATCAAATACCCTTACACTTGAGATTTGCTTGTCCTCAAGCAAATGCGCTTTTATTCTAATCAAAATACAAGTTAAGGGTTATTTAATGCTAATATAAAAGTAATTACAATAAATAGTCGTTCCATTTTAATCATAATAAGCACGGAGATTACAAACTAGCACCTCACAAGTAGTGTTTAGATACTCACATCTCTCAGGTGTCGTCAAAATAAATCTCATAAATGAAAACGGATAATATCTCTCACTACCTGTCATAGCAAATAGATTACCATAGGCTTGGGAAAGAATCGAAAACCTCCTCCACTAGGCGTAAGCACCTAAGATAAACTATCAAAGAGGGCTTTTAAATGGGTTATAACGTGAGGTGTAGGGATATGATAAACACGGTTTTGTTGGATAAGGGATATTTTACTGGTGGCGAGTTAAAGATCTTGATTAATTACATGTACAATATGGCGTTGCTAAGCCAAGACTAGACTCGACTTAAGCTAAAAACAAAATAACAAAAACATAAAACAAACATAAAATGAAACGGGATGGTAGTCCGTATGTTTTTTTCTACTTTTCTTTTTCTCATTCTTTTTGTATTTTTTCTTGATTTTTTTTTTTTTTTTTTTTTTTTTTTTTTTTTTTTTTTTTTTTTTTCATACACTCTTGCCCTACCATCCAAAAATAATACATCATAGGGGCGTTGCATTCCCCTTACACTTGAACTTTTACATAACTTTACAAATAACTATTCTAATGACTCGAATTAAGATAATCGAAACACTTGGAGTACTTTTAAAATATTTAGCACATATGGGGGTAATAATGTTCTTCTTCCCCATTACTCCATTACACTAGTACTTTACCCATTAGTCCCAATCGTCCCAAAATAATATGTACAAGGATATGACTCGACTTAGCAACCATGTAATCAATTAGATAATTAACTAAGGGTTTAAACAAATGTTGTAACAATAATGCACTAAAAATGAGTGCATACAAGGTAGGCTAAGGCGATTTGGGTGTACATTTAAGTGGGGTGTAAACAAATTCTTCCTTTAAGTAAAATGCTTAAAGGTCGAAACGAAAAGATAGGTTCTGAGGGGTGTACTAGGGGTATCGTGTACTAAAAATGAGTACAACGCAAAGGGTGTGGGAGAATTACTTGACCAATGTAGCCAAAGTAATTATAACAAAAACACAGGTGTAAAACAATGGGTTAATCCTAATGCCTCTTATCATGTAGTAAATCTAACTACACGAATGTAGTCTCACTTGTGGCCTCGGAATGGTCCTAACGCAAGTTCTAGAATCTAAGTGCTACCGGTACACACATCATAGCATAAATGCTTTTCCTACCAATTCTAGGGGCGAACCTCACATATTTGGGGGTGGAAAATTTTTTAGTGGTACGGTTTTTTTGTGCTAGTCATATAACTCCTATCCATGAGACGCTCATTAAGATCAAAGTTTCACTCCTATATGTTGTAAAAAATTTTAAATTTGGCACTAAAATTGCCCTAACAGGTATTTATCTCAGTTTTATTACACATCTACCATCAAACAAACAAAAATCAAGTGCACTTGTATTCTCAAAAGTATCGTATTTTTACCCCCCTTTACACTTAAGATGAACATTGTCCCCAATGTTCAAATAACAAGATGTAAAAGTAACAAGGTAGAAGAATGAAATCAAATACTCCCCTGATTCGCTCGGTGGATAATGAGGTAACATGGTTAGATCTTCTTCCAAGAGAATGTAGAAGCTCCAAAACTAATGCATCGCCATAAGCTTGATTCCACATACATCTCCTTGTCCAAAATAACCTGTTAAACCTGAGAAAACAAACACGAAAACCGGCATAACATCGGCGGGATAAATTCTATATATAAGGATATAATGCTTGTGGAATGATAATTTTGCAGATTCCTGGAGATTATAAGTTAGAGATTTAATAAAAACTTTTTATGAAAACAAAACTTTCAAAAATTTCAGAACATTAAAACCTGACGCCGTCAGGTTGTAAAGCCTGACGCCGTCAGAAATGATCTGACAGAATTCTCATGTTAAGTTTCCGGAAAATTTCTGGAAAAACCTATACCTTACTTCCTGGAATTCCTGCAAAACATCATTATGACTCGATACAAGCATTTGACTCAAACAAATACTAATATGTATGTTAATTTATTATTGTTATGATTCATGTTCATTTGTTCTAATAAACCGATTTGGATTTCCCTTACACTTAACTTTTGCAAAATACCTTTATATGTAGTTAAGACGAAGTTAAAAACAAGATAAAGCATTTTCACAATTTACTTTTGAACATGAATCAATAATAATAAAAATTAAACATACATACGGAAACAAATAAAATCAAACAAACAAACAAATAAATAAACACACAAAGCAAATAAAGCTTGGGTTGCCTCCCAAGAAGCGCTTTTCTTTATTAACGAGTCTTGTAGCTAGACTCAAAGTCACGGGTTCTACGTTTTTCCATTTTGCTTCTCAATTGCCCCTCTAATCATCCTAACAACCTCCATATCAACTTTGTATTTAGGTCCTAGGTTCAAGCAATCTTTATAATAAAGGCTTCTCTTATTCCAAACATAGTCCATGCCTTTTTCTTTATCCTCATCATTGATGTCCTCAATCGCACCAATGTTGTCCTTGTCAAATCGAGGCACAAAACGAAATTCATTTACCCGATAAGGCATCCTATATGTGATCCTATCTATGTGAATAGAAAACTGAACCGTGCCTCTTAAACGATCATACTTTAAATTGGATGCTTCAATAAACGGCTTTCCTAACACCACGCGAGATAGGCGGCAGTCAACAACACTTGCCAAATCTTCTAAGATCATGAAGTTGGTGACAAAGGTAAAATTCCCAACAAGGATATGCATGTCCTTAACCCTTCCAACGAAGTTGCAAACTCCGCCGGGGCACTTGGGGTCTTTCCTAGGCTCAAGTGGTGTGTTTATGATCTGGCTATAAAGGCCTGAGGACATCACGTTGGTTGGGGATTCACAGTCAATGTAAGCATGCTCAACGTATAGGTACCCAATCATACACGGTATCTTCACATTCCCGGGATCACCCCTCTTAATCTTTGGGTCAATTCTAACAAAAGGTGGTCGAGGGTTATCAACTAGGTTGTTATAGTAAGCAATCTCCTCCTTAGTGGGGTATTCATTGAAATAATCATCCAACCTAGGATCTACCTTTACTTCATCAATTTTCTCAATCAACTTCTCAACCGTAAGATTATTACGTTCTAAGTAATAATCTGAGTATATGGCGGTCTCTAAGTTGTTCAAGGCATAATCAAGCTCTATATCAATCATTCTATTGAGCTCTCTGAGCTCACTAATCTCATTCTCAAGTTGGCTACGCAACAAAGCTACTTCGCCAGGTGTAAGGGATGGATTCGCGTTTTCCATAATGGTAAACTGAATAGTCAATGAAAATCTTATACGAACAAAAACACGAAGAAAATAGATAGACTAAAGAAAACCTAGAAAAATAAAATAAAAATCTCACTAGAAAGGAATCTAGTGAGTAGACCTAATAAAATAAAAATTCAACCTAAACAATAACTATTCCCCGGCAGCGGCGCCAAAAACTTGATGCGTGGTTTTGTGACCTTACAACAGGTTTTACCTCTCGAGGGATCTCAAGAGGCTTACAACCCCACCAGGCAGTGTACCTGACCGATGTAGTATAGTGTAGTGGTAAGTACGGGGGATTGATCGTTCTCCACAGGGAATAGTGTCGTTAGGATTGAAAAACTACTCTAATAGGTCTAAGGGTGAGAGAAGATTCTTTTTGTATTTTTTATATTTTATGAAAGCAAGTAAAATCTCGGGTTTGAATGAGTGGGTGGAATTAGTTGCTAGTCAACTAACCCAAATAACTACAAATGCAAATAAAATAAAATAACTGAAAATGAAAAGAGTTGTGAAACTTATGTGGAGAGAAATGTGTTTACTTAGATTTCCTTACTCCCTAACTATCTTTTACCGGTTGATTAGTGTGTATTAATTGCGTGGATGACGGGTGTATTCCTTAATACCAATCGTGGGGTGGCGTACGTACTTCCCCAACTCTATGAGCTCCTACTTCACTCCTATGTCGAGCCGGCTAGGAAGCTCCTAACATGGGATCACTAGAATTCGCTCATGCATTAAATACAACCATAAAAACCTTAGTACGCATTGGTTCATGTTTCTTAAGACGTTCAAGCAAGTTACCGTATAGGAAGTTAGCCAGTTTTCTTAAGCCTAACATCGATAAACAATCATCTAATACAATCAATAACACACTAATAACCGATAATCAATAATTAGGTTTCATTAGATCTAAGCAAACACAAGATAAATCTAGCCTAGCATGTTAATCAAAAGACAAGAACAAGATATAATCAAACAACACATAGACATATTGATTGATTAAACGATTACTTATCTTCAATTAAACATGGGAGATCCAAGGGTATGAAAACCCTTAAAAATGGCAGAAATTCGTCTTAGGGTTTCTCCTCACAAAGTTGCACACTAATGACAAAAAATTGCAAAACTATATATAGAGTTTAAGGGCTGACAGCGTCACGTTGTAGATCTTGACGCCGTCACCTCGCCGCGTCTAGGGTTCCCGGATGGCCTTCCTGACGCCGTCCCTCTTTAGTGCTCCAAAATCCGCTCTGGCTTATCAAGGCTTGACGCCGTCAGAAATGGGCTTGACGCCGTCTCTTGTTAAGTTAAACCATGATGGCCTTGATCACTTCAAAGGGTGACGCCGTCAGATTTTCCATTGTAAAATTCTCTGGCTTATCATGTGTATTTTTCATATCCACCTCTTTTGCCAAGCCATGACGCCGTCAGGAACAATACCTGACGCCGTCACAGGTACTTTTCCAGCCGATTTTGAGACTTTGTCGTTTTCTTCACTTTTATGCTCCAAAAACGTCCAAAATGCTTCCTTTTCCAGATTTCTTCTCCAAAGTACCTAAAATGACAAAAGGAATGATTTAGGGCAATATTTGATCAAATAAATACGATTTAGGGTTTAAATGACCCCCTAAAAGCGGTACACTTTTCGCTTCATCAGGTCATTTTAATGTTTTTAATGCTTTTAATTTAGTAGTTAATGTAGTTAATTTTATGTTTAATGATTAAGTAGTTTAAGAGTCTTTATTAATTTTGTTAGTTAATAATAATTATTAATTAGTTAATTGGTAGTTAAAGTTATAATTAAGTTTTATTTTTCATTTTTTAGAAAATTAGTTTTTTTTTTTCTTCAGGAATTAGTTTTTATATTAAAGTTTAATTTTTTTTTTGATCCAACCGATCGGATGGAGCCCGCATCCGATTCGGTTGGGCAAAAATTGATTTTTACGATTCAACCATCCGATCGGATGGAGTGTAAAACCGATCAGATGGATGCCTCGAAAAAGATTTTTAAAATTTTTAATTTTTTGTTGTTTTGATGTTTTGAGAGTTTGAACTTGTTTGTTTACTTGATTTGATTTCATTTTTGATATGTTTCGATTATGACTAACCCTAATGCTAATAGTTTGGATTTTCATGTTTTTGGTTATGTTATAGTTGTTAATTGCTTTAGTGAAATGGAGAGTTGATGTTGAAAAGAAAGAAGAAGTTGGAGAAAACCGGGTTTGTTTACCTAAGGAGAAGAGAGTTGTTGTGTTCACGAGAGCACCACCTAAGGAGTTTGATGCACCGTTCATGAGGTACTCTACACCTTGTGGTGTAGAAGGTATAAAAGCTTAGGATGCTCAGCTTAATATTGAGTATGGTGATAACTATATTACGGAAGATATGCTTGGTAAGCTTGGTTTCGTTCGACTTGACTATGAGGATTATGGAAGAAAGATGGTGAGAGATGTGCGTGTCAATATTCATGGTCACATTTTCAAAGTTGATTTTGTTGTTTTGGAATATGGGAATGCTGATGAACCGGAAGTTGTGTTTGGTAGAGATTTTATGGTTAAAACTAAGTGTAGGATTGATTTTGCACTTGGAGAGATGAGGATTGATGTGGATGATATGGTAGAAGAGAAGGAAGGAAAGGGAGAGATTGTTAAAATGGGAAAAGCGAATAGAAAGAAAACACCACTTAACAAACTTACCAAACCCTCCACCCTTAAGATTGAAAGTTCTTCATCATCTAATTCACCACCCAAATCAACACAAATTGTTAAACCATTAACTAAAGAGCAAAAGGAAGCGATTTTGGAAAACTTGGAGATGAAGTTTAATGAGCTTATGGTAGAGAAGCCGGTAATTGATGTGTTGATTAATTACAAGACCTATCGTAAGAAGTTGGATGCAGCTATGATGGCAAGGGCTAGGTTAGAAAAAAAAGAATTTTGATGAGGTTGAAAGAGAGAGAATAGTTGAGAATGGGTTGTCTAAGAAGATGAGCGATCCGGGAAATTTTGTGTTGTCGATTAAGGTGAATGGGACAGATGCGATGTATGCATTGGCCGACAGAGGGTCAAGTGTGAATGTAATGCCGTATCCATTGTATAAGAGATTAGGACTTAGTAACCCTCAACTTAATCAATATAATCTCACTATGGCTGATAATTCACGAGCAAAGGCAATGGGAGAAGTAAAGAATGTTAGAGTCCAAATAGGGTATCAAGCCTTTTTGGCCGATTTTCTAGTGCTTAACATTCCGGTGGATAAGGAGTTACCATTGTTGTTAGGTAGACCGTTTTTGAGAACGTGTGGTGCTATTATAGATATGGGTCGAGGTACTATGACTATTAATGATGGAATCTTGAAGCATACGTATTATCCTAAGCCTAGAGGAAAGATTGTTAAGGAAGTTCATGATAAAGAAGATGAGGAACACCACTTGGGTTGTTTTGAAGTGGGTAGAGATGAAGAAGGGATGCCTAAATATGGGCCGGTTGCTCCAAGTTACTTTGACATTGAAGATGAGATGGAAAGAGCTCTAGCAATGGAGGCTTTCTATAATCCGTTTAAAAATGTTTTTGTGTTTAACAAGTTGACAGATTTTCTTGGATCGTTACCGGTCCAACTCAAGAATTTGGAATGGGGACCCGAAGGTTCTAGTATTTACAAAAAGGAAGAAGGAGACGGAGATTGGCATGTGAAGTTTGATGTAGTTTGCCCGGATGGAAGAAACTTTGCAAGGAAATTTAAAACACAAACAACAATCCGGAAATTGTCCGGGAAGTTTCAAAATGAAGATATCTTGAGGCACGAGTATTTCCAAGGATGAAAGATTCAAGTGAACAAGTTTGAAGAATAAAAGCACAAAGCTTGTGCTAGTTATTTGTTTGTTTTCTTTTTAATTTTTATGCATTTCTAGTATTTTTAAAGTTGCATTTAAGTTTAAATTTAAGTTTAAGTTTAAGTTAAGAATCTTGGTTTTGCGTTGTTTTTCTATTAAGTTATGATTATGAAGTTATGTTTTTAGTTTAGATTTTTTGAGTTAGTTTTGTTTTAGAGTTAGTAGAGATAGACTTGGACAACAAGTTGGTAGATTAAGTGTGGTGGACTATTTTTAAATACAAAAAAAAAGCATTTTTGAAGAGTAAAAACACTTCCACTTGTTCTCACAAGTATCACAAAGTGTTGACAAAAGAAAAAGTGAAGTTTTTGCAAAAACTTAATCCGAATCGGTTGGGTCAAATACTGATCGGATGGAGTGATATATATAAACTCAGAATTTCAAAAATCATAAAAAACACACACACACACAATCCACCAAACTTGGGTTCCAAAAATTCGACCATTAGAAGGTAATTAAGAGTTGCAGGAGTGTTAAAGGATCATCCATGGCACCTAAACAAGTAAGTAACATCATCAATTTGTGTTAATTAGGTTTTAATTCGGAATTATTGAATTAGGTCAAAATTTGGGTATTTTTGATAGAGTTCGAATTAAGATGTAATTTTTCTAGAAGAGATGGGTAAATGATAGAGGAATAGATTGCAAAAAGAATTAGATTGATTGATTAAGTTTTGAGGAAGAATTGATTGATTGAATTTTCGGATTGAATTGGGTCAAAACTTTGAATCGATTTAGGTTGAAATTGTTGATTCCCAGATGTTATTTAGTTGTTAATTAGTGATGCTAAGATGGTACATTGTTGATTAGAACACAAATTGAGGAGTTTTGATTTGGTAGTGTTCTTATGTTCTAGGATGGATTGAGGAATCATATGAATATGTTATGGATTGTTATAAGGATGAATGGGATATGTAGAAACCACTATAATTGATCAAATGCAGGATAGGAAGGAGTAGGAATTGATAGGAGTTGATTGGAGTCGAAAGAATTTTTTTTTCACAGTAAGCCCCAACCGATTCGGTTGCGGGGCAGAACCGATCGGTTGGGCAGGGTAATTTACTCCATCCGATTCGGTTGGAGTCAATACCGATCGGATGGAGGGCTCGGTAAATGAAAAAAACAAAATTTTGAAAACGAGTTTTTTGACTTGTAAATCATGCAGCCTTGGTTCTTATGCTCTTATACTAACAAATAATTGTGTTTTCTACAGAGTTATGCTGCAGGTAGTTCAAGTTCATCACGTGTTGGGGTAAACCCAATTGTGACGAAGTACATTAAAAGGAATGCGAAGAGTAAGGTCACATATACTCTTAATCCGGAGAGTAATGGGAATTTGAAGTTTAGTAAGCTTAGAAAGGAAGAAAAGTACGCTTTTCGGGAGCGTCTTTCAAAGCTACAGGGTAGAAAGATTGCTAAGCCAAGGTTAGTTTATTGGGATTTGTTTTCGGATTATGAGTGTGAGGTTGAGTTGAAAAATATGATGAGGATGTCGTATGTGTATGAGGATGATGGAGATAGTTTTGAAGATTTTTCTTGGGAGAGAGCTTTTAGCATTTATGAAAATGTTTATCGTGAGTGGTGTTTGGAGTTTTTCGCCACATTCTATTTTGAAAGGAAGGTTGTTGATATTGTGAGGGATACATGTATTTGGTTTAGGCTTTGTGGGAACGAGCATGCCTATACTTTGCCGGAGTTTGCGGTTGCTTTAGGATTGTACGAGCAAGATGAAGTGGAGCATAGATTATTTGAACTTCATTTTGTGGGGTTAGCAAGATACCACAATGATTATGATGGTATAGTGGAGTATTGAAATAGAGTTGGAGATCCAGGGTGTAATAGAAGGAACTCGTCTGGGTTGAGAAATCCTGTGATGAAAATTTTACAAAAATTGATAGCTTGGGGGGTTTTGCACAGAACGGGTAGCTGAGACAAATGCAATCAACCCGACTTATGGTTGATGAAATTGTTGGAGGAAGACAAGAACGGGAATGCGGTGTGGATTATAGCCGAATATTTGTTAAGATCGTTTAAGCCCATATAGGATATGTTTTACAAACATCATTGATATGCACAGCGGAATTAACGAACATCAATAATGTTAAACAAGGTTTTATTTATTCAAGCGCGCTTCTTTTTATTCAAAACTAAATAATAAATTAACAACTACTTACTAACTAACGTGTACACACACACGTTACTATTAGACTCTCATTGAAGAGTTCTATGTTTCTAGATGTCTAATACTGCCGCCTACCACCCTTTATAAATAGGGTTTACAAGAAAACCTATCTTCCACAGGAAGCTAACTAATTATTACATTAAGTCCCTGTTGTTTCATATTTATGCATATGTAGTTTTGTAATCATCAAATCTAATTCCCAACAATCTTCCCCTATTTGATATTACAAAACTATCTCCATGAAAGGTTTTCTTGAACATGTCACCACACATAATAAGCTGCAAATCAATCTTCTTCCCCTTTTTGTAATCATCTAATAGGGGTCTTCCATGCAACTTGAATCGAAACACTTCCCCTTAAGTGGTGCATGTAGATGGTTAAACATTTAATCAACAAGCTTCCCTTGAAGCCAATATGTTTACCATCTCTTGAATCACGAACTCTGTAGGCTTTATGGAATGATCACTGATGAAGAAAACCGAGTATAACGAATTTGATGAAGAAGTTGAATTTCCCAAACTTGCGTCTTATATCTTGTACTATCCACGTGACTCCAAACTCATGCTAGAAGTAGGTCGCAACTTCTTGATAAATCCTCAACTATATGAGACACTGAGCACTATAATGTAACTCCTTAAAGTGATAGCAAATGTGAGCATTAAGCACCCTAGTTTGTAGATCACACACCTTTGCTAGATTCATCAAGTCTTTGTCTCCGCATTAACGCACAAACAGGTTATCTCCAAAGTGTAACACCCACTTTGAGATATGATAAGAACACGCACCTGTGAAACTCAACTACAACATCAAATAAGCAATATTCAATTTTCTTCTTCAAATAATCCCAAAACGAGCCATAAAATAAACTATTCTGTCCGCGATCCAAAACTGCCCTAGCAGTACAAATCAGCAGTACAAAGTTTATAACTAGCAGTATAAACTTTTCCATCTCCAAAGCCAGTAGTACAAACTGTTGTTGAGCAATACTAATTTTCTGAGCTAGCAGTACACACAAAAACCAAGCAGAACTAACTGGGTACGGTAGCAGTATTAATAATGAATGAGAGCAGTACTATTTAAGTCTGGTGTCCAGACTTAACAATTACCAAGAGCAGTACTAATTTTCAATTCACATCTCCATCAGATATCAAAAGCGAATCTCAAAAATAATTCAATCAGTATTAAAAAAATCCTCGACCCCACTTTGTATCAATCATACGAATTAGAATAAAATAATAGCATCAGTAGCACACATACGAATTCAATCGTACATTCAGTCCCACACACGACAATAAAATAATATACTGATCCATGAGTAATTTTACTTCGACCAATCAGAATCAGTCTTCCATATGCACTAGACGCCAACTTCTGCTTTAACCATAATCGATTGACCAATCACACCAAGGACCCATGTGATATTTAATGAGTAGCTATCATACACAAATCAAATTAAATCTTTATCCAACCGACCAATTTATAACAGCAGTAATCACCGTCCACGAATGAAGTCTCGACCAATTAAAGTTTATTATCGCCAACCAATTAATTAAAATAGTACGAGGATACTTCTTAATAATTAACAATTACCTCAGAATTTTTCCAGATCTGCTTCTATAGACATTAAACTTTTTCGAAATCTGCTCTTCTTCGATAGTAATAACCTTGTAGATCCTAGATATCAAGAGCCCCCCTCTTTGATACCACTTGTTAAGATCGTTTAAGCCCATCTAGGATATGTTTTACAAACATCATTGATATGCACAGCGGAATTAACAATCATCAATAACGTTCAACAAGGTTTTATTTATTCAAGCGCGCTTCATTTTATTCAAAACTAAATAATAAATTAACAACTACTTACTAACTAACGTGTACACACACACGTTACTATTAGACTCTCATTGAAGAGTTCTATGTTTCTAGATGTCTAATACTGCCGCCAACCACCCTTTATAAATAGGGTTTACAAGAAAACCTATCTTCCACAGGAAGCTAACTAATTATTACATTAAGTTCCTGTTGTTTCATATTTATGCATATGTAGTTTTGTAATCATCAAATCTAATTCCCAACAATATCTTTCGAGAAGAGCACCGGGGATCAAAGATAATAGTGAAATTTGTGGAGGTCACTATGTGACTGCTTTGGCGAGAAATTTGAGATATTTTGAGAATGAGGAATTAGTGAAATGTTCAGAGCCAACTGAGAGTGAAACGTGGGATGCTATAGGTTTTGGTAAAGCATTGGATAGGAGAAGAAAGACGTTGGGAGTTTGGACAGAACCAATGATGGCCGCACCTCAAGCTGCACCACAACAACCTTACCAACAACCTCCATATCAACCACCTCCACCAATAAGGAATGTTCATGCACCGAGAAGTTTTGACTCGGGATGGGGGGATTGGAACAAGGAGTTAAACGAGATAGAGCGTAGGGACGTGTGGAGAGATTCTATGATGATGAGGAATAATTACAATTTTGATTATTCAATGCCGATGCTCCAAAATGTGGCACGAGAAGCCAACTATGAGGTACCTGCCTACATCCCACCAAACGTTCCACCCTATCCATTTTAGTATGACCCATATCCTGGCCAATATCCTTACCCATATCCTGGGTACGCACCTTTTTCTGAACCAGTGCCGGTTTATGGTAGAGTTCCAAATGTTAGAGGTTCGAGTTATGATGTGGGTGGATCATCATCGGGTGTTGGAAAGAAAAGGCAGAAAGTTTTTACAGTTTTTGATGAAGATGAGAATTATGAGGAACCAAACGAGGAGGAGGATGAAGAGAGTGAAGATGAGAGAATTCATGCTACTGATGACATGGATGATGATTGATCATCGGGGATTTGGTTATGATGGTTATGTTTCAAAAACAATTATTGGTCGAACAATTTCTGTTTCTATTATCTTAACTCAATTTTCTTAGGATTAATTATTTATAGTTTTTTTTTTTTTTTTTTTTTTTTTTTTTTATTTATTTATTTATTTATTTATTTGTTTGGTATTTTTGTTTGTTTGTTTTGTTTCGTATGTTTTTGCAGTTTTTGCAGGGGAGAATTACCGGAAGCTTATTGTTGATCAATTTTTGGAGTTGGAAGAACTCATTTGCTTATTTATGATCAAATATGCGTATGCGTATTTTCCCTGGTAGTACCTTTTTAACTAAATTTTTTCCATTTCCTTTACTTTGAAGTTCATTTTTATTACATTGAGGACAACGCAAAACTTAAGTGTGGGGGAGGGAAGAAAATAGGAAAAATTGGTTTAATTTTTAAATTTTTAGGTTTAGTAGAGTTTTTGATTCGAGTAACTAGAATTAGTTCGCCCTTGATTTTCTAGTTGTTTTCTCATATTATATATATAGTTTGATTAATTGGTAAAAATGAGGCTATTTGAAATTTTTTTGGAATTTAATCAAGTTACGAGAGCTATTTCATTTTTGGAATCGATAACAGTTACTAGTACATGTTATAACCCACCTTAAATTGTGAGGATTTAAGCCTTTTTGTATCAAGCATTTCTTATGCTATATATTTCATTATGAGTGTACCGGTGATTATGTTGATTCTAGAACTTGTACTTGTTATGCATTATGGTTAAAATTACTTTCGAGTGATAAAATAATTCAAATGATAAGAGGCAAATTATGATTTACACCAAATGGCCATCCGTTTACAAAAATATTTTTGCTAACCACATCGGTTAGTTATCCTAGTATTAGGAACCCATTTGTTAGCGTTAATCTTTTACGCTAGATACCCTTAGTTACACCTTCTGAGCCTATCTTTTCTTTTGATTAAGTCCAGAAAAATACAAAAATATTTTACACCTTACACTTTAGCCTTACCCGAATCAAGTTCATTTGAAGTTCAAAACTATTTATTTTTTGATGATTATGTGTTGGCCACACTTTGATATGTGTATTTGTTTTTTCACAGAAGAAGGAGGTCGCTACTCTTATTTGTCTTTTTTGTAGCGTGTGCTCATCCAAAGTGTGGGGGTGACGAAAAAGAAGTGGTAGTGTAAAAAAAAAAAAGTGAAAAAGGGAAAAGAGAAGTAAATAGCCAATGAGCTATATTGTATGAATATAAATTAGCCAATGTGCTATGAAGGAAGAAAGAAGTGAGTATGAGATGCGGAATAACAATCGAAGAAGTTTGGGAAGTGATCATGTTGTGGTATAAAGAGTTGGGTACGGAATTTGGACTTGATTCTTATTTTTCATTTTGTAGAAACTAGTCATAAATAATTCCCATGTCTTATCCCTACCTTTTACCAATTACTTTATTCTTTGTTAGCTTTCGAGCATCCGGATTAAGTGATGGCTTTGTTTAGATATGTAGTGCATGGATGTTGTAGTGACCATCCGGGTTTTTGAATAGTTGAAAAACATTGCTAGCAAGCTAGGGAGTATTTTGGTGACCATCAATTATGTAAGTAACGTTGCCAGCGAACCAAGGTACAATCTAGTGACCATCCATTGCTTAGCTAGTCAAGAATTCGTTGCCAGCGAGCTATTATGTTCTTGTATGAAATATTTGTACATTAGCCAGGTAACCTTTAACCTTAAACCCGAATAAAAGACCTCTTTGATGTTTTATTTTGTTGTTTTGATACTTGTACAAGCTTATGGTAAGAAACATGAATCATGACTGAGTATGAGTGATTTACCAATCAATCTACCCTTAGAGTGTTGAGTGAATTTACAATTATCCGTGAGGTGCTTAGTTATGTTATCAAGCTCAAAATAACTTGTTTATGTTTCAAGAATTTTTCACATTTAAATTAAAAATAGCAATTGTTCCTTTGGGATGGTTGTTGGAGTTTTAGAATCATGATGAAGATACCATTGATATCATTTTTCTAAATGCTAGACTTGCTCGAGGGCGAGCAAAACTCAAGTGTGGGGGAATTTGATAACGCTCAGAATGAGCATGTTTTTAGTTGCGTTATCATTAGTTTTGTGCATCATATTTGGTTATATTTGTGTGTATTTGTTACTAAATCGTGAAAAAAGTGTATATGCAAGTGAATGTAGCCAAGTGCAGGAAAAGATGACAAAAAGATGAAGAATTGAAGTGATTATGCACATTGGAAGATTCGCGAGATGGAAACGAGAGAGAAACCACACAAGAGCTCAAGGATTTGATTATGTCAAGATTTCTATGTTCAAATATCAAGAAAAGATCGAGTTCTATGGAAGAAATTAATGCCACAACAAAGGATAAAGCTCGCGACAAGAAAAGACAAGAAAAAAAATCAAAGTTGTGTGAGCCAGAAGCCTCCATCTGATCGGATGGATCCCGCATCCGATTCGGATGTGGAAAGTTGGGATTTACCGAGAGTTCCAACCGATCGGATGGGCCTAGAACCGATCGGTTGGAGGAAGATGCTGTTACAAAGTTTCATTTAATGACGAATTTAAGCCCCATAATCATGGTGGCTTATCATTTCCTGCTTATTAAACTCCTAAGGGACGTTTTTACTTGTTGGATAAGTGTTCTTTCACTTATATATAGGACACAAGGCTAGTTTACAATGCGTGACACCCCAAACCTAGTAAAGGCTTACACCAAGTCCTTACTAACTTATTATCATTGCCCGAAAGCTTGTAATTGCTGTGAAAAACGTCCAGGAACTTTGAGTTAAAGTTTCAATAGTGTGGTTCGAGTGTGGAGTTGTTTACGTGTAGTAATAGGCGATTGGAGGAGTGTGGTTGCTATAGTTCCACAATTCTAGTTCTTGTAATTCCAAAACTAGGTATCTCTTGTTTAAATTACTATGAACTACTTTTGCTTAAAGTTGAATGAAAGTATGGTTTGTTACTTGTGTTGGATTACGTTTGATATGGAGTGATTTTTGGTATACTTGTGTGTATGATGTGACAATTGTTAGAGTATTCTTATTTTACAGTGATGCATGAAAACATATCTTGTTTTATGAGTTTGTTGAAATACAATCTAATATTGCTTAATTAGTTGGTAAAAACAATTTTAAATAATAAAAAGGGATGAAAGGATTTTCTTTATGTTTTTTTTCCAAAACGTTAGTGCACGAATTAGTATGGGCTATGGTGTGTGACAAGCACCATATTAACTCATTAAAATGGATTTGGAAATGATTTCATCACGAGAAAGGGCCGAAAGGATTCGTAGGAATTCATAAGATAAGAAATGCTTTTCAAACAACAAAGAGTTAATAGAATTGTCGTAATAGTTAAAAAGGCCGAAAGGAATTAACTAGGAGATTGAATTCTTAGAAATGATTTTCAAGAGATAAACCATTGATTGTGAATCATTCATATAAAGTTGTGCATCACTACAAGTTACACCTAACTTTTTAGATTACTCTATACAATTAGTTAAGGAATTACACACAAGTATATGTTTTTGATTGATTGGATTTTACTTGCTTTTGAATTTATACCAAATTCATTGACAACCCTTTTTGTAAAAACTTGTTTTACTAACTTCTAATACCAACTCCTTTGGGACGATCTCGACTTACCCACCTTTACTATCACAGACGAGTATACTTGCTCGTATGTGTTAATTAGAGAATTGGATAAATCGTGTTTATAAATTTTTAAAACTTGCAACACGTATGACACATCAGTCCCCGTCCGAAGTTAATCATCCCATAGAAAACCCGTCCGAAATTAATTTATTAGAAATTAATTTCGGAAAGTCCCCTGTTTGGGACTGTTTTTTGAATGTTTGTCTCATTTAGGATATGAATGCGTATAATTGATTTACTATTTGTGAAAATTTCGACCGTGTTTCCCCTTTACTCCTACGAATATGTCTTTAATGCACATATTTTGGGAGTTGAGGGGGAATGCTGCCGAAATTTTCTCAAATAGTAAATTCAGTTATACGCATTCATATATGAGATGAAACATTCAAAGAGTGGGTTAGGATTGCCTTCCATAGTTGGATTAGGTGAACAAAACGCACAACTCGTAATTCGACGTTTATGTGTTTACGTGTAGATTTTTGTGAACATGTTTAATTCTATATAATTATTTGTTGCATCATTAAAACGCAGTTATGCCAATTGATAAGAGTTGGGTCTCATTATCTCGTGCTAGCATCGAATTTTTAAAAGGTCTTAAAGCTTTTTGCGAGTATTGCAAGTCTTTTGTGAATATTGATGGGAATGTAAAATGTCCTTGTGCTTCTTGTTATAACGTTGGTTGGATAAAGCCCGAAGATTTGTTTGATCACATACACACAAATGGTTGGGAACAAAGTTATACGAAATGGTATAATCACGGTGAACTGGATGCCCGGACAGTAGTACCCAACACAAATCATCCTGGGATGAGTGACATGGCTAAGTTCCTTCATGATATTTGTCCGAATAATGAACAAAATGAGCCAACTCAAGGAAATATTGGCGAGACAAGTAACGAGCCAACTCAAGCAACGACACTTCCTCAACGTAACGAGTTTGAAGAGTTACTTGCCACTGCCAACGACCCACTATACCCGGGCTGTAATTGGATGTCTTCATTGGACTTTATGGCAAAGTTTACGAACATCAAGGTCAAAGGTAAAATGAGTGACACCACATTTAACGAAACCCTAAAATTTCTCAAGGAATGTTTCCCGCCCGTTCTAGGATACAAAATCCCATCGTCATACTATGAAATAAAGAAGACATATAAAACGATCGGGTTAGGATACGAATCCATACATGCTTGTGTAACGAAGATTTGCAGAATTGTCCCATCCGCGATGCTAGTAGATGGTAAGACAAGAACACACAAGGTGTTGCGTTACTTTCCTATCATTCCTAGACTACAACGTTTGTACAAGTCTAAACACACTGCAAAACATATGACTTGGCATGCTTCTGGGCAGTCTACGGAGAACGGTAAGATGCAACACCCGGTTGATGGTCAATCATGGAAGAAATTTGACATGAAGTATTCAAAAGAATTTTCCTATGAAAAAAGAAACGTCCGATTAGGGTTGGCTGCTGATGGTTTCAATCCGTACGGCAACCTTAGTCAGTCTTACAGCATGTGGCCGGTCATATTAACAACATACAATACGCCTCCCTGGATATGTATGAGAGAGACTTATCTTATCTTGACGTTGTTAATTCCAGGACCTAAATCACCTGGGAAGGACATAGATATTTACTTGAGGCCTTTGATTGAGGACCTAAAGACTTTATGGAAAGATGGAGTCATGACTATGGATGTTGTTACTGGCACTGAATTCTGTATGAGAGCAGCACTTTTATGGACTATCAATGACTTTCCCGCTCGAAGTAGTTTTTCTGGGTGGAGTGGGCAAGGTTACAAGGCATGTCCGACCTGTAATATAGACACTTCAGCTATTCCCGTGTTAAGCAAAACCGCTTATGTTAGTCACAGAAGATTCTTAAACGCAACCAATAAATTTCGGAAAAACAGAAGGGCATTCTATACTCCGGTCGATGATAGACCACCTGCTAGAAAATTTACGAGTGATGTCATCTGGACTCAACTTAGGAGATTGCCTAAACATATCCCGGGGAAACATCCAAGTTTTGGGGGTGCGAAGAAAAAACGTGATCCTGATCGCGAATTGAATTGGACCAAAGTATCTATTTTCTACGAGCTAAAGTATTGGTCTTTTCTTACACTAAAACACAATTTAGATGTCATGCAAATTGAAAAAAATGTGTGTGAGAGTGTGTTGGGTACTTTGTTAATGAATGACAAATCAAAAGACACCAACAAGGCAAGACAAGACTTACAAAATATGCAAATTCGTGATGAGTTGTGGCTCTTCAACAAAGGAAACGGGAAGTGCTCTAAGCCTCATCCCACGTACTCTTTCACAACTGAAGAAAGAAAACTTTTTTGTCAATTCATCAAAGGTACGCGTTTTATTTCAAAATTTATTTGTTCCAATTCAATTCGCGTATTCATTTCGACGACTTATTCTAATATCATGATTTTTTTTGTCAATTCATAAAAGGTGTTAAACTACCTTATGGGTTCGGATCTAACTTCAAGCATAAAGTGACCGACAATGATAGCAACATAACAGGCTTGAAGGCTCATGACTGTCATATAATGATGCAGCGGTTACTTCCTGCTGGACTTCAAAATAACTTGAAGGACCAAACCACCGCAACACCAATATTCAATCTTTGTTCATTCTTCAGACAAATATGCGCTCGAACTTTGATGGTGGATGACATGTTGAAAGCTAAAGAACAACTGATCAATATTTTGTGCAGTTTCGAGCAAATATATCCTCCTGCTTTTTTTGACATTATGATTCACTTGGTTATTCATCTACCCAAAGAGGCTATTGAAGGCGGGCCTGTTTACATGAGGTGGATGTATCCATTTGAAAGATACACGAAAAAGCTCAAAAATTATGTCAGAAATAAAGCTAAGCCTGAAGGTTCAATAGCGGAGGGTTATATTGCTGATGAAGCATTAACTTTCTGTTTGCATTATTTTTGGGGTGTTGAGACGAGATTTAATCGTCCTGACCGCAATGAGGACGGTCCAAGCCCAACAAGCCGATTTCAGATGTTTTAATCACTCTGTAAAATGAATGGTAGACAATCATTAATTCGGCTTCAACCAGACACAATGCAGAAAGTAGTATGATATGTAATACACAACAGTCGTGAAATCGACCCGTACATGAACGAGTACAAGAGGTACGCATTTTATTTCAAAATTTGTTTTACGTAAGTTATTATTCGATGACTTATTCTAATATCATGAACATTTACATGGCATTTCCTGGCAATGACATACAAGAAGGATTTCCTCGCTGGTTTGGGAACAAGGTAGACTTATTGTATGTATTACCCTGTAAAAATAACGACTATTACTCATTTATATCTATTCTTAACTTTTTCATAGATTCGTGAATTAAAAGTAAAGAATGACCCAAGTTGTACTTCCAAGTTATTCGCTTTGGCTTGTGGACCATCATGTACTGCAGTCTCAGTCGACTCTTGTGTAGTCAACGGTGTGAAGTTTATCGTACACGACCGTGATTTACGTCGTTCAACTCAAAACAACGGAATTTTAACTCCTAATCCTAGCGGAGGAATGTATTACGGCCAGCTTGAAGAAATTCTCGAGTTTTTGTATATTCCGTTCAAGGTTGTGTTGTTCAAAGTCAAATGGTTCGACACTAATAACGAGGGTCGCATAAAACGTTGTACCTATAGAAATAACATTAAACAAATTATGACAGATCGTGTATCATTTCAAAATGAACCATACATTCTTGCAACACAAGCAACACAAGTCTTTTACCTTGATTTCCCGGGTAAACGTGGTAATTGCAAGGCCGTCCAAGATTCTTATCATCGAAAGATTTGGAACCCAGATATCATCGTGGTAGAAGACAATCAAGATGTTGTACATGACAACAACTCATCACATGTCACACTCTCTGCTGAGTTGGATAAGTTGAATTATAACACCATAAATATAGATGTCTAGCCAGCGGAAGTTGAGGCACCACCACCACCAATTATCACTGATGTTGACGACGATGATGATATTGATTATGATGACCACGTTCCTCATGATTTAGCATTTGATGGTGAAGACCACGTCGATCGTGAAGATGAAGCTGACACTAATAATGAGGATTTTTATCTTAGTGAAGTGGGAGATTGATCTCAAATTGTAATTTGTTAAACGACACTTATTTGAATGAAATTGTTATCGAGTGGTTAAATGTGTTTATTTATTTATTTAATTATTTATTATTATCTTTTTTGGTATATATTGTTATTTATTTGAATGTGTGTGTATATATATATATATATATATATATATATATATATATATATATATATATATATATATATATATATATATATATATATATATATATATATGCGTATATGTGTTTCTTCACTAATTTCTATGTTCTTGTACTAGTACGTTTACAGATGGCAGATGTTGTTGCTAGGAGCCACGGTGGCGATGGAGGTAATGATCCACCCTGTGGTCCCTCGAGGAGGATAGGCACTAATTGTCAGTGTAAGAATTTCTCGATTATTTTAATTAAACTTGATCATTATTTGAAATTGATAACTTGTTATTTTATGTCATCATCACTTGAATTTGATTACTTGTAGGCTCTAAATCCAAACCTCCCAAGCCCAATGCCAAAATTGGCAAAGGCAGGAAGGTGGTGTGTGGTCCCACAAAGAACAAGAAACTCCGCCAAATGAGGACTGAGACAGGTCGTCCGGTAATGATCAGATTCTGGAAGAACGCCAAAGGGATGTGGGAGCATGTGGGCAATCACTCTTCGTGGTTCTCCAACATGGTCGGGGAGTTGTTACGGGAATCAATTCCCATGCATTACGATTCGTGGGATGAGGTTCCCGAGACCACCAAGGCCCACATCGATGACCAGCTACATGTAAGTTTTTTTTTATCTTTTATTTTTTTAATTATTGTGTTTATTTATTTTAAATGTGTTTATTTATTTAAATTTGTCTGTTTATTTAAATTTGTATATTTATTTTAATTATATTTTATTGCAGCATTTCTTTGATCTCGGCGAACACCTTGCCGGTCCGGATGGAGATGATATTGTCGGAAGTATCGAAGCTTATCTCAGAAAGTGATACGATGACAACAAATACAAATTCAAATTGCAGAATTTTACACGGCAAGGTAGGGTTGAGAAAGTAGACGAGATCAAGAATAAGCGTCCGGCGAACCAGATGCCTAAGGATTGGGAAAAACATGTAAATTACTAGATCGACACTTTATAATAATAATAATAATAATAATAATAATAATAATAATAATAATAATAATAATAATAATAATAATAATAATAATAATAATAATAATAATAATAATTATTATTATTATTATTATTATTATTATTATTATTATTATTATTATTATTATTATTATTATTATTATTATTATTATTATTATTATTATTATATTATTATTATTATTATTTATTTATTTATTTATTTATTATAAAACGTCACTTCATTAGAAGAAAATATGATTTACAAGAAATTAGAGGGGAGCCGAGATACTAACTGGGCTCCCACTCCTCTAGCTATTGCAAAGCTAATCCTATTAAAAATATGAGCAGCGGCTCGCGATCCGATGTCTTGAGTCACGGAGAACCTTCGGATCCGTTTCAGTAGGGTTGCTGCATCCTCCCCAAGTTCCCCCAAGGAAGAGAATGAAAAGGGAAGAAACCCATATCCAATGTCGGCACACTTAGCCCCATAGTTGATGCGTTTACGTTGTGCAGCGTTAGTTACCACACGACCTGGCACAAAATCAATCATACCAGTTTGCGTCAAGGGAGACGACCCGGTCAAATCGACACATACATCCTTCCCTCCGTCCCAAGAATAAAGCAATATATCAGCTGGAAGTAAGGCTTGTTCCCTTTCTCCACAAAGCCCGATGTCAACCTCCTTACACGCCGAGACCCCGGATCGAGAGCAGATGTCAGCCAGAGTATCACGCACCACGTTGTGCCGATGTTTAATACCAAGAATTCCAGTGCACGATACAGTATGGTCCCCGTAAATATCCCCCGTAAAAACCTTGGAACAAGCTGAGCACGACTTCTGGACAGAAAATAGGGGAACACCCATCCTATAGCATAACACACATCGGTAAGTTCTGGCGTTCATAGTCTGTCGCAACCCAGAGATCGGAACTACCCACAGCCAATCTGAAGTGTAATCCTCCCTTTGCGATCTCCAGAGTGCCATTTGTCGAGCGGATAGGCAAAAGGTGGATTCAGCCATTTTGGTAACACGTTTGAAATATATGTCTGCCAATTTCTTCATGAGTTTTGGGGCAGCGATCTCATCCAGGTTACTCAGAAGGTCGATCTCCATTTTCGCATTAAACGCACACAAGGCCTCTTCGAAGGAAGGGCCAGGAGTTACAATACCAGAATGTCGGAGGAGTTTAGTCTGTAAGGTGGCAGATTGGAGTCTAGATGCAAGAAATGCATAGTTCAAGGCATCACCCGAAGAATATACGCCAAGCCCCCCAAATACAAAAGGCAAGGTGGCAAGCCTCCATTGCTAATCCCCAAAACCAGGTCCAGAAGCAGTGACAATATGCTCCAGAGAGGAACGAAGTGCCGCATCAAAGGAAATGTGAGCACGCCCAAAGACCCGAGGAGAAAATGTGCGCATAGAATAGTATAGCTTGGAAATGCCAGCACAAGCACGAAGGAGTAGCAGCTCACATTGAGGGTCTTTAAGCTCAGCAACAGCCTCCATGAGCTCAATAGTTTTAGCAACCCTTTTTAGGACGAGCTCATTACTAAACTCAAAGTCCACACTAGCAGGCTGATGTGCCCGTTAGAGTGCAAGTTTTAAATTTATAACACGATCTACCAATGATTCAAACGCAACACATACGAGCAAGTATACTCGTCCGTCTGTAGTAAAAGATGAAATGGTAAGCCGAGGTCGTTCACAGAGATTTGTTTAGTTTTTGGGATGTGAGTTTTGAATATAATATCAATCTTGTTCAATGATTCTAATAGCAAGCAAATAATGATGATTTAAATTCAATATATTAAAACTACACTCGCCTACACTAGTTTTGCACAATTATCTTGATATGATTATGACAATGATTCCATTTGATTATGATCAATGAATTAGGAGGTGTTCAAATTCAATTAGTAGGTATACTAATCCTATTGCTTCCAACACTTTCAATCCTCGTCAAGATTTTAAGATGACAAAAACAATATTTAAGAATTGATCAACCAAGACTAACATAACTCAATCACTTGATTCGCTTTCGTTTCACAAGCAATTGACAACCACACTATTTTAGTTTTCCAAGTTAAACCAAGTTACTTATGAAATGGTCAATACATAAGGTAACACCCTCATAGACAAAGGTTTACAACTAATTGACTAACAATGTCTTTTTCAACCCATTACACTATTAGCAATTAACCAAACTTGACAACTCTTTGGTGGAGAAAACTCTTAATAGCACAATTCGATCTTTGTATTAGCTTTTCGTTTAACTAGAACCATGGAGTCATAATCAACCGAGAATCATATCACAAACATCATCTAGGCAAGTGCTCAAAGTACTTAGCCACTCATGGCAAACAAAGAAATAACCACAAGAAATTTATCACTTGAAAACATGATTAAAAATTCTTACAAAAGTTGTAATGATGATTACAAGAATTAGGAACACTTGTGAGATGATCAACAAAGATTCCTTGAATGATTAAATTGATGATTGGTGAATGTAAGCTTCTTCTTTTCCTGCGTTTTTCTTCCCTTTTTGCCCCTTGAGAGTGTGAAATGAGTTGTAGTAGTTGTTGATTATTGATTATTTGTAGATAGATTATAAGATAGTAGCCTCCTTTTTGTATCTCCTCCTTTTTCTCATTGCCAAGCATACATATATATAAGATGACTCCCCTTGGTCACCAAGCAAAATACTTGAGCCCAAAGTGTCATAAAAATTCTGCACTTGGAGTAAATGAAGTGTAATGACAACCCATATGAAGAGTTAGTTCATTAAAGATAGCCATTAAGTGTGCCAGCATTTGCATGAACCCAAGGTTTGAAGTCTCGACCTAAGGTTCAGATTCCAGCCCAAGGTTTAGAGTAAGGATGGCATGGCATTATTGAACCTTGGGTTGAACTTGAGCCCTAGATGTATTTCTTGAACCTTTGGCTGAAGAAGCAAGCCATAATTCTTCACATATAACTTTTCATTTATTTCATCAATTCTTGATCTTTTCTTGAACTTGGAAATCATTGTAATCTTGATTCTTTATCTTTGACGATCCTTTCAAAGCCTTGATTGTGAGAAGAATCTTATGTTTGTGCAAAAGCTCTTGATTTAACACATTTTCTTTATCTTTTTAGCCATTTACTTGAACTTGATTGTACCTGAACCTGAATACATCTTTTGTACCTTTTTAAGCATAATATGTTCACAAATACAACCAAATACAATGCATAAACATAGAAATAACGCGACTAAAACATGTATAAAATGAGCGTTATCAAATCCCCCACACTTACACTTTGCTTGCCCCCAAGCAAATCTAGCTTTTAGAAATAAATCCACATGATATAAATTATAATGATTCTAAAAATGAGATGCAAATCCATCAAGTACAAGTACAAGATAAGATCCATCTTTTTAAGCTTGCAGGCAAAAAGTAGAGATGTTTGACAATACCTTAATGATTCTCTCGCTTGATAACATGTCAAAACACCTCACGAAAAAGAAATGAAGTATAATTCACTCAACACTCATTTGTTTAGTGGGTGAGTATATAAGAAAATAACACTCATTGCTCAGTCATGATCTAAATATTACCATAAGCTTGTACAAGAAACAAAACTCCACCGACGTGGCGTAAGCACCAAGTTTAAACATCTAAGAGGACTTTGGGTTAAAGGCTTCAAGGGTTATATAAGACCTATGTGCAACTATCTTATGCAAAACATAGTAGCTCGCTAACAACGAATTCTTTAATCATCAAATAACGGATGGTCACTAAGGATAACCTTAGATCGCTAACAACGTTACCTAATTCCTCAAGAGATCGGATGGTCACCACATGTCAACACACTTGATAATTTCACGAAGTCAAAAAGGTAGGGATAAGACATGGGATATTTTTATTAAATTGGTTTTAAAATAAAAACTTTATAAATAGCCAAAGTCTACACCCAATTGCTACTAGCTACATCAACCACTTTCCTTTGAACTCGAGAACTATCTTTGATCGATATCATACTCACATAGCTCATTGGCTATTCTTGTCACCATACACTTGCGATGACTTATTTCATTTGATCTCTTTCCCCCCCCTTTTTTTTTTTTTATTTATTTTTTATTTATTTTTTCCCCCCCCCCCCTTTATTTAACGATCATAATACCAATAGATCTTCTATACGATTATCATGGAGTTCGCAACTTTCTTATTTCAAGGATCCCCACATAACAACCATCTTTCCTAGTAGCTAGTAACCAACCAAGACTTGACTATGGGTAAGGTTAAGGTTAAAAGTGTAAAATATTTTTTATATTTTTCTGGTGTAACAAAATAAAAAGGATGGCTCAGACGGTGTACTAATGGTATCTAGCACTAAAATTGAGTGCTAACAAATGGGTTCATATAAGTAGTTAACTAACCGATGTGGCTAGCTAATATATCATTAGATGTAAATTGGAAGGCCATTTGGTTTAATTCCTAAGGGTGCTTCTTATCACACGAATACACTTATATCACACAAGGTGATCTCACTGCAGTCTGGTAATGATTTGCATGCACAAGTTCTAGAATAAATAAAATCACCGGCCCACTCATAGCTAAAAGATCAAGCATAAAAGATGTATTCTATATAAAAATAGGCTTAAATCCTCACAATTTAGTGGAATGGGCTAAAGTTGTGCGAGCAATGTTATCAATCCTAAAAATGGACTGCAATGTCAATCAGGACACATCTCGAATTTTCAAAAATTACATGTTTTATCAGTGGATTGATCTAGTTATTCTAATATAATTTTTCCTAAATGTGCGAAAACAACTAGATCATAGGGGCAAACAATTTAAAAACTAGGCTCAAAAATATAGAAAATTTTAAAATCCAGTTTCATTTTCCTATTTCCTCCCCCCACACTTAAGTTTGACATTGTCCTCAATGGAAAGAACGATGAACCATAAAAATAGGGAAATGGATCATAAAAGAAATGATACTGTTTGAGCTTTGGAAATAGGATGATTCCACAACTTCAAAATCAAGCATCCTAACCTGCATAATCGTCAAAAAAAAACACACAAAAATTCAAGGCCCCCACACTTATGGTGAAACCATCGGGGCATAAAAATAAACAAACAATTTAAAAACACACGGGTTGCCTCCCGAGAAGTGCTAAATTTATTAATGAGTCATCAGCCCGACTCAATCTTTTCTTACTTTGGTGGTTTATATTTGGGATTCTTTCCTGACTTCTTTGGAATGTACACCACATTTTCTTTCACTATTCCTTTTCCGGTTTTATCAATATCATGTAACTTTGAGGTATTGCAAGTTCTAGGGAGAACATCCCAGATGTAACCAATTTCCGCAGCCCATGGTATTACTTTTTTATAATCAGCTGGAAAAGGTGCCATAAATGGAATAGCAGTGTATTTATTTTCATCGAGCAATTCGAGTGGGATTTCTTCACTTGACATTTCATTCAATTGCTCTTCATCATGGTATAGTTTGATTTGATGTCCATTGACAATGAAAGTTCCACCGTGCTTGTCATATAATTCGACATATCCGGATGGAAAACCATGTTTTACCACGAAGGGACCAAACCATTTGGTTCTGAGCTTAGGAGCTTTGAATTTGTACTTAGAATTGAACAAAAGAACTTTTTCTCCGGCCTTGAATTCTTTCCGAATTCTTAGTTTCCTATCATGATAAGCTTTTGTTCGGGCTTTGTACAGTTTGGAATTCTCATATGCTTGGAGTCTTAATTCATCGAGTTCATGCAATTGCAAGAATCGTTTTTTCTCCAGCGATTTTCAGATCGGGGTTACATTGCCTCAACGCCCAGTAAGCGCGGTGTTCAATTTCAAACGGCAAATGACAAGTTTTTCCATATATAAGTCTATATGGAGTTGTACCAATTGGAGTTTTATATGCCGTTCTAAACGCCCATAGAGCATCATCGAGTTTCCTTGACCAAACAGAAGGGTTATCCTTAACTGTTTTTTCAAGTATTCTTTTCAAAGCTCTATTGGTGTTTTCAACTTGACCACTGGTTTGAGGATGATATGCAGTTGAGAAACGATGGTGAACTCCATATCGTTTCATAACTTTCTCCATTTGACGGTTACTGAAGTGAGTTCCTCTGTCACTTATCAAAGCTTTTGGAATTCCGAATCGAGAGAAAAGCTTTTTTAGAAAAATTACAACCACTCGTGCATCATTAGTGGGTAAAGCTTCCGCTTCGGCCCACTTAGAGACATAGTCAATTGCAACGAGGATGTATTCGAATTTATGAGATTTAGGAAAAGGACCCATGAAATCAATTCCCCAAATATCAAAGATTTCAGAAACTTGTATGCTCTTTTGTGGCATTTCGTCTCTACGAGAAAGACTACCAGATTTCTGACATGCATCACAATTCTGCACAAGCGTATGTGCTTCTTTAAAAATTGTTGGCCAATAAAATCCCGCATCATAAACTTTTTTAGCGGTTGTGGATGGACCGTAATGTCCTCCAGTTGGGCCGTGATGACATTCATCAAGAATTTTTCGGGTCTCTGAACCATACACGCATCTTCTAATTATCCCATCGGGACATATTTTAAATAGATACGGTTCATCCCAAAAATAGTATTTTAGGTTTGCGAAGAATTTACTATGCTCAGCGTAAGATAGACCTTTTTGTAATATTCCTCCAGCTAAATAGTTTGCATAATCTGCAAACCATGGGATTTCTTCTTCATCAATTCCCATAAGAGTTTCATCGGGAAAATTATCATCAATCTCGTCTTCACCAAGTTCCTCTAAATTAGGATTTTCTAATCTAGATAAATGATCTGCTGCAACATTTTCCGCACCTTTCTTATTCTGGATTTCTATGTCAAATTCTTGAAGCAATAAAATCCATCGGATAAGACGTGGTTTGGCATCTTGTTTGGCAAACAGATATTTAAGAGCTGAATGATCGGTGAATACAATTGTCTTTGACAAAACGAGATAAGAACGAAATTTGTCAAGTGCAAAAACTACAGCCAAAAGTTCTTTTTCAATTACTGTGTAGTTTTGTTGGGCGCTATTCAAGGTTTTGCTGGCAAAGTAAATAGGACGAAAATGTTTTCTTTCTCGTTGTCCTAATACTGCCCCAACAGCAAAATCGCTTGCATCGCACATAAGTTCGAATGGCAGCGACCAATTTGGTGAAACCATAATCGGTGCATTTGTTAACTTATTTTTGAGTGTTTCAAATGCCTTGATGCACTCTTCATTGAAGTCAAAGACTGAATCTTTCTCGAGAAGCTTTGTCATAGGACGAGATATTTTCAAAAAATCTTTGATGAATCTGCGGTAGAATCCCGCATGCCCCAAAAAACTCCTAACGACTTTAACGTTAGTCGGGGGTGGTAATTTAGCAATAGCATCAATTTTTTCTTTGTCAACTTCAATTCCCTTGCTTGAAATCTTGTGACCAAGCACAATGCCTTCTGTCACCATAAAGTGGCATTTTTCCCAATTAAGCACGAGATGAGAAGTTTTGCATCTTTCAAGCATTTTGTCAAGATTGGAAAGGCATGACTCGAATGAGTCTCCAAATACCGAGAAATCGTCCATGAAAACTTCCATGGAGGTTTCAAGCATATCTTGAAAAATAGCAATCATGCATCTTTGAAATGTTGTTGGTGCGTTACAAAGACCAAAAGGCATACGCCTATACGCATATGTACCAAAAGGACATGTGAATGTGGTCTTTTCTTGATCAGCTGGATCAATTTGAATTTGGAAATAACTAGAAAATCCATCGAGAAAACAAAAGAATTTGTTCCCCGCAAGTCTTTCCAACATCTGATCCATGAATGGTAACAGAAAATGATCTTTCCTGGTGGCGTCATTTAATTTTCGATAATCAATGCACACTCGCCAACCAGTTATGGTTCTGGTAGGAACAAGTTCATTATGTTCATTAGTTACTACAGTAGTTCCTCCTTTCTTAGGAACACAGTGAACAGGACTCACCCATGAACTATCCTCAATGGGATAAATAATTCCAGCGTCAAGAAGTTTGATTATTTCTTTCTTAACAACTTCTTTCATGTTTGGGTTGAGTCTTCGTTGTCTTTGAACAACGGGTTTAGAATCGTTTTCAATATTTATTTTGTGTTTGCAAAAGTTTGGACTTATTCCATGAATGTCAGAAGTTTTCCAGGCGAAAGCTTCCTTATGCTTTTGAGTATAGACACAAGACGTTCTTTTTCATCGGGTTTGAGTGCTGAAGATATGACAACTGGAAGAAGAGAATTTTCTTCCAAGAATGCATATTCCAGATGATCAGGGAGAGGTTTCAAGACGAGATCTACTGGCGGATCTTCAATTGAAGTTTTGATTCTCATATCATCATTGAATTCCAACTCCTCAAAGTTGGTGTTTTCTTCCTCAGAAATTTCTTCGGTGTCTATCTGCATAAATTCAGCGAATTCTCTACCGAGATCTTCATCACTGATTTGTCCAGATGTTTTATGAGTCTTAATTCTTTCATCAAGCAACTCGTCAAATGTTTCTTCTATTATTTCATCAATAACATCAATGCTATAACAAGTGTCATCATTTGCATGAGAATATTTCATGGCTTGATTAATCGAAAAAGAAATTCTTTCGTCCCCAACTCCAAGATTGAGTTCGTTATTTTTCACTCGAATAATAGCATCTGCTGTGTTTAGGAAAGGTCTTCCTAGAATCAATGGAACTTTGCTATCTTCCTCCATCTCGAGGATCACAAAATCAACAGGAAAAACGAATTGCCCAACTTGAACAAGCATGTTTTCAGCTATTCCAACAGGATATTGGATAGCATGATTTGCTAAATGTATACTCATTCTTGTTGGTTTCAATGTATTGATCGAAAGCTTCGCATACAATGAGTATGGCATAAGATTGATACTCGTACCGAGATCGGCTAAAGCATCACAAGTGATTGAATTTCCCATAGTGCATGGGATAAGAAAACTTCCAGGATCACCGAGTTTTTTCGGGAGTTTGTTTTCAATAATGGCTGAGCAATCTTCATTCAAGAAGGTAGCGGAAATGTTTTCCTTTTACTTTTGTTGCTCACAAGTTCTTTCAAACACTTCCCATAATTGGGCATTCCAGCTAGGACATCGACAAGAGGAACGTTGATCCTAACTTCTTTGATTAAGTCCATGAACTTGCCATATTGTTCTTCCATCTTTTCTTTCCTCAAACGTTGAGGATATGGAATTCTCGGTTTATATGGTTTAAGAGGTGGAGTAGGTTTAACGGTTGGTGTAGGAATTGGTTCGTTATCTTTTGGTTCTTCTTCAACTTCATCTTTACTATCATCATGAATGATAGTGGTTGTTTGGGTTGGGTTGGGTGGTGGATCATAAGATAGACCACTACGAGTATATACAGCATTTACATGCTCATTCCTCGTTTGAGGTGGACGATAAGATCCAGATGATGATGGTTTCGGGTTGGTTTGAGTATTGCTTGGCAAGGTACCAGATGGTCTTGCAGCAAGTTGATCAGAAAGACGACCAAATTTGGTTTCAAGATCTTGGATAGAAGCTTGATGATTCTTTTGACCTTGTTCGACTTGTTTTTTAAGCATAAAGAATTGATTTTTCATGAATTCATTCGTTTGCTTTTGAGCATGCACGAACTCAGGCATGGTTTTTTCGAATTCAGATTCTTTGTTTTTTGTTTCACGTGATTGTGATGATGAACGGTTATCATCACGAGAAGATGTTTGACGGTTGTCTTCACGAGTTTAGGTGTAACACCCCAACCCGGCAAGGGTAGAAGTGTCACGTAAATGGTGACATATCAAAGCAAGCATAAACATACGACTTACATAATACAATAGAATTTCAAAGGTTACAAATGAAATACTAAAACTACAAGGTTACAATGAGAACAAAATAAAATACTAAGTCCAAAATGCATATCTCTTCTAGTCATCACTAAGTCCAGGGTAGCAATCTAAGCCCAAAGCACTCCACTCTTAACCCAGCTTCCAACTAAAACCTGCCGCGGGAAAAGAAACGCGGCTGAGCTTAAAAAGCCCAGTGAACAGATATAATATAAACGGTAATGAACAAACGAATATATAAGACAAAAGAATAAGAAGTAATAAGGTACAAGAGTAAGGTAAAGGACAGTCATCTACCACGAGCCCATATCATAACATATCACATATCATATCATATCATATCTTCATAATCATATAGAGGGGAGACCTCTCAGATAATCAGATAATATGAGGGGTGTCCTCATTCTTCAAATGGAGTAGCTAGCTCCCAGATTTTGTGAAAGGAGTGGATTGCACCCAGCCCCAGTCACCATATCATATCATATCAAAGCATATCATATCAGAACATATCTAGGATGCATCCATACGCCCCCCAAACATATCATATTGGCCATATCAAATCATATCATAGTGAGCTCATATCATATCATAATGGGGACGGTGTACAACATCACTCGAGTACACTAGAGTCATGCCACTGGTGCATCAATGACATGGCCATGTTACCTTCATGGCTAGGAAACATATTTGGCTCGGGTATCAAACTGGGGTCAAAGGTCAAAGGTTCATATCAAAGCAAAGGTTCATATAGTCATAGTCCGAATCTCAAAGTTCATATCAAAGGTTCATATGTCAAAGGTTCATATGTCAAAGGTTCAAATGCCAAAGGTTCATATCATAGGTTCAAATCAGAAATCAAGAGGTCGAAGGCACCTTATTAAAAAGGGCAGAATATCTTTACCTTATTCCAGCAAAGCACAAACAAAATGAATAAGATAGAATGAACTCAGTTCTTCTCCTTCTTCACACCTAGAGGGGTAGACAAGTGTTACAACACCTTCCATTGTAAGTAACTTTTCATTTTAGGCAGGTTATAATCAAATTATCCAAGGTTACCTTTTCACCCTTGAAGATTTCATACTTTACACTTTTAGTCCTTTAGTTATAAAAGTTACACTTTTAGTCCTTAAAGTATCCATAGTTACATATTAAGCCCTTTGCTTTCCAAATTACACAACGTACCCTTAGTTTATTATGTTGTACGATTAGGACCTCTAAATACAAGATTACAAAACAATTCCCTCAAATTAATGCTTTTACATATTTGGTTCCTTTATTTATGTTTCTATCCTTTATTTATTAATAATTATACATTAGGTCCTTTAATTATCACAATGACACAAAACCCCTTTAAATATGATTTATTACACGACTTACCCTCAAGTTTCATGATTTACCATTTATAACCCTTAGTTTTGGAAAATTAACAATTTACAACCTTTTTACATATCTTGACAGCCTTTAAGTATTATCTAGACCCGTTTTAAATAATTTATAAACCATATAAAACCTTCGAAATAAAATCTATAAAAATTCACAGACGTTCCTCAGGGTTTTGAGTATTTTAGATAATTTTTCCAGATTTTATTAAGTGATCTAGGTACGAATTAAAATTCCTTTTCCCCAACCTGTTCCAGAACCGGATCACTTAAAAACACCCGACCATTATCCATCTACTAACCCAGTCTAGAAAATTTATAAAATTCTACAAAAATTCCAGTAATTAGCTAACATGTGGTATATTACCCAGTTCAAAGGAAATGTTCTAAATCATTATGGTTTTAAAATGAAAAATGAAAGACCCGACCTGTTTTTCCAGACTTCATGAATCCGACCAGACACATAAATTCCCAAAAATCAAAAAGTAACCTTCCAGGCCTCCAAAAATTATAAACTAAATTTTCCCAGGTAGCCACTTCATTGAAATTAGTTTTAGACTCAAAAACCATCCCAATACCCGTTCACATCATTGAGTTATAGCCGGTTAAAGTCGAGTAAAATTCCAGGCCAGTAGCAGATTCTCACAGAATCATATATAACTTAGGGTTTTTAACATATAACCTCTTTAATTCTTAACACACAATGATTATAGATGATAGTGTTATGTATATACCTTATAATAAGAACAAGATTGAGGCTTCTTGGTGGTGTTTTTGGCTCGACACAGCAGCAACAATAAGGAGGCAGCAGAATTTGGTTTTCTAGGGTTTCTCTTGAGTGTTTCTTGAGGTTCGGTTATTTTGGGTGGAGATCAAAAGGATATGGCCTATTTTATTGGAGTTGGCCGACTTTTAGAGAGGGGAGGGAGGCATGGATCGGCCCCTAGGCCCAACCCACAACATCTATGTCAAATTCCATCAATTCCCTTATTTCTTAAATATTTCTTACACGTAACGATTTTTTTAGTACAAAATTAAATATATACTTATTGAGTTTTCGGTTCAAGTAACTAAGTAATGTGTAATAAATATTATTGGCAGCTCGTATAATTATCTTATGGGGCCTCATAATCATTTCATGTCATATTTGTTTCGTTTTCATAGGTTTTGTGCTTTATTTGTAAGTTATATATGTTTTAATTAAATTTCAAAGTTATGAGGGCATTTTGGTCTTTTAATACGTTTTAGATTTTCGGGTTTTACAACTCTTCCCCTCTAAAAGAAAAATTTCGTCCTCGAAATTTGCAAAGAAGTAGAAATGAAATGGAACTGAATTCGAATAGAGGCATATCAGATCAGAATACAAAATGAGGGTAGTTAGCTCGTATCGACTCTTCGGTTTCCCAGGTGGCTTCTCGCTCTAGGTGATTCTTCCAAAGAATCTTTACAAAGAGAATTACTTTGTTTCTCATAACTCGAACTTGTCGATCGAATAGTCCTGGCTTCCTCAGAAAGACTTGTTGTTTCAGGATTCACATCAAAAGAGTAATATGCCAGACTTAATAGGTGATAATCGCATCTCATCAGGAGAGATATAAGGAAATTGTTGGTTTGACGGATATTCGTCTGTAGGATAGAGATAGACAAATCAAATGAGATCGTATTGGATTATAGCAACGT
Organism: Artemisia tridentata subsp. tridentata; assembly: GCA_021014915.2. NCBI lineage: Eukaryota > Viridiplantae > Streptophyta > Magnoliopsida > Asterales > Asteraceae > Artemisia > Artemisia tridentata. The sequence goes on along the minus strand of CP139501.1, from coordinate 195,444,405 downwards.
GAGAGTAATATATACGTTCAACTCTTCAGATTTTGAAATAGTCTCAACCTCAAAATAACCTTTCCAAGGTATTCTCACAAATAAACAAATCTTGTTTCCTCAAAATTCTCAATCTCATATCTCAACTCATGTCAGATCAAATGAACAGATTCAACGAATGCGAAACGTATATATAGCAGAATATAGGTGTACTCCTTCATAGAAATAGATCGAATCCATATTGATGGGAACATACCGTTCGGTGACATCAACCGGTAGAAAATTCTACAACGAAACTTAAGATCATTATCGGATGTACAAAGGTCAACATCGCGTGTCGAGTCTCCAAACGTATCAAATCATATAATGGTGACAATAGGTTGAACGTATCGGTAGAATGAACCTAAAATCTTACTAACACAGACAATCTCAAACAACTATCACATTTCTAAGGCTTCTAAGGTACTTCTCGAAATATCCTATGATCACAATGAGGGTACGTCATGTGACGTAGGTATTATCACGTTAGCTACTCGTCATAATACCAACATCAGATGAGTATACCATCATGATGGTCATACTTTATCTCAAGTCGAAATCAAACCGCCTATCTTAATCCACCTAGTACTTCTACGGTCTCAAGGCCAACAAAATCTGATGTCATAAACAAGAGAGGAAGCAAAAGTTTCCGTGAGAGTATCAAAATCCCAAATTGTCTTGCAAAAATGAGGTATGCCGTCACAAGCATCATATCTTCTACAATTCGTCCAAAATCTCCCAAAACAAAGCCATCATCGAATATATGTGACAAAATGGTCACGGAACTGAAATGCTTCTAGGGAACTTGAATCACAAAAGGATCTTATCACTATATAGCAAAACTTAAGAGGGTCAACGGAATGAGAGTTAATTGCCACGAATTTCAGCCTTCATAAAACTAGTCTTCCCGGACGTAACGGGTTCGTTTCAGAAATCTACTCCTTTCACACGTCAATCTCTTCAAGTCCGGTTAATCTATCTTCGTCTGCCCATCAACCCGGAAGTGAAATCCAAACTCGGAAACTTGTGTCTGGTTTGTCGAGTCTCCTGTAGTTCTCCTGGAATGTGATGGAGGAATGCGAATTCCTAGCATGCTCTTCATCATTCAGTCTACTTCCGCTCTCAATTCATCTTAGTACAACCAAAATGAATAGGGAAGTGAGACTGTACTTCTCCATTAGCTCCGGGTTCGCCGTCTTGACTGAATTGTCTTCTTCTGCATCTCCAACCTTCTGTCTTGTAGAGGATGTCTTCACTCTTCAGGGTAGCCGCCGTTATTGTCAACTCCAATTCAAGTAGTGCCGCAACTCTTCTGACATGTTTCTAGTTGTCCCGCTGCATACAAAAATTTTCTGTGCTGCCAGGGTTATCTCCGAGTCTCTTCCTGATTTATCCCAAACTTGTTTCGCCGAGGGTAAGGAAACTAACTTCTATTTCAGCTTTTCTCAAAACTCCATTCTCCGATCAACTAAGCTGTTTCTCTTGGTTCACGAAATTTCCAAATGGTATCTTAAGTTGCAAACATCTTCCAGAATTCCTCTGCAAGGTTCAAAAGGTTTCAGTTCTCCATTCTGTGATCGGCCTTGACTCCATGATGATAGTTTTCAAAACTCGCGTGGCTGAAAGAGATACCCTCGATTAAGAACATCGCTGTCGTAATAATGTCAATCTCTCAGAATGTACCGATAACCGTCGAATTTCTATCGAAGTGCAAAGATGATTTTTATGTTCTTCCTCGTCTCTGAACGTACTATTAAGTCATACAATGACCATTTGTCCAAGTACTCTCGAGTAAACATCATTTATCAAATTCGCAAAACAATCAGAGCTTTAGCCAATACTATTGGCATCACAAATCGTCATAACAGTCGTTTACGAATATGGAAGACGATTCCAAGAATAGAATTCAATTCATCAAAAGGAAACTTCGCGCTTTGAAATTAAACAACTACATAGTCGTTTCAGGGTGGAGGAACATTGGCTCCTAACAGTATTACGCTTCAGCCATCTCCGGTCGCCTTCCTTCTCTATCGCGATCGAAACTAAAACACGTCCAGAAGATACTCTTAAACAAACTCTATTCTTGATCTTCGGTTGCTGCTCTTCCCGGTTGTTCAAATCAATTTATATGATCCCGGCCACATTTGAAAGACACCTTCGCTTAGAGACTAGACAATCTCTCGGTATCATGTCAATTCCTACTTCACACTTCAGTGGAAAAACATGGGGTTCAGTCACGAGTCATATTCAGAAAACGCAGGGTGCCAAATACCACTCAAGGTAAGATTTATTTATTGGGTTCCAGGAAAAAAAAACTTCATAGCCGTGAAAGTAACACACGAGTCTCCAGAGTAATGGTGATAGCAAAGGGTTTAACAATCGGTAGTCGTAGTAGGGAGTTCACATTGCTGCAAACGTTAAAGGTGAGACATAGAAGGGTAATTGTCAATACTTGAATGCTCAATCAACCAATTCCTTGTCAGAATTAAAATCGAAGTTAATTATCCAAAGAAAGACGGTTCACAAATCAAATCTTTTTGTTCAACAAAGAGAGGGAACATTTTCATATTCATGGTAACTACCATAAGACTTCTCATAGGGACAGAGATGGGTGAAACAAAATCAAATGGTGTCGGAAGATTCATAAATACTTTTCAAGAGCAAAGGACAATAAGAGAATACATCAAGTACGTCATTGCCATGGGGATTCTCAGAATGATCGAAGAGACATCGAATTGAGTAACGAAAGGAGCAGAGGTCAGAGTCAATATATCAATTAGTGTCAGACAATTTCATTGAAATTCTCAATGTCTTCCAGATTTAATCAGGTTCAAATTTTCAAGCGGTGCAAAGTGTAAGCTTCCAATTTCCAAAAGTGATGTTAACAGGATCAAACCAAAAGCAAGGCACGAATCAGAGTGATGCGGAAGCGAAGATACTTAAACAAGTGCTTTAGTCTACCCATTCCTCACCGGTCAAAACTTAGGTTCCTATGGGGAAATCCTAAAGCAATTTTCAAAGGTTGACTTACGAGCGCCTACAGGGAAACTTAGTGGTCCATAACTTACACAGGCCAAGGGTAGATGTACTACAAGTCGCAAACCTGGCTCTGATACCACTTTGTAACACCCCAACCCGACAAGGGTAGAAGTGTCACGTAAATGGTGACATATCAAAGCAAGCATAAACATACGACTTACATAATACAATAGAATTTCAAAGGTTACAAATGAAATACTAAAACTACAAGGTTACAATGAGAACAAAATAAAATACTAAGTCCAAAATGCATATCTCTTCTAGTCATCACTAAGTCCAGGGTAGCAATCTAAGCCCAAAGCACTCCACTCTTAACCCAGCTTCCAACTAAAACCTGCCGCGGGAAAAGAAACGCGGCTGAGCTTAAAAAGCCCAGTGAACAGATATAATATAAACGGTAATGAACAAACGAATATATAAGACAAAAGAATAAGAAGTAATAAGGTACAAGAGTAAGGTAAAGGACAGTCATCTACCACGAGCCCATATCATAACATATCACATATCATATCATATCATATCTTCATAATCATATAGAGGGGAGACCTCTCAGATAATCAGATAATATGAGGGGTGTCCTCATTCTTCAAATGGAGTAGCTAGCTCCCATATTTTGTGAAAGGAGTGGATTGCACCCAGCCCCAGTCACCATATCATATCATATCAAAACATATCATATCAGAACATATCTAGGATGCATCCATACGCCCCCCAAACAAATCATATTGGCCATATCAAATCATATCATAGTGAGCTCATATCATATCATAATGGGGACGGTGTACAACATCACTCGAGTACACTAGAGTCATGCCACTGGTGCATCAATGACATGGCCATGTTACCTTCATGGCTAGGAAACATATTTGGCTCGGGTATCAAACTGGGGTCAAAGGTCAAAGGTTCATATCAAAGCAAAGGTTCATATAGTCATAGTCCGAATCTCAAAGTTCATATCAAAGGTTCATATGTCAAAGGTTCAATGTCAAAGGTTCAAATGCCAAAGGTTCATATCATAGGTTCAAATCAGAAATCAAGAGGTCGAAGGCACCTTATTAAAAGGGCAGAATATCTGTACCTTATTCCAGCAAAGCACAAACAAAATGAATAAGATAGGATGAACTCAGTTCTTCTCCTTCTTCACACCTAGAGGGGTAGACAAGTGTTACAACACCTTTCATTGTAAGTAACTTTTCATTTTAGGCAGGTTATAATCAAATTATCCAAGGTTACCTTTTCACCCTTGAAGATTTCATACTTTACACTTTTAGTCCTTTAGTTATAAAAGTTACACTTTTAGTCCTTAAAGTATCCATAGTTACATATTAAGCCCTTGGCTTTCCAAATTACACAACGTACCCTTAGTTTATTATGTTGTACGATTAGGACCTCTAAAATACAAGATTACAAAACAAGTCCCTCAAATTAATGCTTTTACATATTTGGTTCCTTTATTTATGTTTCTATCTTTTATTTATTAATAATTATACATTAGGTCCTTTAATTATCACAATGACACAAAACCCCTTTAAATATGATTTATTACACGACTTACCCTCAAGTTTCATGATTTACCATTTATAACCCTTAGTTTTGGAAAATTAACAATTTACAACCTTTTTACATATCTTGACAGCCTTTAAGTATTATCTAGACCCGTTTTAAATAATTTATAAACCATATCAAACCTTCGAAATAAAATCTATAAAAATTCACAGACGTTCCTCAGGGTTTTGAGTATTTTAGATAATTTTTCCAGATTTTATTAAGTGATCTAGGTACGAATTAAAATTCCTTTTCCCCAACCTGTTCCAGAACCGGATCACTTAAAAACACCTGACCATTATCCATCTACTAACCCAGTCTAGAAAATTTATAAAATTCTACAAAAATTCCAGTTATTATCTAACATGTGGTATATTACCCAGTTCAAAGGAAATGTTCTAAATCATTATGGTTTTAAAATGAAAAATGAAAGACCCGACCTGTTTTTCCAGACTTCATGAATCCGACCAGACACATAAATTCCCAAAAATCAAAAAGTAACCTTCCAGGCCTCCAAAAATTATAAACTAAATTTTCCCAGGTAGCCACTTCATTGAACTTAGTTTTAGACTCAAAAACCATCCCAATACCCGTTCACATCATTGAGTTTATAGCCGGTTAAAGTCGAGTAAAATTCCAGGCCAGTAGCAGATTCTCACAGAATCATATATAACTTAGGGTTTTTAACATATAACCTCTTTAATTCTTAACACACAATGATTATAGATGATAGTGTTATGTATATACCTTATAATAAGAACAAGATTGAGGCTTCTTGGTGGTGTTTTTGGCACGACACAACAGCAACAATAAGGAGGCAGCAGAATTTGGTTTTCTAGGGTTTCTCTTGAGTGTTTCTTGAGGTTCGGTTATTTTGGGTGGAGATCAAAAGGATATGGCCTATTTTATTGGAGTTGGCCGACTTTTAGAGAGGGGAGGGAGGCATGGATCGGCCCCTAGGCCCAACCCACAACATCTATGTCAAATTCCATCAATTCCCTTATTTCTTAAATATTTCTTACACGTAACGATTTTTTTAGTACAAAATTAAATATATACTTATTGAGTTTTCGGTTCAAGTAACTAAGTAATGTGTTATAAATATTATTGGCAGCTCATATAATTATCTTATGGGGCCTCATAATCATTTCATGTCATATTTGTTTCGTTTTCATAGGTTTTGTGCTTTATTTGTAAGTTATATATGTTTTAATTAAATTTCAAAGTTATGAGGGCATTTTGGTCTTTTAATACGTTTTAGATTTTCGGGTTTTACATTAGGAATTTCGAGTATCATCCCTTGGTGGACGATCTTGCCAATCTCTAGAATTTCTACCGTAGTAGTTTCCACGATATCCTCCTCCTCGATATCCTTTATAAACATAATTGGCTTCAGCTTCGGGACCTCCCATGGGTTTGTCATCACACTCGGATGATGAGTGATTTCCACCACAATGGGTACATCCCTCACTCATTTCTTTGATTTCTTTTTGGATACTTTGGAATTTTGAATCGATTTTAGAGGTAAGATCTTTCATCATATCCATGATTTTGGAATCTTCATTCGTTCCTTCCGCGAATGCAACGGATTTACATTGAGGTTTGGTTTTGGAATCCGTAGACCAATCGAGCTTAAGAAGTACACGGTTTTCTAATAAAGTGTAAGCTTCGTTAGGGGTCTTATAAAGGAAAATTCCTCCGGCATCAAGTATGCCTTGAGTTGTGTCATCGAGACCATGGTAAAAGATTTGAATGATGTTACCACGAGACAATCCATGCCCATGACAACTTCGGAGCATGTTTTTCATTCGAAGCCAAGCTTCGACAAGATTTTCTCCTTCCTTTTGAGTAAAGCTACGAATTTCACCTAAGAGACGATCAAACATGGCCGGAGGAAAGAAACGTCCAACAAATGCTTCTCTCATTTGGTCCCAAGTTGTGATCACTCCGGGGCTTAATTCATTATACCAAATTTTCGCTTCTCCGGTGAGAGACGATGGAAGAAGTTTGAGTCGGATTGCATTTGCATTGGTATTTCCATAACGAAACATGTCACAAATTTCAAGAAAACCGGCGATATGTTTGTGTGGATCGGATTTAACTCGACCATCAAATTGGTTGTCTTTAATCATCGAAAGATGATGACCTTTGATAGTAAAGTTTTCTCCAAGATTAACGGGAACAATGGCGGCTGCGGGTGTAGGAGCTACAACCCTATTGGTATCCCACATAGGTTGATCGTCGGCCATTGGAAATGGTAATTCGAGAAAAAGGTTAACGATTGGATGAACTTCGGAAAGGTTTTCAAACGGTGGGTTAACGGTTTTTGGTATTCTTTGTTCGGGTGGAACAAATGGTGTTCTCTTTTTGCGAAATAATCTTTTGGGATTAGACAATGGTGTACTCAACTCGTAGCTTTAAAAGCAAGTGGTCATACAAGAGAAAAACGAGCCCTATCGAAAAGGATGTAAAATAAAAATTAAAAACTAAACAATTTTTTTTTTATTTATTTTTTTTAGGAACAGTAGCAAGTGAACCGGCGGTTGGGGAAATTGAACCGGCGGTTTGGAGATGAAAAAGTTTTACCGAAGGTTTGAACCGGACGGTTGAGAGGCTGAACTGGCGGTTCGGAATTTTTTTTTCTTTTTTTTTTTTTTTTTTTTTTTTTTTTTTTTTTTTTTAAGTTTAAAAGTTTACCGAAGGTTGAACCGCCGCGGTCGAAGGTTGGACCGGCGGTTTGGATGTTTTTGATTTTTACCGAGAGGATGGACCGGGCGGTCGAAGGTTGGACCGGCGGTTTGGTCTGATTTTTGGGTTTACCGAGAGTAGGACCGCCGAGGTCGAGGTTCAGACCGGCGGTTTGCAGAGAATTTTTCTAATTTTTTTTAGAGCTTACAATAACGATTACGAATACGAATTGAAATACGAATTTGGACAAAAATTATAAACAAAAACTTCACAAAGAAAACGTGATCAAATCCCCGGCAGCGGCGCCTAAAACTTGATGTGCCCGTTAGAGTGCAAGTTTTAAATTTATAACACGATCTACCAATGATTCAAACGCAACACATACGAGCAAGTATACTCGTCCGTGTGTAGTAAAAGATGAAATGGTAAGCCGAGGTCGTTCACAGGGATTTGTTTAGTTTTTGGGATGTGAGTTTTGAATATAATATCAATCTTGTTCAATGATTCTAATAGCAAGCAAATAATGATGATTTAAATTCAATATATTAAAACTACACTTGCCTAGACTAGTTTTGCACAATTCTCTTGATATGATTATGACAATGATTCCATTTGATTATGATCAATGAATTAGGAGGTGTTCTAATTCAATTAGTGGGTATACTAATCCTATTGCTTCCAACACTTTCAATCCTCGTCAAGATTTTAAGATGACAAAAACAATATTTAAGATTTGATCAACCAAGACTAACACAACTAAATCACTTGATTCGCTTTCGTTTCACAAGCAATTGACAACCACACTATTTTAGTTTTCCAAGTTAAACCAAGTTACTTATGAAATGGTCAATACATAAGGTAACACCCTCATAGACAAAGGTTTACAACTAATTGACTAACAATGTCTTTTTCAACCCATTACACTATTAGCAATTAACCAAACTTGACAACTCTTTGGTGGAGAAAACTCTTAATAGCACAATTCGATCTTAGTATTAGCTTTTCGTTTAACTAGAACCATGGAGTCAAAATCAACCGAGAATCATATCACAAACATCATCTAGGCAAGTGCTCAAAGCACTTAGCCACTCATGGCAAACAAAGAAATAACCACAAGAAATTTATCACTTGAAAACATAATTAAAAAGTCTTACAAAATTTGTAATGATGATTACAAGAATTAGGAACACTTGTGAGATGATCAAAAAAGATTCCTTGAATGATTAAATTGATGATTGGTGAATGTAAGCTTCTTCTTTTCCTGCGTTTTTCTTCCCTTGTCGCCCCTTGAGAGTGTGAAATAAGTTGTAGTAGTTGTTGATTATTGATTAGTTGTAGATAGATTATAAGATAGTAGCCTCCTTTTTGTATCTCCTTCTTTTTCTCATTGCCAAGCATACATATATATAAGATGACTCCCCTTGGTCACCAAGCAAAATACTTGAGCCCAAAGTGTCATAAAAATTCTGCACTTGGAGTAAATGAAGTGTAATGACAACCCATATGAAGAGTTAGTTCATTAAAGATAGCCATTAAGTGTGCCAGCATTTGCATGAACCCAAGGTTTGAAGTATCGACCTAAGGTTCAGATTCTGGCCCAAGGTTTGGAGTAAGGATGGCATGGCATTATTGAACCTTGGGTTGAACTTGAGCCCTAGATGTATTTCTTGAACCTTCGGCTGAAGAAGCAAGCCATAATTCTTCACATATAACTTTTCATTTATTTCATCAATTCTTGATCTTTTCTTGAACATGGAAATCATTGTAATCTTGATTCTTTATCTTTGACGATCCTTTCAAAGCCTTGATTGTGAGAAGAATCTTATGTTTGTGCAAAAGCTCATGATTTAACACCTTTTCTTCATCTTTTTAGCCATTTACTTGAACTTGATTGTACCTGAACCTGAATACATCTTTTGTACCTTTTTAAGCATAATATGTTCACAAATACAACCAAATACAATGCATAAACATAGAAATAACGCGACTAAAACATGTATAAAATGAGCGTTATCACAGGCCCACCTAATAATTTAACACCATGTACCGGACGAGCAATATTAGGCGGGAAAACGCCTACAAGCATGCTTCTAGGGTCTTTCCTAGGCCAAAAAACCTTGGTTTTATCAACATTAAGGTGTAAGCCACACCGTGGTCCATCCTTCATAATGAGCTCTAAAACCTTCCCCACGACCAAAGTATCTCCAATAATAGTACCATCATCTAGATACCAAGCTTGAAAGGAAAGACTAAAGGAGTCTCTAATCTTGCATACCACGAGATGCAACACTAGAGCAAAAAGAAGAGGTCCAAGTGGATCACCTTGTTGTACACCATGGTGCGACCATAATGTGTGTTCTCCATAGTATAATCTAGCTGGGTTGGAGTAACAAAATTCAACCCAACGAGAAATGGCAGGACAACGCAGGCGAACCTCCTGTAACATGACCTCACGGTCTACCAAATTGAAGGCGTTTCAGAAATCCACCAATAACATCGAGAGGCCCTCCTCATCACCACGGTTTTCGATAAACCTATTCACAGCGTGAAGAATAGCCTCCCCTCCTCCAGATACCCCAACACCAAACTAAAGATCATTTAAATAACCATCTAAGGAATGACCGATCATAGAAGCACCAACCTTGGAGACTAAATGCCTCCAAACAGTACCCACAGCAATGGGGCGGATACCACCTCCGGGCTAGATTAGCGGTGTGAGAGGAGCACTAGCAATAAACTCACCCAATGCCCTAGGGCATTTACCGTCAAGAAAAAGATTTACCACGCGGGTGATAGAATCGATTAACTCATCGAAAATAGCCACAGCAGCCTCACTAAAACAATCCAAAAGGTGTTGGGCGCGCAAACCATCTCGACCACAAGAGGTACCACGGGGGAAACTCTTAATCATATCAAGAACCACAGCAGGAGATGCAACGAGGTTATGATGATCAATAGGTATATCTGGCCGAGAAGGAGTAGAATTGAAGGGATGTTTAGCTTTTAAGTCCTCAAGAGTGATGTCATTATAAGGAGCAACACCTGAAGAAGAAAGAACTCGGACAGCCGTGGTATAATGACCATCACAAATCTTCCTCTTACATTGCTTGACATTACGCTCACCCAAGTCCGAGTTACCCTCATCAATATTAGACCATGCTGGGGAGGGTTCAGCTAAAACCTCTCTAACAAGCTGCAAACTACCACCAGGCATACCCCAAGAGCGAATGGCATTAGCAATATATTCTTCTTGGCGTTGGTGTTTAATAGCAGACCTACACTCCATGTTACTCCTCGGGCAAAAGGTTTTAAGGAGACAAAGAGGCAAGACTAATAGACTAACCCAACAAGAAATGTCCTCAGGTGTGCAGATTACCTTATCAAGAGCACCTTTTAAAACGCGAGAGAATCCCAAACGACACTTTGGAGGGATGGATTTGACAGTGTGCAACCCTTTAGAAAGTAAGGTGTCAAGTAAGTGTAAATCAAAACCATAATGCTCCTCCAAACCCGAACCCTCACCTTGAGTAATTTGTAACGAAGAAGGGACTTGTGGTTTGGCGAGATCAAATAACACAAACTTAACAACACCATCTTCATAATCAAGGGGTGACACAAAATCAGATCCATGCTGACACTTAGAACGAAGAGTATGCGTCTTAAAACAAATCCCACATAGCCAAAGACCCACACGTTTCAACATAACCTCAGCTGCATCGAAAACAACAAGATTAGTGGCCAAGGAAAGTTTGGTGGTGATTAGCGCGTCCTCACAGAAATGACGATCACGAAGGTGAGAGATCAGCGAGGTTTTGGTGAGCCCATTACCACTACCAACCTGACAACCACTTAAACCCGCAAAAGGACAATGAAACCGTATGATTGCCATAATAAATGGTGTCAAGGTACCACAAGTCAACCCATAAGTCAACCCAAAAGTCAAACCGTAGATATTCTAAGGACAAACTGCAATTAACGTAAGTTGTCTAGAGCCAAACCGCAATAAACTTCGAGTCGAAACGCAAGTCGTAACAGAGGCCAAACCACAAGCCTCTCAAAACGCAGCCCGAACAGAACCAAAACGCAAAGCTCCCAATCCACAAGGAACAAAATGCAAGCTACACAAAACTCAGTCCAAACAAGGTCAAAACGCAAGATCCCAATACAGTCAAAACGCAAGCCTGTTTTGGACAAAAGGGTGGGCCCACTAAGCAACAAACAATTTTCCTCAAAATGCAAGCCACCCACTATTTACCTCAAAATGCAAGCATGCACTGTTTACATCAAAATGCAGGACCTTTTACTGACAAAAGGGTGGCCCATGAAACAACCCGCAAGCTTGGTATATCCAACAGACAAAACCCAGAACTGTGCAACCTCGGGACCAAAACGCAGTCAAGAAGAAGAAGGTAAGCCACGAAGAAGAAATAAACAAACCTAAGCCACACCACAAACAAAGAAAAACCAACAGATATAAAAGAAAGGAGAAGGGTTTCAAGAACGAAACCATCAATGTTTTGGAGAAGCAAAACGTATGGACAAAAACCAAAACGGGTTTCGAATCGAAACCCTAAACATAACGGTGCAGATGGCAGAGAACTAGAACTAGAAATTCAAAACCAAAACTTAAAAATCTACAGGAAGATGGAAGAGTCCATACGTGATCGATCATGGAGGTAAGGCCATGAATCGCCCACACAGGGGAGAGAAAAAGGTGTGTTATTATTATTATTATCATTATTATTTATCATTATTTATTTATTTATTTATTTATTTATTTATTATTATTATTATTATTATTATTATTATTATTATTATTATTATTATTATTATTATAATAATAATAATAATAATAATAATAATAATAATAATAATAATAATAATAATAATAATAATAATAATAATAATAATAATAATAATAATAATAATAATAATAATAATAATAATAATAATAATAATAATAATAATAATTCATTTATATAATAGTTTTTATTATTTATAATAAGCAGGTGAAGCTTTGGACAGACCCAAACAAGTTGAAGATAGCAGCGATCAACAGGCAAAACCGGCTGGCGAATACGAGTTCTAGCCTTCATGGATCCCATTCGTTAGCTGTTATACGCGATAACTTCGTAAGACACTTTATAATCATAAGGTGAAGCTTTGGACAGACCCAAACAAGTTGAAGATAGCAGCGATCAACAGGCAAAACCGGCTGGCGAATATGAGTTCTAGCCTTCATGGATCCCATTCGTTAGCTGTTATACGAGATAACTTCGTAAGACACTTTATAATCATTATATATATATGTATATATATATATATATATATATATATATATATATATATATATATATATATATATATATATATACATATATATATATACATACATACATACATACATACATACATACATGAGATTTCGTCGTTACAACACATGTGGGACCCACATGTCCCCGCCAAAAAGGTTGATTTCACTAGTCCATATATGAGATTTCGTCACACATGTGGTATTTTGAATGGCCACACAGTAACTTATTTATGTGACTAAATGTACCAGAATAAAATAAACAGCCACACTTGATCCGACTTTTGTGACAATTTCGGAATTACATCTGAGGCTACAACCACACATTTGAATATTTTTGTGACTAGAGGTATCTGGTAAAACTTGTTTTGATTATTTAGTCATTTATAATTTGGGACGTGTGACAGATACAAATAAGTTTGAAACATTAGTCACGCTATATATATACATATGTGACAAATATATGTCACACAATTGAACAGTGTGACCAAAATCCATATATGGTCACATGAAGTAATTGTGTATGTGGCTAAATCATATACTCAAGTTTGTCACACATTATTTAAAAGTGACTGCTAGTTTTTGTTGAAAATTTAGCCACATATGAATTTGAAATGTGTGACAACTGAAAAGTAAGTTTGAAGCATTAGTCACGATATGCATTTAAAAGTGACAAATATATGTCACACACTTGAACAGTGTGACTAAATGTCATATATGGTCACACTAAACCATAGGCATACATGATTAAGTGTAACCAAAATTCGATACATATGGTCACTTAAGTTAATATGTGTGTCTAAAGTTTAGTGTGTGTTTGCTTGCCAAATCCTAATGTGTATGGTCACATTTAATTGTAGCACAATCATGTGACTATAAGCTATACAATAGTAACACCATATCACAAATGTGTATCTAAATTATGTTTATGACCACATTATAAGGGTATTATATGTGACCAATACATTCAAAATAGTCACATTGTGAAATATTCATGTGACTATTTTTTATTATTTTAACATAAATTTTGTCCTAAATGGTCCTAGTATGCAATAGTCAAAAATTTCAAAATCTCAATGTTTTGGCTCCATTGTAAGCATTTATGTTGTCTTTAATCCTATCTAGTTGTTCAACAACCACATTGTAACATATTATATCTTTTTTTTTCCTGCATTATATAATAACCCAGTTATCATCAACTCTTTATCATATCAATTGCTTTTCACCATGGATGCACAAAATGGTTGTCAAATGGTCTGCATTGACTGTTGGGTTGAAAGTGAAAACAAGGCTGGATTGACCTTTTTTGCAAGGCGTCCCCCTTATACGGATTTCAGGTGGTATGTTTGTCCAGTGTGCCTTGAAAGAAGGGGAACCCCATCTTATACTGGTAGAGGTGGTGTTACAAGGGAAAACACAACTACAACAGATAGTAATGGATATGTAATTGGCTTACATATTAATGCATCTACAAGAGTTGGTGCTTACTTGGGCAGTGGTGATGAAGAAATTGAACCAACTGCAACTCAAACAGCAAGTGGAGTATGCCCAAGTCAAGCACCAAGTGAGGAACTTGCTACTCAAAAACCAAGTGAAGAATCTGCAAGTCAAACACCTAATGAAGAACCTCCAACTCATAAACCAAGTGATTCACCTGGTAGTCAATTAACCAAGTGAATCACCTGCAAGAAATGCTATGTTGTCTATCAGTGTAAATGTAATTTAACTGATATGTTGTAATTAATATGTTATTAACAATGCAGTATGGTTACTACTTTTTTTGGTATGTGTTGACTTTATAAGTCAAACTGGGTTATTCCAAACACTCCACAATGTGATATTAGTCACATTGAGTGTTTGTGTGACTAAATTCAAGATGTTATATATGGTCACATGAAGTATTTATTTAGGTGTCTAAAGATTAGAGTCATATTTTGTCACACATTATTTAAGTGTAGTCACAATTCGATACATATGGTCACACATTTCTGACTGCACATTGACTACTTTTTCAACCACTATTTTTTTCAACAAATTGCCTGCAATTGAGAATCTTTCATAGGTAATACTGGTTTTTTCAAACAAATTCCTGCAATTGAGAATCTTTCATACCAAACACTGTTTTTTTCAACCAAATGCCTGCACTATATAAAGGCATAACCACATACATGAAAACTACATATACTAAAAAACTGTAACAAAAAACAACAATTGAAACAATGAGGGCCAACAACAAACCAGGTATTCAACATTGTGTTTTTCAACTATACATGTTTATCTCATAAGCAGTACTAACTATACATTCTAGCAGCCTTAACTCTAACTCTAGCAGCATAAACTCTTCAGCAGTTGTAATGTTGTAATGATCCCAAACAATTAATTATGTGACATATTCTTGGGTCCTAGATCCTTTTTCATCTTCTTGAGCAATTTATAAGCCATCTCATCATAAGTAAACTGAAGCTGGAGTCTTTTCTTCCCAAACAACATCTGATGTAGAATGTCTTTGAAAATTTTTAAAGGGTAATCCTTTTCTACAAGCATGTAGATCACCAACTCATTTACAGTTAAAGCATGTACTCCACATCCTTGAAAAAGTTTCCATTCCGTAACTGTGTTGTGCGTTAGCTTTCTCCAACATTCATCCTCATGACTTGGTTCAAACATTACCTTCAAGTAATTCGAGATGACTTTATCATAGATTTGTTCTGGTGTTTTATAACCAAATCTTTCTTTGAGTAACTTTCATAGAGCCACCATATCTTCTCTGTCAAAATTATGAACCATCTGATGAAAGCTTTCAAACCTTTGAGATGAACCATCATGCCTCTTAATATCATAATAAACTGTTTTCCCTTCAAATCCAGACTTGAAAGCAACAATGCGTTGTTTAACATTTAAAGGTTCTACATCCATGGCTTCTCCTTCAGGCTCTCCAACAGATACAACTGCAAGTTCAGTGTGAGCTTGCATTTGTTCTATATCAGCATCAGCTTGCTCAGTTTGCTCTTGGTCTGTGCTCTGCTTTTTCTCTGCTTTGTGCTCACTCTTCTTCTTTTGACTGCTTTTTCTTTCCAATTGTTCACCTGCTCTTTTTGAACTTGCTTTCTCTTCTTTCTTTTCTTCACTTCCCTTCACCACCTCATCATTCAAGAAGCTTTCAGTGTTTCTCTTGGCAATTGCATATAATTCTTCAATTATTTTATCATTCAACAATTTCAAATCCTTTAGTTTCCAATTGTCCATATTCTTCAAATACCTGCACATGAAAGCTCTTCTTTGTGCTGGAGTGGGTGGCTTGTTCTTCTTAGCTGCATATCTTTGTGCTGCATAGAACTTCTTTCTTCCATCAATAAGTTCTTTCAGCATCCTGGCTTTTTCATCTATTGAGTACTGATCTTGCTCTTCTTGATGTAGTTTCTTAGCAAGCTCACAATCAGCATCAACCTGAGCCCTTTCCTCATCCCATGCAGCTATTAACTATGCATTTTTAGCATCTTTTTCTTCTTGTATTCTCTTTTGTTCCAAAATTCTCTGATTTTCTGCTTCATACTCTTGTGCTAATTTCTTAGCAACTTCACCATCAAGTTGTAATTGCTTTTCTTTTGATAATGGTTTCTCCACAGGCTCTTCAATTAGAATCCCTTTACCTTTTCCTTGTACCTGTGGAGTTGATTATTTAGCTTTTGGCTTTGATGATGGATCTTGTATCACAACACCTTTGGTTACTGGTATTGATGTCTTCAGCTCAGCAAGTACACTAACAGCAGTTATATCCTCTGGTGTAGCAGTACTAGCTTTTGTACTACCAGCTGTAACTGGCTCACTAGCAGCAATAACTGGACCACTAGCAACACTAATACCCTGATCAGTAGCACTATCAGCAGTTGTAACCTTGACCAAATAGCTATCAATCACAACTTGATTCCCTTGGTTATCAGCAATTACAAAATCTATTGGATCACTCTCTACGCCAATACTTTTACCCTCTTTAGCCTCTTGATGAATGTGTAAATACTCATCATTTTATGCCCATTTTAGACCACACAAACGACCAAAAACACCAAAATAGACCATATTATACTGCAGATATCCTTGGTTTGTGTTTTTATGTGTTTCTGGTACAAAAGGATCGAAAACAGGGCAAAAACAGTCAAAACAGAACACAAGATTGGAAAAGCGTGAAAAGCCAAGGCTGGAATGGAAATTACGAGTTTGGAACGGGATTAGGCTCAAATTGTCAAAGTTAACCCTCAAAAATATCAAAAGGGTCAATATTGGTCCTTGGACATATTTTCAGAATGTTGCATATTTGGTCCCTTAATTTTCAGAAATGACACATATGGTCCCTAAACTTTAAACCAAAATTTATCCTAAACCTAAACTAAATAACCTACACACTAAACCCGGCCACAATCCTTTATCCTTACCCATTTAACCCAATAATCCCACAAGCCCACAAATAAAAAAAACCCAAGCCCATTAACCCTTTAC
The DNA here is from genome assembly GCA_021014915.2 of Artemisia tridentata subsp. tridentata. NCBI lineage: Eukaryota > Viridiplantae > Streptophyta > Magnoliopsida > Asterales > Asteraceae > Artemisia > Artemisia tridentata. The sequence continues at coordinate 195,427,310 of CP139501.1, read as the reverse complement.
CCCGTATACCCTTAGTTAACACAAAGGTCTAACTTCGGTCAAAACCTTTCCCTTCTTCCCAAAACCGCCAAAACCACAAAACCAGGATACCACCATCCTGACAAGCGACAACAAGCCACCCTCCCTCATGCTTTTCACTTACACACGCTATCCTCCCCCTACACTTAGCTATCAATCACACCAACCTTCCCATGTGCTAAAAAGGTTAAAACCCACTTGGTCTACTTTTCCCGCCAAAACTCAAATCAACGACCAGGATTGATTGAGCTCAAATGGACGATTGGGATTTGATGAGGAATGATCAGTGAAGCTTTTGGGATGTATAAAAAGAAAAGAAGCCAAGAGAAATACTCTGTCACCGTTTTTAGACCACAATTTCGTAGTGTAGAAATTTAGTTAAGTTTTTATTGTCATTTAAATTTCAGTTAAATGTAATTTGATTTCAGATTTATTCAACTTTTACAAGCATTGTACTTAACTTTCATGTTTAATTCAAATTTAAAGTTTTTCTGAGTAATTCGAATTTTATTTCTAGATTCCTTAAATTAGATAACAAGCTCATTTACTTTTCTTTAAGCTCTCCTGAGCTTATTTTAGCCTTTGTTGAATTTAATTTCATGAATTCAGTTTTAATTTCAAAAGTCAAACTTAGTCAAAAAGTCAACCAAGGGGTCAATTAAGCAGTTTGAAGAATAAGCTGATGTGACAAGCTTATTTGGGTATATTCTGGCTTATTGGATAAGCCTGGGTTGGATTATTAGTTGGGTTCATTCAGGATCAGCAGTTCACTTGTGAGTCTCTAATTTCCTTTCTAGCTTATTTTATGCTTATTGTGATCAGCTTATTTCACCACTTATTTGCCTATTATTTCTGTTTCTTAGATTAAAAATAGATTAAATAATGATAGTTTAGATGAAATCATAGCTCAAATTAGATAGGAACAGGGTAAAATTGCAAATCAGTTTAGTTAAGTAGTGTTTGGATTAGCTTCTATTTTGTCTTGTACTGTTCATTTGCACATCAATAAGTTTAGATTAAGCTGTATTAAGGTGTAGTGATCACTTATCAGTAGGGTTTTTGAGGTTTTTAGCTTATTAATAGGAATTTGACTTATAGGGTGATTTTTGTGTTTTTAACTGCCAAAATAAGATCAGATAAGCTGAGCTTATTTGGATCAATATTTTTAGCATTTTTTAAGTTCCATTTAGTGTTTTAAGTGTAGGATTATAACTTGGTTCTGTTCCATTGGCATTTTTAGAGTTAAGTTCAAATAAGTCTTTCTGCTGCATCAGTTCATACTGAGATTTTCTCAGCTTTTTCTATTGAATGTATCTGCTTATTTAGTTGTTCCCTTTGCATGATTTTTGTTGTTGTCAGTAGCTTGCTGGGTAAAGTTTATCTGTTTCAGCTTTATTCTGTATTGGTAGCTTGTTTTCTAGCTTATTTCTTGTCTGCTAAAAGCCATGCAGAACTGCCCTGAGCCTGCACAGCTTTTTGTGTTCCACACCATCTGATCTAAGCCTCATTTCTATAAGAAATTATGTTTAGAATTTGGGCATTTTTGGAATTTAAGCAGTCTGATATATGAGCTTTAAGGTGTAGCTTTTGGATTCCCCAAATAAGCTTGTGCCTAGCTTATTGGACTGCTGCAATTCAGCCTGCCACTCATCTTTTCCTGCACATTTGGTGCAGCTGTTCTACTGCTTTTCAACTTATTTCTTTTGCTTCTTTGATCTTCTTTAGTGTTTTTAAGTGTCAATTAGTGTATTAAACTGTTTCTGAGCTTTTGATAATTTTTGGTCAACCTTAGCTTATTTTTAGCTTATTTGCAAACTGCTTATTTGTCCCATTCTGCTTATTAGGTTTAGATAAGTTCTGCTTTTATTTTTCCTAGCTTTTAAATTTAATTTTAGATTTACTCAAAATTTTCCAGATTTTTCTGTTTTCATTTTCTATTTTTAAATCATTTAAATAATTTTATTTATTTTTAAATTCATAATTAACAATTAAAAAGTCAAAAAAAATATTTTTCTTTTTCCCAAAATTTTCTTTTGTCATTTAGGATGTAGGAAAAATAGATTTGTACCCGTAGAGTTTATATTTCATTGTTTTGACGTTTTTAGGTTCGTTCTCGTTTCCCGTTTTCGTTAATTCGCGTTTTTAAGTTTTTTCTTTTACGTTTTTAATCTAGTTTGTTTTCTTAAATTGTTTTTCTCGCCTTTTAAATCGTTTTTTTAATTTATGTTCACATACCTTAGCTTAGAAACCAAAAATCCCACTTTTATTCACCATTCACTGCACGCAATCACGATTCGAGATCACGAATTCCATTCACGCCTTCGTTGGGGATAACGACCCGGGAATACAACTTCCACTGTATTCTTTGGGAAAAATAATGTATTGATTCCCTCGGATCAAATTTTGGCGCCGCTGCCGGGGAAGGCTTGACGCGAATTTTTAAATCTCGTTTGTCGTTGCGTGTTTTGAAGACCCTTCTCCCGAGAAGTTATCGTTTTCTTCGTAAATATTTTCTTATAAAAAACCCAAAAAGATTTTCATTTCAAAATTTATTTTCCCTTTATATTTTTCAAAATGTTTCTAAAAAACCAAAAATATTCTTCGTATCTCTCTTATCCGTTTAATTCTTTTTCTCACCCTCTATTCGTTTAATTCTTTTTATGTCTTCATCTTACAACTATGGTTGTGAATGGTGTGGGGGACCTCTTAATGGTGGAAATTGTCCCGGTTGTAGCATTGTAAATTCGGGAAACGGGTTTGTCTATGACCAAAATCCCTACAATGAAACACCCGACCTTTTCAACCAACCCCCACAACATCATATGGAGACATGCTTGTGTGAATTTTGTGGAGGTTGTCCTCATCCGGGATTTGAATGTCGAACGGGAGACATGCTTGTCTATGAGCAGAACCCTTATAACAATCAGACATCGTCCGGATTTGACACATCTTCATATTATTCACCGCCACAACAGTTTTACTGTTGTGAATACTGTGGAGGTCCGCACTATAATTCCGATTGTCAAACAAGGACCCCGCTTGTCTATGAGCATGGTCCTTGTAACAATTATGATTATTCGTATCATGACCAACCTCCACAGTATCAACCAATTTAAACGCAGCCTCAGCCATTTCCTCAAGAATCATTCCAAGAAATTCATAATATTAGGAATGATCTTCTGGATTCTGCTTTCAAAGATGTATTCCAAAAACTTCATGATGTGAGGTATGCATTTAATGCTTGGGCTGCTAAACAGACCAAAGAAGATCATCATGGTGAATCTATGGAAGATTTACTCGCCATAGAACGAGCAGCACACAATCGTTTCTTGTTTAATCAGGCGTGCATGCTCGATGACGAAGATGACGACGACGAGGAAAGTACTATTCCTTTGAGTGATATTATTTCTCAACTCCCTCAGTCTATTGCAATCACGTCCATCCTTCCCTCTCAGTCTAAACCCGAGGACTCTCTTATTATGGGGGATGAGCCTCTTAGCACTGTTCCTGAAAAGGAATCGGACGAATTCATAAAGTCTAGTGCTGAGAACCTTGTCCCAATCCCAAGTGAGTCTGAGGATATATCTGACAGTGAATGTGATTCGTCTATTTGTAGTGATCATCCTCTTGACACTACTGATGATTTTTTTCGGGACGTTTTCTAACCCCCTCTTCAATTCAAATGATGATTTTTCCTCTAGTGATGACGAATCACTTTCTGATGAGGACGTTTCTAATGAAAGTCTCGAAGTCCATTCGAATTCTCTTTTTGAATTTGATGACGAGTACTTTTCTAGCATAAATCCTCTCTTTGATGAAGAGTTAGAGAACGATGAGGTCAAGGACTCTATCACTCATAAACTTGATGATATGACCTCAGTTCTTAATCCCGATATTCTTCCTTCTCTGACATATGTGACGTTGCCCTTTGAGGATCGCCATTATATTAATTTCACATATGTCGTTCGAGTTTTTCTACCTTTCTTCTCCTATAAGGTAGATTGTCCTCTCATTCTCTCGTTTGGGAATGAGGACAAAGTTTTTGATCCCGGCATCTTAATTTATCATTCTTTTGAGCCGGTTGTATCTCATCGGAGTGGAACTTTCATGTACTTCAATGTTTATCCAAACATTTTGAACGAAAGTCTGATGGAGATTTTCTCTTCCACTTACTCCCCTATGGAAAATGAATTCGGGGTCGAGTCAAGCTAGTGACTCGGTGAACAAAAACATTAGCATTACATGGGTGACAACCCATGTTTCTGACTTCTTTCTACTTTCTAACACTAAGTGTGGGGGAATTCCTCTACTGTGCTTTGTTTTTTGTGTTGTTTGCTCTTGTTTGCAGATTTCCCAAAGATCGTGATGATTGATGCGCCTGTTTTCAATCCAGCCGCCCAATATCCGATCTTGTTGCTAACATTTATCTAGGGATATCTTTTCAACCTTTTTTGTGAAAAATAGAGATTTCTTTTCCACACTTGGCTATTAGTATTACCTTTTTACGTTCTAAGTGGCGGCATAATAGCCGGTACTTTGAATATTGAGGGCAATATTCAATTCTAAGTGTGGGGGGGAATTCTCGCGAATTTTGTCACATATGTACCTTCTAGTGCCCTAGTACCCCCGTTTTGGCCAAAAATTTTAAATTTTTTTTCGTTTTTAGATAAAAAAAAAATAAGTGTTTAGTCTTGATTAGGTTAGAACAAAGGGAATCCCGACTCTGCTAGAGTGTTGATCTAGCTGCTTCCTTAACGTTTAGACTAAGGTTTTACGATTTGTGCAAATGAAAATGCTAAGCGTAGAGTAGTTGGTTCTCTTTAGAGCTTATACAAGTAATCTATGGCTTTTCCTCCCAGAAGCTCCTAATTGGACTAAAATACGTGCTGTTTTCAAACTTTTGAACGCCAAAATCATGTTGTTATGCAAAAATTTTTTTTATACAATTTTAATATAGAGCCCGAGTTCAACTTTTTATTTTAATTTTTGAGAAAGCATATATGTAAATATATATATATATATAAGTTTATAAAAAAAAAATGAAAAAATGAAAAAGAAAAATAAGAAAATGGAATGATATTGCAAAATGCAATAAATTTTGATGTTGTGAAAATAAAGATGTGTATGTTAATAAATATGGTAAATTTGCTTTCTCTTAAATTTAAATCGGAAGTTGAACTTGGATTCGTCAATTTTGTATAAAAGTTAAACGGTAATTTAGTAGATTGTTGATTTCAAAGACCCGAAAGCTCCGGTATTATTCTCTGTGAGGTGTCAAAAGCCTGGTCACCTAAAACCTACTGGTTTGGGATGTACTGAGAAGAAAGCCGTTACATGGAGTGATCTCGTTTTTGAGTCTCTAATCTCTAAATGATCGTTTGTTGTTATCTATTTAAGTATTTAATACTAGCGTAGTGGGAATATCAAAAATCTTTGAAATCGAAATTCCGCTGATTCCGGTACTATTCTCTGTGGGGTGTCAAAAGCCTGGTCACCTAAAACCAACTGGTTTGGGATGTGCCGAGAAGAAAGCCGCTACATGGAAAAGGCCCTTTTGATCCTTAGATTTCCGAGGTTCCCGGTAAATTAGTATTTGACTTAAACGAATAACAACCATAATAAATGTCGATTTTTGCGGTCAAAATTTTGAAAATTAGCACAGTCACCTAATTGAATAAATTGTGGGAGTGAAAAGTTAAGCTTCGGCTTACATAGATTATTAGTATAAGTAGTGTTAGCATTTTACAAAAACGTTTGCACATTTAGTTTAAGCTTAGTTGGGAGTATAAAAAGAGGATGACGATTTCAATTCCCTGGAGACACCCATTTTGTGTGAATCCCGTTCCGTGATACCATTTTTGAAAATCAAGCATGTTATTTATTTTTGTTTTAGTTTAAATTTCTCACATTTAATAAAAAGTCAAAACGGGGTATACTTGGTATATTTTTGATCCTTTCATTACTTTATATGATCGGATTGCTAGGGACTAGCAATAGCTTAGTGTGGGGGATTGATGAGTGTGTAAATACTCATCATTTTATGCCCATTTTAGACCACAAAAACGACCAAAAACACCAAAATAGACCATATTATACTGCAGATATCATTGGTTTGTGTTTTTATGTGTTTCAGGTACAAAAGGATCGAAAACAGGGCAAAAACAGTCAAAACGGAGCACAAGATTGGAAAAGCGTGAAAAGCCGAGGCCGGAATGGAAATTACGAGTTTGGACCGGGATTATGCTCAAATTGTCAAAGTCAACCCTCAAAAATATCAAAAGGGTCAATATTGGTCCTTGGACATATTTTCAGAATGTTGCATATTTGGTCCCTTAATTTTCAGAAATGACACATATGGTCCCTAAACTTTAAACCAAAATTTATCCTAAACCTAAACTAAATAACCTACACACTAAACCCGGTCACAATCCTTTATCCTTACCCATTTAACCCAATAATCCCACAAGCCCACAAATAAAAAAACCCAAGCCCATTAACCCTTTACCCTGTATACCCTTAGTTAACACAAAGGTCTAACTTCGGTCAAAACCTTTCCCTTCTTCCCAAAACCGCCAAAACCACAAAACCAGGATACCACCATCCTGACAACCGACAACAAGCCACCCTCCCCCATGCTTTTCACTTACACACGCTATCCTCCCCCCTACACTTAGCTATCAATCACACCAACCTTCCCATGTGCTAAAAAAGTTAAAACCCACTTGGTCTACTTTTCCCGCCAAAACACAAATCAACGACCAGGATTGATTGAGCTCAAATGGACGATTGGGATTTGATGAGGAATGATCAGTGAAGCTTTTGGGATGTATAAAAAGAAAAGAAGCCAAGAGAAATACTCTGTCACCGTTTTTAGACCACAATTTCGTAGTGTAGAATTTTAGTTAAGTTTTTATTGTCATTTAAATTTCAGTTAAATGTAATTTGATTTCAGTTTTATTCAACTTTTATAAGCATTGTACTTAACTTTCATGTTTAATCCAAATTTAAAGTTTTTCTGAGTAATTCGAATTTTTATTTCCAGATTCCTTAAATTAGATAACAAGCTCATTTACTTTTCTTTAAGCTCTCCTGAGCTTATTTTAGCCTTTGTTGAATTTAATTTCATGAATCCAGTTTTAATTTCAAAAGTCAAACATAGTCAAAAAGTCAACCAAGGGGTCAATTAAGCAGTTTGAAGAATAAGCTGATGTGACAAGCTTATTTGGGTATATTCTGGCTTATTGGATAAGCCTGGGTTGGATTATTAGTTGGGTTCATTCAGGATCAGCAGTTCACTTGTGAGTCTCTAATTTCCTTTCTAGCTTATTTTATGCTTATTGTGATCAGCTTATTTCACCACTTATTTGCCTGTTATTTCTGTTTCTTAGATTAAAAATAGATTAAATAATGATAGTTTAGATGAAATCATAGCTCAAATTAGATAGGAACAGGGTAAAATTGCAAATCAGTTTAGTTAAGTAGTGTTTGGATTAGCTTCTATTTTGTCTTGTACTGTTCATTTGCACATCAATAAGTTTAGATTAAGCTGTATTAAGGTGTAGTGATCACTTATCAGTAGGGTTTTTGAGGTTTTTAGCTTATTAATAGGAATTTGACTTATAGGGTGATTTTTGTGTTTTTAACTGCCAAAATAAGCTCAGATAAGCTGAGCTTATTTGGATCAATATTTTTAGCATTTTTTAAGTTCCATTTAGTGTTTTAAGTGTAGGATTATAACTTGGTTCTGTTCCATTGGCATTTTTAGAGTTAAGTTCAAATAAGTCTTTCTGCTGCATCAGTTCATACTGAGATTTTCTCAGCTTTTTCTATTGAATGTATCTGCTTATTTAGTTGTTCCCTTTGCATGATTTTTGTTGTTGTCAGTAGCTTGCTGGGTAAACTTTATCTATTTCAGCTTTATTCTGTATTGGTAGCTTGTTTTCTAGCTTATTTCTTGTCTGCTAAAAGCCATGCAGAACTGCCCTGAGCCTGCACAGCTTTTTGTGTTCCACACCATCTGATCTAGGCCTCGTTTCTATAAGAAATTATGTTTAGAATTTGGGCATTTTTGGAATTTAAGCAGTCTGATATATGAGCTTTAAGGTGTAGCTTTTGGATTCCCCAAATAAGCTTGTGCCTAGCTTATTGGACTGCTGCAATTCAGCCTGCCACTCATCTTTTCCTGCACATTTGGTGCAGCTGTTCTACTGCTTTTCAGCTTATTTCTTTTGCTTCTTTGATCTTATTCAATGGTTTTAAGTGTCACTTAGTGTATTAAACTGTTTCTGAGCTTTTGATAATTTTTGGTCAACCTTAGCTTATTTTTAGCTTATTTTCAAACTACTTATTTGTCCCATTCTGCTTATTAGATTTAGATAAGTTCTGCTTTTATTTTTCTTAGCTTTTAAATTTAATTTTAGATTTACTCAAAATTTTCCAGATTTTTCTGTTTTCATTTTCTATTTTTAAATCATTTAAATAGTTTTATTTAGTTTTAAATTCATAATTAATAATTAAAAAGTCAAAAAAATATTTTTCTTTTTCCCAAAATTTTCTTTTGTCATTTCGGATGTAGGAAAAATAGATTTGTACCCGTAGAGTTTATATTTCATTGTTTTGACGTTTTTAGGTTCGTTCTCGTTTCCCGTTTTCGTTAATTCGCGTTTTTAAGTTTTTTCTTTTACGTTTTTAATCTAGTTTGTTTTCTTAAATTGTTTTTCTCGCCTTTTAAATCGTTTTTTTAATTTATGTTCACATACCTTAGCTTAGAAACCAAAAATCCCACTTTTATTCACCATTCACTGCACGCAATCACGATTCGAGATCACGAATTCCATTCACGCCTTCGTTGGGGATAACGACCCGGGAATACAACTTCCACTGTATTCTTTAGAAAAAATAATGTATTGATTCCCTCGAATCACCTCCCCTGAAACTTTGCCTTCATTCCCCCCCTGTTTGGGAGCATCCTTAGAAGCTTCAGAAGATTTAACCTTGTGTTTGGGAATTCTTGATCCTTTGACTCCTTCTAAATACCTAACCCTTATCTTCAAAACCTTTATCTCCCCACCTTGAGCTTTGATGACTCCTTCTTGAGAAGCAGCTAGTGTTTGCATATCAAAAATTTGTGCAGACAGCTTGGTATAGGTATCCTTCAATTCATTCAAAAGTTGCATACTATCCTCACCACTTCGGCTTGTGTTACCTAGCCCGAGAGGTGGATAATTGGAAAAGTTAAGTTCAGTCTCACCTCTAGGATGAACATCTGTACCCCCCATTGTTTCCATGTGACTGGGTCCTTCACCTGAATCAGGTCCATGTGGACCGGACTCATTAGAAGTTGTCTTGGTTCGGGTCTTAATGATGTTACCACTGTCCTGTGCTGCTGCTAAGCTAGACACAGTAGTGGCAGCCCTTGCCAACATGTCACTCTCCCCACCAGTGACAGCCTCATCTGCAACAGTTGGTATAGAACCACTAGCCTGAGGTAGCTCAGTGTTCTTGGTGTGAGTCCTACGTTTATAGGTCTTTTGTTGTTGTTGAGATGATGTAGCCAAAAGTGTGGGTGTGTGATGGGTACCAGCTGGGATTGCTGAACCTTTACCCATTTGGGTTTGGGCTAGTGCCACCATTGTTGGAAACAAAGGTGTCACTGTCCCTGAAAAATCTTTTTCATCCTTCCCCATATTAGCAAAAACCTTTTTGGTAAGGCAGAGAGTGGAATAAAACTCTTTTGTGACTTTTCTTATTTTCAAATTGGTTGTCCAAAAAGAGTTGCAAAAACCTTGGATATAGAAAATATTTACCTGAAGAACTATCCAAGTTCTTAACCATACTATCAAAAATTAATTTTGAAAAATTAAATCTTTGTTTATTTTCAGCCAAACAAATTATAGGAGAAGCTAAATTACTGCTAAATTCATTCCACGCAGTGGTCTTTGTACTTAGACACACTAAGACAGTATGAATTAAGAATTTCCATTGAGGAGAAAAATTACCTTAATTACATAAATGGTCACTGTGGTTTGGTGGTTTTTTCACTTTCAGTCACTGAAGTTTTTTTTTGACTGATTCAGTCACTGTAGTTTGCATATATTACGGATCCAGTCCAATTCCGAATAAAATGACCAAAAATCCCTTGTCATCTTCTTTTTCAAATGAGTAAATTACATAAATGGTCACTATGGTTTGTCTATTTTTTCACATTTAATCCTTTAGACTAACGATCGTTAGTCCTTTATACATTTTCGTCCGTATTTACACGTTTTCTTCCGTATTTACACGTTTTCGTCCGTTTTTACACGTTTTTGTCCGTTTTTACACGTTTTCGTCCGTTTTTACACGTTTTTTTCAGTATTTACAAGTTTTCGTCCGTTTTTACACGTTTTTGTCAGTATTTACACGTTTTCGTCCGTTTTTACACGTTTTCGTCACTATTTACACGTTTTCGTACGTTTTTACACGTTTTCATTCATTTTACACGTTTTCGTCCGTATTTACATGTTTTCATCTGTTTTTACACGTTTTCATCCGTATTTACACGTTCTCGTCCGTATTTACACGTTTTTGTCAGTCTTTACACATTTTCGTCAGTTTTAAAACGTTTTTGTCAGTATTTACACGTTTTCGTCTATTTTCACACGTTTTAATCCATATTTACACGTTTTCATCCGTATTTACACGTTTTCATCCGTTTTTACAGGTTTTTGTCAGTATTTACAAGTTTTCATTCGTTTATACACGTTTTTGTCAGTATTTACACGTTTTCGTCCATTTTTCTGCGTTTTCATCCATTTTTACACGTTTTTGTCCCTTTTTTTCACATTTTTGTCAGTATTTTCACGTTTTCGTCCATTTTTACACGTTTTCATCCGTATTTACACGTTTTCATTCATTTTTACATGTTTTTGTCAATATTTACACGTTTTCGTCTATTTTTACACGTTTTGTCCATTTTTACTCATTTTCATTGTATTTAAAGGTTTTCGTCCGTTTTTACATGTTTTTGTCTGTATTTACACGTTTTCGTCCATATTTACACGTTTTTGTCAGTATTTATTTGTGTAAAAATGGACGGATGTAAATACTAACAAAAACGTGTAAAAATGGATGAAAACGTGTAAATACAGACAAAAACGTGTTAATACAGATGAAAACGTGTAAATACGGATGAAAACGTGTAAATATGGATGAAAACGTGTAAAAATGGTTGAAAACGTGTTAATACTGAACAAAAACGTGTAAAAAACGGATGAAAACGTGTAAATACGGATGAAAAAGTGTAAAAAGGATAAAAATGTGAAAAAAGGGACGAAAACGTGTAAATATTGACAAAAACGTGTAAAATCGGACGAAAACATGTAAATACTGACAAAAACGGACGAAAACGCGTAAAAATTGACAAAAGTATGTAAATACTGACAAAAACGTGTAAAAACGGACGAAAACGTGTAAATACTGACAAAAACGTGTAAAAACGGATGAAAACGTGTAAATACGGATGAAAACGTGTAAATACGGATGAAAACGTGTAAAAATGGACGAAAACGTGTAAAAACGGTCGAAAACGTGTAAGTACTGACAAAAACATGTAAAAAACGGACGAAAACATGTAAATACGGATGAAAACGTGTAAAAACGGATGAAAACGTGTAAATACTGACAAAAACGTGTAAAAACGGACGAAAACGTGTAAATACTGACAAAAACGTGTAAAAACGGACGAAAACGTGTAAATACTAACAAAAACGTGTAAAAGTGGACGAAAACGTGTAAATACGGATGAAAACGTGGAAATACGGATGAAAACGTGTAAAAACAGACGAAAACGTGTAAATACTGACAAAAACGTGTTTAAAACGGACGAAAACGTGTAAATACTGACAAAAAGTGTAAAAACAGACGAAAATGTGTAAATACGGATGAAAACGTGTAAAAACGGACGAAAACGTGTAAATACGGTTGAAAACGTGTAAAAATGGACGAAAACGTGTGAAAACGGATGAAAACGTGTAAATACAGACAAAAACGTGTAAAAACGGATGAAAACGTGTAAATACGGACAAAAACGTGTAAATACGGACGAAAACTGTAGGATATTCACTATCACATAAACACTAGTTTGAGGCAAGATATGGATCGAATAGATGAGAAGTTAGAGAGAGAAAGTGGGAGCCTTTAGTGAGAGAAAGTAACTTGTGATCTATTAGCTTGAAAGGTCCAACCCTTCCCAAGTGTGGGAAGGGGTATTTATACTTCATACATATTGTGCCCCTAGCGGGCTGTGGAGCGAGCTGACAGTGGGTAAAGACCCGACCCACTCCACAATACTAATAAGGACTAAACTACTAATAATAATACTAATAATCCTATGAGCTATGATGTGCTAATAAGTACTCGGGGTGACCGAGTCTTCAACTGAATATTTATATTCCTAACAATCTCCCCCTAAGGGAGGTCACCCCGGAAGTAATGTTCTGAATTCTAGCACTTCATCCTTGGATCTTGACTTCATAGCTCGTAAACATCGATTCTTCAATATCATAGATCCTTGTGCATACAGCAGTGAACTTTTGATGACTTTTCCTTTGTCTTGAATGACTCTGAGTATTCTTCGAAAATATCATCCAAGATGTATCTTCAAGCCATCTTTCCGTAGTATGTCTCCATGTGATGTGATAATCTTCAAGCCGACATGCTCACACTATTTGGTGTCATGATCTTCAGCATCAGAGTTTGCAGAAGCTGTGTTAAAGGTCTTTAGGTTGATCATGACTTCTTTGATTAAGATGATGATGTAGTGTGAACATGTGGTAGAGGATTGGCATCTTTTCTGCAACCAGCTACAACATTCAACAGCTACAACCGCCAGAAGTTCCTGCATACGACAGTTAGCAACAAATCGACCGGTACTTACAGGTTTGGACTTCGAGATTGTTAACAGCATAGTGTGAAAACTTTCTCTAATCCTTACCAAGACCGTTCCTAATCGAAAACCCACAGAGGGCTTTTTAAGATCGTACCTTAGTATATCAACGATTAGGTGAGTCGCTGGAGATCACTCCACGACTGTAGACCGTTTGGAACCGTCGTGATCACTAAGCGTAATCCACAGGGAATTACCGAAGTGACCTGCTTTCAGGGCTGTTTGATGTTGACCCTGGCAGGAATTTCCATTCAATCATTGAGAATTACATTTGTAAATTCTCTCATAAATGTTCTGGCAGATTGCTAAGATCTGCGTAGGACTCATGAGTTTACAACTGGTGTCCTTAATGTTGAACAACCAGTGTAGAAATAATTCGTGTCCCTATGAGATCTAATTATGCATCTCGTGGCTCTAGAATCGATAGTGCGTTTTGATTTAGTGAGCAGAGGCTGGAGAGAACTGCCACCTTTTCAATATCATCTAACTCGGAGTGAGAGAGATGATAGAAATGTATTCAACTCCGTGACAATTGAAACAAGAATCCTTTGAGGGACCTTGAGTGGCTAGGGAGGGTTGTGCAGCGTATCACTGGGTCCATGATACTTTGTCTTCAATGTCAGCAATCAACTAAGTGATTCTGACAGCATATGTATTGACCCGGTTTCTGCCTAAAGTGTAAGGAGGGCTTCTTTCTTTTCACCATTTATCTTTACATTTCTTTTTCATTCTTCAACCCCTTCAGTGCTTACCGAGACTTTCTTACTAGTACCTTGTTGGGTTTGTTCCAGTACTAGTTCCATCTCAGTCGGCACTCTTCCCTTATTCACTTTTCTCCCTTTTTAATCATACCTAAGGACTTCTACACTAACTAGTGGATTGTCCCTGGGTAGATCCCTCCGGCTCTGGCGGGATCGTGGGAACTTGAGCCTAACCTAACCATCCTTATAACTCCATACATTAATTAAAATGGTCGGTCTTTGGTATTCTTCCACGATTGCCATAAACCAAATTTTTGAAAAATCTCTCAAAGTGTTCATGATTCTGAAACACATTTTTGCAAACACTTGAGAGTTTTATATTTTTCAAATGCTCCCCCTCAACATGTGCTCAAATGATTGTTTTATAAATTTGCACATGTTAGGTAGAGCTCGCACTTTTGAATTGATCAACTTTCAGTGAACATGACCGATTCGAGACACGTTTACATCACTGGCTAGGCCAGCTTGAAATTATTACCCGGCCTGGTCAAGTCCACAGAAAGTTTCTCGAAACGGTACACTCTACTCAGATACGTCTTTTTCGAGACACGTTTACATCACTGGTTAGACCAGCTTGAAATTATTACCCGGCCAAGACGCATCCTTTCGATTGATGACAGTTCAAGTTTCGTCAATTCATTTGTTATGTCTGAGCCCCACTCGCATGAGATGCCCAATCCTTTATGTTTTGTTAAAAACCATTTGCTCCCCCTCAATATGTGCATCGATATATGAAAGAGTTTAGCACATATGGGAGAGCTTGCTTTTATGTCCAAAACATTTTGCTCCCCCTCAATATGTGCATTGATATACAAAGCAGTTTAGCACATACGGGAGAGCTTACTTTAATTTCCAAATCATCACATTTTATCAGATTTCATATTTAAATCACATTCTCTCCCCCGATCAAAAATTTCAAACCATTTGAGATTTGTGATCCCAATTGATTTAAATAAGTTTAGAAATTTTGGGAGAAAATGTGGTCTGGTTTAAATGTATTCTGATTTCGGAGCATACTATGCTCCCCCTTAAGCAAAGAGGGAGATTCACTTGTTAATATACACAGATCACACTTAGAGTATTACAAGATCAGTGGAGAGAATTAGCTCATGTCGTTCTTTCCAACAGTCTGTAATCTCCTTCACGAACTCTACCACCAACGAAGCTTTCCAGGTTGCGAAAGATCCTTCTTGTTTTCAGCCTTCGCTCTATGGCTCTCATAAACTCTTTACTCCTCTGTACATCCAGATCAGTCCAGAATTGAGTGTTCAATTGTGGGTTGTGAGGATTGATCTTGACGTCTTTAACCCTGAAATCCAGTGCTTCATCGATCATTCTCAGAGTTCCATCGCTGAATTTATGAATCTCACTGAGTTGCATCATCATAGGAGTTCCATGCTGGTCAGTGAACTTGACGGCTCTTGGAGATTCGATCACTTTGAAGTCGCGAATGTACTCGAGACCCTTACGTTCCCAATTCGGCTTGGTGAGATTGAGTTTGGTCTGGTAGCTCTCAATCCCTAGTTGAAAATCACTTACCCTTTGCCTGATGACAAGACCCCGGATCCATAAGTTGACAGCAGTAGAAAGAGCCTTCTTGTCACGAGGAGGAAGATGATCCATGTGCCCTTGAAGATTCAGAAGGAAGAGATCCTCGAAGTCACTTGGAGGTAGATATTTGAAGTCGCTTTCAGCAATAATATACTCCTTCTGATCAGCACGACGAAGCACTATCCTTTTTAGATACTCATACCCATACATTGGGTGAATATCAACTTTGATGACACTCAAGATTCTTAGATGTGAGCGTATACCCTGACGACTACCCTCTCCTGCGTGCCGTTCAATGTAGAATCGTTTCTTGTGGAACCAGCAATGTGTGATCCCATAAGATGTAGTTATATCAAACTTGTGTTCTTCATTTGACCATAACTGATCAGGCACCATTTGTTCTAGCCCAATATCAGGGTAGTGAGCCGCCTTCATCTTGGTAATGGATAATGCCTGTCTGCCACCATTATTCCCGAAACGGAGATAATCCAGATCGTTGTTGAAGAAGAGATCAGCTTGAATGTTAACCTGACCTGGTGGACCATCAAAGGGAAGAGGTCGGTTGACGTTGTAGGAAAGGATTCGGTCATCAACTTGATCAGTAAAGAGTCTGTGACATTCTTCCATTTGGTATTGAAGATGATGCACATCAGGATGAAACACTTTGACTATTTCATACGCTGGACCTTCCAGATCGTGAGGAGTGAGATTTGTGATGCCTTTCTTCTTACAGAACCAAGTAATAAATGCCCCCATGTCATTAGTTTTTGCCAGCAATGAGTTCTCAGGAGGTGGGTTGTGTTGCGATGCAATAGCAGCTGCCCAATTGTTTTCAGGAACACTTGTGTCTGATGATGGGATAGACCAATCTGGTTCAGGAATGGGTTCTCGATCTTCCTCAGGTACGGGTTTCAACCAAGTTTCCATGTCTTCCCTGGTGGGGCGCTTTCTAGTGGAGTCTGAGTCATCAGGTGTATCTGTGCGTAAGAATTCCAACCACCATTTTTGATTAGGGTCAACTTTTGGGATATTGGTGTTAGCTGTGTCTTCTTCTTCATCAGTTTGAGAGGTCAGATCTTCTACAACCGATTCCTCATTCATGACAAAGTCCTCAGGAACTGGTGAGAATGAGGGCTTAAACTGGGTATCAACAGTTGTCCACGCAAGAGATCCAGCCTTTGAAACTCTCTTAGATGTGCTTGGGCCAGACGAGGTAGTGGCTTGGTCTTTTCCACCAGAAGATGCAGTGGGGTGATGATGAGAATGAGCTTGGGTGGACCCTGAAGCTCCTGAAAACCCTGCTGCTCCAGAGCTACCATCTGGTAGAGGAGGTGGAGGAGGATGAGGTGGAGAGCCAGGAGGTGTACGGGGTTTATCTTGTCTCCTTTTCTTCCTCTTCAGTTGTTCTTTCAGTTCAGCCATGAGGTAATCCTGATTATCACGATCCATCGATTTTTCCAAGGCTTTGTATAGCCTTTGATGATCTTCATGGCCTTGAAACTGACCACATTCAAACATTCTGTCGTAGAGAATTGATTTCATATCAGCTGTAGGAAGATCTCTGAATCGTGTTTTCATAGGAGCTTCCATTGCACATTTGACCGCCTCTTCTACATGAGCATCAACAACAACTATGACCTTTTGTTCAATATCAAGCTTTTCCAGCTTCAGCAATCTTTGCTCATAACTTTTCATCTTTTGTGTCATGTCGACAAGGAGCTTTGAGGCTGTAGTTAGCTGTGATGCTACGTCTGATGGTGGTTCTGGAAGTACGGTTGTGGTTGCGGTTGCTTCGGGTGAGGGAATTTCTATGACAGGTGCTGGTGTAGGGACTGGAGCTGTCATGAGTCTAATGCCCGACGAGTCTTGTTCAATGTGCACCGACACCATTGACTCAACTTCTTTCTCATCCTGTGTTTTTCCAGTCTCTGTAACGAGATCGTTGGCTTTATCCATGAGAAATTGATCACCATAGTTAAAGTCTGGTTCTAGGTTTTTGAGGGACGACAAGGTGCCTGTAGACTCCGTTGGTTCATTTAGGTGAGTTTGCTCATCATCTTTTATTTTCAAATTCTCATGCACATCGGGGTATGCTGTAGCTATGAACTCTTCATGTTGCACTTCCTGTGGAAGATCTGCTTTGGTGTCAGTATGCGGGACTTGGGTTTCATCAACAGTGTCTTTCTCATTAGTTTGAACTTGTGGGATATCTTCCTGAGATTGTGGATCCCCCAATTGAGAATGTGGGACCACCATCTTATTATTCTTTTGCCTGGTCAAATTATCATCGGATTCGGTGTCACTGGAGTCTAGTTCAACTTCTAAACCTGGTGATACCTTCTGTGCGCCCTCAGATAAGTCAAGTGCTTTGGATGATTATGGTCCTCGTTTTCTAAGTATGAACTTTGTTGTTGTCTTGGGTGCAGGAGATGAAATGGTAAGAAGAGTATGAGCAGCTTGTTCTGCTGTGACTATTCCTTTTCCCTTGCCCTCAACCGCAGGCAAAGGTAAACTATTTCCTGCATCAGATTTTCTAAGGACAACACCTTTTGAAGCATGCCTTGTTGATTCAGCATGTTCTTTAGCACTGAGCTCCAAGGCTTGTTGTAGATCAGGATCTTCTTCATCTCTTATGTTGGTCCACGAATTGTATGTGGATCACTAAGTAGTCTTGAATACCTAGTAGATGGTTATGATAAATCCGAACCAATCTAAGTGAGAAACCCTAGGTGATTGTTGTTGTTAATGCGGAATCTTAACAAGAACAATGAAGAACACACAGGAATATCACTAACTTCGTATATTGATTATAATCACAATTAGTGAACTCGTACAACTCACACCCTTTACTAACAACCTTTAGGGATCCTTTTATAACACAAGGAAACCCTAATACTAACCAACTCAGAAGATATACACAAATCTTCTATAAAGATACTTACACGTTTTGTATCTTTTCCTAACTTATCTCTAACAGACTTTCCTAACTTCACGACCAGACTTAACTTTATAAGTCAACCAGACTTAAACATACTACCAGACTTAACTTTACATTACCAGACCTAATTACAAAGACAGACCTAACTCTGATATACTACCAGACCTAAGTTGTCTTCTCTTGATTCGTATCATAATTCCCAACAATCCTCCCTTAACTTGATCTTCATGCTCCATGAACTTCAAGTTCTTCTGATTAAGCCTTCTGAGGATTGAATCATGAACACTTTGAACTGTATTAAGGTCTTGATATCTTCTAGCAGCTTGAATCTTGATAAGCTCTTCTGATATGGTCTTTGCAGCAACATTGACTATATGTACATCAAATTCATTTAAGTTCCAGACTATTCTCATCACTTTCAAATGTGTTACCATCTGTGAGAGGTGAATCATTGAAAATGCAATGGATTTGAAATCACTCTACCAATAGCCATTACCACTTGAGTAGCCAATGTTTTGGTGTGTAAGACCATGGTACATTAATAACCATATGATTTTTAGCAAATCATCAGCTTATCAACGGATTTGTTAAGTCTTTACCAAAAGCCGTTTGCTTCTGGACTAGTCAATTCTTTGATGGAAAAGCACCTCATCATGGTGAATTGATTACCATTTATGGTTTTCCACAGCCTTTACCACAAGCCATAACCTTGTGGGCTAGCCAACTCTTCACTTATCTTAGTTATGGTGAGTTGAATACCATACAATTTTTGGCAAATTGTCAGCCATAAACGGATTTGAGCAATCTTTACCTGTTAGCCGTTTGCTCAGGATTAGCCAGTCCTTGTGTTGATGAGACAAGGTGGACTGATAACCTTTTGATGTGTTAGTGCAAAGCACCTCCACCAAGTGAGAAGTTCCAATAGTCTCACTTAACAACTTGTGAAAATTCTTTCAAACATCCTTAAGCTACATCCTTCAAAGACTGCCTCTTAATTAAATCCAATAACATCTCATATCCTTCATCCTTTTTACCAGTATACAACTTTTTACTCATCATTTCCTTGCAAACACTTAATGATAAAGGATATTCCACTTCTGCAAGCATATAAATATCAACATTCTTTAATGAAACACAATGTACCTTGCAAGTATGAAAATATCTCCAGCTGACAATGTTTTGCTCTTCAGGAAGTTTCCACACTATATCTGACTCAGTTGGTGACTCAAACATCACCTTCAAATTGCCCCAAAAGACTCTTTCAAATTCATCTTCAGGTGGATGATCTCCATATTTAATGTTCACCAACTGATAAAGTTCCTGTAGATCCTCCCTATTCACATCATTTAGAATTCCAGCAAAATTGATATAAACAATGTCAGAATTATCCTCCCTTATTATTTGATATGCAGCCCTCTCACCAGTCATGATTAGTTGATACTTGACAACCTTAGTTCGTTCCTTTGTGCTTTCAATAGTCCCCATGGTGGCTCCTTCAGATGAAGGTTCTTCATCTAATTCCTCTTCAACAACCACTTTCTTGGATTTACTATTCCTTTCCAAACCTTTTCTTCTTTGAAACACAATAGGCTTTGTTACTTCAGCTTGCACTTCTTCTGTTGACTTTCCAGCTTCAGGTTGTATATCAATCATTTTATCAGGTTCAATGACCAGTTCAGTCTCTTTAGCCTTTCTACCCTGAAAACAATATTTCTGCACATCATCATAGTCAATAGCTTTGTAACCTTGATCTCTTTCAAATGCCTTGAGATATGCTACTTGAATTTCCTCATATGACTTCCCTTTCATCTGTTCCAAAGATAGATGCATTTGATTCTTAAGATACATTTTCATATCATGTTTCTTTTCTGCCATAGACATCTTCTTGGGAATCTTTGATTTCTTCTGAAGCTTGAACTTTTCTAAGAATCCACCCAATGTATCATCATTATTTCTTGCATTAAACACCTCTGATGAAGCGAAAAGTGTACCGCTTTTAAGGGGTCATTTAAGCCCTAAATCGTATTTATTTGATCAAATATCGCCCTAAATCGTTCCTTTTGTCATTTTAGGTACTTTTCAGGAGAAATCTGGAAAAGGAGGCATTTTGGACGTTTTTGGAGCATAAAAGTGAAGAAAATGACAAAGTCTCAAAATCGGCTGAAAGTTACCTTTGACGGCGTCACAATTTACTCTGGACGGCGTCATGCCTTGGCAAGAAAAGGTGGACGTGAAATTTACTCATGATAAGCCAGTGAAAATAGCATGTGAATTCTGATGGCATCACGCTTTAACTTGATCAAGGGCGTCACGGCTTAAATCAAAGAGGGACGGCGTCACGTTCAAGGTTAGACGGCGTCAAGCCTTGATAAGCCAGAATGGATTTTTGAAGAGCTAAAGAGGGACGGCGTCAAGAAGGTCATCCGGGAACCCTAGAAGCGGCGAGGTGACGGCGTCACACTCCATAAGGTGACGCCGTCAGATCCAAAAATCTATATATAGTTTTCTAATTTTTTGTCATTAGGGAGAGCTTAGTGTGTGGAAGTTTGGGAGAAAACCCTAAGACGATTTTAGCTTCTTTTTCAAGGCTTTTTTCCTTGAGATCTTCCATGTTACATTGAAGATAAGTTATCAATTAATCATTCAATATGTCTATGTGTTGTTTGATTCTATCTTATTCTTGTCTTTTGTTTAACATGTTAGGCTAGATTTATCTTGTGTTTGCTTAGATCTAATGAAACCTAGCTATTGATTATTGGTTATTAGTGTGTTATTAGTTGTATTGGATGATTGTTTATCTATGTTAGGCTTAAGAAAACTGGCTAACTTCCTATTCGGTAACTTGCTTGAACGTCTTAAGAAACATGAACCAAATGCGTACTAAAGGTTTTTATGGTTGTATTTAATGCACAAGCAAATTCTAGTGATCCCATGTTAGGAGCTTCCTAGCTGGCTCGACATAGGAGTGAAGTAGGAGCTTGTAGATTTGGGGGAAGTAAGTACGCCACCCCACGAATGGTATTAAGGAATACACCCGTCATCCACGCGACTAATACACACTAATTAACCGGTAAAAGATAGTTAGAGAGTAAGGAAATCTAAGTAAACACATTTCTCTACACATAAGTTTCTCACCACATTTTCATTTTTGTTATTTTATTTTATTTGCATTCGTAGTAATTTGGGTTAGTTGACTAGCAACTAATTCCGCCCACTTCTTCAAACCCGAGATTTTACTTGCTTTCATAAAAATTATAAAAACATAAAAAGAATCTTCCTCAACCCTTAGACCTAATTAGAGTAGTCTTTCACACCTAACGAACACTATTCCCTGTGGAGAACGATCAATCCCCCGTACTTACCACTACACTATACTACATCGGTCAGGTACACTGCCTGGTGGGGTTGTAAGCCTCTTGAGATCCCTCGAGAGGTAAAACCTGTTGTAAGGTTGCAAAACCCACGCATCAAGTTTTTGGCGCCGCTGCCGGGGAATAGTTATTGTTTAGGTTGAATTTTTATTTCTATTAGGTCTACTCACTAGATTCCTTTCTAGTGAGATTTTTGTTTTATTTTTCTAGGTTTTCTTTAGTCTATCTATTTTCTTCGTGTCTTTGTTCGTAACCATACCATCCGACATCATGGAAGATGGTAATATCCTTAACCCCCACAACCCACCACCACAACAACCACCACCACCTCCTAGAGCCCGTACTTTAGGAGAGTATTCCCGTCCTAGCCACCATGGCTATCAAAACACCATTGAGCTCACTCAAGGAGCCAATATCACACCCTTGCGATCCGACACCATCCGGTTGGTGCAAAGCGGATGCGCATTCCATGGACTTCGTTCTGAAGATCCTAATCAACATCTCAAGGACTTTCTTAAAATCGTTGATTCTATAGACCTTGATGTTGCCACTCGAGAGACGACCCGATTGCGTCTCTTCCAATTCTCTTTGCGGGACCAAGCTAGTCAGTGGCTAGAACGTCAACCCGCAGGATCCATCACCTCTTGGGATGATCTCACCACTCGTTTCCTTGCTCAGTTTTTCCCACCGGGAAGAACTACCAAGCTAAGGAATGATATCTTGATGTTCCAACAACGTCAAGGCGAAACTCTATACGGGGCATGGATTCGATTCAAGGACTTACTCCAAAAAGTCCCCCACCATGGCATAGAACTTTGGCTCCAAGTCCAAATCTTCTATGACCATATCAATCTCTCCACGAGGCAAACCATTGACCAATCGGCCGGTGGCAAGCTACGTGATCTAAGTGCGGAACAATCATGGGCTCTCCTAGAGGATCTTGCTCTTTATGACAACGAAAGTTGGAGTGATCCCCGTGATTTGAATAAAACGGTCAAGGCAATATCTTTGCCTTCGAACAATTCAAGCACTTCCGACCGTAGGATCATAGAACTTGAAGACCAAGTCAAGTTTCTCATGAAATCCTACGAGGCTCCTAACCCTTCAAGCCAAGTGAACAAAATCACTTCTTCATGTAAATTATGTAGTGGTCCCCACGACACTCATGATTGCATGGAACTCCCTGAACAAGCTTCTGTGGACTACGCATCCTCGCGTACCGACGGAGCGGGAGACAAGTGGTACACTTTCAAACCCGAGCCAAACCATTATGGTGATTCATACAACCCCTCATGGAGAAATCACCCGAACCTTAGGTGGAAACAAAACCAAAACGCACAACAAACAAATTCTTCCAACCCACCTAATCGTTTCCAATCAAGCGGTTCCAACTCGAACCGTACTTTCAACAACAATCCTTCCGGCAATGGTAGTACCGATAACTTTGAAGGATTGATGTCTCAATTTATGGCATCTCAAGAAGCTCGTTTAGCCAAGTTTGAAGCCGATTTCAAACAAAAACAAAGCGAGATGACCAATAAGATTGACACCTTGTTGAAAGCCCTCAATGACCGAGAAATGGGAGCACTCCCTAGCAACACGGTCAAGAACCCGAAACTAAACGTCAACGCTATTTCATCGGTTTCGTCCCCTAGTTCTTGTCCACAATATTATTCGGTCAATTCCATGAGCACGTGTCTCAAACAAACCCAAGTCGTTCCAAATGACCAAGAAGTTATGACATCCAAATTGGTCAACAACATAGTTGAAACACCTCCCACTCAAAACCTTGACGAAGAATTCAAGGAGCTCCACCTTGAAAGTCCGGTTGTTGATGTGTTGGATGAGAAGAAGCTCAAGTTAGGCGAAAAAGGGACCGCCTTCGTTCAAAACAAACTACCTAAGAAGTTAGATGATCCGGGCTTATTTGTTCTACCTTGCAAGATCGGTAATTCGGAGGCTTATGACACATTAGCCGATCTTGGATCAAGCCTTAACCTACTTCCGTTACCTCTCTACACCTCTCTAAAACTAGGAAAACTTGAAGAAACCGAGGTGATAATAGGTTTAGCGGATGGGAGTGTTGCTTACCCGGTTGGAGTAGTTAAGGACGTGTTAGTGCACATTGGAAAACTAACCATTTTAGCCGATTTCCACGTCCTTGATATGGTTAGCGACCCTACATGCCCCTTGTTGATAGGTAGAGGATTTTTGGCGACCGCTAGTGCTATGATTGATTGTAAGGAATCTAAGATAGCGGTAGGAGAAGGAGATACTTGGTCAGTCTATGATGTGAAGAAACATGCTTATGATACTAGTGATGAACCGACACCCCATTGGTTAGAGTTGAATAGGAGACCATCTAGATATGGACCTTGGATAGATAGAGGCTTCATAGGACCCCAACGCCCATTTTACCTAGAAGAGGACTTTGTGAACCGAACACATACGGTAGAACAACTCTTGGCTAGGGACACCGAATTGGATCCATTTGGAGATTCTCTAGTTTTTAGAAAGATGATTGATTTCCTAGGAGTTTTGCCAATTAACCTAGGAATGAATAAGTGGATTTGTGAGGAAGATGATCATAAGTGGAATTGGGATAAACCACCCAAAGATGGAGATGGGTCATGGCATATCAAGATGACATTGTATGACCCGGATGGAGAGAAGTTTGAGAAGATATATCGTACTAAGCGGACCAATAGGAAACTTCAATCCAAGCTTAACCCTAAAGACGTCCTCGATGACGAGCTCACTTATATAGGGTAGCGTGACTTTGAGTCTAGCTACAAGACTCGTTAATAAAGAAAAGCGCTTCTTGGGAGGCAACCCAAGCTTTATTTGTTTTATTTGCTTTGTGTGTTTATTTATTTGCTTGTTTGATTTTATTTTCCGTATTTGTGTTTAATTTTTATCATTATTGATTCATGTTCAAAAGTAATTTGTGAAAATGCTTTATGTTGTTTTTAACTTCGTCTTAACTACATATAAAGGTATTTTGCAAAAGACAAGTGTAAGGGAAATCTAAATCGGTTGATTAACACAAATGAACATGAATCGTAATAATACTAAATTAACATACATATTAGTATTTGTTTGAGTCAAATGCTTGTATCGAGTCATAATGATGTTTTGCAGGAATTCCAGGAAGTAAGGTAAAGGTTTTTCCAGAAATTTTCCGGAAACTTAAAATGAAAATTTTTGTCAGGTCATTTCTGACGGCGTCATGGTTTATAACCTGACGGCGTCAGATTTAATTTTCAGAAATTTTTGAAAGTTTTGTTTTTAAAAAGTTTTTATTAAAATCTCCAACTTATAATCTCCAGGAATCTGCAAAATTATCATTCCACAAGCATTATATCCTTATATATAGATTTATCCCGCCGATGTTATGCAGGTTTTCGTGTTTGTTTTCTCAGGTTTAACAGGTTATTTTGGACAAGGAGATGTTTATGGAATCAAGCTTATGGCGATGCATTAGTCATGGAGCTTCAACATTCTCTTTGGAGGAAGATCTAACCGTGTAATTTCATTATCCACCGAGCGAATCAGGGGAGTATTTGATTTCATTCTTTTACTTTTTGCTTTTACATCTTGTTATTTGAACATTGGGGACAATGTTCATCTTAAATGTAAGGGGGGGGGGGTAAAAGTACGATTTTAGAGAATGCCATTGCGCTTGATTTTTGTTTGTTTAATGGTAGATGTGTAATAAAACTGAGATAAATACCTGGTAAAAGTACGATTTTAGAGAATGCCATTGCGCTTGATTTTTGTTTGTTTAATGGTAGATGTGTAATAAAACTGAGATAAATACCTGTTAGGACAATTTTAGTGCCAAATTTAAAATTTTTTACAACATATAGGAGTGAAAACTTTGATCTTAATGAGCGTCTCACGGATAGGAGTTATATGACTAGCACAAAAACCGTACCACTAAAAAATTTTCCACCCCCAAATATGTGAGGTTCGCCCCTAGAATTGGTAGGAAAAGCATTTATGCTATGATGTGTGTACCAGTAGCACTTAGATTCTAGAACTTGCGTTAGGACCATTCCAAGGCCACAAGTGAGACTACATTCGTGTAGTTAGATTTACTACATGATAAGAGGCATTAGGATTAACCCATTGTTTTACACCTGTGTTTTTGTTATAATTACATTGGCTACATTGGTCAAGTAATTCTCCCACACCCTTTGCGTTGTACTCATTTTTAGTACACGATACCCCTAGTACACCCCTCAGAGCCTATCTTTTCGTTTCGACCTTTAAGCATTTTACTTAAAGGAAAAATTTGTTACACCCCACTAAAATGTACACCCAAATCGCCTTAGCCTACCTTGTATGCACTCATTTTTAGTGCATTATTGTTACAACATTTGTTTAAACCCAAGTTAATTATCTAGTTGATTACATGGTTGCTAAGTCGAGTCATATCCTTGTACATATTGTTTTGGGACGATTGGGACTCATGGGTAAAGTACTAGTATAATGGAGTAATGGGGATGAACATCATTTATTACCCCCATATGTGCTAAATGTTTTAAAAGTACTCCAAGTTTTTCAATTATCTTAATTCGAGTCATTAGATTAGTATTTGTAAAGTTATGTAAAAGTTCAAGTGTAAGGGGAATGCAATGCCCCTATGATGTATTATTTTGGATGGTAGGGCAAGAGTGTATGCAAAAAAAAAAAAAAAAAAAAAAAAAAAAAAAAAATCGAAAAAAATTAAGAAAAAATACAAAAAAAATGAGAAAAAGAAAAATAGAAAAAAAAAACATACGGACTACCATCCCGTTTCATTTTATGTTTGTTTTATGTTTTTGTTTTTGTTTTTGTTATTTTGTTTTTAGCTTAAGATTGAGTCTAGTCTTGGCTTAGCAACATTGTATAGTACATGTAATTGATCAAGATTTTTAAATCGCCACCAGTAAAATATCCCTTATCCAGCAAAACCGTGTTTTCCTTTTCCCTACACCTAACATTATAACCCATGTAAAAGCCCTCTTTGATAGTTTATCTTTGGTGCTTACGCCTAGTGGAGGAGGTTTTCGATCCTTTCCCAAGCCTATGGTAATCTATTTGCTATGACAGGTAGTGAGAGATATTATCCGTTTTCATTTATGAGATTTATTTTGATGACACTTGAGAGATGTGAGTATCTAAACACTAATTGTGAGGTGCTAGTATGTAATCTCCGTGCTTATTATGATTGAAGTGGAACGATTATTTGTTGTAATTACTTTTATGTTTGCATTAAATGACCCCTAACTTGTATTTTGATTAGAATAAAAGCGCATTTGCTTGAGGACAAGCAAATCTCAAGTGTAAGGGTATTTGATGAAGCGAAAAGTGTACCGCTTTTAAGGGGTCATTTAAGCCCTAAATCGTATTTATTTGATCAAATATCGCCCTAAATCGTTCTTTTTGTCATTTTAGGTACTTTTGAGGAGAAATCTGGAAAAGGAGGCATTTTGGACGTTTTTGGAGCATAAAAGTGAAGAAAACGACAAAGTCTCAAAATCGGCTGAAAGTTACCTTTGACGGCGTCACAATTTACTCTGGACGGCGTCATGCCTTGGCAAGAAAAGGTGGACGTGAAATTTACTCATGATAAGCCAGTGAAAATAGCATGTGAATTCTGACGGCGTCACGCTTTAACTTGATCAAGGGCGTCACGGCTTAAATCAAAGAGGGACGGCGTCACGTTCAAGGTTAGACGGCGTCAAGCCTTGATAAGCCAGAATGGATTTTTGAAGAGCTAAAGAGGGACGGCGTCAAGAAGGTCATCCGGGAACCCTAGAAGCGGCGAGGTGACGGCGTCACACTCCATAAGGTGACGCCGTCAGATCCAAAAATCTATATATAGTTTTCTAATTTTTTTTTCATTAGGGAGAGCTTAGTGTGTGGAAGTTTGGGAGAAAACCCTAAGACGATTTTAGCTTCTTTTTCAAGGCTTTTTGCCTTGAGATCTTCCATGTTACATTGAAGATAAGTTATCAATTAATCATTCAATATGTCTATGTGTTGTTTGATTTTATCTTATTCTTGTCTTTTGATTAACATGTTAGGCTAAATTTATCTTGTGTTTGCTTAGATCTAATGAAACCTAGCTATTGATTATTGGTTATTAGTGTGTTATTAGTTGTATTGGATGATTGTTTATCTATGTTAGGCTTAAGAAAACTGGCTAACTTCCTATTCGGTAACTTGCTTGAACGTCTTAAGAAACATGAACCAAATGCGTACTAAAGGTTTTTATGGTTGTATTTAATGCACAAGCGAATTCTAGTGATCCCATGTTAGGAGCTTCCTAGCCGGCTCGACATAGGAGTGAAGTAGGAGCTTGTAGAGTTGGGGAAGTAAGTACGCCACCCCACGAATGGTATTAAGGAATACACCCATCATCCACGCGACTAATACACACTAATTAACCGGTAAAAGATAGTTAGGGAGTAAGGAAATCTAAGTAAACACATTTCTCTACACATAAGTTTCTCACCACATTTTCATTTTTGTTATTTTATTTTATTTGCATTCGTAGTAATTTGGGTTAGTTGACTAGCAACTAATTCCGCCCACTCCTTCAAACCCGAGATTTTACTTGCTTTCATAAAAAATATAAAAACATAAAAAGAATCTTCCTCAACCTTTAGACCTAATTAGAGTAGCCTTTCATACCTAACGAACACTATTCCCTGTGGAGAACGATCAATCCCCCGTACTTACCACTACACTATACTACATCGGTCAGGTACACTGCCTGGTGGGGTTGTAAGCCTCTTGAGATCCCTCGAGAGGTAAAACCTGTTGTAAGGTTGCAAAACCCACGCATCAATTAATGAAGTCAGCTAACTGTTTGGCTCGATCATCAGCAGTTAAACCTTCAATAGTTAGAAGCTCCTCATACTTTGCTCTTACTTCATCATCAACATTGAGCAGCTTTGTAAATTCATCAGATTCTTCAGCCAATTGTCTTGCATAAACTGTATCTAACATCTTTTGTCTTTCTTCTTCAGCAATATCTTGTGCCTTAATCCTCTCAATTGCTGCCTCAGATGCTAGTTCTTCTCTTGTTTTCCTTTTAGACTTCTTTGGCAATGAAGTTTCATCCACAACCTGCTTTCCCTTTCTTAGTGCAGATTGTTGCTCTTCATTACCAGAACTAAGTTCCTTACCAGACTTTCCTTCACCAGACTTTTCATCAGATATTGTCCCAAACTTTTCAATCTCTTCATCAACAGACAAAATTAACCTTCTTCTTTTCCTATCCTGTTTAATTTTGCCCATTGATTGAGCCAAAGTCTCTGCAACTTCCAGTGTCTCTGGGCTGATGGTGGTGACATTATCTTGAACTAGAGGTTCTTGAACTGGTGTTTGAAGAATATTATCTTGTTCTTGTTCTTGCTCCAAATTCCTCCCCTGTTTGGAAGAATTTTCGGCTTCACCTTCCTCATCATCAAAAGAAACACCCTTTTTCTTCATTGCCACTCCCATTTTCTTTACTTTCTTCACCAAAGTCACATAAGCTTTTCTGAGTGCTTCATTAGACTTTTCCAAAATGGCAATCTTCTTTTGGAGTTGAGGAACTATGATAAGAAGATTTTCCATAGTTATGGGTGCAGGTTCCGCCTCCCTTGCAGGACTTGGAACATTTGGATGTGGGATAGGTGATGGTTGTGGGATAGGTGAAGGTAATCTTGCAGCAGATGGTGAGGAATCTGGTTGAGATGATGGACTTGGGGTAGGTGTAGGTGTAGCAGACCTAGATGATGCTTGGTCTTGTTCCTCATCAGGGTGCACTTGTGCAGCTCCAGAAGTACCTGCATTGTTAGTACCAAGCATAGCAGCAAGCAAAGGTTTGTCTGTCCCTTGAAAACCCCTTTTTATATTTGCAAAAAGTTTGGGAGTAAAGGCCACACTGATGTAAGGCACTTTATCCTTAGTTTCATAATTCAAGATCATTTGCAAAAATCGTGGATACATTAAAAATTTTGGGTCCTTAGCATTTTTCACCATTCCTTCAAAAATTAGTTTTGAAAAGTTAAATTTCCTTCCAAGTGATAAACAGACCAATGCAGAAGCAATTCTGCTTCCAAATTGATCCCATCCACCACTCTTGGGACTTAAGCTCTGAAGTAAATGATGTACTAAAAACCTCCACTGAGGTGTAAAATAACTTTTCCAAAATGTAAAACTTCCATCAGTGGGGTATCCAATGGTATTCAAACCCTCCAAAATATCATCACTAGGCAAATCAAATTCTCCTAAAGCATCATCCAATTGGAGACTTTCCCTAATGGATGCTTCAGTAATGGTAAAGCCATTTTTATCTATAATTGCCCTTAAACATGGGGTCCCATCATCAAGAGTCTCAGAGGTAACCGACCCTGTAACACCCCAACCCGGCAAGGGTAGAAGTGTCACGAAAATGGTGACATATCAAAGGCAAGCATGACATACGACTTACATAATACAATAGGTTTACAATGTTACAAAGGAAAAATATACCAAATCTACATAGTATACATATATGAATACTAAAACTAAGGTATCGTCTTCATAAGCTAATCTCTCATCCCAAAGCAAACCCAAGCTCCTGGCTTCCTACTAAAACCTGCCGCAGGAAAAGAAATGCGGCTGAGCTTAAAAAGCCCAGTGAACAGATATATAATAAACGGAACCAAAATCAAATGGAAATGAAACAGACATATCATGATGAATGAGATATAGGCAAAGGAAATAAAGAGTAAGGTTTAGGACAGTCATCCACCACGAGCCCAGAAACTCAAAGTCATAATCTCAAAGTCACATCTCAAAATCATAGCCTCACAATCAGAGGGGATACCTCTCAGGCAACCAGATAATATGAGGGGTGGCCTCATGTATCAAATGGGGTGGAGTAGCTAGCTCCCAGAAATGTGAAAGGCGTGTAATGCACACAAGCACCAGTCACCTCAAAGTCATACTCAAAGTCATAGTTAAATCCACTAAACATACATGCCTAGGATTGCAATCCATACGCCCCCACTCAAAGTCAATCTCAAAGTCATACTCAAAATCATAGTAGCCATGGCAGATAATATAAAAGGGGACGGCGTGAGAAATCACTCCCCCACACAGGAGTCATGCCAGTGGTGCATCACAGACATGGCCAGGTTACCTTCCTGGCTAGGAAACAGAAAGGTGGCTCGGGTATCAAACTAAGAGTCATATCTCAAGGTCATCTCAAAGTCATATATCAGAAATGCATCTCAACGTCATATCAAAGCATATCTCAAGGTCATGTCAAAAGTGAATCTCAAAGTCATATGAAAAGGTTCATATCAAAAATTCAAAGAAAAGGGTCAAAGTATCAGATGGTCAAATCTTAAAAAGGTTTAATATCAAAAGTACTTTTCAAAAGGTTTTCTCTTAAGGTTCATTTAAAACAATCCTTCAAAATAGTTTTCATAAATGGTCTTTCAAATAGTTTTCATAAAACGAACTTCAAAATTTTGTTTTCTTAAGTCCAATATATCATGCTTGAAAAACCCCTTTCAAAATACTTTACTTAAACATTTCCATCTCGTATCAAAAAGGTCTTCATATCATAGGTCCAAAATCAGAGATCAAGGTCGAAGCAAAGGTGTCATAGCAAAGGATCGTAACCGAGTATCAAATCAAATATTTAACAGATCGGAAAAGAATCACAGGAAACCTTACAGAGAAGGTCAGAATATCTGTACCTTATTCTGAAAGCAAATACAACCCGAAACGAAATAAGATGAAACGATCAGGTACTCTCCTTCTTCACACCTAGAGGAGTAGAAGGGAATTAAAATAGTTCTTAACTTCATGATTAACTTGCCTTTCAAATTGTAGGTAGATTAAAGGTTCATTGGTTATCATTATAGTTTTATTCCTTCAAAAGTTCGTTTCATATTTAGGATAAGTTGAATGACCATTTGTGTAATTATCATAAGGTTAGGGTATAAAGTGTAATTATTGTGAAGTTACAGATTCTCACAAGTTTAGTCCATTAGTATTACCAAAATATCAATATAGACCCTTTTATGTTTGGAAATAAACACTTAACCCTTTTTAATGTCACAATATACTTTTCTCAGCTTTTAAGGCACTTCTGGACCCGTTTTATTAAATTTAAAAGTCATAGTATGACTCAGTAATAAAATCCACAAAAATTCACAGAGGTACCTCAATGTCACTAGTATTTTAGCTAATTTTTCCAGATTTTATTGGTTAGTGTAAGTATGACATAAAAATCCACTTTTACAACTTGTTCTGAAAACGTATCTGATGGAACACCGAAAAGTTACCAATTGTTAACCCCTTTAGGAAAATTCACAAAAATCTGAAAAAAAATTCAAGCTACTAGCACACATCCTATATTTTATCCAGTTCAAAGGGCTCTTTCTAATTCAATATGGTTTGGAAATTAAAAATCAAAAACCCGGACTCATTTTCCAGACTTTTTGGTACGACCAGACATGTAATTTTCCAAAAATCAAAAAGTGACCTTCTGTGCCTCTAAAAATTACAAACTAAATTTTACCAGGTAGCCAATTCAATGAATTTAGTTTTAGACCCCAGCAACATGAAAATATACATTCGTATGATTAACTTATGGTCGGTTAAAGTTGATCAAAATTTCACCTCAGAACCAGTTTTCATTATCACATGTGATTTCTTATGATTTTATGATCCAAATCATTAGTTCTTGATACAAATCATTATTGGTGAGTTTAATTCACATTTAGGCCAGATTATAATGGCTTATATCATAATCAAAATCGAATTACACCACACAAAAATCTCAGATCGATCCATAGTTCATTCCTTTTAGGGTTTTTGTTTTGTTATTTTATGTGATCTCCATTTTTCTTTGCATTTATAATTCAAGGTTCATATGTAGTTATAATTATCGAACAAGGATTCAAATAAATCATACCCTCGATGAACACGACGAAGAAAACAATCACACGACGTCAAAAACACCACACAAGAAAATTCTCTTCCTCCTCTTCTCCTTCTAGCGATCGGCAGCCAAGATCAAACAACAAAACGCACCTTTTTGTGTTAGTTAACGATTCGTACGACTATGTATTGATGTTAGGTTAATGAAATACCTTAGAATGGGATCAAGAGGGGTCGTTTTTGGGGCTTCAAAGGCTCGTTTGGCAGCAGGAAGAGTGGCGGCAGCAGCACAAGAAGAGAACCAGATTTTTTTTTTTTTTTTTTTTGAAGTTTAGGGTTTCTTACTTTTGGGACTTAAAATGGCGACATGGTGTGGGCTGGTTAGGGCCCTTCATGGGCTGTCTTTGGCCTCTATTTTGGTCGACTAATGGAGTGGAAACAAAGGGTGGTTCGGCCCAAAGTGAGACCCAAACAAACACGCTTCAACTAGACGCTTTTCCCTTCAATTCGTGTAACATAGATTCGGCTTTGTTTGTTTTAATTAAAACGCATACGAAACATGAGATTTTTGGTTTACTTGGACTCGTAGTGTATTTTAAATATTATTGGTAGCTTGAAAAATTATATCGTGATGCCTCAAAATTATTTCGCGTCATAATTCTTTCGTTATCATAAGTTTGTAATTTATTCGAAAGTTAGATAACTTTTACTCAAGTTCAAATTATGAGGGCAAATTGGTCTTATAATATGTTTTAGATTTTCGGATTTTACAACTCTTCCCCTCTAATAGAAAAATTTCGTCCTCGAAATTTGCAAAGAATCAGGAATGAAAGGGTCGAAACAAAACAGAGACATACTAGATCAGAATACAAGTGCGGATAACTAGCTCGAATAGACTCCTCGGTCTCCCAGGTAACTTCCCGTTCTGGGTGGTTCCGCCAAAGAATCTTAACAAACGGAAGTGGAAAAAATCCTAACAATCGGAAATGAAACGAAACAGAAGACACAACAGACAGCGAACGGAAATGTAAAGGACTTGTTTCTCATGACTCTTCGTTGTCGATCGAATGATCCTCAGAAAGACTTGTTGTTGCAGGATTCACATCAAAAGAGTAATATGCCAGACTTAATAGGTGGAAATCGCATCTCATCAGGAGAGATATAAGGAAATTGTTGGTTTGGCGGATATTCGTCTGTAGGATAGAGATAGACAATCAAATGAGATCGTATTGGATTAAAGCAACATGAGAGTAATATACGCGTTCAACTCTTCAGATTTTCAAATAGTCTCAGCCTCAAAATAACCTTTCCGAGGTATTCTCACAAATAAACAAATCTTGTTTCCTCAGAATTCTCAATCTCATATCTCAACTCATGTCAGATCAAATGAGCAAATTCAACGAATGCGAAACGTATATATAGCAGGATATAGGTGTACTCCTTCATAGAAATGGATTGAATTCATATCGATGGGAACATACCGTTTGGTGACATCAACCGGTAGAAAGTTCTACAAAGAAACTTAAGATCATTATCGGATGTACAAAGGTCAACATCGCGTACCGAGAATCCAAATGTATCAAGTCGTATAACGGCGAAACAGATTAAGCGTATAGGTGGAACGAACCTAAATCTTACAAATGCAAAAATTCTCACATCTCTAATCAAAATTCTAAGGTTTCTAAAGTACTCCTCGAAATATCCTATGAACACAATGAGGGTACGTCATATGATGTAAGTATTATCACGTTCGCGAACCGTCATAATACCAGCCTCATATGAGTATACCATCATGATGGTCATACTTTATCTCAAGTCGCGAACAGAACTACTTATCTTATCCACCTATCAGTCTTTCTATCTCTTAAGGTTGGTCCAAAACAAACATCACTACTGATTCTAAATCGGAGGAATTTGAACGTACAAATAGCGTAACGAAATGTGTATACCTCAAAATGAAACTCGTCGCCGAAACGTTAGGTCTTCCACAATTCATCACCCTTCACATAACGAAACCATCATCCAAACAAATGCATAACGAACACAGAACGGAATTTCTAATAGGGAAAAGGCTCTTCAAGATCTTATCGAAAGGTAACGGAAACTTAAGTGGTCTAAGAGAAATGAATTACGTCTTCAATATCTTCATCCTTTACAACAATCAAATCTTCCAAATCCAAACGTTTACTGCAAAATTCCATCCATTCAATTTCATGATCTCGGATCTTTTCAAATTCCAAGTAGTCGCTCTCTTGTCTAATCATACGATCATAGGGTGAAAAGAAAATCATAAACTTGAGTCTGGTTCCTCAAGTCTTCGACACTTCTTCTGGACACTTCGGTGTGGTAGCGTGAATCTCCGACGTGGTCACCGTGCATTCCTCCATTTGCGAGTCTGCTTCAGCTCTCAATTCATCTTAGTACATCTAAAATGACTAGAGAACTAAGATTGCGTGCCTCCTACAGGTCTTCTAACATGATTCAAAATTCACCAACTCAAACTGCTGTGGACTTCCTGGTTCATGTGCTGAAAGCTCATCTCCTACGGTCTGGTCGTCTTGATGCCCAACTGAAGTCTCCACGTGCTGCTTGAGATATAATCGAGTCTCTTCTCAGTCTGTCTTCTCCTCACATGCTTCTCTCTTGGTAACGCCTGTCACGAACCTCTTCTGCACATCTTCTACAAGGTTTCTAACTCTGACAATGGTCTTCAGTCTTGGTCCTTTTCGTGGAAGCTCTTAAGTCATCGGATACCTGGTGGTGTTGTCTGCTACAATCTCTGATCGTCAAGTAAATCTATGCTTCTAGAACAATGGTCAGTTCACTTCATACTAAAAATGGTCAACGTGTTCCTCGCTCGTCTCTGAGCACAAACATACTGTCATACTATGACAATTGTCCGAATACTTGCGGAAACATGAATCTTCTAGTCAATACAATTGACATCATTCAAAACTCACAGTGGTCACACAGGTACTAAAGCAACTTCAGGAAATCTTCTTAGGGAGAAACTTCATATCACAAATCTTTCTCTTCACAAATCAAATTGTAATGCTTCGTGGAACTTAATCTCATCTAGTCAACTTCCTTCTCAGATGTTCTTGTGGTTGCTTCTTCCATCTTTCAAACTCAAATAAGGTCGTCTGCTACGGAGTTTCAAAGATATAATGAATCAAATATTGATACGCGGAAATGGAATAATGATTACGGTTAAATTCACGATGGTCGGTGTGCCGCCGCACACTCCTCTCTTTCTTCTTCACAACA
The DNA here is from genome assembly GCA_021014915.2 of Artemisia tridentata subsp. tridentata. Lineage (NCBI taxonomy): Eukaryota > Viridiplantae > Streptophyta > Magnoliopsida > Asterales > Asteraceae > Artemisia > Artemisia tridentata. Next base: position 195,391,559 of record CP139501.1, on the reverse strand, counting down.
AACAGGAGCATTCAAAGAGATTACTGAAGTGAACAAACTCATATTCCATCAGTTCCTACAATCTCTTAACTTCTTCAGTGTCATGGTTTCGCCAATTCAGATCGGTTCAATGCAAACTTTACTTCCCAAACGGATTTAAAAAGGTTCATTAGAAACACCAGAAATTTGAACAACAACTTTCAAATGCCGGAGCTTTCCAAGAGTGGATATTCAGTCGTTAGGAGAAAATTGGGAATCAAAAAGATCGGAGTATGTGCTTCATACAACAATAATCTTAACAGATTCAAATGATTGAGAATATCATATCAAAATATGGTGAAGCAGATTCTTAAAGATCGCACTTCAAATATTGTAGTCTACGGTAGCTTCACGAAAGCCACCCATCAAAAGACCTCAAGTCCAAGGTAAACGGATTCTTAGAACGAATGTGGTTGTCAAATCATACGGATAGATCACATATCAAATTTAGTACATGGTTCATCAAAGTGTAGGATAGGAAAGTGAACAGTTCAAAGGATCGGAATTTTGTTTAGCTTATGGCATAGAAATGGTAGGGTGTGCATCGATAGTAATACGAACATCGTTTAACTGTCAGAGGCGAGATGTATGGAATATCAGTTATTAGCATCAGCATGCTTAGATAACAATTCCGTACTGGACAAATATCAACATCAAATCCTTCTAAAGGAAATTGGTTAACATACAATGTTCATCATTCAAATGACGGAAGGTAAGACTTCCTCGTCTTCTGCGACAACGTTCTTATAAGACATGACTAAAGGCAAAGGCAAGATTCAGAGTGATGCGGAAGCAAATACTATTCACATGGATGTCCTAGACTACCCATTCCTCACCGGTTATGACTTATGTTACTATGGGGAAATCCTACGCAACTTCGCAAAGGTTATCCTACGAGCGCCTATAGTGGAAACTTAGGGGTCCTAACTTACACAGGCCAAGGGTAGATGTACTACAAGTCGTAAACCTGGCTCTGATACCATAATTGTAACACCCCAACCCGGCAAGGGTAGAAGTGTCACGAAAATGGTGACATATCAAAGGCAAGCATGACATACGACTTACATAATACAATAGGTTTACAATGTTACAAAGGAAAAATATACCAAATCTACATAGTATACATATATGAATACTAAAACTAAGGTATCGTCTTCATAAGCTAATCTCTCATCCCAAAGCAAACCCAAGCTCCTGGCTTCCTACTAAAACCTGCCGCAGGAAAAGAAATGCGGCTGAGCTTAAAAAGCCCAGTGAACAGATATATAATAAACGGAACCAAAATCAAATGGAAATGAAACAGACATATCATGATGAATGAGATATAGGCAAAGGAAATAAAGAGTAAGGTTTAGGACAGTCATCCACCACGAGCCCAGAAACTCAAAGTCATAATCTCAAAGTCACATCTCAAAATCATAGCCTCACAATCAGAGGGGATACCTCTCAGGCAACCAGATAATATGAGGGGTGGCCTCATGTATCAAATGGGGTGGAGTAGCTAGCTCCCAGAAATGTGAAAGGCGTGTAATGCACACAAGCACCAGTCACCTCAAAGTCATACTCAAAGTCATAGTTAAATCCACTAAACATACATGCCTAGGATTGCAATCCATACGCCCCCACTCAAAGTCAATCTCAAAGTCATACTCAAAATCATAGTAGCCATGGCAGATAATATAAAAGGGGACGGCGTGAGAAATCACTCCCCCACACAGGAGTCATGCCAGTGGTGCATCACAGACATGGCCAGGTTACCTTCCTGGCTAGGAAACAGAAAGGTGGCTCGGGTATCAAACTAAGAGTCATATCTCAAGGTCATCTCAAAGTCATATATCAGAAATGCATCTCAACGTCATATCAAAGCATATCTCAAGGTCATGTCAAAAGTGAATCTCAAAGTCATATGAAAAGGTTCATATCAAAAATTCAAAGAAAAGGGTCAAAGTATCAGATGGTCAAATCTTAAAAAGGTTTAATATCAAAAGTACTTTTCAAAAGGTTTTCTCTTAAGGTTCATTTAAAACAATCCTTCAAAATAGTTTTCATAAATGGTCTTTCAAATAGTTTTCATAAAACGAACTTCAAAATTTTGTTTTCTTAAGTCCAATATATCATGCTTGAAAAACCCCTTTCAAAATACTTTACTTAAACATTTCCATCTCGTATCAAAAAGGTCTTCATATCATAGGTCCAAAATCAGAGATCAAGGTCGAAGCAAAGGTGTCATAGCAAAGGATCGTAACCGAGTATCAAATCAAATATTTAACAGATCGGAAAAGAATCACAGGAAACCTTACAGAGAAGGTCAGAATATCTGTACCTTATTCTGAAAGCAAATACAACCCGAAACGAAATAAGATGAAACGATCAGGTACTCTCCTTCTTCACACCTAGAGGAGTAGAAGGGAATTAAAATAGTTCTTAACTTCATGATTAACTTGCCTTTCAAATTGTAGGTAGATTAAAGGTTCATTGGTTATCATTATAGTTTTATTCCTTCAAAAGTTCGTTTCATATTTAGGATAAGTTGAATGACCATTTGTGTAATTATCATAAGGTTAGGGTATAAAGTGTAATTATTGTGAAGTTACAGATTCTCACAAGTTTAGTCCATTAGTATTACCAAAATATCAATATAGACCCTTTTATGTTTGGAAATAAACACTTAACCCTTTTTAATGTCACAATATACTTTTCTCAGCTTTTAAGGCACTTCTGGACCCGTTTTATTAAATTTAAAAGTCATAGTATGACTCAGTAATAAAATCCACAAAAATTCACAGAGGTACCTCAATGTCACTAGTATTTTAGCTAATTTTTCCAGATTTTATTGGTTAGTGTAAGTATGACATAAAAATCCACTTTTACAACTTGTTCTGAAAACGTATCTGATGGAACACCGAAAAGTTACCAATTGTTAACCCCTTTAGGAAAATTCACAAAAATCTGAAAAAAAATTCAAGCTACTAGCACACATCCTATATTTTATCCAGTTCAAAGGGCTCTTTCTAATTCAATATGGTTTGGAAATTAAAAATCAAAAACCCGGACTCATTTTCCAGACTTTTTGGTACGACCAGACATGTAATTTTCCAAAAATCAAAAAGTGACCTTCTGAGCCTCTAAAAATTACAAACTAAATTTTCCCAGGTAGCCAATTCAATGAATTTAGTTTTAGACCCCAGCAACATGAAAATATACATTCGTATGATTAACTTATGGTCGGTTAAAGTTGATCAAAATTTCACCTCAGAACCAGTTTTCATTATCACATGTGATTTCTTATGATTTTATGATCCAAATCATTAGTTCTTGATACAAATCATTATTGGTGAGTTTAATTCACATTTAGGCCAGATTATAATGGCTTATATCATAATCAAAATCGAATTACACCACACAAAAATCTCAGATCGATCCATAGTTCATTCCTTTTAGGGTTTTTGTTTTGTTATTTTATGTGATCTCCATTTTTCTTTGCATTTATAATTCAAGGTTCATATGTAGTTATAATTATCGAACAAGGATTCAAATAAATCATACCCTCGATGAACACGACGAAGAAAACAATCACACGACGTCAAAAACACCACACAAGAAAATTCTCTTCCTCCTCTTCTCCTTCTAGCGATCGGCAGCCAAGATCAAACAACAAAACGCACCTTTTTGTGTTAGTTAACGATTCGTACGACTATGTATTGATGTTAGGTTAATGAAATACCTTAGAATGGGATCAAGAGGGGTCGTTTTTGGGGCTTCAAAGGCTCGTTTGGCAGCAGGAAGAGTGGCGGCAGCAGCACAAGAAGAGAACCAGATTTTTTTTTTTTTTTTTTTTGAAGTTTAGGGTTTCTTACTTTTGGGACTTAAAATGGCGACATGGTGTGGGCTGGTTAGGGCCCTTCATGGGCTGTCTTTGGCCTCTATTTTGGTCGACTAATGGAGTGGAAACAAAGGGTGGTTCGGCCCAAAGTGAGACCCAAACAAACACGCTTCAACTAGACGCTTTTCCCTTCAATTCGTGTAACATAGATTCGGCTTTGTTTGTTTTAATTAAAACGCATACGAAACATGAGATTTTTGGTTTACTTGGACTCGTAGTGTATTTTAAATATTATTGGTAGCTTGAAAAATTATATCGTGATGCCTCAAAATTATTTCGCGTCATAATTCTTTCGTTATCATAAGTTTGTAATTTATTCGAAAGTTAGATAACTTTTACTCAAGTTCAAATTATGAGGGCAAATTGGTCTTATAATATGTTTTAGATTTTCGGATTTTACAGACCCCCAGAACTGCTTGACAAGGGACTGATAAATAGTAGGATTATGAATTAATGAATAACAAATGTAAGAACCTTTTAGGAAATCCACAATCCCCTCGAAACCTGCAATTTGATCTGGCTTCTTCAAGAAACCAACTTGATTATGCTTGTCCACAAACTTGAGGTTAGCCATAGATGAGTAAATGATTTAGGTCTGGTTGATTAGAAGGGTAGGGTTTTTGAAAATATTTGCGTAGAAACAGAGTCGTGAAAAATAAAGATGATTTAAATTTGGAAGCAAATAAAGAATAAAAGGAGATAAAATATATCAAATTTTAATCTTATATACTTCATAAATATCTCTTTTTACCGAAAATAGTGCAACGGTAATATTTTAGATAAATCTTTATTATTCTGACCAGATCTAACGTTAAAAAATATAACACTACCCGACCTAAATGGTCAACCAGGCCGAATCATAAACTTACCAGACCTAACCAAGAGAGTGGACTTACACACTGAATATAGCGAATGCAAGGCTTTACATCATCTCATTCCAATCTTTTCTACAAGAATTAGTTTAGACAACAAGAAAAAGGAGACAAAAACCAATCTTTGCAAAACACACAAGCTACCAGATTTAACACTTAAGTTTACCCGATTTAAAAACTTGTAAAACTTGTACATTTGCCTCCCCTTAAATGCACATTACCTCCCCTTAAGTGTAAATCCCCCTCCTTTTTTTTTTTTTTTTTTTTTAACAGAGATACTTAGCCAAAAATACGAACTGTGGTCAACTTTCCAAAAATACAATTAATAACTCTTTGCCTGCAAGTATTAACCCATACACCAACCGAGCATTAAATGACATTAAACCTTGATTTTCCCTATAAAACCACCCATTGTTTTATCACAAAACCATCACACACCAAAAGAAAAACCTTATAAACATAATGGATCCAATCATTGAGATTTCATCCGAGTCTTCTTGGGATCCAAATGGCTCATCTTCTGATACATCATTAGGAGGATGGGGTGGATACTTCCCACCAGGGTATTCATCAATCACAAGAAACAAGACATTAAGAGAATCAACTCTGAAGCAATGGCTAGCTGCTTATGATCTTACTGAAAAGGAACCAGACGATGAAGCACCAAAGACTTCAAGACCAATTCCCCCTTCTGATGTAGATGATAAAAGTGCTGAAGAAGAAGGCCCTTCAAATGATGATGAAGTGACTTTTCCTTCAAAGGTTGTGCCATTCCTGAGAAGTGGTTCTATGCCACGTCCACCACCAAGCAGCCTGATTCTTGGACTTCCATGCCCAAAGGCGTGGAATCAGTTTGGTGGCAGAGGAGCCAAGAAGACCATTCCTGACTTCATGGGCAAAGGGAAACAGAAAATGTAGGTGGTGGTGATTGACTGGTTTAAGTTTAAAGCTTTTGTCTTATGAAGCATTGTAAATTGCATCCTTGAATGCAATCACTTGTTAATAAATAAAAAGCTCTAAGGTTCTGTTGTTTTAATGTTCCATAAATCAATTACTTGCAATAGAGAAGAGTTAACAACTGCAAAACAAAGTTAAGCACAATATACCAAAAACAAACATACTATAGAAAGAAGAAAAACAAATTAACTACTGAAAATAAGAATAACCAAGAAGAATAGCAAGATTAAAAACAAACAAATATACAAACTATACAAAGTTAAGAAAGAAAATCAGTTTTTCTTAACAACCCAGGCCTGAGTGGGCTTGAGTTCTTTCTGTGGAGCAACATACTTATAGGTTTTGTATGAACTTACTCCAGTAAAACCATGTTTGGACTTATAGGTAAATTCATTTTTAAATGGATTCCAAGCACAGCAATCAGATAGGTTATCAGCAGAACCCCCATTTGAATTTGTTTGTCTCCTTACAGGTGAATGAGTTTTATAAAAATTATTTCTTTGATAATTTGCATTCACCTGAGGTTTTTGAAAAGGTTGTTTGGGTCTCACAAATCCAGTGTTCACATTAGTTCTCAAAGAATTAACATAACCAGTATTCACATTAGGCCTTATAGAATTAACAGTTTGCCTATTCACTTTAAAGTTCCTGTAGCCAGACCTAAGATTTTGTCTACCAGAATTAACATAAGAGTTAGGTCTGGAAGAGTTATTGAGTTGGACAGGTCTGGGAACAAACTGGTTGGCATGATTAATTCTACTAACATTATTCCAAAATGGTTTATTTGAACCATGACCCATATTAACATTCATTCTCTTTTGCTCAGCCTCTCTTTTCATTCTCTTTTCATGGAAGTCACAATCTCTTATTAAATGACTTAAACTTCCACACACAAAGCATCTTTTAGGAGCATAAGTATAACTACTCCTACTTTCTCTGTGAACACTATTGCTTCTAGGTGACACACTCATTTTAACAGATTCCCTAGGAGTTTTTATGTGATTAACACAACTAGGTTTGACTGTCTTAGCCTTTGGTTCAGTCACAATTGGTTTATTAACAACAGGTTCACACTTCTTAATAACCTTAGGTTCAAGATTCTCTTTTATCTTACTTTTTGACTCAGACTTAGAGTGATCAGAGGAACCATCAATAGATCCTTCAGAGTCATTGGATTGACAAGAAGAATACCTACTGGATTTGTCCTCTGAGGTGTTTGGTTCAGGCACTTGAGGACCTTTCTTACCATACACAAAGAGTGAATCATCCAACTCTTCTTTTTCAAGAGGAGTATAGTCATCACTCAAAGGTGGTGGTACTCCCTTAAAGTCACCAGTCTTAACAAACCCATTATACAAAGGCTTATCAGTATAGTCCTCTTCTTTATTTTTAAATATAGCCTTATTCTCATTTTCTTCATATCCTAAGCCACATTTTTTATTTGACTTAATCTGAGAATCCCAACACTTAAACAAGTTATTATTTGAATTGTTCCACTGATCTACCCTTTTTCTCAACTCATCCCTCTCCTTCTGAATTTTAAGGCCCAACTGTCTATACCTTTTAAGCTTTTCATCTTGTTCATATATTTTATTAGCTTGAAAGTATAGTTTTTCATTTAAAGCAGCATGTTGGTTTTGAAGGGTGACCTTTTGTGCCTCTAAAGTTTTTACAGCATTTTTATGTGCTAATAAATTTACTTCTAGATCACCTATTTATTCTAGCTGCTCATCACACAAAGCCTTAACATGGTTATATGAGTCAGTGCATAATTTAGAGCATAATGATACCTCATTACCAATGGCCATGAGAGCATGATCAGACTCCTTATTCACTCTTGGATGCTCACCCCAGTTGACTCCTCCAGCTTCCATTGTCAGCAGGCTCATCTGATTCTTTTCCATCTTTCCATCATCATCTCTTTTCCCATCAGCAGGCTTCTTCTCTGGACAATCTCTTGAAAAATGTCCATGCTTGTGACAATTGTAGCATTCAACTGTCCTCTTTGTGTATCCCACTGGTGATTTGTTGTTGAAGTTGATGGTCCTTCCATATTGCTTCTGAAATCGTTTGACCCTTAAAGCAACCATGGCAATGTGCCATTTTATGTCCATCTCCTCAACTTCAGTATCATTAATCTGTTCTAGGTCTTCACTAATAAAGCTTTCATCTTCCGTTTGATTGGCAAAGAAAGAATGTATCACCTCATCAGTAAAACTTGAAGCAGACCTTTCATTTGAAGGAGTTTCATAGATACCAGACCTATCAGTACCAGATTTAACCTTGTAAGTACTGCTTTTGTTTTGTGACACAAAAGCAACATTTAATGAACTGGTTGAAGCCTGAGTGTTGTTACTGATGTCCCTTTCAAACATCCTGAGATTATTGTACAGGTCATCAGGTGTCATTGAATCTACTTCCTCCTTAATTCTCATTGCCACAGATACATTGCCCCATTCTGATGGTAAAGATCTAAGAAACTTGTGATTTGCATCCTCATTTGAAACTGCTGCACCATGAACTTCCAGTTGTGTCAACAGATGTTGAAATCTTTCATAGCCCTTCTCCAAACCTTCAGTCTTTGAAACACTGAATGTTTCAAATTGCTGTTTAAGAACAGCCTTTTGCATCTTCTTGGAGTTTGCATTTCCTCCAAATCGTTTCTTGATAGCTTCCCACATCTCCTTAGCATCAAGGATGCCATGAAACCTTTGTAGATGCTCCTTAGGAATAGCCATAAGAAGCAAGGTTCTGGCCTTCTTTTCCTTCTCCACAGCCCTAATCTCCTCAGCAGATACTGGTGGCATTATTCTGATCTGCCCATCATTCCCTTGTGAAATTCTTTTCTTAGAATTTCCCTTTTGAATAACCTTCCATACATCACTATCAATGTACTCCAGATAATGTTCCATCTCCATGGCCCATATATCATACTCTTCTCTCTTCAGTAATGGAAGTTTTATGTTTGAGATTGTGGTTGTGGAAGGGATGGGTTGTTGTTGTGATTGGGAGTTACTGGTTTCGGTTTTTCCTTCATCTTCATGGTTTGACTTCTCATCCTCACTGTTATGGATTGAGAAAGTTTCAGGCTTATCGAATTCAGACATTGTGTTGGGTGATTTGAGTGAGAATTAGGTTTTAGGGATTTAGTGTTCTTCGAATTCAGAGTCTCTCGCCTTGCTCTGATACCACTTGTTGGTTCACGAATTGTATGTGGATCACTAAGTAGTCTTGAATACCTAGTAGATGGTTAGGATAAATCCGAACCAATCTAAGTGAGAAACCCTAGGTGATTGTTGTTGTTAATGCGGAATCTTAACAAGAACAATGAAGAACACACAGGAATATCACTAACTTCGTATATTGATTATAATCACAATTAGTGAACTCGTACAACTCACACCCTTTACTAACAACCTTTAGGGATCCTTTTATAACACAAGGAAACCTTCATACTAACCAACTCAGAAGATATACACAAATCTTCTATAAAGATACTTACACGTTTTGTATCTTTTCCTAACTTATCTCTAACAGACTTTCCTAACTTCACGACCAGACTTAACTTTATAAGTCAACCAGACTTAAACATACTTCCAGACTTAACTTTACATTACCAGACCTAATTACAAAGACAGACCTAACTCTGATATACTACCAGACCTAAGTTGTCTTCTCTTGATTCGTATCATAATTCCCAACATCTTAGATCTAGTTCAGGTATCACCATATCTTCATCATCACCTTGACCTTTTGAGTTGGCTTTCTTAGATCCCATCTTCTTGGTCATAGCTTTCCTTTTGGGTCTCTTAGTTTTCTTAGGCACCTCGACTTCAGTCGGTACATCCTTCCTTTTCTTTGAATTTGATACTCTTTATTTGATGGGTTCCTGGGTTTCTGGATCTGGGAATTCAGTATCACCACTTAGCTTATCCGAAAGAGACTTTTGATATTCCTCTATTTTACTTTGATAATCCTCCTAATAGGAAGCTTGTCGAATATCATCTGATATAAGAAACTCAGGAATGAGCATTCCAAAGACTTCTTGTTTGGTCCCTTTAGCAGCCCACTTAAGATTTCCCAAAACGAATTCATTGGAGGACAGATGGAGAGGAGAGTCAGATCTAGGATGAAACTTGTGTAGAGAGTAGAGGTGGTGGATTATCATTTTAGTGAATCTGATGTTAGGGATTATCAGCTTTCTGACTGACTTCTTGCTGGTCAGATTTGATTCCAGTCTCGCTTTGTCTTCTAGGAAGGTGTGAATGGAGTGAGTAAACTCTTCCCAGATCCTTTCAGCGAAATCTATGTTAGAACGTTTTACAATTCCCCACATTATTTGAAGCACTGGAGCCCTAGGCCTTTCAAAACCGGAAGTCTTCCCGGTAAGACATAAGTTGATGATGGTGGCAATTGTTCTCCATGGTTGATACATTTCACTGGTGACTACTGATGACAGCTTGTAGATGGTTGAGGGATAGCCCAGATCAGTTACGAAGTGGATGAGAGCCTCGGATGAGGGTGGTTGAGCAAAGGGTTTGTCTATGACAACAGGTGAGATCTGAAGAGTCATTCTGAGGGTGTCTTTGGTCAGCTCATACCATTGTTCATCTAACTGGCAACGGTAATTCCCAGTGTCTTTGTTGAGTTGGATTGTATTCCAGAACTGCTGAATGTATATAGACGGAATGGTTGCACATGCTGTGAATGCTCTGAAGAATGTGGTTTCTTTTAAGATATCAACTGATATCTTGAAAATAGGATTGGGTTGAGGCCTTTCCACATCAATATAACAGTTGCTCCTTCCAATAGGGACCCATTTGCTCTTTGGAAGAATTTGTTCATCTGTAAGAGCAGGAGTTGAGACCGCGGGGGTTGGTTCAGAGGAAGTATTGATCTCAGTATCTGTCATTAGATCTGCACATACACATTCATAGAAAGACCAGCATACCACTGCTGAGTTAGACGGGAGTCAATCCTCGAGGTTAGCACATGGATATCACAAAAGATTTCAGTAAAACAAGTAGCAATCAGTTGTGAGTAACCCAGTTTGCAGCATACATAGAACACATCATAAAGTATCAGCTGCAAATCACACATGTATACAAACAGTAACATTCACAGATCAGGACAAACCGCAACCATGTGCAGATAGACAAACCGCAACCATGTGCAGATAGACAAACCGCAACCATGAGCATATAGACAAACCGCATCCATGAGCATATAGACAAACCGCATCCATGAGCATATAGACAAACCGCATCCATGAGCATATAGACAAACCGCATCCATGAACATATAGACAAACCGCATCCATGAACATATAGACAAACCGCATCCATGAACAGATAGACAAACCGCATTCATGAACATATAGACAAACCGCATTCATGAGCAGATAGACAAACCGCAACAAAGAACAGATCATCAAAAGTGCAACCTTGATCATATTGAGAGCAATATCATCAGATCAGTCATTTACCAACAACTCTTGAAATGACTAACCACTACTTAATAGAATCAATAACTATGTTTTAAGTTACCACATCACTTATTGCCATACTTCAAACATTATACCCAAGTAATGCATAAGATAGCAAACATGTGAAGATACTGAATAACGCAACCAAGAACAATATCACCTAAGGACAGATAGACAACTCTCGACATAGAACAAACAAACCGCAACTTTGAACATAAACCCGAAAAGTCACATAAACATTCATCACATGAAGTATATATTGAAAGAGCGAGACAAATGCTTACTGCAATCAAACCAATCTATATCCAGACTCATTCATAACAAAACATGCTATCAATAGACTTAACGCATCCAAAATAGCAATCGCTAACTGCTTAACGGATCAGTTTCCTCATCTGACAGTGAACATTTAATCACTCAACACTAGAAACACACTAATTGCTAACCAATCGAACTAATCCTAGTCTCATGAATGATTTTGACTTTTTGGGGTCAATCATCATTCGATAACCTTAACAATCCAAGTCAAAAAAATGAAAAATTGGAGCAATACAGGCACGCATCAAGCATCATAACATACTTTGATATGAATCCCATCAATCAAAAGATAAAAATAACATACTGACCTAGGATCGATTGAGGAATCGTTCGAAACAACCTAGGAAACCAAATGAACAGATTAGAATCTAGATGTGATACAAATAGAAGCCTTCTAATATGAGTGTAGATCGTTAATTACCTAGGATGAAACCTGTTGGATGAATTAGAGGATGATCGTGGGTTAGCAATTAGAGAGAGAGAGCGTGGTGGTGACGGTATGAGTTAGAGGAGAGAGAGAGCGGGATTAGACAAGCCGCATAATTCTCAAGATAAAAATATCTACACCTAACTCATCTTTTTCACTTAATGACACATTTGGTCCCTGTCCTTATTAGCAATAGAACATCTTTCAAAATATGACAAAAAGAGTCCCTGACTTTCCTAATGAAAGCTCTAAAATCCCGATGAAAGCCTAGACAGATGCCATAAATTGCTATTGCTCTCCCCCTCAATCAATGACTGTATTTCTGTATAGAAATAGAGATGTTGATTGTGAAGCAATTTATCACTTGTTGAGTTCAACAGTGAGTGAAATGATGGACTGAAGCGTACACCAGTTTGAATGAGCATGGATATGAAGTAATCCAAGTTCAGGTGAACTTCACCTCGAAGGATAGCTGTCTTTTAGGTGACAAGCTGTCCTCAAATGGAGACGCGGGTTGCTATCTAAAGTAATAGCAAGCCATAGAGACATGATTTACTTATTAGGATCAACTTCTGTTCGAGCTTCATTTAAAACCCCGTGTGATTGTTGAATGACATTTCTAGGGTCCTAAATGTTATCGATATCTAGAAGACATGCCTCATCCTACTCTAAACACTATAACTATAGATAGATAGAACATATATATATATAAGAAAATATATACAAAGGATACATGACGTTCTTTCCATAATATTAAATACGAGTTTTGAACTGATTTGTTCAAAAATCATTGTGTCCGTACATCACAGATGGGTTTTCTGAACCTCCACTATGGGAGATATCATCCCCTTTGGTCGCCACACTTTGAGTTTCCTCTTGATGTATTCTGTGAAGGTACCTGCACTCATAAATCGTCTCCCTGCACAAACATAAGGATTTTGTTCGCATATGTGTGGGTTAGTGTCAATGGTGTCCTGTCTCTATAGGTTCTTGTAGTCATTCTTGGAAGCATTTTCAGTGTCAGTAGGTATCCACTTAAGACCAATTTTCTTAAAGATTCTACCAGTAGGCAACCATCTTAGGCACACTCTAGATGGATTTTGTTTCTTAAGCACCTTAGCGTTCTTACAAGGGGGATTTCCTTGTTTTCCAGCACTAGATCTACCAGGCTTCTTAGAGTGCTTCAGAAGCTCTACAGGCCTATTGTGGTTCTTGGTGGTGGTGGAGTGCGTTATGACATGATCATTTACTTCCTTTGCTCGTGTTATGTGAGACTTATCCAGAGAGTGACACTTAGCTAACTGTTCCTCATGTCTATGTTGTGACGTGACTGGTTTTGGCAACCTCTGGGTCTCATCAACTTGGGGAGCACACCTTGGATAAGAGACAGGTGTTCCCAAGACTGATGGTTTGTCAAACTTAGTGTTCACACTGTTTTTGGTCGATTTCTTCAATTCATTCTTAAGGGCAGCTATAGTGAAACTTTTCCTTTGAATTTGTGCTTGGAGGTAAACATTCTCATCAATCAAGGATTTTGCTGGGTCTATACCCTTGGGTTTGGTGGCCTTGATGGAATCATACAGTTGTTTACATTGCAATTTTAATGTTTCATTTTCAGCCTGTAACTCAACTGCTTTAGTGTCATGTGTGGTTTTAACATTATTGATCACATCATGCAATTCAATCAGTCTGGTTTTTAAGTTGTTAATTGTCAAATTCTTGGTCACTAGCTGATCTTTCAAATCGTTTACCATAAAAAATTCACGAAATTCAGGTAATTCCTGATTTTTTGTTGGAAGGTTAGTTTGAAAACTTTCTTTTATTTGTTGCATTGAAATTTCGAGATCAATACAATGTTTTTCCAGTTGTAAGAATCTTTTTAAAAGTTCATCGTAAACCTTCTTTTCAATCATATCATGTGATTTGAAAGACTCAGCCATAAACAAAGAGTTTGACGCAAGTTCATGTTCAGCATCCTGACCACTGTCTCCCTTTCTCTTGCTCATATGCGTTGAATCAGGAATGATATAGCTATCAGTCATTTCCAACGCATATGTGTCATGAGTGGGTTTACATTGATCGGTGTGTTGAAGTTCATTAGTGAGGACTAAGTGAAGATCAGATTGATGTACCACAGCAGACGGTGTTTGTTGATGATCAGTTTCACTAACTTCTGTGTTGACACCATCATCTGACATGACTGATCTTGTATCATTCTCAACTTGGTTAGCTTTTTCCTCAATGAACCCATTAACATCCCTTATCAGTAGTAGCAGTGTGGTTCTGTATAATGCAATCTCCGTCCCGGTGTATTTAGCAAAACACTCTTCTGTCATTTGACTGTCATATTCATAATCCATAGTGTATTGTGAGTCAATGAACACTTGGAATTGATTGCTGGTCACTTTGAGAGCGGCTCTGGATTTCACTTCAGAGAATACTTCCTTGTCCAGTAGCTGTTCTAGTTGATCCAGATATAGTGTTATTTTGACTGTGAAATCATGAACTTCCTGACCAAAGAGTGCCGCGAAAGCCCGAGGGTACCCCATCACGTATTCAGATTTATTAAACAAAGCCTTGATATGTGACTGAAGTGAACGGAAGCATGCAACTTGACTTTCCTTTTCATTGGCTAACTGCATGGCCTTAAGACATTCATCCATGTGTGACTGTGTGCATGACTCATTAGTTCCAGCCAAATTAGACTCACTTGCTTCAGTTTGAGGTGTGTAATTAGACTTCCCATGATCTCCATTATCATCGTACAGTTTAAGTACCTCCGATATGAAGGAGTCTGAATTAGTGGTCATTGTGAATACGGGATTTTACTGATCTTGTGATTTAACCGAGAAATCGAATCTTTCGCGGGAATTTCTAAAATCACCAAGACACAAACCGCAACGGGCAAATAGCAACCTTGAGGATACAAACCGCACAGACAAACCGCACACCACAAACCGCACAGACAAACCGCACAACACAAGCCGCACAGACAAACCGCACAGACAAACCGCACAACACAAACCGCACAGACAAACCGCACAGACAAACCGCACAACACAAGCCGCACAGACAAACAGCATAACACAAGCCGCACAGACAAACCGCACAACACAAACCGCACAGACAAACCGCACAACACAATCCGCCAAATACGTCGCTTTCTAAGCGATTTGTCGTTATTTTCCAAATCCGGTAATAAGACAAACCGCTCCTTCGAGGTAACACAAACCGCACCTTTGAACTTGTCTCCGAGAGACAAACAGCAACGATGAACACCTTTACAAAAACACACGATGCAGCCAAAAATCACCACACGAAGCTTGAAACAACGATTCCAAACACCAAACACTACTTCTATGCAATCCCTAAGCTAGAAAGTACAAGATTTAACAACTTCTAACTACTAAACAAAGCACAAAATAGAATTTTTGTCACTTATCTATTCGAACCAAAACACCCCAAAAACTAATCAAATCCGTGAATCCTAACACACATGGACCTAACCATGGCTCTTGATACCAATTGTAGGATATTCACTATCACATAAACACTAGTTTGAGGCAAGATATGGATCGAATAGATGAGAAGTTAGAGAGAGAAAGTGGGAGCCTTTAGTGAGAGAAAGTAACTTGTGATCTATTAGCTTGAAAGGTCCAACCCTTCCCAAGTGTGGGAAGGGGTATTTATACTTCATACATATTGTGCCCCTAGCGGGCTGTGGAGCGAGCTGACAGTGGGTAAAGACCCGACCCACTCCACAATACTAATAAGGACTAAACTACTAATAATAATACTAATTATCCTATGAGCTATGATGTGCTAATAAGTACTCGGGGTGACCGAGTCTTCAACTGAATATTTATATTCCTAACAAAAACGTGTAAATACGGACGAAAATGTATAAAGGACTAACGGCCGTTAGTCTAAAGGACTAAGTGTGAAAAAATAGACAAACCATACTGACCATTTATGTAATTTACTCATTTGAAAAAGAAGATGACAAGGGCTTTTTGGTCATTTTTTTGGGAATTAGACTGGATCCGTAATATATGCAAACCAAAGTGACTGAATCAGTCAAAAAAAACTTCAGTGACTGAAAGTGAAAAAACCACCAAACCACAGTGACCATTTATGTAATTAACTCTAAAACTTTAAAGCATCTGATTTTCTCTCATAGCCCATCAGTGAAAGTTTTTCAAAGATTGTAGTATTTGGAAGATTCTCAACTCCGTTAGCATCATCTAGGAGAAGATCTCTTCGAATAGACGCCTCTGTAATGAGAATCATCTGCCCATCTACAAGGGCATAGATTTGTACTTCCCCATTAATAGTTTTGACCTTAGCAGATGACCAAAATTGAATAATGTTAGAAGTATATGTAGTAGGTTTTACTGTTAATGCAAACTTAGTATAGCTTGCATTAAGGAAATCAATGATCTCAGTAAAATCTACAGACTCATTGGATTTTTCTAAAAAGGCGACATTATTATGAGGTTCGGTAAAAGTTAGGTTCGACATTATGATTTGATTTGGGGGTTTTGCAATATGACGATTAAAATTCGTTTAGGCCGTGGAAGAGAGAGAGTAATGTGTGCGTGAATATGATTGTGTGACGCAATTGGGGATTTATACCCTTTAAGTAAAAAGTGACACAAACGTACCCTGCACTCCCAAACAGTACTAACGGATACCCAGCAGTACAAAGTTTTACGCTAGCAGTACAATTTTTTGCCTAGCAGTACAAACTTTGTGCAAAAACTTTTTCTCAGCAGTATGAACTAAATTTTCTTTTAAAACCATACTGCACTCATACATTTGGAAGGGATTAAGTGTAAAGGAAGACACTTAATCAGTTTTGGTGATATTGTTGTTCTTGCATTACAACACAGTTTACTGTTTCAGTGTTAATAGTCTTCTAAGTATTAAAGAGTAGATTTTTAAAAAAGACTGCTATTATCCAAGAAACCAAACACCCCTTTAACATCAGGGGAAACACAGATATCATAAACTAATAATAATAACTGCATTCAAAAATCATAAACTTGTATGAATATACATTAACATACTCAAAATAAGATAATTATACAAAAGATAAATTAAGAAATATATAAACTATACAAAAGATACATTAAGAAATATATAAACTATCTTGAATACTTTTGTAAACACCAACTATTTTCTCTCTTGTATCTTCTATTTCTTTGTTCCGATCATCTACTTTCTTCTGATGATCCAATATGATCTTTAAATCTTCCTTGTTCTGTTCTTCCAGCCTCTTTATACGCTTGTTGTAAAGATCTACCAATGTTTTTTCAGTTCCATATTTGCCAGAATGACATTTCTCCCAAATATCTTGGGACATGTCAAAAATTTTCTTCAACTTTTCAGGGATTGGAGGAGGAGAATCATCCCTTGGGCGTTTGGTTTTGTTTGAAACAGGAGTTGAAGAGGATGAAGCCATTGAAATTTGAAATATAATATCTAATGAAAAAAATCAAAGGAGATGTTTCTTATTCATAATATGAACGGTTCCCAATACTTTAGGCGGGAAAAGGGACCATGGAAATGCGCCAAAAGTAAACTGATGGATAATATTGGTCCGATTTGGTTTGTGTTTGGTGTTGGATTGACTAGCGTAGTTGATTTGGAATTGTGTTTGGTGTTGGATTGACTAATTGACTTGTTGATTATGGTTTGACTCGACAAAATGAAACCGAGGGAATGTTTGGAATGATTTGGGATAGGGTTCATTATTATTGACCCGAGGGAATAAATGTTTGACCGTGACTCGAAAGGAAATAGTAACTCATTTGTTGCGACTTGATATTGACTCGACTTGGACAAAATAAAAGAAAGAAATAAAAACAATTGTTAAATTAAAAGCTGTAAAGATATTTGTTATTAAATTTGGTTAATAACGAAGTTAGGAAATTAGAAGTGTACGTGAGACCATGGTTGTCAGGATCCCGATCCTGATCTTAGGATCTTACGATTTTACGATACTGCAAAGCAAAAACGATCCGGATCTTACAAAGGATCTTTAAAAGCTTAAGATCTTATAGGATCCCGATCTTTACCATAGGATCTTAAGATCTAATACAATCCGATCTTACTTTTCTCGAACCACAAACTAAAAAAACTAAAAAATTATAGAATGTATTTTGTAGAATTGAAAAAAAACAACATGTTAATATTCTTAAAAATTTCATAATCATAATTTAAGACAACATTTCTATGAAATATTTACATAATTTGTGTTTATGATATATATTAATTTATAGATTTGTATAATATTACAAAAACTATTAACAAAATGACATTATAGTAGGATCTTAAGATCCCGATCCGATCTTACGATCTCGATCTTGCAAAGACGAAATCGATCCTAAGTAGGATCCCGATTTTGAAAACCTTGTGAGACATTTGGGATAAAAACGGAACAAAAGAGGGCTATTGGACTATTCGAGACATGCTACCCGTAGACTAACATATTTGGATTTATTGGACTATTCGTTTGGTTATTGTTTGAGTTACGGATTGGTTTAGGGTTTAGGGATTAGGGTTTAGAGTTTATATAAATACTCGTTATATTATAAATTATTCGGGAAATTGTTTTTCAATAAAGTCTTTTGACTTGGAAACGTTCGATAAATGAAAGAGTCATGGCGAAATTTTGTTATTTCCAAAGATTAATTTTGTCGTAAGTTCAAACTTGTTTTAAATCATAAAACAAGTATATCTTGTACTAATAAATGGGATTATGGGAAAATACTGATGATTACCAATCGATTCATCTTATTTGATATGTTTGTTGTTAGTTATCTCTTTGACTTCTTTTCGTCATCTCGTCTCGAATCGAGTTATCGTCAATACTCTTCTCGACTATTCGGTTATTCGTTTTTTTGGAGTGAGAACTCGTGAGTCCGTGTTCTCTACCGTTACATGAATGATGATACCAAACCCTTTTAAAATGCTAAAATGAGATTATTTTTGGAAATGAGAATGATTAACTTTTGAAAACTCTTGCGCATTTGATTTTTTTGGTGAATATCGTACCGAGTACGTTGCGTTGCGATACGTTGCGTTAAATCGTTTGATACGATATTCATTTTCTTTAACTTTTAATTACGGATAACCGATACCCGCGGGGAAACCTGAAAAACCGATGGATAATATTAATCGGGTATCCGGTGGGATATGGGGCGGGTACGGGTATATTATAAACGGGTTCGGGTACGGGTACACTAACCCCCCCGGAACCCGAACCGTTGCCATCCCTAGTTATCGGCTATAGCCGGTTTTCAACGCCACGTCAGCACCATTAGCCTTTTTTTTTTCATTTTTCTTTTCTTTTTTTTTTTTTTTTTTTTTTTTTTTTTTTTAATTTTTACAATTCTTGCCAAGTCAGTTATAGTTAAACCAAACCACAACTTCAATAGTCAACCGGCAATTAATCCCTTTACCCGATCATTTGTAAACACACAATAATCAATAAACCCTAATCAAAACACACATTCTTCTGGCAAAGAAAAACACGCAAATAATGAATCGAAATAACAACAAAGGTATGTTTTTTAATGTTTTCACATATCAGTTGATGATTCATTGTACAATAATTAGTAACAGGCTTTTGATCTATAAATTGTGATGTTTGGGGTTGTTACCGATTCTAATGTAAAATGGGGTTGTTTTGTATTTTATAATGGTTGTTATGCTATGTCTAATGTATGCTCTGTTTTTTTTGTTTTCCATACTCTGATTTTCGTATACATAATGGTTGTTATGCTATGTCTAATTAAGTGTTTTGTGTCTGAGTATTTTTTGTTGCCTGTTTGTGAGTACACTGAGAGGTTTTTCTTTGATTGTGATATAGTTTAACATTTGAATCAATAAAACTGATCTAACAGTTGTTATTTGTAGATGTCATACAAATTTCTTCTGATTCAAGCAGTTCAGAATCAAATGATGGTGCTCTCAACATCCTTCCTGGCCTCCTTGCTTGGTATTATCCAGAGCAACATTCTGATGCAAGTACTGATACTTGGGAAGTGGAACCTATTGAACCTCCAGAGGAACTCCCATCTCAAGCTCCTATCCTGGCCCTCCATGTGCAAGTTCAAATACTAATTGAAAAGGCACATAAAAAGAAATTTACGCAGGATATTGTCTTGGGACTGCCGTGTAAGAAGAATCCTATAGGTTTTGGAGAACCTTCTAGCAGCCATGGGAAAGGCAAGAGGAAGATGGTTTAGGGGTTTAGGATATCCATTAACAGCTTTTGTGTTTTGTAAATGGTATTTGGTACTTTAATATGGTAGTAGTAGTTCTGACATTTAATTTGGATAAATGTAATTATTAATGGTACAATAACTGGTAATTAGTAGTTTAACTGTATCTCTTTTATAACTGTAATGATAGTATTTTGGTTTGTTAAATGGTAGCAATTTGTGTACTTGATGTGATGATTGCACAATTAGATTTAATAGTAGCTGTTTCTGTTGTTGATTTGATGATTGCACATATTTATTTAATGGTAGCAGTTTGTGTTCTTGATTTCATGTTGGTTTATGATTTAGTGGTAGTAGTTTGTATTCTTGATTTCAATGGTAGCAGTTTGTGTTAAATGGTAGCAGTTTGTGTTAAATGATAGCAGTTGGTTTATGATTTAATGGTAGCAGTTTGTGTTAAATGGTAGCAGTTTATGTTGATTTGATGAGTGCACATATTTATTTAATGGTAGCAGTTTGTGTTCTTGATGTGATGGTTGCACAGTTAGATGGTACATTTGTGATTAAGATAATGATATATAACATTTGGAGCCAAAATTTTGATTTATTCAAGTTTATGCTTTAATTAACAGGTTCAAAGGCAAAAATTTTAAATAATTCAATTGTTAATTTCAAATTAGAACTTGGAGCCAAAAATTTGATCCAAAATTTTTAAATCACCTAAGTACAAGCAGTTACCAAGAATAACGATTGATATTCTTCATATACCCTCTTTTCTCTCCTAAAAAAAGACTGCAAAAGAAAACACAAAAATCAAATCTTCTATCACCATTACTGTCCAAGCTAAGCCAGAATCATTTTCGTTTACCCATTGTTGCTCAAGAGTCATGGAAATTCAACCCATTGTTGATAATCATCTTTTGCTTCCTTCTGATAATGAACATGATGATAACAACTTAGAATATGAATCCGAAAAGTATTCTGATGATGAAGATCTAGATGCGCCTGGAACCAACCAATCAGATAGGATACTAGCTAAGAGGGGCATAACCAGGCTATTTAAGTTTCGCCTGTGATATGGCCAACCTGGTGGAATAAAGCTCAAGGTAACCTTCGATGCATTGAATAGGGTATTAGGGAACACGGAGCACTGTTTTTGAGTTTTTTAGGAGATCTGGTTCATGAGCACATATGTTTGAAGATTTTTTCCTGGAAGAAGGTGAATAAAGAATCAAGAGATAAACAATGGGCTGAAATTACGGTACATATATACTATTTTTTAACCCAGTACTACATAAGTTTATCTATGCAGTTACATTATGTGCAACTAATTAACAACATTGTGTTAATCTTTGCAGCGATATTTTGATGTTGACGTGACATTCAGAAAATTGATAATGACTCGTCTTGGTCAACTGCTAAGGAATTTCAGAATGAAGCTCAGAGAAAAATACATTTTGGCCAACCTAAATACACCTTCGAAACTGAATGAAGTCCCGGCCAAGTATAGTGCATTTGTGACATCAAAAGACTGGGTCGAGTTTGTAAACTACACGACCACCGATGCATACAAGGTTTTAATTAGTCATCTTTATTTAAGTCTATATATCATTTCATAAAAATATTTATCAGCATCTAAACGCCTTATGATTTTGTGTTTTTAGGATAAATCAGATAAAGCTAAGATGGCGCGTTCCAAAAATATTTATCAGCATAAAATGGGACGAGGTGGATATGTTTATGTCAAAGAGAAAATGGTAAGATTACATAATGTTTGTTTTACAAATTGAGAGACGATCAGTTTGAGAAATGAATCTGTTTACATTGCACAATTTGCACATTTGCATTTAATACCCTCATATTTTCGATTATCTTGGTTTAACTTTACATGTGTATGCATTTGATGTTTATTAGATCGAAAATAAAAAATTGAAGCAGATGAAGAACCCCCGCGTGGTATAATGTTGTTGAAAAGAAGGGTAAACAAAGACGGGGAATATCCAAATGATGAGATTAGATCAGTAGGAGAAAAACTTGTAAGTTTGACTGCAAATTCTATTATTATGCTTATATACCAGCAGCATCAACTGTATACTAGCAGTAGTAACTTGTATACCAGCAGTATTAACTGCGTACTAACAGCAGTAACTGTTTACTAGCAGTAGTAAACACTTGGCATATTTTTCATTGAAGTTCATGAGCAGCACTAACTCCAGCTGAGCAGCATTAACACAAATATGAGCAGCAGTTACTCTAACAGCATCAAGAAGACTTTTAATCCCAACATTTCCCATATTTTTTGTGCAGAAAGAAGCTGATGACCAGATCAAGGAAGGAACCTTGAGTATTGATAATGGCACTGATGCCATGACAGTTGTGTTTGGTAAGGAAAAGGGAGGTTGTGCAAGAGGAGTGGGAAGTGGAGTTACGTACAAGAGGTATTTTGGTCTTCCTCGAAGCAGACAAGAAAACGATGAAAGACTTGAGTTACTTCAAACTCAATTTGATAATGAGAGACGCGAGCGTCAAGAAAAAGATTTATTGGTCAAGAAATTGTCCACCAAGATGACCGAAAAAGATGTACTGGTCAAGAAATTGTCCAATGAGATGAAAGAAACAAAGGGAATACTTACTCAACTGATGGCACAGTTGAGTCAACAAGGGGTGTAGTTGAATTTTTCATCTCAATTGCCAGTAGCCTCAGATGTAAGCCATTTTTTATGTTGTTAACAATTTCATTTTCTAATGCTAACACCACTGATGCTAATGATAGCAGGCATTGAACATAAACTGATGAGTCAATGTATTTCTTAATTTATATTGTAGGTGACTCCAATGGCCATTGACAATATAGATAGCAGCGCTAATGAGGTGGACGGAACTCAGCCAAGTGATGTTGTACGTGCTGAAGATGCGAGAATTTAGGAGAAGTCGAATGGGCATGTAACTTCGAAAAAGGTAATGGAAACAATGGTAAGTAATAAAACATCCCCATTTGATTTTTGAATTTTAAATACATGACTAATGTACCGTGTTTTATATATACTTATAGGAACCTGCTACAACTGTCAGACCTAAGAAAACGCCTAACTCACGACGAAACGGGTCTACAGATTCCCAATCGCAAGGAAATGTGTCTCCAACACAAGGAGTACCAACTGTATGTATTTCAACATGTTTCTTGTTATTCTTTTGTTTAAATAATGTAACGTGTTTTATATATACATATAGGAACCTGCTAAAACTGTCGGACCTAAGAAAACGCCTAAGTCACGAAAAAACGGGTCTCTAGATTCCCAATCGCAACAAAATGTGTCTCCAACACAAGCACTGCCAACAGTATGTATTTCAACATGTTTCTTGTTATTCTTTTGTTTAAATAATTTCTGAAATATACATGCGAAAATTCTTTTTTGTAGAGTTAACTGCAAAAATCGTCCCTGTGGTTTACCGGGTCATTTGGATTTGGTCCCTAAAGTTTAAAATTTCCGGATATCGTCCCTGTGGTTGACGACCCATACGGGTTTGGTCCCTTGACCAAAAAATCCGTCAGTTGACCGTTAGTGGAGGAATGAAATGACGAATATACCCCCAGTTGACCCTTTCTTGGCTAGGAAACAAAACAAAATAAACAATAACCAAATCAGGAAACATAATAACCAAAACAAGAACTAATAACCAAAACATAACATAATAACCCCATTTTGATACAAAACCTTCCACACAATCCTTTGCACCTCCTCAATTTTGATACAAACAGCAGCAAGATAACAATGGGCCAAGAAACATAATAACCCCTTTCTTGAATAACCAAAACAAGAACTAATAACCAAAACATAAAAACCCCTTTCTTGAATAACCAAAACAAGAACTACTAACCAAACCATTTCAGCAAGCACAAAGCATTTCCATTTGATCTTAACCTTAGCCATCAAACCAACTTGACAATCTTTAATCATTTGCTCCCATTGGAGTTTTCCTGCTGCTGAGTCGCTTGTTGCTGCTGCTCAGGTTGTTGTGGTTGACTTTGTAGCCCAGACGTTGTAGATGTCCTTCTGGGAAATTTCGCTAAGCACTCTGAGTAAAAAAGAGATGAACAACATGAGATATTTAATTCCACTACATGTTTAACAAGCCAGTTATAAATATATGATGTTATACTCTTACCCATAGGTCCTTCCCTCTCATCAAACACTCGTTCAAGTAACACTCGAATCAGTAGCACAAGGAACACCCAAATCCACTTCAAGTAACACCCAAATAATAATCCACTTCAAGTAACACCCAAATAATAATCAAGCAGAATCAAACAATCAAAGTTAGTTGACTCGGACGAGTCAAATGACTCATTGGCGAGTCGTCCGATTTTTTATGTTATAAAACTAGATCCACACGAGTTGGGTTAGAAAACACAAAGGTTTAATTAGTTTTAGATCCAAAATCATTTTTATTAGTTTATATTTGATTAGGGTTTGTAGAAAAAAATGAAGAAATATAAAGAAATGGGGCGCGTGTGCTTACCAGACGAAGAAGATAGGTGAGATGAGGTGGTGGCGTGTGGTGGTGAGTGGTGGTGTGCGACGGTGTGCTCCAAAACTTGATCAATCGTGCGTCTCTCGGCTTTAAATGCTCCAGAAATAACATCCTCTTTTTGGTCTACGTGCTCGGCTAGAAATATTGGGTGATCGGAAGTTGGTCGGAAAAGAGTGGCTGCGCCGAAACAGTGCTCTGGTGAGGGTGAGTATTAATGAGGGAGGTGAGAGAGTGTAGGGGTTTTTTAAAAAGACACTAGTTTTTTAAAAAGACACTAATAACCCTCCAAATATTAGCCTAGTCACCACTTAACTTTGTCAACTGACGGATTTTTTGGTCAAGGGACCAAACCCGTATGGGTCGTCAACCACAGGGACGATATCCGGAAATTTTAAACTTTAGGGACCAAATCCAAATGACCCGGTAAACCACAGGGACGATTTTTGCAGTTAACTCTAGATTGTAATTTTTTTTTTAGACATTTAAGTGCAAACTGTGGCACTTAAAGAAATCAAATATCGTTGCTTTGGGTACCGTATACAAGTCTCATGGAAAGCAAATGCTGCATAACCAAGCACTCCCAAATGATTGCTACAGAGTGTCAATTGATTCATCGTTAGTGGATGCAGCATGCATACAGACGTAGCAAATAATGGGTTTAAAACAGTTAAGGAGGGCGTAGGTGGTTTCGTTGCATGGCCAAAGGATCAAGTTATTCTTGAACAGGAGGTACATACATGTGTTTTTTCAACCTACATATATATAATTCTTCATATTTAATTCAATGTTTGATACAAGCGTCTTTTGTTTACTACAGGTTACACCAACAAATACGATGCAAAAGATTAGTGACAACAATTGTGGACCAAAAGTACCATCGAAGAGCAAAAATTATGTATCTATTAAAGACATAAAGCAACTGCAAGCTAGGCCGGCGAAGAGTCAAAAGTCTTTAAATTATGGTACTTGAGAATTTGATTATTTACGAACATTACAATTGTATATTTGGTTCAGTTATATACATTCAGTTTTATTCAATCTGAAATTTCTTTTTGTTTTTAATTCTATTATATATATATATATATATATATATATATATATATATATATATATATATATATATATATATATATATATATATATATATTAGTAAAGTAAAATAAAGACAATATCTACATACGTAAAAAGATTTTTTTTCAAAAGTCCGAAAATCATAAATCCACAAATCGGAGTGTCATAATTGTGAAGAGTTTCTAATTTGAGTTTTATACGTTTTTAATGCAAAACATTTGATGCCAATAAATTTGATCACAAATTTCATTGTTTAGTTAATCGCAATGTATTTATTAAAAGTAAAAAGAATGGTGCAAACGAATTTTGTGAAAAAAAGCGATTATACAACTATTTTTCATAAATTTTCGAAAAAATATCACTTTTGAAACTCTTCACACTTTTCATGCACCAACTACCCGATCTGTGAATTTGGATTATCGTGAAAATTTTGAAAAAAAATCTTTACAATGACGGGTATTTGTCTTTTATTTGATCTTATCCTTAAATATATATATATAGATATATATAATATATATATATATATATATATACTATCCAGCAGCACTAGCAGTAGTAACTGCTTCACAGACTACTAGTACTAGATAGCAACTCTGCTCCAACAATACTAACTTAGTACTACCAGTAGTAACTCTGTGACTAAAAGATGCACTCACATAATATGGTCACGCTTATCAACATTATTGGTTACTCTTTGTTTAATTCGATGTGTGACTAAATATTACAGAAGGCCACACAAACATAAAATTCAAGTGGCCATTGGATGAACAACAGTCACACAAAATACACATTTCTTCACTTTAAACAGCATATGGTCACACTTATTAACACTTTTGGCCACTTTTTGCTTAATTGTATGTGACTAATACCCAAAACAAACATGCTTTGTGTGACTAAATATTACAAAAGGCCACACAAAAATAAAATTCAAGTGGCCATTGGATGAACAATAGTCACACAAAATACACATTTCTTCACTTTAAACAGCATATGGTCACACTTATTAACACTTTTGGCCACTTTCTGCTTTTCTGTATGTGACTAAATACCCAAAACAAACATGCTTTGTGTGACTAAATATTACAAAAGGCCACACAAACATAAAATTCAAGTGGCCATTGGATGAACAATAGTCATACAAAATACACATTTCTTCACTTTAAACAGCATATGGTCACACTTATTAACACTTTTGGCCACTTTTTGCTTAATTGTATGTGACTAAATACCCAAAACAAACATGCTTTGTGTGACTAAATATTACAAAAGGCCACACAAAAATAAAATTCAAGTGGCTATTGGATGAACAATAGTCACACAAAATACACATTTCTTTACTTTAAACAGCATATGGTTACACTTATTAACACTTTTGGCCACTGTTTTTTAAATTGTCTGTGACTAACTCCAAAAAAACAACACACGTTGTGTGACTAAATCATCACAAACTTCACATTTATTATATATTCATGTGGCCACAAGATGGGAAATAGTCACACAAAATACACATTTACTTGAATAAATCATCTCAAATGTCACATATATTATATATTTATGTGGCCAAAAGACGAACAATAGTTACTCTCAAAAAACATTTGTGTGACTATAAAGTGTTTAAGGTCACTGATACTGATTAATCCAACAAAACTTGTGCCTAATTTGTCACACATATTCGGGTTTTGGTCACTCGTTTTCAATGAAAACGGCCACAAACTAAACAACGTCACCATATGCCACCTACGGTGGCGCGACCTTTGGTGACACACACCAAAAAAAACGTGTGTGACTATATGCATATCGTCACACATTTTTGGTGTGACAAAATCCCATATCTGTACCAGTATTTGTCCTCGCGAAAAGTATCTGCGATGGGGTGTTCACGGGGACGTTTCGGATGGGACATTTCCTCGCTGAAAGTTATTGGTGGGGACATGTCCCCGCCGAAAGCCTCAAAATGTCCCCTCGAATTGTGTTGAATGTTGTAGTGGTGGGCAACTGGTATCAGATTGATTAGCTTCTCTATGTGCCTCTTCAAGTTTCTAAGTTTGAGCCTCATTCTGATTATCAAAAATATCATGTTCCTGTTGTTGAAGTGGGGCAGTGGCATTCTCATTCTCCATGACATCTTCATGCCCATCAACCTGTTTATTGACACCCTCCTGCTCTTGTTCATTTAAATCATCTGAATCTGCAATGGGTTCTACTTGATCATTATCACTTAACCCATCTTCTGACTCATTATCCTCCTCAATTTTTACACTCCAATTGGATAACTCACGTACATGAACATCAAATACTTCACCATTAATTTCCACCAAAACATCTTCATCGATAAAATTCTTGCATTTCGTGGAGATACATAAACTTCCAATACTCATAGTTTGAGCTTGATCTAACTCAAAAAACATGAATTTACCATACAAACTAGCTACTTTCCTAAGAGCAGCCGATCCCTAAGCACATAAAGGTAACCCATTAATCTCGATCCAAATCATTCTTTCATCTATAACAAAGTTTTTTTGAATATGCTTAATAGACGAGAATAACCTTTTCATCCTATCATTAGATTTAAACGCCAAGCATGCATCAGAAGTTTTGAATTGTAACCACGTCCATAAACCACAAACATGATGGATTTTCACATTATAAAATCCTTCAGTGCAACAAATACGATGCATGTTAATCATCGAGCCCATGTATTTCACCTTGACCAAAACAGTTTTCATAGTATCATCAACTGAGATCAACTCAGTATCAATCAACTTCACTGTTTTCTTCCCCTTAGAATCGCTAAATGTGTTTTTTGAGGAGATATCACCATGTGTAACGAATGCATACGAACGATGCCAGTTAACGTTAGCATTCAGTGAATTATGTTATATCGTTAGTCCTCAAAGGACGAAGTTTGCAAAGACAGTTAAACCTTAGGGACTATTTTTGTTGGATCGTGTTTTAGTGTTGATATTGTGATTCAGGAGGTCGGGTATGATGGAAATACATCATATCCATGGTTAGAGAGAGAGTAGAGAGAGAAAGGAGAACTTGAGTTTTATTAATGATAATGAAAGGGAAATAATACACACACAAGTCTCACCCTCCTAGTGAAGTCTAGGAGGGCTTATACAGGGCAACATACACACTACTTTACAATATTGATGGTTTCAGTACCTGTGTATGTGCCATACATCATAACTAATGTAATCTCGTATATATCGTTCCATTTACATGTTAGGAGCATTCCCAACAATCTTCCCCTAATGGGACGATATAAGGGATTACTTACACCATTTCCTATCAGTACAAAAATGAGTAAAATAAAGTCTTCATAAGCTTCAAATGTTGAGGATGACTGCAGTTTACGCTCTTTGTCTTCATCTTGTACCTCGGCTTGAGAACTTTTCTTCACTTATAGTCAAATGATGTAATATGCATGAACTGGATTAACTTCCCCCCAATTCATGCTGCATGTCTTTAGCAGCTTCTTCGTACACTTCTTTTTGGCGAAGTTTCTGAATTAGCTTCCCCCCAAACTGACAACCGTCTTTAGCAGATTCGAAACTTTGATGTAGTTAACATGTTTTCTAACTTTTGAAGTTTTAAGTAAACAGCGGAATTTGTAGATAACATCGTAAACTACACCAAGCAAATCTGACTAGTCACTTAATAACGATTATACTCAATGCGGAAACTCCGTTTTAGGGGTAACATGCAAGAAATCAGCAAGATCTTCTCACATATGTAGGCTACTTCACACTTCACAACCTGCGAAAGTTGAAATGATTACACCAAAATCACAAAACTGAACCACTGATCATCTCTACGGACGTCTCTCCGGTAGTAATAAAATTTTAAGCTCGATCACGTGAATCTGTTATGCGTCCCCGATGTGCACATTTCTTCCCCCTGATTGCAGATACTTGTGGAAAAAGAGTGTTTTCGCAAAGAACTCAAGAAAATTCAAAGAACATCCACTCTCTCTTCCCCCACGATGTCTTCACGGAATCGGAAGCATACACACTATGTTTATGATGGAAACGGAGGCAGCATAACCCTGTATGTCCAATTAGTCAAATATGTGTGAAGTACCATAAATAGCCCGTGAGAATCAATTGCTGATAACATCTCTACTCTTTTAAACTCCTCTCTGCTAACTCTTTACCGACCCCATTATCATTCTGACGGCTTTTTATAGTGACTACTGATGGAGAAAACCCAGTATTACGAACTTGAGACTGAAGTAAAATAACCCGAACTTGTGACTTAAACTTGCACTATTGTCTGACAAAGAACCAATACTGAGAATTTCAATAAAGGTAGAATCATATACCCATCTAACCAACCTTAACTATATAAGAACTTCTCTCGAATTATCCACAGCCTTTTTGTGACACTTGAGCACTACAACGTAACTCCTTTAAAGCGATAGCTATACACTGTGAGCACAACAACGTAACTCCTTACATCAGGTATAACTAGATAACTCAAATCGTAATCATTCTAAAGGTTAAAAGCTCGAACAAGGATCTCGAAGAATCATGCATCCAACCAACTCTGATATCTTCAGATACTAAGTACACGCACCCGTGAAATTCCACTTCAACCTCAAATAAATAATAAAGAATTAACCCCGTAGTCACATCTTGCGGTTCAATACCCAAAACTAGCCTTCGTTACTTGGTTAAGATGAACTTTGATAATGGTTTTATCCCGATCTTGTCAAAAAACGTAACCCCATGAAAATTTGTAACAACCAAAATACTACTCTTATTGCCAAATAATATCCCAAAATTAACCACAATGTATAAAATACATTTGATAATAAAAATTTTCATTCCATTAATTGCATTTCGGATCCAAGTCTGTAAGCCCAATAACTGATCCAACACCACAGTTATAACCATCTTATAAAACCTCACAACCCTAATTTTGTGTTTATTATCAAACTCGAAACACACTCATAAACATTTCCGCCCCCTTTCTCTATATCTTTAATATGCAGTTTCCAAATCCTTCATATTTCATAATTAAAAAAAATGCAACCCCCATGATCTTAGCAATCTGAAAAACATCACAACCCTCTTAATACTTCATTACTGTATTTCGAACCATTAACAACAACAACAACAACAACAACAAAAATGCTTCCTTGTAAACTTTTATCCACTCGATACCTAGAGCATGAACACCTTTGTATTTCTGTCTATGTTAATCTGAGAGCTACAAGCTAACTTCTTCAAGTTCTTGATGAAAGGACTCGGGTAGGTTTTATTTGCCTTTTGTTCTTATGTTTTGATAACCGAAAGAAAGACAGATAGATGATAACAGATTTGTTATTGTCTTTGATCTTTTGATTTTCGGATAATTAAAGAAAGTTATTGTTTGAAAGAGATCTATGATGTGTTGCTCTTTCGTGTTATGATCTTTTAAGGTCTATGGGCATATTGTTCCACACGATAAAGAAGCAACTGAGATCTAGATTTAATAATTATTTTGAGTCGTGTAGAATGATATGTGAGTTGGGGAGTGATGGTTTGGGTTTGCTTGTGTTTAGATTAGATTCGTATTGTGGTTGGTTGTTGTCGATTCTGTTATACTTCTCATCACTTTCTTTTTCATTATGTTTAATATTTTGACCGATGATGGAATATAGACTGAGGTAGAATTGAGTCTGGTATTCGATTTGTGGTCGTGGTCTTCTTCATCTTCTTTCTTCTGTTTTGTCACTTTTCAATTTTGATAAGTGGTTATAAAAACCAATTCTGATAACATTGACTTGTTGACCTGTTGAATTGCGATGATTGAGTCCAATTCCGACGGGTCAATTCCGATGGATCAATTCCGACGGGTCAATTCCGATGGATCAATTCCGTCGGCACTTATCGCATTTCTTTACAAGAAATCGATTCTAATTTTGATGAACTAGGGTCTGTCGGAATTGCTTTACAAGCAATTCCGATAAAAGAGGGTTTTGACCATCAATTCCGACGATTATTCAGACCATAAATTCCGATGAGTAATAGACCACTTTTTCCGACCATGTTATTGACCATTTAATCCGACCACAAATTCTCACGAGATGTAACAAAACAGTCATAAAAAGATATATCAGTTATACACAAAGACTGTTATTTGGACTAGGAGGACAAAAAAACTGACATGTGAAACTGTAATAAAAGGTTGTTACTTTCAGACCATTTTGATACCATAAAAAACTATTATAACTAAATAAGATGAATCAGTGAAAGTTTTGTTAAAAACAATTAAAAAAGATGACGTTTTTGACAAGAAAATACCATGAAAATCAACCAAAATTAATAACCAAGCTCTGATGTCAATTGTTGGATCGTGTTTTAGTGTTGATATTGTGATTCGGGAGGTCGGGTATGATGGAAATACATCATATCCATGGTTAGAGAGAGAGTAGAGAGAGAAAGGAGAACATGAGTTTTATTAATGATAATGAAAGAGAAATAATACACACACAAGTCTCACCCTCCTAGTGAAGTCTAGGAGGGCTTATATAGGGCAACATACACACTACTTTACAATATTGATGGTTTCAGTACCTGTGTATGTGCCATACATCATAAATAATGTAATCCCGTAAATATCGTTCCATTTACATGTTAGGAGCATTCCCAACAATTTTGTTTAAATAACTATGGATATTAATTAATGTTGCTACAGTTGTTTTGCACTCAGTAGCTTTGCACTCATATACCATTTTCATCTTTAGTATATAGAAATAACGAGGGTATAAGCCCGCGCATTGCCGCGGGTTGTTCGTATACGTAAGTTAGTCTGGGGAAAAAAGAGTTCCGAAACTATAGATGAATTTCATCAAACACATTGTTGAGCAAAGAAGACACCCTTGAAACTGAAGAATTTTTTTCGTTTGGAGCCGGATCAGACGGATTTGCTCCTTGGTTTTTTTTTCTGGTGTTGGACCTTGGAGATAAAGAGAGGTTAGAGAGAGATTTGAGAGAGACCAACGTTAGATCCGAATGAAGTTCGGGGTATTTTTGCCCGGTTGGGCCTATTCGTCCCCTAAAGACCTAATTTAAAAGCTATGGTGAATACTACGCGGGTATTAGTATAGAGATATAAGAAGTTAAACAACAAACAAAAGGAAAAAATAAACCACACCTTCTTCTTGTGTTTTTTTTCCTCTTTTTCGATTTGCTGGGAAGCTGGGTATGTACGTGTTTTATGTGTGTGTTTTGTTGTGTATGTGTTTGTGTGTGATGTATGGATACCAGTGAGTGTGTTTAGAAGAAGAATCGAGAGAGAAATAGATGTATATGAGAGGAAGGGATGATGACACGTGTTTGCGACTGTTCATCCCAATGTTAACGAACTAAAAAAAACACTATAGAACTATAGGTACAGTGATCTTTTCACAAAGGCCCAATCTAAGTGTTTATATATTTTTTTTACCTTATTTACTTCCTAAAAAGTGGTTACCCTTTTGAAATAAGGTAACAGTTTCAAAGTACATAATGTTTTTTTGAGAAAAACAAAAAACAATTAAACATTAGACGGCATGACCTAGACGACATCCTCCACACCAACTATACATGGTTTTATGAATTAAAGCTCTAAAGATTTACAATTCCACATAAAACTACAAAAGTAACAATTTAATCTAAAAATAGTTATAATGCATAGGTATGTGAATTTATGTTATTTCCAAAGTATACATGGTTTTCTTAGTACTAAAATGTTTTTCAAACTAAGAAACATGTTAAGTTCATTAACTTCACTACTTGTTTTCAACCCTTCTCAAGACCATGTCCTGAAAAGTCTTAATTTCCACTGACAATTAACATGTCTTCCCAAACAGATATAGCTAAGCCTCTTGCATTGTAACTCAATCTAATTACATCATACATTCATTTCATCATTTTTCAGCACCACCGAGCTTGCATATCTTATCAAACCTACACAGCCGCCATACAAAATCAAACATCCTTTCATCATATTTTATTGATGTTAATCCTGGAGGCAGAAAATGGGATAATGCATTGCCAGCATAGCTCGGCTCGTATAACCCAAAAAGAACACTACAAACATCACAAAACTATGCTCCAAACAGTTTCAGATACTTCACCAAACAGCACCAACTTGAGCACTAATTACTGCATGAAGTGGTTACGAAATCTTGCATAAAACAATTCAATATAGGTGATCGAAACATGCCAGAACTGAGCAGAAAGTGGGACAAAAAAACTGCATAATATGACTTATAGCAGCTGATTCAAACAGCCCCAAACACGCATAAAATGGCAGGACGGTTCTGTTTAAAATGGCTTATAATAACTGATTAAAACAACGTAAAATTCAGCATAGAGTGGCAAAAAGATTCTGCACATAATATTATGCACAATATAATAGGCCAAATTCTGCAAATAATCATTGGCTCCTAAAACTGTATCAATTGACCTAAATTAACACTCATGATACCTTTGATTTGGAGGCTAACATACTGATGCGTGGTTTTGCGACCTTACAACAGGTTTTACCTCTCGAGGGATCTCAAGAGGCTTGCAATCCCCACCAGGCAGTGTACCTGACCGATGTAGTATAGTAAAGTGGCAAGTACCGGGGGATTGATCGTTCTCTAGGGGAATAGTGTCGTTAGGATTGAAAAACTATTCTAATAGGTCTAAGGGTGAGGGAAGATTCTTTTTGTATTTTTATATTTTTATGAAAGCAAGTAAAATCTCGGGTTTGAAGGAGTGGGAGGAATTAGTTGCTAGTCAACTAACCCAAATAACTACAAATGCAAATAAAATAAAATAACTGAAAATGAAAAGGTTGTGAAACTTATATGGAGAGAAATGTGTTTACTTAGATTTCCTTACTCCCTAACTATCTTTTACCGGTTGATTAGTGTGTATTAATTGCGTGGATGACGGGTGTATTCCTTAATACCAATCGTGGGGTGGCGTACGTACTTCCCCAACTCTACAAGCTCCTACTTCACTCCTATGTCGAGCCGGCTAAGAAGCTCCTAACATGGGATCACTAGAATTCGCCCATGCATTAAATACAACCATAAAAACCTAGTACGCATTGGTTCATGTTTCTTAAGACGTTCAAGCAAGTTACCGTATGGGAAGTTAGCCAGTTTTCTTAACCCTAACATCGATAAACAATCATCCAATACAATTAATAACACATTAACAACCGATAATCAATAGTTAGGTTTCATTAGATCTAAGCAAACACAAGATAAATCTAGCCTAGCATGTTAAATAAAAGACAAGAACAAGATATAATCAAACAACACATAGACATATTGATTGATTAAATGAATACTTATCTTTAATTAAACATGGGAGATCCAAGGGTATGAAAACCCTTAAAAATGGCAGAAATTCGTCTTAGGGTTTCTCCTCACAAAGTTGCACACTAATGACTAAAAATTGCAAAACTATATATAGAGTTTAAGGGCTGACGGCGTCACGTTGTAGATCTTGACGCCGTCACCTCGCCGTGTCTAGGGTTCCCGGATGGTCTTCCTGACGCCGTCCCTCTTTAGTCCTCCAAAATCCTCCCTGGCTTATCAAGGGCTGACGCCGTCAGAATAGGGCTTGACGCCGTCTCTCATTAACATAAACCGTGATGGCCTTGATTACCTTAAAGGGTGACGCCGTCAGACTTTCCATTGCAAAACTCTCTGGCGCGTCACGTGTATTTTTCATATCCACCTCTTTTGCCAAGACATGACGCCGTCTGGAACAATCCCTGACGCCGTCAAAGGTACTTTCCAGCATAATTATGAGACTTTGCCATTTTCTTCACCTTTATGCTCTAAAAACGTCCAAAATGCTTCCTTTTCCAGATTTCTTCTCCAAAGTACCTAAAATGACAAAAGGTACGATTTAGGGCAATATTTGATCAAATAAATACGATTTAGGGCTTAAATGACCCCCTAAAAGCGGTACACTTTTCGCTTCATCAAATACCCTTACACTTGAGATTTGCTTGTCCTCAAGCAAATGCGCTTTTATTCTAATCAAAATACAAGTTAGGGGTCATTTAATGCTAATATAAAAGTAATTACAA
Source organism: Artemisia tridentata subsp. tridentata (assembly GCA_021014915.2). Lineage (NCBI taxonomy): Eukaryota > Viridiplantae > Streptophyta > Magnoliopsida > Asterales > Asteraceae > Artemisia > Artemisia tridentata. The sequence goes on along the minus strand of CP139501.1, from coordinate 195,355,693 downwards.
CAAATAGTCGTTCCACTTTAATCATGATAAGCACGGAGATTACAAACTAGCACCTCACAAGTAGTGTTTAGATTCTCACATCTCTCAGGTGTCATCAAAATAAATCTCATAAATGAAAACGGATAATATCTCTCACTACCTGCCGTAGCAAATAGATTACCATAGGCTTGGGAAAGGATCAAAAACCTCCTCCACTAGGCGTAAGCACCTAAGATAAACTATCAAAGAGGGCTTTTACCTGGGTTATAACGTGAGGTGTAGGGATATGATAAACACGGATTTGTTGGATAAGGGATATTTTACTGGTGGCGAGTTAAAGATCTTGATTAATTACATGTACAATATGGCGTTGCTAAGCCAAGACTAGACTCGACTTAAGCTAAAAACAAAATAACAAAAACATAAAATAAACATAAAATGAAACGGGATGGTAGTTGTAATACCTGAAAATCTAAAATATGTAAAAAGACCAAAATGCCCCTATGATCTAAAACTTTTGCATAACTAGTCCAAATTGCACCAAATTGATTCCAAAGCTTAACAAACTAATAAATTAAGGTACCAAACTATTTCAAGTATCATATAACACATGAAATAAGTCACATGGACCCTCTAAAAGTTGCTTAGGCCGAATTTATATATTATGTACAATTAAATATTTAATTAAAGATAAGTTAAATAAGGAAAATGCTAATCAAATATCAAGATTGATTTGGCCAACTATGGGATCCGAAATTTTGGCCTTCTAATCCCCCCTACACGGCATTCTTCATTTAAAATAGTCCCATATCCCTTTCTTCTTCACAAAACCATAATTCGATCCAAAGAAACCCTAAAAACCTAAAATAATTCGTCCTTTGGGAATCCGATTTTTCCAAGGTTGATACCTATTTTTCTCACGATCCTTGGAGCCTAAGGAGTACTAGAAAAATAATCCTAGAGGTGTTCGTGGGCTGTTTCGTTCGTGGCAAATCCTTTCTTGTCGAACCTTTGTTTTGAGGTAATAATTCCAAATCGAAGCTACGATTTTTGTACACTCCATTTATCATTTTTCTCACGTTCTATTACTCATTTATAACCTACGAAAATTAGCTTGGAGGCTGGTGGTGGCTGATTCGATCGTGGGAATTAATTTCCTAGTCGCGCTATACGTATAAGGTATACTCTAAAATAATTCATACGAGCCAAACTAAATTCGTCCATCATTTTTACCATGTTCCTCACGTCGAATATGATCTATGAAAATTGTTTTCAAGGTGGTGAAAGAGCTCGTGAAGTCGTGGTGAATTTGGAACCCCATCGAGTGCTATAATTCATTTGGCTTATTCTACACGTTCGAATCTTGGTTTGACAATTTTCCCTTACTCTATGATCAGTATGAACACCATATAAATTGTGCTATTCGATTCATGCATGATCCTTCTGTCGTTTGTGAATTAATCTAGAAATCGACCCATAATTCTAAAATACATGTAATCGATTGAACTAAACCCTATGAGTAATTTTATGGACACAATATGATTATGTTAACATGAGAAAAATATGTATTTAATTTATCATGGCCTCTAGCATTGTTTTTCGAATTAAAGTTAAAACCGGGTTTTGAAAATAATTTGGGAAAATCATATCCGATTGAATTAGGGCTTGAAATGGTAAATTAGGGTTTGTTGTAGTGTGATAATTGATATGTAATCATGACCTAATTATTGGGATTGTCTAGGGCTTGTTTCAAATCAAAATAAAGAGTATACGATTTTACTTTTAAACTCTAAGGGTCGAAATTGTCATTTTTAAATCTTGTGGGTCACTTTTGGAACTTTATAAACATTGTGGCATGTCGTATAAAAAGTATTAGAAGGACCTTTTATGTAAAATAAATGTTTAAGGGTTTATTTGAAATATATATTAAAGTTTATAAATCGATTTGTAATTAAATAAACTAGAGGGATTAAACTTGTAATTTTGGGAAACTTATGGGTCATTCATGTACTTAATTATATTTAAAGTGCCATGTGTCATTTGGATAATTTAAAGGGCCTATATGTAATTATTATTAATTAAAGGACGATTTATATAAAATAAGGACTAATAATGAAATTGTTATAACATGAGGGACTAAAGTTGTAAAATCTATTTTCTAAGGGTTATGAATCGTACATCACTTAAAATAAGGATATAATATGTAAATTGATAAAGTTAAGGACTAAACATGTTAATATGAATAATTAAGGGCTTAATATGTAAATTTACTAACTAAGGGACCAAACATGTAAAATTATGAAACCTCAAGGGTATAAAGTGTAAACTAGAATAAAACTAATATTAATTTAACCTAATTTATAATTATGGAAATATTACTAAATATAGAAACTTACTAAATAAGGAAACTTTCTAAAAATGGAAACCTGCTAAAAATAGAAAGTTACTTAATATGGAAATGGGATCTTTAGTAATCATGTCTTTACTCCTCTAGGTGTGAAGAGGGAGTAATCCTGTGCTCGTTATCATCTTTTCAGTGTGATCTTTGTCAGGCAATAAGGTACAGATATTCTGCTTCTTTGATAAGAGGCCTTCATTCTCTTATTATGACTTCGATTATTGAACCTTTTATGATTATGAACCTTTCATGCATGAACCTTTGCTTATGAACCTTGACCATGAACCCTTGCTTATGAACCTTTACTTATGAACCATGATTATGAACCATGATTATGAACTTATGAAACATGATATTGACCTATGTAAGTAAACTTAAAACATGATTCATGATACTTGACCTTTACCCTCAGTTTGATACTACGAGCCACTCACTAGGCATGAGGGTTTCATGTCCATGTCAGTCGATGCACCGATGGCATGACTCTAGGGCAGGAGAGTGATGACCTGTCCCGTCCCTGCATGTTATGTTTACGTAGAGGCAGATTATGGCCACCTGGGGCGTATGGATGCATCCTAGATTTGTTCATGTACATGTTATGTTATGTTATGTTATGATGTTCATGGTGACTGATGGTGTGTGCGATACACGTCTTTCACACTCCGGGAGCTAGCTACTCCAACCCATGATGAGGTCACCCCTCATATATATACAGGATACTAAGAGGTCTCCCCTCTACATGTTTATGGTTATGATTATGATTATGATTTCATGTTATGGGCTCGTAGTGGATTACTGACCTTCCTTTACCATACACCTTTGTCCTTTCCATTATGACACCATGTATTCTTACCATGTCTTCTTATCTTGTACTCATGTTTCCATTTCTCATTTACTCATGTATTATTCATTATGCTACTGCTTGTTACGTTATATCTGTTCACTGAGCTCTAGTAGCTCAGCCGCATTTTCTTTTCCCGCGGCAGGTAATTAAGCTAGGAGTTGGGCATGGCTTTGGGGTTGAGTGCACTTGAGTGGAGCTTGTTCTTTATAGCTTATCTACCATTTGATTTTCTTCAGACTTTATGTTGCCATTGTTTGGGCATTGAACTTATGTACTTCTTTTATTTCCTTTCATTTTGGATATAAGTCATGTTGACTTATTATTGGATTATGTATTGACTTCCGCTATTTTGATTTATGGATACTATGTTGTTCTGATATGAAACCATATATTTGTGATATCTTTACCCTTGTCGGGTTGGGGTGTTACAATTTATGGTATCAGAGCCAGGTTTCCGAAACCCGTTGGCTTAGGCCTTTGACCTGTGAGGATTGGGTAGACATTAGGTTTTCCTTTCGCGTACTCTTTTCCGTATTCTGCTCTGTCATATTTTGTTTCACCTTACTAATCGTCTTCATAATTCTATAGATGGTTAACACTCGTCACCAGGAGTATAACAGTGGAGGAGATGCTGAAATCCCCAATCTGGAGGAAATGATAGCTAATGCTGTAGCCCGTCTGCTACCGGGCCTTAACACTGAGGCGGTGGTCAACCGGCTTATCAGTGGTGGAGCTGGTCCATCTGGGGGTGCTGGCAGTTCTTCTGGTGGTGGGGGCCGACCCACTACCATTAATGGGTGGCTGGAGAGTTTTAATAAACTCAAGCCGTTATCCTTCACTTCTGCTACTACTCCTCAGGCAGCAGAAGATTGGATCACCCACATGGAGAAACTGTTCGAGGTGTTAGGTTGTGAGGACGGGTTCAAGACTCGTCTGGCTGTGTTCAAACTAGAAGGTGACGCGCTCAACTGGTGGAAAGCGCATAAAGAAGCTAAAGGTGGTGACGCATATGTTCTTGGTTGTTCATGGGCTGATTTCCGTACCACGTTCTATAATCGGTACTTCCCTGCTTCCGAGCAGCAGAGGTTCATTAGGGAGTACAACACTATCTCTCAGCTTGATTCTGAGCATGCTGGGCAGTATCTGGAGCGGTTTCAGAGATTAGTGAGTTTTGTGGGTCCGCTTGCTGGGGATTCTAAGCAGCAGGCTAGGCAATACAAATGGGGACTCAAGAGGTTAGTAACCTATTTAAGTTGATGGTTGGTACCAATAGACATTAATACATTTTTTTTTACTATTGTATTAGGTGGGTACTAGACCGCATACTTAATGATGAGTTTAAAGACCCGGCAGAATGTTGCGACGCTGCTCGCAATATCGAGATATTTCATCAGGGATCTGGGTATAAGAGGAACAGAGATGGGGACAAGATTCAGACTCAGGGTCAGAGCAGGGATTTTAAGGGCCGGAATGACAGGAGTTATGATTCTCGTGGGCAGGGGGATCGACGATACGACCATCAGGGTCAGGCTGGCAGGAACTATGATCAGAAGAGGTCGGATACTAGGGGGCAGGATTCCAGGTTCACTCCTAGGCAGGGAGATGATCGCTCGGGACGCAACACCAGTCAGAAACAGGGGAGAGACCAGACTGCTAGGGGTAATCAGCAGAGCAGGGCTCCGGGTTCTAATTCGCAGGGAGGTGCATCTGGGGGTTCATATACTTATCCTATTTGTACTACGTGTGGCAAGCGCCACAATGGACCATGACGTCGGGCTTCTGGGACTTGTTTTGGATGTGGTTCGACAGAGCATCGTGTGAAAGATTGTCCCAAGCAAAACCCGGAGAAAACCGGGAACTATCTACCTCCCCCTCCACCCAACACTGGCCGTGTATATTCTATGACTCGGGATCAGGCGGCACAGTCTTCAGGTACGATTACGGGCGTTTTATATATTGGTGATCACGCTATCTTCACACTTTTTGATACTGGAGCTACACACTCGATTATATCTTTAAATCTGGTTAAGAAACTTAATATATCACCAACACCACTAAGTAATCATGTATCCCTCTCCACTCCCATGAAACTCAGTACTCTTATTGATCATGAATATGTAAATTGTCCTCTACGATTCGATGACCGGATTCGTTCGGCAAATCTGCTCCCTTTGGACATGGTTGATTTCGATGTTATTCTCGGCATGGATTGGTTATCTTTTCATAGAGCCACCATTGACTGTCATGCTCGCAAAGTAATTTTTGGTGATCTAACTCAGCCTGAATTTGTTTTTCATGAAACACGCTCTCTAAAATCTGTGAAAATTATTTCTGCTTTGAAAGCAAGGACTCTAATATCTCATGGTTGCCAAGGTTATTTGGCCTCTGTTAAAGATTCTTCTGCGGAAGGTCCTGATATTAATACTGTTCATGTTGTTCGAGAATTTTCTGATGTTTTCCCTGAAAAACTTCCTGGTCTTGCTCCGGCCAGAGAGGTTGAATTTACTATCGATCTGATTCCCGGCGCAGAGCCTATCTCTAAGGCTCCGTATCGGATGGCACCGGTGGAACTCAAGGAGTTAAAGGAACAGCTAGAAGAGTTATTGGACTGTGGATTTATTCGCCCGAGTGTGTCACCATGGGGTGCTCCTGTACTTTTTGTAAAGAAGAAAGATGGGTCTATGCGGTTGTGTATTGATTACCGGGAGTTGAACCGTATAACTATTCGGAACCGTTATCCGCTACCTCGCATCGATGACCTGTTCGATCAGTTGCAGGGAGCTAAAGTATTCTCCAAGATTGACTTGCGATCTGGTTATCACCAGTTGCGGGTTAAAGAGCAGGACATTTCTAAGACTGCTTTTCGTACTCGGTATGGACATTATGAGTTTTTAGTTATGCCTTTTGGGTTAACAAATGCTCCTGCAGTATTTATGGACTTGATGAACCGGATTTTCCATGAATTCCTTGATAAATTCGTCATCGTCTTCATTGATGATATTCTGGTATATTCTAAGTCAGCGGAAGAGCACGAGCAGCATTTGCGTACTGTTTTGGGTATTCTGAGGCAGCAGAAATTATACGCTAAATTTTCCAAGTGTGAATTCTGGTTGGACCGAGTTGCTTTCCTTGGTCACATCGTGTCTGCAGATGGGATTACCATGGATCCAGCTAAGGTTGAGGCTATCACAAAATGGCCAAGACCTACCACGGTAACCGAAGTCAGGAGTTTTCTGGGTTTAGCTGGCTACTATCGACGTTTTGTCGAGGGATTTTCAAAGTTGGCTTTACCGTTGACTCAATTGATGAGAAAGGGTGAAAAGTTTGTGTGGACGGATGAGCGTGAGCAGAGCTTTGAGGAGTTGAAACGACGACTAGTGTCTGCACCTATTTTGACCTTACCGTCGGGTTCGGGAGGATTCCAGATTTATAGTGATGCTTCCAAGAAGGGTTTAGGTTGTGTTCTCATGCAGAACGGGAAAGTAATTGCCTATGCTTCAAGGCAGTTAAAACCCTATGAGGAAAATTATCCAACCCATGATCTAGAGTTGCCAGCTGTGGTATTTGCGTTGAAAATATGGAGACATTACTTACATGGTGAATCATGTGATATCTTCACGGATCATAAGAGTCTCAAATACATATTTACCCAGAAAGAGCTCAACATGAGGCAGAGGAGATGGTTGGAGCTTCTGAAAGATTATGACACTAATATCCAGTATCACCCCGGCAAGGCGAATGTTGTTGCCGATGCACTCAGCAGGAAATCGGGTATGATTGCTAGTATAAATATCGAGCCTCGTATTCTTCAGGACTTAGAGCGGTTAGAAGTTGAGATATGTGTAAAGGGCGTTAGTGGTTATTGGGCGAGTTTGAAGGTGGAATCGAACTTGATATTGCGGATTAAGGAAGCTCAGAAGGACGATGGTGAACTCTGGGCTATTGTGCAGAATGTCGAGGAAGGTAAGCAGTCTGAGTTTCGGGTAGATGGTAGTGGTATTGTATGGTGTGGAGATCGATTATGTGTTCCTGATGATTCTGATCTACGTGAGGCCTTATTGACTGAGGCTCATAGTTCTCCTTTTTCTATCCATCCTGGTTCAACCAAGATGTATCGGGATCTAAAGCAACAATTCTGGTGGAGCGGCATGAAGCAGGATGTAGCATCGTTTGTAGCTAGATGTATGACCTGTCAGCAGGTCAAGATTGAACACCAGAGGGCTAGTGGGTTGTTACAGCCTTTGGAGATTCCAGTTTGGAAGTGGGATGAAATTTCTATGGATTTTGTTTGTGGTCTACCGTTGACTCGTAGGAAACATGATGCGATTTGGGTGGTCGTTGATCGGCTAACTAAATCCGCTCATTTCTTACCCATCCGTATGAGCTACAGTGTTAGTAAGTTGTCCGAGATTTTCACGCAGGAGATTGTTAGATTACATGGCACTCCTTCTTCTATCGTTTCTGATCGTGATCCTCGTTTTACTTCGCGCTTCTGGAAGGGATTGCATAAAGTTTGGGGTGTTCGTCTTAAGTTCAGTACCGCTTTTCATCCCCAAACTGATGGTCAGTCGGAGAGGACCATCCAGACATTAGAGGATATGTTACGAGCGTGTGCATTGGAATGGACGGGTAGTTGGGACGATTACCTGTGTTTGGTAGAGTTCGCTTATAATAACAGTTGGCACGCGAGCATCGATATGGCACCTTTTGAGATGTTATATGGGCGAAAGTGCAGAGCACCGGTATGTTGGAATGAAGTAGGGGAACGTATTCTTGAAGGACCTGAGATGATTGAGGTCACAAATGAAAAGGTTGCCACGGCTAAGGAGAAATTGAAAGAGGCACGGGCACGTCAAAAGAGTTATGCGGATAAGCACCGTCGGGATCTAGAGTTTAATGTTGGAGACCGGGTGTTTCTTAAAGTATCTCCGTTCCGAGGCGTCAAACGTTTTGGTATTAAGGGCAAGCTCAGTCCTCGGTTTATTGGACCCTTTGAAATTCTGGAACGTATCGGAGAAGTCTCGTATCGTCTAGCTTTGCCACCTCAGTTGGCTCATGTTCATAATGTATTTCATGTATCTCTTTTGAGGGGATACAATTATCATCCTCTACATGTGGCTTCTTATCCGTTTGATCAGATCCGTCCCGATATGACCTTATCTGAAGAACCGGAAGCGGTTCTAGAGCGTCAGGAACGCGTGATGAGAAATAAAGTCATTCCTTTTGTAAAGATTCTTTGGCGGAATCACCCAGCACGTGAAGCAACCTGGGAGACCGAAGAATCAATACGAGCAAGTTATCCACATTTCATGTTTTGATCTGGTATGTCCCGTTTCGTTTCTGTCATGTTTCCTTTCCTATGTCCTTGCAAATTTCGAGGACGAAATTTTTCTGTTAGAGGGGAAGAAGTTGTAATACCTGAAAATCTAAAATATGTAAAAAGACCAAAATGCCCCTATGATCTAAAACTTTTGCATAACTAGTCCAAATTGCACCAAATTGATTCCAAAGCTTAACAAACTAATAAATTAAGGTACCAAACTATTTCAAGTATCATATAACACATGAAATAAGTCACATGGACCCTCTAAAAGTTGCTTAGGCCGAATTTATATATTATGTACAATTAAATATTTAATTAAAGATAAGTTAAATAAGGAAAATGCTAATCAAATATCAAGATTGATTTGGCCAACTATGGGATCCGAAATTTTGGCCTTCTAATCCCCCCCCTACACGGCATTCTTCATTTAAAATAGTCCCATATCCCTTTCTTCTTCACAAAACCATAATTCGATCCAAAGAAACCCTAAAAACCTAAAATAATTCGTCCTTTGGGAATCCGATTTTTCCAAGGTTGATACCTATTTTTCTCACGATCCTTGGAGCCTAAGGAGTACTAGAAAAATAATCCTAGAGGTGTTCGTGGGCTGTTTCGTTCGTGGCAAATCCTTTCTTGTCGAACCTTTGTTTTGAGGTAATAATTCCAAATCGAAGCTACGATTTTTGTACACTCCATTTATCATTTTTCTCACATTCTATTACTCATTTATAACCTACGAAAATTAGCTTGGAGGCTGGTGGTGGCTGATTCGATCGTGGGAATTAATTTCCTAGTCGCGCTATACGTATAAGGTATACTCTAAAATAATTCATACGAGCCAAACTAAATTCGTCCATCATTTTTACCATGTTCCTCACGTCGAATATGATCTATGAAAATTGTTTTCAAGGTGGTGAAAGAGCTCGTGAAGTCGTGGTGAATTTGGAACCCCATCGAGTGCTATAATTCATTTGGCTTATTCTACACGTTCGAATCTTGGTTTGACAATTTTCCCTTACTCTATGATCAGTATGAACACCATATAAATTGTGCTATTCGATTCATGCATGATCCTTCTGTCGTTTGTGAATTAATCTAGAAATCGACCCATAATTCTAAAATACATGTAATCGATTGAACTAAACCCTATGAGTAATTTTATGGACACAATATGATTATGTTAACATGAGAAAAATATGTATTTAATTTATCATGGCCTCTAGCATTGTTTTTCGAATTAAAGTTAAAACCGGGTTTTGAAAATAATTTGGGAAAATCATATCCGATTGAATTAGGGCTTGAAATGGTAAATTAGGGTTTGTTGTAGTGTGATAATTGATATGTAATCATGACCTAATTATTGGGATTGTCTAGGGCTTGTTTCAAATCAAAATAAAGAGTATACGATTTTACTTTTAAACTATAAGGGTCGAAATTGTCATTTTTAAATCTTGTGGGTCACTTTTGGAACTTTATAAACATTGTGGCATGTCGTATAAAAAGTATTAGAAGGACCTTTTATGTAAAATAAATGTTTAAGGGTTTATTTGAAATATATATTAAAGTTTATAAATCGATTTGTAATTAAATAAACTAGAGGGATTAAACTTGTAATTTTGGGAAACTTATGGGTCATTCATGTACTTAATTATATTTAAAGTGCCATGTGTCATTTGGATAATTTAAAGGGCCTATATGTAATTATTATTAATTAAAGGACGATTTATATAAAATAAGGACTAATAATGAAATTGTTATAACATGAGGGACTAAAGTTGTAAAATCTATTTTCTAAGGGTTATGAATCGTACATCACTTAAAATAAGGATATAATATGTAAATTGATAAAGTTAAGGACTAAACATGTTAATATGAATAATTAAGGGCTTAATATGTAAATTTACTAACTAAGGGACCAAACATGTAAAATTATGAAACCTCAAGGGTATAAAGTGTAAACTAGAATAAAACTAATATTAATTTAACCTAATTTATAATTATGGAAATATTACTAAATATAGAAACTTACTAAATAAGGAAATTTTCTAAAAATGGAAACCTGCTAAAAATAGAAAGTTACTTAATATGGAAATGGGATCTTTAGTAATCATGTCTTTACTCCTCTAGGTGTGAAGAGGGAGTAATCCTGTGCTCGTTATCATCTTTTCAGTGTGATCTTTGTCAGGCAATAAGGTACAGATATTCTGCTTCTTTGATAAGAGGCCTTCATTCTCTTATTATGACTTCGATTATTGAACCTTTTATGATTATGAACCTTTCATGCATGAACCTTTGCTTATGAACCTTGACCATGAACCCTTGCTTATGAACCTTTACTTATGAACCATGCTTATGAACCATGATTATGAACCATGATTATGAACTTATGAAACATGATATTGACCTATGCAAGTAAACTTAAAACATGATTCATGATACTTGACCTTTACCCTCAGTTTGATACTACGAGCCACTCACTAGGCATGAGGGTTTCATGTCCATGTCAGTCGATGCACCGATGGCATGACTCTAGGGCAGGAGAGTGATGACCTGTCCCGTCCCTGCATGTTATGTTTACGTAGAGGCAGATTATGGCCACCTGGGGCGTATGGATGCATCCTAGATTTGTTCATGTACATGTTATGTTATGTTATGTTATGATATTCATGGTGACTGATGGTGTGTGCGATACACGTCTTTCACACTCCGGGAGCTAGCTACTCCAACCCATGATGAGGTCACCCCTCATATATATACAGGATACTAAGAGGTCTCCCCTCTACATGTTTATGGTTATGATTATGATTATGATTTCATGTTATGGGCTCGTAGTGGATTACTGACCTTCCTTTACCATACACCTTTGTCCTTTCCATTATGGCACCATGTATTCTTACCATGTCTTCTTATCTTGTACTCATGTTTCCATTTCTCATTTACTCATGTATTATTCATTATGCTACTGCTTGTTACGTTATATCTGTTCACTAAGCTCTAGTAGCTCAGCCGCATTTTCTTTTCCCGCGGCAGGTAATTAAGCTAGGAGTTGGGCATGGCTTTGGGGTTGAGTGCACTTGAGTGGAGCTTGTTCTTTATAGCTTATCTACCATTTGATTTTCTTCAGACTTATGTTGCCATTGTTTGGGCATTGAACTTATGTACTTCTTTTATTTCCTTTCATTTTGGATATAAGTCATGTTGACTTATTATTGGATTATGTATTGACTTCCGCTATTTTGATTTATGGATACTATGTTGTTCTGATATGAAACCATATATTTGTGATATCTTTACCCTTGTCGGGTTTGGGTGTTACAGTAGTCCGTATGTTTTTTCTACTTTTCTTTTTCTCATTTTTTTGTATTTTTCTTGAATTTTTTTTTTTTTATTTTTTTTTATTTATTTTTTTTTTTCATACACTCTTGCCCTACCATCCAAAATAATACATCATAAGGGCGTTGCATCCCCTTACACTTGAACTTTTACATAACTTTACAAATAACTATTCTAATGACTCGAATTAAGATAATCGAAACACTTGGAGTACTTTTAAAATATTTAGCACATATGGGGGTAATAATGTTGTTCTTCCCCATTACTCCATTACACTAGTACTTTACCCATGAGTCCCAATCGTCCCAAAACAATATGTACAAGGATATGACTCGACTTAGCAACCACGTAATTAATTAGATAATTAACTAAGGGTTTAAACAAATGTTTGTCACAATAATGCACTAAAAATGAGTGCATACAAGGTAGGCTAAGGCGATTTGGGTGTACATTTAAGTGGGGTGTAACAAATTCTTCCTTTAAGTAAAATGCTTAAAGTTAGAAACGAAAAGATAGGCTCTGAGGGGTGTACTAGGGGTATCGTGTACTAAAAATGAGTACAACGCAAAGGGTGTGGGAGAATTACTTGACCAATGTAGCCAAAGTAATTATAACAAAAACACAGGTGTAAAACAATGGGTTAATCCTAATGCCTCTTATCATGTAGTCAATCCTAACTACACGAATGTAGTCTCACTAGCGGTCTCGGTATGCATCACAAACGCAAGTTCTAGAATCTATAAACTACCGGTACACTCATAAGCACCAACAATGAATGCTTTTTCCTAAAGATCTAAAGGCGAACCTCACATATTTGGGGTGGAAATTTTTGAGTGGTACGGTTTTTGTGCTAGTCATATAACTCCTATCCATGAGACGCTCATTAAGATCAAAGTTTCACTCCTATATGTTGTAAAAAATTTTAAATTTGGCACTAAAATTGCCCTAACAGGTATTTATCTCAGTTTTATTACACATCTACCATTAAACAAACAAAAATCAAGCGCAATTGTATTCTCTAAAGTATCGTACTTTTACCCCCCTTACACTTAAGATGAACATTGTCCCCAATGTTCAAATAACAAGATGTAAAAGTAAATAAGGTAAAAGAATAAAATCAAATACTCCCCTGATTCGTTTGGTGGATAAAGAGGTAACATGGTTAGATCTCCTTCCAAGAGAATGTAGAAGCTTCAAGACTAAAGCAACGCCATAAGCTTGATTCCACATACATCTCCTTGTCCAAAATAACCTGTTAAACCTGAGAAAACAAACACGAAAACCTGCATAACATCGGCGGGATAAATTCTATATAAGGATATAATGCTTGTGGAATGATAATTTTGCAGATTCCTGGAGTTTATAAGTTAGAGATTTAATAAAAACTTTTTATGAAAACAAAACTTTCAAAAATTTTATAAAATTAAAACCTAACGCCGTCTGGTTGTAAGGCCTGACGCCGTCAGAAATGATCTGACAGAATTCTCATGTTAAGTTTCCGGAAAATTTCTGGAAAAACCTATACCTTACTTCCTGGAAATCCTGCAAAACATCATTATGACTCGATACAAGCATTTGACTCAAACTATACTAATATGTATGTTAATTTATTATTGTTACGATTCATGTTTATTTGTTCTAACAAACCGATTTGGATTTCCCTTACACTTATCTTTTGCAAAATACCTTTATATGTAGTTAAGACGAAGTTAAAAACAAGATAAAGCATTTTCACAATTTACTTTTGAACATGAGTCAATAATAATAAAAATTAAACATACATACGGAAACAAATAAAATCAAACAAACAAATAAATAAACACACAAAGCAAATAAAGCTTGGGTTGCCTCCCAAGAAGCGCTTTTCTTTATTAACGAGTCTTGTAGCTAGACTCAAAGTCACGCTCATCTAGTGTCGCTTATGCTCACGTATCCTAGTGTGAGCCATCTAATTGTTGCCTCATCCTTCTTGTATTCATCATTCAGCTCCAGACATCCATGATAATATCTCTTATTTTTTTCATGTGGATATTTGAGCCCCTTTTTCTTATCATTCTCACTTAACAAGTCAATAGGCACAAGTCTATTGCAAGATTCAATGGAGAAGTTCTTAAACCTAGGATGTGATCGGGGCATTTGGTAAACAAAATCTTCATCCCCATCCGAGAATGTAATTAACCCGTCCACAAGTTTTTCGTCAAGGTTGGTCAACCTTTTGAAGGGTTCTCCAAAAATGACTTGGGTTAATTTGTTATCAATAAATTCTCCTAAGTTCTCCATAACCATAAAATCCACCAAATACACAAAACTTCCTACGAATACGTGTAGTGGCTTAATTCTAGCAACAATGTTATCTCCTTGATATTCTAGCTCATCTACCATGATTTTATTATAATTAGCGCGAGAGATAATGTTCATAGGCAACGATGAGTTAAGATAAGCATGAAAACTATGATAACCAATTTTATATGGAAATTGCATGTTAAAGAGGCTATCCTTTTCGATCTTAGTCCTAGGGTCAACATACTTAAAGGGATCAATTTCCTCTTTTCCCCATTCCTCGTTAACTACTTCTCCATTACCAGCATCCTCATCGGAGTCTGAGTCGTAAAATGGACTAACATAGTCATTCTCACGGTCAGACTCCTCCATCTCAGAATTGTTACCAAAGTGGTGGTCGGGTGAAAGGTTGTTGTTTTCTACGATGGGGGCGGGAACGGGTAGTTGGAAGTTTGCTCGGCGGAAAATACGAATAACAGGGATCAAACGATCACTATTACTCATGAGGTAGGTGGAAGGTGTCACAAACAAAAGTACAAAGAAATAAGATAGACTAAAGAAATCCTAGAAAAATAAAATAAAATCTCACTAGAAAGGAATCTAGTGAGTAGACCTAATAAAATAAAAATTCAACCTAAACAATAACTATTCCCCGGCAGCGGCGCCAAAAACTTGATGCGTGGTTTTGCAACCTTACAACAGGTTTTACCTCTCGAGGGATCTCAAGAGGCTTGCAATCCCCACCAGGCAGTGTACCTGACCGATGTAGTATAGTGAAGTGGCAAGTACCGGGGGATTGATCGTTCTCTAGTGGAATAGTGTCGTTAGGATTGAAAAACTATTCTAATAGGTCTAAGGGTGAGGGAAGATTCTTTTTGTATTTTTATATTTTTATGAAAGCAAGTAAAATCTCGGGTTTGAAGGAGTGGGCGGAATTAGTTGCTAGTCAACTAACCCAAATAACTACAAATGCAAATAAAATAAAATAACTGAAAATGAAAAGGTTGTGAAACTTATATGGAGAGAAATGTGTTTACTTAGATTTCCTTACTCCCTAACTATCTTTTACCGGTTGATTAGTGTGTATTAATTGCGTGGATGACGGGTGTATTCCTTAATACCAATCGTGGGGTGGCGTACGTACTTCCCCAACTCTACAAGCTCCTACTTCACTCCTATGTCGAGCCGGCTAAGAAGCTCCTAACATGGGATCAGTAGAATTTGCTCATGCATTAAATACAACCATAAAAACCTAGTACGCATTGGTTCATGTTTCTTAAGACGTTCAAGCAAGTTACCGTATAGGAAGTTAGCCAGTTTTTTTAGGCCTAACATCGATAAACAATCATCCAATACAATTAATAACACATTAACAACCGATAATCAATAATTAGGTTTCATTAGATCTAAGCAAACACAAGATAAATCTAGCCTATCATGTTAATTAAAAGACAAGAACAAGATATAATCAAACAACACATAGACATATTGATTGATTAAATGAATACTTATCTTCAATTAAACATGGGAGATCCAAGGGTATGAAAACCCTTAAAAATGGCAGAAATTCATCTTAGGGTTTCTCCTCACAAAGTTGCACACTAATGACTAAAAATTGCAAAACTATATATAGAGTTTAAGGGCTGACGGCGTCACGTTGTAGATCTTGACGCCGTCACCTCGCCGTGTCTAGGGTTCCCGGATGGTCTTCCTGACGCCGTCCCTCTTTAGTCCTCCAAAATCCTCCCTGGCTTATCAAGGGCTGACGCCGTCAGAATAGGGCTTGACGCCGTCTCTCATTAACATAAACCGTGATGGCCTTGATTACCTTAAAGGGTGACGCCGTCAGACTTTCCATTGCAAAACTCTCTGGCGCGTCACGTGTATTTTTCATATCCACCTCTTTTGCCAAGACATGACGCCGTCTGGAACAATCCCTAACGCCGTCAAAGGTACTTTTCCAGCCGATTTTGAGACTTTGTCATTTTCTTCACTTTTATGCTCCAAAAACGTCCAAAATGCTTCCTTTTCCAGATTTCTTCTCCAAAGTACCTAAAATGACAAAAGGAACGATTTAGGGCAATATTTGATCAAATATATACGATTTAGGGCTTAAATGACCCCCTAAAAGCGGTACACTTTTCGCTTCATCACATACATGTCTGCTTATCTTTTATTGAGTATATATAAGGCTTAGATCTTCGAACTGTGGAAAAAAATCAGAGGCAGACCTTGGTGCGCAATCCTGTAAATGGAGACAATACTGTATTATTAAGTATGATAAAAACCGGTAAACGAAAAGCAGCCATAGAAAGCATACATATGGAAACTCAGCAACAGTCGAAGTCGATCTGAGTTGAAGCTTAATGTCATCCTTTAGTTCATAAGAGTCGAGATCACCACCTAGACACTCATTATCAGCTACCTTTCCAGATGCTCCTCTAACCAAGTGTTGGCTGATTTCTTTGAGCACCATCCAGCAGCAGCCGAGCACCATCCTTTTGAGACTTGTTTGCCCCCCAACCACTCCAACATTCAGTTTCCTAGTGATCTTTGTCAGATTTACCTACTTTACCCCAAGTACCTTCATTTTCACCAGTTGTCTTCACAGCTCCTTCCCACGCGGCACCATTCTCCGGAACAGGACCTGATTCCCAAGTTGACCTGCCACCAGTGCAATGAACATTCATTTCATGAATATTCAGATCAAAACCGTCTTCAAACACAGGTTTACAACTGGATTGGAGATCTCCTGAGCTCATACGTGGTCGTAAACCTGTATTTGAAGACGACCTTTTTTTATATTCAGCATGCATAACATACATACCTGGCCAAAAAAAGGGTTGTTTTGGTTAGAAGAACAGTAGAAGCAATAACCACAACTAAACACTCTCATCTCTGACTAGTTAAAAGGGTTAGATTTGTAAACCAAAGAGGGTAAAAAAGATGTGGATCCCGCCATGGCTGGAAAGAAACACAGCTGCATAATGATGCGATCCGATTCTTGGCCTGGCAAGTTATATATCCAATCTTTGACAACCCACCTCATTTGTCTAAGAAAAGAGGTGTTAATAATCATAGCTGGAAACTCTAACCTCCCCCTCAAATCCCTTTTGTTATTCAAACGGTCTTTAAACAATGGTCTGCACCAGACGTATTGATAGGCCGTTGAAATACCAAAAGGAATTCGAGGGGAAGATAAGAGCAACCATCTATGTTGTACATCGTATGTCAATATTGGTAAACGAAGAGTACATGGTATTCTTTATTTGCTGATATTAACACTTGATCTTCCGTGTTTGTCATAGTAAATTTGTTCTTGCATATTCGCAGTTGCATTTCCACAAAAGGTCCTGATCAACAATAGGGTGCAATCCTCAAAGATAGATGGGTAACAAAAGAGGATGGTGCGAAGAAGTAATTTGCACCAAATCACTTGTCACAACATTCTCATTAGTTTCCCATCTATCTTTGGTGAAATGCACACGACCGATGATCAGACTCTTTTGTAGGACTGAACCTGGTAACATGCATAAAACAATTTCAGTTTCTATAAAAATGTACACCAATTAGATAAGCAGATAACCATTGTAAGAAACACATAAAGTAAATGAAGTTGTTTCTTGGCAATAATATAATGAGTGGTGATCAGTCTTCGACGACGAATAGGAAGCGCAGGTACAGTCTTAGCATCTGCACTAGCTTTTTTTTTCGTTGTTGAACACTGACCACCACACACTTCATTTCCACCCTAACATACATGACTAGTTTTCTTTTATCGAGTATGTATAACGGTTAGATCTGTCAACTATGGGAAAAAAACCATAGGCAGAGCCTGGTGTACAAAATTGTAACTGGAGAGAATAGGGTATTATTAAGCATGATATAAAACTGGTTAACGAAAGACAGACATACAAAGTATATATATGGAAGCTGACCAACAGTCGGTCTTGATCTGAGTTGAACCATAATGTACTGAGGTAGGTGAGCGCGAAAACTTGGTGGCGACAAAAATATTGACAAAGTATCAATGATGGATGCACAGACCATGCCAATTTAGTAATAGCTGGGCTCGGTCTCGGTACATCCATCATTGATACTGTGTCTATTTTTGATGTTTAACCTGCGTATGTAGTATGCAACCCGGATTTTGAATATAAAAACCCCGTTGTGAGAAAAAAGAATATAGCACAGTGGATTAAGCCTGTAAATTTAAGATATCATAAGCATACATATACAAAAAGAGCAGTTTGATATTCAAACACGCGATTAAAAAATTGAAGCAATACTTATCTTTTCTTTGTTGCAGGTATCTAGCTACATGTCGAATGAATTGAAACAGAAACAAAACAGGAATGTTTGAATGGTGCGATAATAGCTGTAACACTAACAAAAGACTTAGTTTAATCGGCTGGATTTTTATAACTAAAGTATAAAAAGGGAAGGTTGTTTACGATAGGCTTTAGGGTCCATTTTGTTGACGCCGTCCCAAACCCGGAAAGAAATAACACAAAATATACCCTGATCTAGCATAGCCTGTCTCACCCGCCTGAGATACTAACTCCAATGTTCCAGGAAATGTTTTCTCGAATCTGTAAAAGGCTCAGATATGCATCGTAAAATCCCGCATAAAATACCGGCCATGGCTGCAATCCTAATTCAAGTCATATTGCCATGCCAAGACACCGGTATAAGCAGATTATGCAACTGAAACATTGAAGGTGCACATATTTATCTTCATTGCCTTAGGGTAAAGAACAGGTTAGAGAGAGACATGAGAGAGAATAAGTTAGATCCGAATGAAGGGTTGTGTATTTTTACCCGGGTTGGGCCTATGGTCTGCTTAAGAACGTAAGCTCAAGCTATGGTGAATAGTTCGCGTGTATTAGTATAGATATATAATAAACACGGCAACAATGACCACCACTGACAACTAACGACCATCACAGAAACTGCATACGACAATAATAACCATGCGGCAGAACACACCCAATCAGATAGATCAAACACGCAGGCCGTTTAACGTTAGAATCATTATGAGAATCTCTTTACTTTTTCTCAAAACACATACATACATACATGACATGTGTACTGAAACAGCATGATTATCACGTTATGGCTCAGAAAGGCGAGCGCTGGCTATGGCTGCAACCACCACTTGGGTAAGGCTGCCCTGCCAAGATACCACCAGTGCAAAATTACCATGTTGAAATGGCCAAGGTCTGCAAGTATAGCAGCAACAACGAAAACTAGCCATGGCTGCAACAACAACTCAGATAAAGTTGCCTCGGCAAGATACTGCCCTCGCTAAATGAGAATCATAAAATTATATCTCTATACTAAAACACACGAATTTATAAACACTGATAGTTATCATCATTGCCTGTATGTATGTGTTAGAGAATATCAGACAAAAATAATACCGATAGTTATCATCATTTCCTGTATGTATGTGTTGGGCGTTAAACTGGCGAAACACCAACAGGAGAATATCAGGCAAAAGTAATACCAGCAACAAAACAGCACTGTTTCAATGGTGCCATAGTGGGCCCAACACTAAGACGCGCTTTAGTTTAATCGGCTGCCATAGTGGGTCCAACATTGAAGGTCCAAATATTTAACTTCATTGCCTTAGGGTAAAGAGTAAAGTGGAGGTTGTACGCAACAAAAGTAAACAGAAGGGTCTACCCGACATGGCTGCAAATCCAATAATTTGCCTGGCCAAGATGCGGGTCACCTCAACTGTAAGTTTGCCTACCAACACATCAACCATCGTTGCAAACACAGATCGAGAATGTGTTGCCCACTGATTATGCAAAGCGATGCCTACAACACAAATTTAAAAATGCAAGTTAGAAACTAAACCATCGGAAATCATCATAGAGAATAGTAACATAAGAAAAGGCAACATCAATCACCCAAAAAATGCATCCTTCAATGCAATCCCACGTAACCAGGTCCAAAAATTTTCAACAAAAGTAGTGGCAACCAAACACCCAACAAAATCTTATAAGCATCCGAAAATGAAAGGAAGGTAAAGCAAAATAAAAATAATAATAACGAAACGAATATAAAAGCTGTGATATGTGATTTTCTTTTTAAAATGTTCACCCTTTTTTGTCTCCATCTTTTTATTCCGAAAAAAACATGTACTATAGTATCCTAACATAAAAAACATTAGTATCAAACAACATGGCGACCAGCCAGATTTCCCAAAATTTTAAATCAATTGGTAAATATATTATCTTAACCAATGCCCATAATTTAAAGTAAATATAAATTGGCACCCCACCAAGTTTGCATACTGCTTTATACAGATGCATTTGACACTATTCTTAAACATCTAACTTTATAGGAAACTGGTAATCTCAGTTCAAAGGCGAAAAAAAAAATTGTTGTATCTGCCAACGCTAACCCTACAGCCAATAAACATGTAATCAAAATTTCAGAGAACTTAACGACAGAAAGAACCAATAGTTCCAGACCTATTAACAGCAATGATCTGATGAAACACAGCAAACCCAAATGATCCGAAAAAAAATGCCTCATGGCAAAGTGGGCCGGTAAAGTATAAAACATACACTGTTTATCACACACTGTTTCTATACCCTTTCGCGGATCATACACCAAACCCGGGAAAAAATACCCCGAACTTCATTCAGATCTACTGTATTCTCTCTCACGTCTATATGTAACCTCTTCTTTAAGTCCAACGGTCCGTCACCGAGAAAAAAAAACCCATGTACCAGCTGGACTTACCAATTTACCCTGCCATGGCTGCAATTTCTATCATTACAGGCTATCAGAGACTGGAATACTAACTATATAGACATTTATCATAGTCAGCTCAAGGCTCATATTTTAAAACAGTTGACAAAGTGGACTAAGCCGCCATGGCTGCAAAGTTGGTAACTTGCCACGCCAAGATACGGATAATGTCAACTTTGTACATCTGTCAGGAATTGACCATCGCAGCCTCATTCGGCTCAGGTTAAACCTTGACAATTTAAGTTGTTTATATTCATCATAACCTAAAATAAATGAATCAATGGGGCTGACGCGGCTTCAGAAACGAAGAAAGCGGATACATCCGGCATGGCTGCAAATGTGATAATCTGCCCCGCCAAGACACGGGTGATCACAGGTTTAATCGATACACAGCCTGGTTACAGCGACAACCCTTCACAGGCTTCTGACAATTATATGTCTATATTAATACCCGCAAGCTATTCACCAGAGTTTAACCAACTTAGGTTAGTACGAAACAGTACCGGCATGGCTGCGTTAATTGAAACGCCCTGCCAACACACGGCAACATGTCGTTACTCATATAATCCATGAATAACCGATTTCAGAAACACACATAATATGCAGTTAACTATTACGTATAATGTATCACTGCATGAAGTGTCTAGAAAGGAAGCTGATAATTAGTGCCTAGGTGGTGATCTCGACTATTATGAACTAAAGAATGACATTATGTTTCAAGTCTGGTCCGAAACTAATAGTCGAGATCACCACCTAAACACACCTTATGAACTAACAGTCGAGATCACCACCATGCTTACAGCGACAGCCTGGCATAGACTTTTTTCAATTTCAGTAGCATAGGTTACAACCAAACAGTACCGGCATGGCTGCGTTAATATAAATGCTCTGCCAAGACACGACAATACGACGTTAGTCATTACATACACAATACATCAACAACCGATGTTGCAAAACTGAAACAACGACCATGATTGCGTACAGGCAATCCAACACATAAAACATAATCTGAAAGCAAATGGCGACATTAGCTTTATGAAGAGAAATAGTTTCAAAGTAAAGCGCATCTAAACATTGATAGCCATTAGTTTAGACACTCAAACTCAAACATCAACCCTTGTTTATTCTAACATACAACTAATGTACCCTAGCATACGAAGATGAAACAACATAAGCACTTAAATCATGAACCCTAAATGAACCCTAATGACGGAAAAAAGTTTAAAAGTAAAGCGCATCTACACATTGAAATACATTAGGTTAGACAGTGAAACTCAAACATCAAGCCTAGCTTATTCCAACATACAACTAATATACCCTAGCATATGAAGACAAAACAACATAAGCACCCAAATCATGAACCGTAAATCACCCCTAATCATAGAGGGTAAATCAACCCAAATAATAAACTATAAATCAAACAGCCTATTTAAAGCATTGCACCCCATTAGCCCCCAAAACTTATAAAAAAAATAGAAACCTAACAAAAAAACCCTAATTAAAAGAAAACCCTAACTTTACCATCCTTTAATAATCTAAAAAAAGCTTTCAAATATAAGTCAGACCTGAAGTTATGACCCGCGTAACTGAATCGCCGAAAAAAAAAGTTTTAAAGATAAGAAAGAAGCAAGATGTGGCTGAATAAGAGCTATCCTACCGAAAAAAAACTGGTAAAACACAGCCACATATCAACAAAGAAAATCCGGATCCTCTCACAAACCCACTGTTCCTCCAATTTTATATTAGTTTCCTGTTCATAATACTGTAGCGTAACACACATAAATCACTATAGACTCTTCGGAGGTGGATCAGAGCCCTGTATTCGTTCGGGTTTTTTTTTTCGGTGCCGGACCTTAGACTTAAAGAAGAGGTTAGAGAGATATGTGAGAGAGACCAGCCTTGATCCGAATGAAGCTTGGGTTATATTCACCCGGTTGGGCCTATTGGCCCCCTAAAGGAGCTACTCAAAGCTATGGTGGATAGTACGTGGGTATTAGTATAGAGATATAATGGAAGATTCTGGGTGATGATTTAGTCCAAAGAGTGTTGTATTAAAGCTAGTGGATACCATATTTAGAATTAAAAAATAGTTGTAATATCATTGTAATTGATGTATAACGGCCCGTAAATGGAGTGTCTACAGTGGTCTTGAAACCTTCGCACAGTAACATGCAAACTTCATTAAATTTGTAAGCCAATAGATGATGAACATATGGGTCACTACCAATATCATTAATGAGGATTAGTTGCAAACAACTAATAGGGAAAAACATGCAACCATGTAATCATCCCGTAACTAACTATCTTGGAACCCCATGCACTTTTGGGTTTTAGTATATATATATATAATATATGGCCGCTAGAATTTAATTATATATGTGAAACATAACACGTGCACGCAAGAGTTTTTTTTTTTTTTTTTTTTTTTTTATCTTTATTATTTTTTTTTGAACCGCTGATTTTATAATTAAAGGCTAGCAAGAAGCTATAGAAAAAAATTACAAAGACTTAGAACAAGCTAAAATAGGATCATTGATCCATTCTAACCACATTGGTTTTACATTCCTATTTCTATTGTGGATCCATAAATGCGAATAGATTTTGACATCCTCGCCTAGAGTATCTTTCCTTGGAGGTTTACAGTCAAAATAAACTCTATTGCGATATCTCCATAAAACCCAAATAGCTGTTTGAATAACCACGTCGAGGATGTAATTAAGCCTCCTGTTTTAACTCCACTTGTCATACTTTAAACACAGTAAGTGTCATGTTTTAATTAGTTAAGTTTCATGTATTTGTATGTATAAATAACAAACAAATAGATAAAATGTAAGAGTTTAAAAGATTATGGTACCCTTCAGCATTTCTGGCATTGCAATGACTTCTGAAGTGAGTGCACTCAGTTTTTATTTTTTTGGCTCCAATGCTAGTGCTGCTACTTTTAAACTGATGCATCACGCTATCTAATATACTAAAATCCCTAGGCCTTATTTCCCTCAAAAGAATATATAATTATAGGATCTTTTATTTTTATCACTTATCTCTTAGTCTTTATTGTTCCTATCCTCTCCATATTTAGAGGAGCTATTATCGGATGTATTCTCCTATTTATGCTTGTTTTGTTTTGAGGCTGAATACAAGAAGTCAATTAACCTTTCTTCTCTCTACACAATATCAAATCCTTTATGGTATCAGAGAAGGTTTCGTGAAGGATAATCTAGCTCTTATTACCTGTCGTAAAGAAGATGGTTGGAGACGAAGCCCCAAACAAAACAAGGATGGAGAAGGGTCGGTCGGTGGTACATCACACGAGTCATCCTACTATCTCCACCCATCTGATTACCCCAAACAGTTAGATGTAAACGATATCCTCACCGACAGCAATTATGCTGACTAGAAACAAGAGATGATGAACTTTCTCTTTGCCAAAAACAAGGTGGAGTTCGTGGATGGCACAATCAAGAAACCGGAGAAAACTTCTAAAGATTACATGCCCTGGATGCACGTGGATGCCATGATTAAGGGCTGGTTGACAACGAAAATGGAGAAGAACATTCGGAACAGCGTGAAGTACACTAGCACAGCGTCAGAGATATGGTCAGATCTCAAAGAACGTTTTGGAAAAGAGAGTGCTCCCAGAGCATATGAAGTGAAGCAGAAGATAGCGTCTACTCGCCAAGAAGGTAATTTTGTATCTACCTATTTCACACAGTTGCGGTCACTATGGGATGAAGCGCAATCGGTACAACCTTTTCCTAGATGTTCTTGTGATAAATGTCAATGTGATGTTGGCAAAAAGATACTGGAACATCAAGAGAAGGAGCACCTATATGAGTTTCTCATGGGTTTAGATTCGGATTTTGTGGTTATAAGAACTCAAATATTAGCCACAAAACCGATTCCTTCCCTCACTACAGCGTATCACATGGTAGCCGAGGATGAAAGACAAAGGGCTATCTCGAGTGAAAATAGAAGTCAAGCCAAACCTGCTGCTTTCAAGGCATTCCAGAAGAGGGATAACAAAGAGAAGACCGTAACCAAATGTGGTAAAGAAGAAACTGAAAAATGCACTGTTTGTAACAGGGAGGGCCACAGGAAAGAAGGCTGCTTCAAGATCATCGGGTACCCGGAGTGGTGGCCCGGGAAGAAAGGAGAAAAGGTCAAAGGGAAGGCCGGCTGCGTAGAAACGGAGTCAAGCCCGATTCCTGGCTTGACACAAGAAAACTACCAACTCCTTCTCAAACACTTCTCTGGATCCGATAATAGTGGAAGTACCAAATCCCTTACTAATATGGCCTATAAAACTAACGAAGAAGGTGAGTGGATTATTGATTCAGGTTGCACTAAATATATTACCCACATACCTAATGTTCTCACAAATCAAAAGGCGACCTCTTTTGAGCCGCCAGTTCTCATTCCTAATGGCGAATCTATCCCTGTAAAGGGAAAGGGGGAATACACTTTCCCTGGCGGTTCTAAAGTGAAGAATGTTCTCTATGTACCTGATTTTAAATGCAATCTCCTTTCAGTTAGCAGACTAAGACGTGATCTTCAATGTGTTGTATCTTTCTTTCCTGACTTTTGTGTCATGCAGGGATTGCAGAGGAGGAACTTGATTGGAGCGGGTAGATGCGAAGGGGGACTATACCGAATAAAGATGTTTCAAGAAAGAAGGGCCATGGCAACTACTGTTGAGACGTGGCATAGAAGACTTGGACACCCTTCAAAGGGAAAATTAGCAAAAATTGATTTTCTTAGTACTGTTACTACTGAACTTGGTAACTTTTGTGATTCTTGTGCTAAGGAAAAGTTTGTCAGAACACCTTTTCAATCCAGTTTTATTAAGACTAATGAGCCATTTCAATTAATTCATTGTGATATTTGGGGAGGATATCGGATATCGTCCTATACAAGAGCCAATTATTTTCTTTCCATAGTTGATGATTTCAGTAGGGCTGTATGGGTATTCCTTATTAAAAATAAAAGTGATGCAAGCAGGTGTCTCATAAATTTTTGCAAAATGGTTGAGGTACAGTTTAGCAAGCAAATCAAGAGGCTAAGGTGTGACAATGGGGGGGGGGAGTTGACATCCAACAACATGTTGGAGTTTTATAACGAGAAAGGAATGTTGCTGGAAACCACATGCCCACACACACCTCAACAAAATGGGGTCGTTGAGAGGAAACACAGGCATCTCCTTGAGACGGCTCGGGCTTTAAGGTTTGGCGCAAGACTTCCTAAACAATTTTGGGGAGAGTGTGTCTTGACTGCAGCTTATTTGATCAATCGACTCCTTTCCAGGGTTCTTAAGAACAAAACTCCCTTTGAAGTAATTTTGGGAATAAAACCGGACTATGACTTCCTGAGAGTTTTTGGGTGCCTTGTGTACTTTAAAAACTTCAATACCAAAGGAGACAAGTTCGAAGAAAGGGGGAAACCAGGGGTGTTTCTTGGGTACCCACCAGGAACCAAAGGTTACAGAATCTTGGATCTTGAAACCAGGAAACTGGTTGTTAGTAGAGATGTCTTCTTTTGTGAAGAAAGTTTCCCTTTCATGAAAATTCAAAAGGGTGAGGAAAGTTGTGATGAAGACCCAACAAAGTATCATGATTGTACTTGCCACTGTGACACCACATCAACTCATAATCATGGGGTGGAGCTTCATCATGAGGACACTGTCCAAGATGATGAGCCTAATAACGATATGAGTGAGCCTCATGGAGATGATCTCAATTCCGAAGGTGATGTTGGGTCGAGTGGTGATGTACCCACTAATGATGTAGACCGGATCAATGAGCATGTTGATAACATAGAAAATCAGGACCAAGCCAGACCTGCGCGGACAAGATCACAGCCGTCAAGGTTCAAAGATTATGTTGTCCAAGTTCCCCCTTCGGTCCAACACCCAACGCCTACATCCAATCAAGCATCCTATTCGGTACGTTATCCAATCTCAAACTTTGTTTCTTATAGCAAATTCTCTTCTAACCAGAAGGCCTTCTTAGCGGCCATCACTAACAATGATGAGCCGAATAGTTTCAAAGAAGCTTCTTAGGATGAATGTTGGCGTGATGCTATGAAGAAAGAAATTAAAGCCTTAGAAAAGAATGGGACATGGACTCTAGAAACTTTACCTGAAGGAAAATGAGCAATCGACTCAAAATGGGTTTACAAGATTAAGTTCAAGCCCAATGGTGAAGTTGAAAGGTTCAAGACTCATCTTGTTGCGAAGGGATTTACTCAACAAGAAAGAGTAGATTATCATGACACATTCGCTCCGGTTGCTAAACTACTAACCATGCGAACCCTGTTATCAGTGGCAGTTAAAAGGAATCGGATTATTCATCAGCTTGATGTCAATAATGCTTTCCTACATGGTGATCTAGATGAGGAAGTATATATGAAGGTGCCTCAAGGTTTTTGTAATAAAAATGAGACGCGTGTTTGTCGTCTAAGAAAGTCCTTATATGGGCTAAAGCAAGCCTCGCGGAATTGGTATCAAAAGTTCACAATGTTTCTTTTGAGCCTAAATTTTAGGCAAACCAGGGCAGACCATTCCTTGTTCATCTATGAGGCCGATGGTATTATGATCATCATTTTAATTTACGTTGATGATGTTATCATTACAGGAAACTGCCTCACTAAAATTTAGGAGGTCAAGAGACAGCTTGATGAGAATTTTAGCATCAAAGACCTAGGTACTCTCAAATATTTTCTCGGAATAGAGGTTGCAAAGACCAAGGATGGGCTGGTTCTTAGTCAGCGAAAGTATACGCTGGACATTTTGGAAGACAGCGGGAAGATGGGATGTAAACCTCGTTCTACTCCTGTTGAGCAAGGCTTGAAGCTGGATAAAGGAGATAATGAAGATCGTGTTGATGCTGGTCAATATCGTCGCTTGGTGGGGCGGCTTCTTTATCTTCAAGCTACTCGTCCGGATATAACATATTCTGTCAATGTGTTGAGTCAGTTCGTGGTAGATCCTCGAAGCACTCACTTGGAGGCGGTCAATCGTGTTCTCGGATATCTAAAGGCTACACCAGGCAAAGGCATTCTCCTTTCACGACCAGGGGAACCTGTCTTGACAGCTTACTGTGACTCTGATTGGTTAGGTTGTCCTTATACCAGACGCTCGCGTACTGGTTATTTCCTTTTACTTGGCGGCGCTCCTATCTCTTGGAGAACAAAGAAGCAATCTGTAGTCTCTCGTTCATCAGCTGAAGCCGAGTATCGTGCGATGGCTACCACTGTTAATGAGATCATTTGGGTTCGATGGCTTCTCAGGGAATTGCAAGTTCATATTACGTCACCCACTCCATTATTTTGTGACAACCAAGCGGCTCGACACATCGCTAATAACCCCGTTTATCACGAGAGAACCAAACATGTTGAGATGGACTGCTTCTTTACTCGTGAACGAGTTGAGTCCAAAGAAATAATTCCTATGAACATTAGCAACAAGATGCAGGTTGCAGACTTATTGACGAAGGGCCTCACAAGACAGCAGCTGGACTTTCTCCTTGGCAAGATTGGCATGATCAACTTACATGCTCCATCTTGAGGGGGAATATAGGATCTTTTATTTTTATCACTTATCTCTTAGTCTTTATTGTTCCTATCCTCTCCATATTTAGAGGAGCTATTATCGGATGTACTCTCCTATTTATGCTTGTTTTGTTTTGAGGCTGTTACAATACAAGAAGTCAATTAACCTTTCTTCCCTCTACACAATATCAAATCCTTTAATAATTAATTACTTAACTGATCATACATAAGACACTGATGTAATTAAATAAAGAAAAAGAAGCCGAGTTTGCTTACAAAGCTTGATCAATATCGTAGAGAAAACGAGCTGAATCACGATAGAACAAGGTGACAACTTCCTCAATGAAGTTGGGATTAGAGTTGTCTTGCAACTCCTCTAATTGTAGGAATTGTTCGTCTAGATATCCCTGCAAATATTAGATTCGAATACATCTTCAAGTTATTACCTCTGAAAGCAAATTAATGAAATATTTGAAAAATAGTTTCTTATTATATCCATTTATACCCTTTTTATGCATGGGTCGTTCTTCCTTACTTGTTATTCATACATACATGATATACTTTAATATATTAGAACAACTTTTCATAATAACTTATGATTGTAACAATATCTAATAAAATAAAACCAACCTGGTCGAAAAGAGACTTGCGGAGGTTAGCAATCTGCCTATGCATTTGATTTCTTTGCATCGCTGACCCCTTGATGGAAACTTGCAGAAACACACAAACAGTGTGTGTGTATGCGGTTAAAATAGGTTACTAAATCAAAGAGTGAAGTGAATTGATGCTAAATATGGAATGGGAGGATGGGGTTTTATAGGCTCATAAAGACAGCAATATGTCTTGGCGGGATATATCATCTCATGTCACAAATAAATTTTATTGGTTTATAGCACCTCCATTTTCAATATGACATGTTACAAATTTAGGAAAAAGAGTATTGGATTTGGCATACCAAGCAACATAAGAAGCTTATCAATCCTTTACTGCTTTTGCATGCAAACAGGAACGTGGATTCAATTCTGGGCAGGGTAGGAGGTAATATGGAGCGAAAAGCTAAAAAAAAGGTTCATTCCATTTCCAAAATCCAAATAATACAAGAATAATGAATATATAATTTCACCTCAATGCAATATAAATACGTAAAATTGCATCAGAACATATACGCTTATTTGGTTGGTATTTTGGAGGGGGGTATTTTTCCATAGTAAGCAATCGACAAAAAATGGGATGTAAACTTTGGGTGGCTCATGGTATCATAAAAAGCACACTACTCAGATGTAACAAATAAGGTTAATAGTATATCAGAAAATATCTCCGTACCTCAATGGCTGAATCTCTTTGGAACATTTTAATATTAGCGACCAATATCTTTACACTAAAATGCTTATTGTGATGCTTTATTAGCGAAATAATGATTAGTACTACACAGGTTTACTGCTTCTACTAACAAATAATCTGGTATAAAATATCTCAAACCAGTAATTTAAGTTTTTAGCAAATGCGTTGATTAGCTTATAGTTATGTACGTGTCAATATACAAATAATTATTTAGGTTTGATGCTAATATGAGTGGCACTTGACATAAAACCATTACAAGGAACTTAAGAACAACAAATCATGATTCAAATTTTTTGCAAGTCAGCGCTTTCAATCCTTTTACGAATTCATATTATGATAAATCCTTGATTCCTCTCTGTTTGGATATTGGATTATAGTTATACCCATCAGAATAAACTGATCGACTACACACCTACTGTTTTGCCCACATTATGCTGCCAAATGGTATCAAATTCTAGGCAGTGTGTGATAAATAGTTGTATGGCAATGTTTTACACAAACCAAGCTGAATCATGATAGACTTGGCGCATGTAACAGCAATTATTCCATATGCCAATTAGCACATAGAGATTACACATAGTCGGTGGTCCTTGTCATATCATTCTTATGTATAACACTAATGTAGTGTTTGTTTTTTTATGAACCTATGTCACTTTTGGTGAGTGATAATGGTTGGTTTTGTGTTGGGTAAACTTTTGTCTTGTTATTCGGCATAGTATAAGAAGGTTATTATTTAACTTTATCTTTTGTTTATGTTCAAAGAAGACAAAACATGTGTTTATTTGTTATTTTGACAAGATATTAAATTTGTGAATCAACCAAACGTAATCTTTTTTATTAATATTGTGAAGTTTGTAGTAGAGGTGAAGAAGGGTTTTCTCTGTTATTGAATCAAGAGAGTGTCTACAATATAAATAAGGATGCAACATATTAAAAGCCTAGACGGGCTTGGCCCAATACAAACTAATGGTATCATGAGCAGGTATGATCTTGAGACCTACTCGGTCATCAAGCCGCCATTTCTGTGCCACCTCGTCACACCTACCTATCTCCTTAAAAACATATCCAAAACCCTAATTCACCAAAAGCACGGTGCATTACCACCGTCCATTATCACATCTCAAATCTCCTTTTTATTTTTTTCTTTTTCCAGCCGTGGTTCCCCCTTGAGTCATCACGTACCTCTAATTTATCTTTTCCATAATATCCATAACTTAATTTCCTACATACTACCACACGCAATATATTTTCCATATCACAAGTTCATCCTATTTTTTCTTTTTTGCATACACAATATCTCATCATGGTTATCACAGAAGTACCTCCACCCACTACCCTCTCCAAATCCGTCAAGCTACTAGCCATACCCCCATCACAAGCCTTGTTCCTGTGAAACTAGATCTCGCGAAGGCTAACTATTATGTTAGTTTGTCAAAGTCTTCACAAAGATTTTCCAATTCTTCGAAATAAAGATTTATCCTTGCATGCTACAAGATCCCTTCATCGGTTTATTAGCTTTAGGTTTTATTTTTTTAAAGTTTGTTGCTCCAGTCTCGAGCTTTAGCCATTTCTTCCTTGGACTGCGGCAGGGTATTAGATGGGTATATTATGTTAGTTGGCCCAAGCCCGGTTGTGGGCTTTGGGTCTATCATGATTTAGGGTTTTGTTATTTACTCTCTATAAATATGCATGAATAATAAAGTGATCCTTACGGGGTTTAACCTTTCAACAGAGGATAGTGTTCGGTTCATTCCCAAGTGAAGATCGATCCTTACAGAATTACCGGAGATGGGGTGTATTTGGTTGATATAGAGATATCTATATATACATGAGTTTGTAAATATAAAAATATGTCACCATTATTGGTTTTGAAAGCTCCGTTACGACTAAGTGAAAACAGCAAAATTACTTAAGTCACGAGTCGGTCTTAAACTTGCGAGTCGAGTCAAATGTATCAAGGAGTTAACAACTGAGCCACTACTATTGGGGAGCAATTTGACTACGAAATTAACAACTATGCATATAACACTTAAAACACTTTTTCTCTCAAAAAAATATATTAATAATAGTAATTATAATAAAAATATGTATCATCAAAACTTTGAACTTAAAGTGCAAGAAATATATAAACTTAAACTAATAAAATAAAATGGTACGTTATAAATGAACAAGATTTTACCTGTTTTCCGAGACCACCTATTTTTATACTTAAGTTTGGTTGAATCTTAGACTTGGTCGTCATTGAGCTTGTAAATAACATAAAGTAGGTCGAAGCACAATTTTACTTGGTGAGATCCGTAACTAGCACTACTTTCTTTTTTAGATGGGTATATTATGTTAGTTGGCCCAAGCCCGGTTGTGGGCTTTGGGTCTATCATGATTTAGGGTTTTGGAGATATTGTAGGAGATCGTGGCTCTGATACCATGTTGAAAGGTTAAACCCCGTAAGGATCACTTTATTATTCATGCGTATTTATAGAGAGTAAATAACAAAACCCTAAATCATGATAGACCTAAAGCCCACAACCGGGCTTGGGCCAACTAAAATAATATACCCATCTAATAAGAGGTTGAGAATTGTGTTATTAACATAGATCTTTCGTAAGAATTAAACTGTTTTACGTTTATATCATTCAGACGTTGTTACAAAAATAAACTACTTAATTTGATTCAGATTCAGACATTTCTGCCTCAGATTCAGTTTCAGATGTGCGAATCAGATTCAGATTCAGAGCCTCTTAATAAACAAATAACACCTAACTCTAATGACCAAGTCTAAAATCTTGGGTGGAGTTAAAAGAATTTTTTCTTTCAAATTAGCACTTTCTCGGTTGAACCCTGATATGAGTTTAGCTAAGAAAGTCAAAAAGTCAAGATGGAAGCAACTTATGCCTTGGCGGGAAAATCAGTTTTGAAGACATTTCATTTCATTCATTCCTTCATTGTATAAATACCCATTTACATCACCAATTGTAACTAGCTTATCATTTCTGTTGCAACAGCTTCTCCCTCTCTTGTATTCGTATAACAAACATTGTAACTGCTAGTTGATTCCATTATCAATACAATTGGTGATTTGATCTTCTAATGCTATAATTAGTTGTTAATTCTGGAAGATTGAACCAAACCTGCTGCGTTCTCTTCATTTTTTTTGTAGGGAAATAAAGTTTATCTATAAATCTCTTGTTCCTCGTCCAAAAAAGAAAGTAGTGCTAGTTACGGATTGTTAGTGGACTATTAGTTTGTATTAGGCCAAGCCCGTCTAGGCTTTTAATATGTTGCATCCTTATTTATATTGTAGACACTCTCTTGATTCAATAACAGAGAAAACCCTTCTTCATGGTATCAGAGCATTATTCTCATTACTTGTTATTTTTTTGGACCATTATTCTCATTACTTGTGGGTATATCCTTTGCGTAACAAATCCGACACCTTTGCTAAGTTTATTGAATTCCGTTCTCTTGTAAAAACTCAATTTAACAAGGAAATTAAAGCTTTTCAGTGTGACCATGGTGGTGAGTTTGATAACACCATATTCCACCGATTATTTACCAAGCATGGCATTCATACACGTTTCTCGTACCCCCGTACCTCTCAATAAAACGGTAAATCCGAACGTATGATTCGGACCATAAACAACCTTATCCGTACCTTACTTCTCCAAGCCCATCTTCCACCTCATTTTTGGGTCGAAGCCCTTCACATGGCCACCTACCTATTAAATATTTTACCATCTACCGCCATAAATAACGACATACCTACCTATTAAATATTTTACCATCCACCGCCATAAATAACGACACACCTCACTTTCGCCTATATAACACAAAACCCAACTACACCTCTTTACGTATCTTTGGTTGTTTGTGTTATGCCCACATTGACACCAATCATAAACTTGGCCCACGCTCCACTCCGTGTATCTTCCTTGGCTACCCATCCAACCACCGTGGATTTCGTTGCCTTAACCTTTCCACTAATAAAATCATTATTTCCCGTCATGTCACCTTTGATGAGACCATTTTTCCATTCGAGTCTGTCACACCTACTGATGCCCCTTCCTACACATTTCTCGACACCACTCCAAACCTTATTGCTCGTCATATTCTCCAACAACCAACACCACATGTTCAGCCCACCGCCCCAACTCCCCTCCCCAATACCACCAACCCACTCCCCACACCAGTTACTCCTGGCCCAACTACTCCTATCCCTCCAACCATCGACCCAAACATCACACCGGTTATTACCGACCCAACACCACATGTCCAGCTCAACCCACCTCCACCTCCAGTGCCTAATCCAGTTGCACCTAATCCTTATCCAAACACAACCTCAACTCATCCCATGGTCACGCGTTTTCATGTTGGTACTAATAAAAAGAATCCTCGTTATAATTGTCATGTGTCTACCATTTCTCCTCTTCCCAAATCATACGCCATAGCTATCAAAGATCCTAACTGGCAACGAGCTATGCTTGACGAATATAATGCTTTAATTAAAAATAATACTTGGGTTCTTGTGCCACGGCCATCGGACGCGAACATTGTTTGTTCCATGTGGTTGTTTAAGCACAAGCATTTTGCAGATGGATCTTTAAGTAGGTACAAAGCACGACTTGTTGCTAATGGGAACAGTCAACAACTTGGCGTTGACTATGATGAGACATTCAGTCTGGTTGTTAAACCGGCCACGATTCGTACGGTGCTCAGTCTAGCTGCATCTCGATATTGGCCTGTTCATCAGCTTGATGTCAAGAATGCATTTCTACATGGTACCTTGTCTAAGACTGTTTACATGCATCAGCCTCCTTGTTTTCGGGATCCTCAGCGTCCCGACCATGTTTGTCTCTTACAGCGATCGTTATATGGCCTTAAGCAGGCACCTCGTGCATGGTTTTAGCGGTTTGCGAGTTATGCTACTCGTGTTGGTTTTCATCACAGCAGATGCGATTCGTCCTTGTTCATCTATAAACAAGGCTCTGATGTTGCTTACTTATTACTTTATGTGGATGATATTTTGTTGACAGCTTCTTCTACAGCATTTTTACAGAGGATTATCACTTCCTTACATCAGGAGTTTTCTATGACTGATATTGGTCCGGTGAACTATTTTCTGGGCATCTCTGTCACCCGTACCACCAAGGGGATGTTTCTTTGCCAGAAAAAGTATGCAACGGAGGTTCTTGAGCGCGCAGGTATGCGCAATTGTCATTCGTGCAGGACTCCCGTTCATACGGAGTCCAAGTTGGGGGCTGATGGCACTCCGGTTGCTGATCCGACTCTTTATAGAAGCCTTGCAGGGGCTTTACAATATCTCACCTTCACTAGACCTGATTTGTCTTATGCGGTTCAACAGGTTTGTCTTTATATGCATGATCCTTGGGAGCCTCATCTTGCTGCTCTTAAGAGGATCTTACGTTATGACCGCGACACTTTGGATTATGGTCTTCAATTGTACTCTTCCTCGACATCTTCTCTGGTTGCTTATTCAGATGCTGATTGGGCAGGCTGTCCAACTACTCGTCGTTCTACTTCAGGTTATTGTGTTTTCCTTGGCAACAATTTACTCTCTTGGTCGTCTAAGAGGCAGTACACTCTATCTCGTTCTAGTGCCGAGGCTGAGTATCGTGGTGTTGCCAATGCGGTGGCAGAGACTTCCTGGTTGCGGAATCTTCTTCGAGAGCTCCACTCTCCTTTACATTCGGCTACCATTGTTTATTGTGATAATGTCAGTGCGGTATACTTATCATCCAATCCCGTGCAACACCAGCGCACGAAGCACATAGAGATTGACATACACTTTGTTCGGGATCAGGTTGCTACTGGAAAAGTTCGCGTTTTGCATGTCCCTTCACGTTATCAGTATGCGGATATTTTCACTAAAGGGCTTCCGTCAGCATTGTTTGATGAGTTTCGGACCAGTTTGAGCATTCTGCGTCCTCCCGCTTCAACTGCGGGGGGCTGTTAGTGGACTATTAGTTTGTATTGGGCCAAGCCCGTCTAGCCTTTTAATATGTTGCATCCTTATTTATATTGTAGACACTCTCTTGATTCAATAACAGAGAAAACCCTTCTTCATCCTCTTTATCACACAACTCGACACAAGAACAAGGATGACTCACAAATACTTTTAGGAACAAGAAGAGTGGTGGATCATATGTAAAAACTTGTAGTCGAATGTTTATAATCTTGGGAAGAAAATAATACAAAGACTAACTATGTAAAACACACACACACTCTCTACTAACTATGAGACACACTGAGAAGAGTGTGTGTGCGTGGTATATGAAGCACAGCCAATCCAAATGGGCCTTTGGATGGGCTTTAACATGTACTTTGAGTAGGCTTAGTGTTTGCAATACACTTATGCTTATGATACAAATTATACTAATGCCATAAGCCCACTAAACTAAATACATATTATACATGACACATTAATTCTAAATAGCAAATGACCATCTCTTCCTAAATAGCATAATTAAATGCTAACAATCTCCCCCTAAGGGATGGTCATTTCAATGATGCTCCCGTGATTGGTCTTTTGCTTTTGATGTCTTGAACTTGGTGTGTCAATGTATAATATCCTTTAATCAATGTTCCTTCATGCACTGTGATCTTCAAAGAATTGTCTTTTGGTCGTTCTTGCCTTGATCTGCTTCTTCTGTCCAGATGCGTTGTTGATGTAGATGATGATGGTGGATGGACTTTCGTCGGTACCTACATAAGACAGTTAGCAATAAATCATCCAGTGGCCATCATGTCGTGAGGCAAGATCCTTAGATCTCATTAAGACTCATACAACTTGTATCCTTTTTGATGAACACAAGTGTATTGCATAGGAAGTGTTCCTAAGAGATCTTTGATGAATCTCATGTCTCTAGACTCAATTATGTGCGTTTTGGTTTTAGTCGTCGAAGGCATGGAGCAGAGTGCCACCTTTTCAATATCAACACATCTCGGAGTGAGAGGTCAATAGATTATACAGTGTTCTCCGTGAGAAATGAAACAAATATCTTTTAAGAGATATCTGAGTGGATAGGAGGGGTGGTGCAATGCGTCACTGGGTCCATGACGTCTTGTCTTCAATATCAGTATCACCTTAGTGAGTACCGATAGCAGATGTATTGACCCAGTTTCTGACCTAAGTTTTCATGGAGGAATATTTCTTTTCACCCTTTCATTAACTTTTCTTTTTCATTCTTCAACCCTTCTTTCTCCTTTCTCATTTTACTCCTTTTTTCAATCATACCTAAGGACTTATAATTCTAAGCTATTGTAATTGTCCTTGGGTAGATCCCTCCGGTTCTGGCGGATCATAGGACATAACCTAACCATAATCACCTTATTACTCCATGATTATCCTAGATTATTTGTCACATGCCATTAAACCTTGTGAAAATCTCTCAACGTGTTTATGAGAAAACATATTTTGTTAACACATTGAGAGTTTTACATTTTTGAAACACTCCCCCTTCACATGTGCTCATGCATTTTTGAAATAAACTGCACATGTTGGGTAGAGTTCGCACATTTGAAATGATCGATTTTCAATGAACATAACCTTCGCGAGACACGCTTACATCACTAGTTAGACTAGTTTGAAATTATTACCCGTCCCGGTCATATTCAATGATCATCTCTCGAATTGGTACATTCTACTCAGACAAGTCCTTTGCGAGACACGCTTACATCACTGGAAAACCAGATTGAAATTATTACCCGTCCAGGACAAGTCTTTTCGATAACGGACATTTAGTTTCGTCAATTCGAGGGTTGTTCTGAGTCTTTTTGAAGAACTCGTTTTGAGATTCAAACCACAAAACTTTTTGATCATATTTTAATCACGTCTTCTCCCCCTTATATCTAATAAACACTTAATCTCCCCTCAAAAATAGCATGAAGTGGTAATTTTTGAAAACAGTTGATTTAAATGAAACTTTTTGTGGAGAGACGGACTGACTTTAGCATGAAATCAGAACATTTTTCTTTTTATACTCCCCCTTAATCAGAGCATTTTATTAAACAATTGAGTTTAAAAGCATTTAGGGGACTTAGAGGGAGTCATTGTGAGCACAAAATTTATAGAAAGATTTTGAAAAATCTTTTTGAAACAATTTTGATTAAGTGCTCACTGGTTTAGCTTTTTGCCATTAACATTGCGAGTCCTGATCGGAAATAATCAGAAGTCATTCAATGTAGCCTTTAGTATGAAATCTTTTCGAGTTGGAGTACTCGGGCCACGATAAAAGATTTCACAATAAAGCACGGGTCTCGTACTGAAATATACGAAAGCCTTAATGTAGAAATTTGAGAAACGACATGTTTTAGAAAAACATAAAAAATAACTCTCGCTCAAGCATCTGTAGATGCCCGTATCATTGTTGAATGACATTTCTAGATACGTACAGAATATCGATTATACGAGAGACATTTCGTGAGAAGAATATTTTTGGTTTTTTGAGTTTTATATTTTTTATGTCTTTTGGAAATTTTCTGTATTTACAGTATTAATTTTAACAAGTATATATTTACAAAAATATTTACATGCGAAGCTTGTTGATATAAATCAAGAAGATTCGAGAAGACTTTCTAACTCTTTGGGAGTTAGGCTTCGCATTCCAATTCGACGAACTAAGTTTTCAAACTGGTCTTTTGGAAGGGCTTTAGTAAATAGATCGGCGAGTTGATATTCAGTCTTCACGAAAGACAATTCAAGAGTACCCTCTTCAACATGCTCTTTTATGAAGTGATAGCGGACTCTAATATGCTTGGTCTTCGAGTGTTGCACTGGGTTGCACGAGATGGCTATGGCACTTTTCGAGTCGCAATACAAAGGTATGCGGTCGAAAGAGAAACCATAATTTGTTAGTTGTGTCCTCATCCATAGAACTTGGGCACAACACGCAGATAGAGACACATACTCAGCTTCTACTGTTGATAAAGCAGTGCAGTCTTGTTTCCTTGAGGACCAGCCTACTAGCTTTTCTCCCAGAAATTGTGCTCCGCCTGATGTACTCTTTGCTGTAACTTGGCAACCGGCATGGTCTGCATCTGAAAATGCTATTAGTGTAAACTCCGAATCCTTTGGATACCAAAGACCCATGTTAACGATTCTTCAAAGGTATCGAAAGATTCGTTTAACCTCTTGGAGGTGAAGTTCGGTAGGCCTTGCCTGAAACCGTGCAAGTAAGCAAACTGCAAAATGAATATCTGGTCGGCTTGCAGTTAGGTACATGAGAGACCCAATCATGCTCCGATATTTCTTCGGATCCATGGGTTTCCCATATAGGTCAGCGCCTATCTTGGGTGAAGTGACCATTGGAGTACCAACAGAGTCACAATTGTCCATTCCATGTTTTTTCAAAATCTCAATTGTGTATTTAGCCTGATTAAGAAAAATACCACGTGGGGATTGATGAATTTGTAAGCCTAAAAAGAATTTTAATTCACCCATCATGGACATTTCAAATTTGCTTTTCATGAGATTTTCAAAATGTTTTGAATGTTCCGAATTAGTGGACCCAAATATTATGTCGTCCACATAAATCTGAACAATCAAAATGTCATTTTTGTATTTTCTTGTAGACAAGGTTGGATCAATTGTTCCTTTGGTGAAATTATTCGACAACAAGAAAGATGATAACTCGTCATACCACGCCCGTGGGGCTTGTTTCAAACCATAGATTGCCTTCTTTAGCTTGTAGACGTATTCCGGATGATCTTTGTCAACGAAACCGTCTGGCTGACTCACGTACACTTCTTCTTTCAGAGTTCCATTCAAGAAAGCGGTCTTGATGTCCATCTGATAAACTGTTTTGTTCTTGTGAGCAGCATAAGCTAAGAAAATCCTGACTGCTTCAAGCCTTGCAACTGGTGCGAATAACTCTTCAAAATCTATCCCTTCTTCCTGTCTGTATCCCTTTGCCACCAGACGAGCTTTGTTGCAAATTACAGTCATTTCTTCATCCTTTTTGTTTTTCCATAACCACTTAAGATCAATGACTAGTTTGTCAATTGGTCTTGGAACTAAATCCCAGGTGTCATGGATTTGAAATTGAAGAAGTTCTTCCTGCATCGCTTCAATCCAGGCATTATCTTCCATTGCTTCCCGAATGTTCTTAGGTTCTATGAGACTGACTGAGCAGACATAGATGCACATGTCGCAATCGGTGTTTAGTTGTTTTCTCATCTGAATTGGTCTTGAGGGTTCACAAATAACCTGTTCTATCGGATGGTCTTTTGTCCACTGTAATGTTGAAGGGTACCTTGGACTGAATGACTGTGTGTTAGACAGTTCATGTAATCTGGAAGATGATTCAGCAGATTCCGTTCCAAACGGGTTTTCAAATGGTTCATCGTCTAACACAGCATTATTTTGTTCTTGCTCATCAATTCTTGGTAGAACAATTTCAATCACTGGAGATAGTGGAGTAAATGTAGATGATGTTGACGTTGAGGGAGTTGGTGCGCCAACTTCGAATGTTGTGGATGCATCTGGATTTGGTGGTGGTGGTGGTGGTTGTTGATGTTGAGTGGGTGCAGAGGAATGTTGGTTAGATACATTTTTCGAATCGCCACCATAGTATTCATCATACATAAACTCGAAGAAATTATCCAGTTCTTGAGTTATGGGTTGTTCGTCATGAATTGATTGAGCTCCTTGAGGTGCGAGTCCCGAACTGATATGTCTGGAAGTCATCGGGTTAAGCGCGGGTTCTAGAGCGAGTCTCTCAGAAGCCATTTGTGAAATTTCATCAAACTTCACATTCATCGTCTCCATGATCTTTTTCGTTCTCCTGTTATACACCCTGAATGCCCTCGAGTTTTCCGAATAACCAATGAAGATTCCAATATCACCCTTAGCCTTTAACTTTCCTAGATCTTCCCTATCATTTGTTGGATAGCATAAAGCACCAAATACATGAAGATAAGAAATATCCGGTTTTTGGTTGTTGATAAGTTCATATGGGGTTTTATTGAATCTTGGATGGATTAGGGATCGGTTTTGAGTAAAACAAGCAGTAGAAACAGCATCAGCCCATAAGAATAACGGTGCACTGGAATAAATCAACATTGTGCGAGCAGCTTCCACAAGAGTTCTGTTTC
Organism: Artemisia tridentata subsp. tridentata; assembly: GCA_021014915.2. Lineage (NCBI taxonomy): Eukaryota > Viridiplantae > Streptophyta > Magnoliopsida > Asterales > Asteraceae > Artemisia > Artemisia tridentata. Next base: position 195,314,773 of record CP139501.1, on the reverse strand, counting down.
TTCTTTCAACTAATCCATTCTGCTGTGGAGTTCTGACAGCTGATGTTTGGTGTGTAATACCAGTTTCTTCAAAGAATGTTCTTAACTCCTGATTTACAAATTCCGTGCCATTGTCTGTTCTTACTATCCTAACTGGAGCTTGAAGTAGAACTTGAATCCGCTTCAGAAAGGTGATGATGGTGCTTGGTGCTTCATCTTTTGATCTCAAAAACTTTACCCATGTATATCTTGAATAGTCGTCAACAATTACAAGAATATACTTCTTCCCATTTATGCTTTGAACTCTCATTGGGCCACATAAGTCCATATGCAACAAATGCAACCTATCAACCGAACTAGGTACGGGTTTAGGTTTAAATGTTTCTCTTTTGCTCTTTCCTTGCTCACATGATGGACGGTGTTCTTTGATGTATTTAAACTTTGGAAGACCGGAGACGATGTTGTCTTTGGCAAGTTTGTTGATCGTGTCAAAGTTAAGATGGGACAAACGTCTATGCCATAACCAGGATTTGGTTTCACCTGCCCTGGTCATGAGACAAATAGGAGATGAAGAGGCCATTTGGTTTATGTCAATTGCATAGAGATTGGTGCCACGATTCCCAATTAAGAGATCATTTCCAACCAAATTTCTAACAAAGCAAGTGTTTCTCCTAAAAGAAACCTCTAAATCAGCATCACAAAACTGCCCGACTGAGAACAGATTGTGTCCCAACCCTTCGACATAGTAAACCCGAGTGATCAAGTAATTTCCAAACCGTAGATCTCCATAACCCAGAATAGCTGTAACATGATCATTCCTAAAACGTACAGTCCCCATGAACTTCCACACAAAATTGATCAGCAGCTTCAGATTCCCGGTCATGTGCTTGGAGCAACCCGAGTCGACGATCCAAAGACAAATTTCAATGACCTGCAATGAACAGATGATTTTGTATATGGAAACAGTTTAACATTTGGTTCCAGTAGGTTAGATGAAACAGGTGTATTACACTTAGAGATGGTTTCCATTGATGCATTGGGAACTATTTCTGATGTGCCATTCTTAAGTGCAAACTTTCTACCCGTTGGTTTCCATTCACAAAACTTAATGTGATCCTTAGGTAATAGGCTGCTAGTGGTTTTTCTAGCTTTTGCAATAAGTCTTCGAATATATCTAGACTTAGCCCTAGTTACTGAAGGATTCTTTTTCTGTTCAGGCATATCATTCTTTTTCACATTATTAGAAACATTATCATCACAAGCATTTTTAGACAAAGATTTCTTTTGCATTAAACAATCATAATCATTACATGCATTAGAAATAGGAGTCTTAACATTACAACTAGATGATACATGTTTCTTCTTGGAAAGCGGTAAATTCCTATGGTGTTCTTCTACTTTCTTGCATGCACTCTCAGAAACAGGCGAGACACTAGGTTTCTTGTTATTGCACCTAGACTGTCTTTTGCTCCTAGAGTTGCTTTCTAATCCTGTAGAAGGTAAGGCACACTCATTAGAATTTATGCTGTTGTCCTGAGATGTTGTTGTAGCATTCCTAGACTCATTTGGATTATCTTTCTTACTTTTGTCTATCGCCCTATATTTTTTAGATGTAGAGGCAGACGCAGTAGTGGGACTAATCCTATAAAGGCCAGGTGCTATTACATTCGAAGTTTCGACAACAGCTTTCTCTTTTTGTTTCTCATTAGGCAAGGGGGTTGATGGTGCAATACCCGTAGTTTCCTCACCCTGCCCTTTTTGACTTGCAAGCTTTGACTTCAAAAAATCAATTTGACTTTGCATGTTTTTATAAGAGCGCTCATACGACAATTTGTCATACTTGCATTCTTCCTTTTTCGTATCAAGTTGTTTAAAATATGTAACATTTTGTTTTGCAATCTTGGCAAGTGTCGTTTCATATTTTACAACAATTTCGGAAGTCTCAGCTCGAAGTCTTTCATCATCCTCAACAGAATATGTTTGGTAAATAATAGACATAATATCGGTCGATAGAGCTTCGAAGGAGAGAGAGTCATTTTGCTTTTCCAAAACTTTTATGTGTTCCATGTATTCATTAGCTTCCTTCACTAAGGATTTGTGGTCCTTAACAAATTCTGCTGACTCTTTCAAAAGATTATTTTCCACATTTTGAACAACCGCATAGATTGCAGAAATATGTGGATTAATTTCCGTTTCAAAAATCTTTTTAATTTCATCCTGAACACCTGGAAACCATTCAAATTTTTGATTATTTGTTTTGGAAGCCACAATACTTTTAAGTGTTTCAATTCTCTGTTTAAGATCCACCAAATATAGTCTAGCTGCACTTGAATCATAAGTGTTTTTAGATGCCATTTGTTGAATGTTAGACAGATGTTTTGAGACAAATATTCGTTTTGCGACAGCCACTGGTTGTTTGAAAAACATTGGTGACTCTTTTGGAACTAAATGAACGCCATAGTCTATGTTGAGCTGGTTATAGTCTATTGGTTTAATTTCTGGGTTCATTTGTCTCATTTTAATTCTACTCTGCTGAGCAAGCTCGATCGTTTCATCAGAATCATGAACCTCTATAGGATCATGTTTATCATTTATAAGAGTACCATCATATAACACATTCTGTTCTTTCTGAGCTTTCTTGAGATAATAAGGATTTTCATAACCGATAGCCACTTTCTTCATTGTATGTAAAATCGGGTTTTTATCGTTTATTAACAAATTAATTGTTTGTGCAGAATGTCCCATTTTTACAAGTAAATCTTCCAACTTTGCAATAGTTTCCTTTTTGTCAGTAATCTCTTTAAGAAGATCCTTTTCACATTTTGAAAACCTTTCATTCAACTCCTTCTTTTCTTTTTCAAGATTGGAATAAGTTGATTTTTGTTTTGAAAGCTGGTTGGTTAGTTCAGAAATTTATTTGTTTAAAGATCTGATTTGCATGTTCAAATTAACATCGAGTGTGTCAAATTTGATTTGCAAATGTTTTCCTCTTAACTCAGAATCTCTTAAACTAACTTCAAGTTCTGACTGTCGTTTGTTATTAAAATCAAAAGCTCTTGCATTTTCCTTATAACTCTCAAGCTCAGTGGTCAAGTTGTCATTCGCGGCCTTAACATCGCGATTGATCTTTTTGACCTTTTCAATTTCCATACTACAATTTTGCAATAATGATTCAAACATAGCACGTGTTTCCTCATCATTATCAGTATGCTGTGACTCGAATTCTTCATTAGGATCCATATCTGGAGTTACCAAATTAGTATTACTACAACTTGGTTCGTCCATATATGTATCGTAAATGAGATTAGGAGTCGCAGGATGCTGTTCATTTTGAGGTGACATATCAAACATTTCATTATTGTGACATGTAGCATATGGTTGTACCTCAGAAACCGCATTTGTGTTAAAAGCAGGAGGTGCTTCCGAATCTGTGTCGTACTTTGCCTCCTGGAGATTAGCCATAAAAATGCAGTTTGCATCGATGTCCTCTTGATCTTCAGAATTATCCATAATAGCCATGAAGTCATTCTCTTCTGCACTCAACTGAAGCCCAGCCGTTTCCTTCTGTGCCAACATTAATGCTTTCTGCAAATACGCTGGATCCCTCATATTCGGCTTGTTGGGACAGTTCCTAGCCATGTGACCAATACCCTGACAGTTGAAGCATTTCATCACATTACCCTGATTCCCATTCCCAGCTCCCTGAGCAGCAACATTTCCAAACTGATTCCCAGCATTCTGTACCCTTTGATTACCAACAGCTGTACCCATCTGATTTCCTGCATACTGACCCATCTGATTACCAACATACTGCCCTGCATTCTGATTACCCATCTGATATCTTGGAGCATATCCCTGTTGATTCCCATATCCCCCAACCATCTGTCCTTGCTGTCCCATGTTGAAACTCGGCTGTGCAATTTTCTTGTTGCGAGTGTTCGATGAGATTCGTTGATTGTTGTTGGTGGGTGTGGAGTAGCATCCTTGGAATGCTTTTGATAGGTAGGCAAAAGCTTGAGTCAAATCATCAGTTGACTCATCCTGATCATGTTGATCTGGGTGTTGCGGGTATTGTTGATGTGGGATTACATGTTGTTGTTGTGGGTAGAACGGTGTTTGAGGATTGTATTGTTGTTGCATGAATTGTTGGGATGAAGATGAAGAGGGTTGTGCATTTACTGTTGCAGGTGTAGGTGATTGGACTATGAGTGCAAGAGGATCTTGTTGTTTTGCTTGTTTCTCTTTTCTGACTTCATTCGCCTCTGCTTGGTTTTGTTTTAGGAAGTCATAGAGCTGATCATAGTTCACCTCGTGAAGGTTCTTTGTTTGGTTGACAATAGTGACATATCGTCCCCATTCCTCTGGTAGGTTGTTGATGAACTTGATGTTTTGAACAATTTGTTTAGGTGCCAAATTGTTTCTGATCAACTCATTCATTAGAGTACAAAACCGTGTGTAGTAAGATTCAATCTGTTCAGCTGGAGTGGATGTGAACTTCTCCCATTCAGTCAGAAGCTTGTTTTCCATGTCTTGTTTACCAATGTCTGTACCATAACAGAGTCTTTTGACTCGTTCCCACATAGCATGAGCAGTTTCACAACTGTCTACAAAACAGAATATTTCTTGTGGTAAACCAAGTTGGATTAGATGCATTGCCAAGTTATCAGCTTCAATTTGCTTCCAATCTTCTGGAGTATAATCCTTTTCTTCTTGGATTTTGTAAGTTGCTTCAACGGGAGGTTCTGAAGTTCGATCTTCAGTTGTTACTTCAATCCTACGAGGCTTGAATGGACCTTTCTCGACGGAGTTAACCAAGAGTCTACCTTGTCCATTAGGTTTTGATCTCATATATCGAAGCATACGACTCGTCCATGGAAGGTAACCACCTTTTTCTAACATTGGAGGACGGTTTTCTGAACCTGCGGCATGAATGTCTTGTTGTGTAGTCATCTTTGAAATATTGTATGATAAAGTGGATTGAGGATCTTTGCAACAAAATAGGAGATGTTGTTGTTGAAGGTTGAACTTGGTTGATGTTGTTGATGATCGTTGAAGTTGTAGTATTAAATGAACGAAACAAATTTAAATAAAGTTACAAAATTTGATTAGAGTATAATTAAGACAAAGTCAAAAGTTTACAAATTCGACAAAGGTTATGTAAATTACAATTTAGATAAAATGACAATTTCTATAGAAATTTCAATTTGACCAAAATTTATACAAATTATGGCAAAATATCAATTTAGATAGAAATATATCTAATTTATATAAATTGGTAATTTATATAAAAGATCTAACACTCTTATACAAGAGGGTAGATATCCGTTTGTCGAAGTATTTTACACACTTATACAAGTGCTAAAATACCGAGTTCACTTTTGAGTTGACGAAATTACGTTCGAATCAAATCCTTAAAAGTTATTTAACTTTGAAGTCGTTTAAGCCAATTGCGAGAATCTGAGCCAATTCTGAGAAAATGATGAATTTCAAAAACTGGGACCAATTTAGAAAATCTGCCCCAATTGCGAAATTATTGTCCAATTGCGAAAAAGTCAGTGAATTGCGAGAACAGCTTCAATTGCGATATCAACTTGAATTGCGAGAACAGCTTCAATTGCGATAAACTACATCAACTTGAATTGCGAGAACAGCTTCAATTGCGATAGTGTGGCCTAATTCCAAAACCAATTCCGAAAGGAATTCCGAAACCACGCCAATTCCTACAGACTGTTGCAATTGCGAAAAAATGTTGCAATTTCGAAGAAAAGTAGCAATTCCGAAAGATTGGTCCAATTTCGAAACTTGTCAGCTTCTACCTACTTCTACCAACTCTTTGGACTTTTCTAACCTGCCCACTGTGACTTCTTACACCTTGTAAGACTTTTCCTCACCTACTTACCAACTTCAATCAACTTTTCACTAACTTTAATAATTCAAATCTTTCAATAAACAATCCAAAACAAATCTTATACAAGATTTGTTGATTCTTTTCGATCAAAGATCTTAGACCAAACAAGAATCCAATACTTGAACACTTGATTCGAATGAAAGATACTCAGAAACTCATAAACCAAGTTGCATAAACATGAACAAACACAACTTTATGATCTTGATTTGCGTATGAAGTTCAAGAAAAACACAAAGAGTAGCGTTTCTTAAAGAAAAAAATGTTACCATGGTGTTTTTGGAACCGAACACATAAACAAACCTACCTTGTTAACCTTGCTTTTTGTATACCGCTTGTAAGGATCGATCTTCACTTGGGAATGAACCAAACACTATCCTCTTTATCACACAACTTGACACAAGAACAAGGATGACTCACAAATACTTTTAGGAACAAGAAGAGTGGTGGATCATATGTAAAAACTTGTAGTCGAATGTTTATAATCTTGGGAAGAAAATAATACAAAGACAACTATGTAAAACACACACACACTCTCTACTAACTATGAGACACACTGAGAAGAGTGTGTGTGCGTGGTATATGAAGCACAGCCAATCCAAATGGGCCTTTGGATGGGCTTTAACATGTACTTTGAGTGGGCTTAGTGTTTGCAATACACTTATGCTTATGATACAAATTATACTAATGCCATAAGCCCACTAAACTAAATACATATTTTACATGACACATTAATTCTAAATAGCAAATGACCATCTCTTCCTAAATAGCATAATTAAATGCTAACAACCCATCTCCGGTAATTCTCATGAGAACTGGTTCTGGCTTGAAATTTATGAAAGTTTCTTACACATGTTACTTTTCAATGTTTGTTTCTAATCTTGTTTTATATTTTGCAGACCGGTCATCCCTGATGGCTTGGCGTGACTGATGAGGACACTTTTGGCTACCTTGATTGTCAATGACAATCTCGGCAAGTCAATCGATACTGTGACCAATGTCGTGTTTAAGAACAATTATTTATGGAGACTGTTAATACAAATATCGTCTAAAAAACGTTATTTATATTTTACGATCTTTGCTATATTTTGTTAATGACAATTATAAACTTTATTTTTAGCAAAACATAAATATAGTTAAGTCTTTTACATATATAGTCATAAGTTTTTCATAAACACAAAACATCATATACATGTTACATATTCACTTACATATACATTTTACAAGTTACATTCATATACATTTTAATCTTAAATTGGAAATGTATTATGACATCATGGCATGCATCACTTTGAAATCTTTTAGATCATTTGAAGATCATTTGAAGATCTTATGTATATCTTTTTAGATCCTTATTCAATGAAAAGATATGGAAATATCTTGGTTAATTTGGTGAAGATTTTTGATGATTTGATATCAGGTTCCGACGGAACCAAAATGGTACAAGGACGGATCCCTCATTTTGGATTCGTCCCATCCGTGGCTTGTTAAGGCAGTTGGCCTATAAATAGCAAGCCCCACATTCATGTTTTATCATCACTCATAAGCATAAACAACATCATACATTCTTTCATTTATTTCTAACCCATTCATATTTCATATTTCATTTTAAGTGATCTTTCTTTGTAGCAAGAAGATCAAAGCATCACAAGCTTCATCAAAGCGTTGCAAGACTTGTTAGTTAGTCACTGTGTGAATTTGTTGTTTTTCACACATCATTATTTGTACCAAACAATGACCGGATCTAAACACACTCCTTGTGTTAGAGATACTTTGAGTAATACTAACTAGCACACAGAATTTACTAGTTAATACTTAGAAGATATTGTATGTATTGTATATGAATGGAACAGTGTATTTGTATGAACAATGAATACAATTGTTTAACACTAAAGATTCAATATTAGTAATGAATAATACGAGTGATCTCCTATCACTAGGGTTTACAACCTTGAATCTATTCGTACGACAAAAGTTATGTTTAATCTAACCTAGGATCTCTTTTTATAGAACAAGGATTCCTGTACAAGATAAGTATAACTCTAACTAAATAAGATATTCACCAAATTTTTTTTATACTTATCCTATTACACGTATTTATAATATAAGCAGTACAAACTTCTTGTGCTACCAGTACTAACTCAGTTAGTACTGCTAGTGTAATCTTCAGCAGTCTTCAACTTAAGCTTGACAGTTTGTACTGTTAGGTTTAATTCCCAACAATCCTCCCCTAAACTTATGATTTCTCTCCAAATCACTAAGTTTCTTCGAATTAAACATTAACACTGATGATGGGGGGATTCTTCCAAACACTAACAAGTCAATCTTTTGGTTCTGGATTTTCTTTGCTCGGCAAGATTGAATATCTTTCTAACTAGCTCATCTGCCATCTCAGAACCTTCTTCAACCTTGAGTGTTACTGATAGCATAGACATAAGCACTACTGGTCTCAATGGATAATTTTTCTCTACCAGCATATATATCTCCAAACCATCTTTTGTAGCAGTCCTGTAAACTCCACAAGAATCAAATAATTCCCATGTAATTTCCTTGACTTGTGCTTGAAACCTCCAAATTGCTTCTCCTCCATCTGGTTCATATAACCTTTTCAATTGAACCCATAATTCCTTGTCTTTATCATCAAGAGGATCTGAGACTCTGAATCTTTCTTGTACCAAATTCCACAACTTATTGATGTCTTCTCTGTCAAATCCTCTTAGCATATCTTCAAATAACTTATACTTCTCAGTTTTTCCTCCAACTCTTATAACTTTCCATCCTTTCATCCTTCCTTCTGTGAATACCTCCCAGTCTATGATTGGATGCTTTGCTTGGAGTGGACTGACATTTGTAGATTCAGGTATTACTACAATCATGATCTTGATTTGTTCATGTGATAAGCTCTCAGTTGCAGTCTTTTGCTTCTTTTGTGTATCTAATTCCAACAACTCAGGTCTTCTTTTCTCTCTTTTACTTTCTCCAGGATCATATATGAACTCCTTTGGGACTAGCTTGTTAATTCTTTCATATGCTTCATAATAAGCTTTTTCTATCTCAACATCTGATCTTCCTTTGAAGTAACTTTGCTTCCAATAAGCTTGATTCTTCAAATAGCTCTTCATGAAGCTTATCTGCTCTTTCTTAGAAGACATCTTCTTCTTATAACCTTTCTTCTTTTTATCCTTGATTTTCTGCAATAGATCATCTAAAGCCACTTCCTTATTCTTTGATAGGATGAAACTAGTGAGCATAGCTGACCTTTCTTGTACACTTAGACTCTCATCTTCTACAAGTTGTACTGCCTTTGCCTTCACTATAGGATCTGTATCAATCAAGTATTGTAGTTATTCTTCAAGTGATTCTTGGGCAATAGCAGCATCTATTTCCATTCTTTCTTTTTCCAATCTTTTAGATTCCATAAAACAAGCTACTTCATCCTCATAGATTTTCCTTGCCACTTCTGCATCATAGTCAATCTGCATTTGAGTTCTGGGCTTGATCTTTTTAGGCTGTGGCTCATCTTCTTCAACCAGAACCCCTTTTCCCTTATCCTGAGCAGTTTGTACTGCTACCTCATCAGTTTGTACTGCTCCTTCAACTCTAGCAGTGTCTTTTTGATGTTGATCAGTACCACTTTGTTCATCTTGCTCACCCATGTCCAAGTTGTCATTACCACCAGCAATACCTTCTTTCTCATTACCATTTCCACCAGTACCTTCTTTAAAATCCAAAGTCCTCCCCTGAGTTTCTGAACCTGTCTTTCTTGATTTCCTCCCCTATTTGGGAGAATCATCACCATCATCTGAACTAGAATCAGAGGAACTAGTAGACACCACCATCTTGGATTTCTTCCTCTTAAGTTGAGCTTCCAAATGCTTTACTCTGAGAATCAGCTTGGTGTAGACCTTGGCAAAGTTCCTTTTGTGACTAGAGAGGTCTTCTTCCAGGGATACCACCTTGTTGGACAATTGTGTATAGAGAACCATCAATTCCTTTAGTTTAAGACTGCCTTCATCACTTCTAGCTGTGTGACCTGCTAGGAGAGGTGAATCAAAGGGCACAGATTCTGTTTCTACCCTAGTTAGACTAGGATGTACTCCAGAACCACCCAAATTTTCCATTTGGCCTGGGATTTCATCACCTGTGACAAGTCTTGTAGGACTTGGCACATTAGATGTTGCCATGGGAGGGGTCTTAATGATGTTTATACTAGCCTGCCCAGCTACTAAGCCAGAAGCAGTAGTGTAAGCCCCACCCATACTATCATGAAAGATAGCCTCATCTGCTACAAAGGTTGGAGTAGGAGGACTAGGCTGAGGACCCATAGTCTCCTTTCTGGTTCTTCGCCTATAGGTTGTGGTGATTGGGGGTGTATGAGTTATTTCTGGAACCACAATGGGTGTTTGTTGGGGCTCAGTTGGGTTGACTGACCCTTCACCCTGAACTTGTTGAATCTGAGCAAGCATTTCTTGAGATAAAGGTGTTACTTCCCCATTCCAACCCCTATTTGCAATTGCCATATTTTGAAACACTTTTGTTGCAGGCAAGGAGTAGGAAAAACAGTTTTATGGGAAAGCAACTTACTTTTCTTTGCATTTAAAATGGTTTGGATGAACCTTGGGTACATCAAAAATTTTGTTGGAGATGTCACATTCTTCACCATACTTTCAAAAATCATTTTTGAAAAATTATAAACTCTGTTAGTGGATAAACATACAAGAGCAATAGCAATATTGCTACTGAATTGCTCCCATGAGGTTCTTTTAGGACAAATACAGTGAAGAAGTGTATGTATTAAAAATCTCCATTGAGGTGGGAAACTTCCCTTTTTAAAAGTTAAAAGTCTGTTGGATGTTTCATATCCCATATTTGAAATATGATGTAAAATTTTTGTGTTTAGCAAGTCTATGATACAATCTGAATCATCTAAATGGAGGTGTCTCCTTAAAGTTTTTTCTGTAACATATATGTTCTGCCCATCCACAGTTGCACTAAGTGCAGTAATTGGTGTATCCTCATCATCTTCATCAAGTGTTATGACAGATGAAGTCTGCCAAAACTGTTTGATTTGTGAGGAATAGAGAGTGGGATTAACAGTCAAAGCATACCTTATGTAGGAATTGTTGAGAAAATCCACAATCTCATAGAACTTAGGTCCATCCCCTTCCTCTGTTTTCTCAAGAAAAGCAACCTGATTATGTGTCTTAACAAACTCCAAAACAGCCATGAGTATGTTTACAAGTTAAGCAAGAAAGTTGATCGTATGAGGTTTAATTGATGATGTGCAAAGCCAATTGGGTTTTTATAGAGGTACTGTTAGGGTTTGAGATTTATGTGTAAGGGATAATTATTATCTTTCGAAAGTATATGAGTAAATATTTAGCAAGAAGATAATTATCTTAAAACAGACCCTATATATGGTAATAAATGTTATTTTACCCAACGGCTATAAAAATTAGTTACTGACACAACAGTTTCAACGGCTAGTTCAGCAGTACAAAGTTTACACTAGCAGTACAAACTTTGCACTAGCAGTACTAATTTTCAAGAAAAATTTTAATGATCAGTATAAACTCAATATTGATTTAAAAACAATACTGCCCATTTATAATTGTTAGCAAACTATCAGCTATCAACAGATTTGATGTGTCTTTACCCATAGCCGTTTGCTTTGGACTAGCCAACTCTTCACTGTTAGATATGGTGAGTTAATAACCATATAGTTTTTGGTAAACTATCAACCATAAACGGATTTGAAAAGTCTTTACCAGAAACCGTTTGCTCTGGACTAGTTGGTTCTTGATGTGGGTTAGACATGGTGAACCAATAACCATTTGTTGTGTGCACAGATCACACACTTGAATCTCCAAAGCACCTCACCATCTAAAGCATAGGCATTTGTAACTCCTTTTGCTTATCATCCATACCTGCAATTGTTAGTCTAAAAACAAGAAAACAAAGTGCAAAGCACTTGTCCAATAGCATATAAGCATATGACTAACAATTCTAACAAAAAGGAATTAATTTCCTTGGGGAACCCAAGCCATCACTGACTTTGGTTTACCTCTTGCATCAATATAATTAAACCTTTTTAAAACAGTTGGTGCACCATTGGATTGAAGTGGTCTCCAAACCCATGATGCTGATGCATTAAGACCATTGCCCATATTTCCCTTAGCAGTGTTTTTAAAACTACCAGTATTAACTGCTTGCCTAGCAGTATGAACTGCTGGGTTTGCAATTGCAACCTTAGGTTTCTAAATTTGTTTCTTGATCACTGCATTGTTATGAAATGGCCTTCTAGCAGTTGATGGTGCAGATTTAAAAAATGTTTTTGCACTTTGAACTGCTTGTCTTGGGTAAAAAGTCTGATTTGGTCTGGCATTATGAACTGCTTGTCTAGCAGTATGAATTGGTCTTTGGCCAGACTTTAAAAGAATGATCTAGGTATCATTCTAGCATTGGAAGGGTGAGTTGTAAGTCTTTCAGAGTTCACCCTATTGTTTGAATACCTAGTTACCCTATTGTTGCAATAAGCTGCAAGATGGTCAAACTCTCCATAATTAAAACAAGCTTTTCTATAAAAGGCAAAGTCATCACCTAGTTGGTGAGACTTGAGGTTGTTCCAATTCCTTTGTTACCTCTGGGCTTGTGTGTGGCTCTATACATTTCACAGTATCTTACTGGTTGCCTAACATGTCTAGCATTGGTTTCAGGCCTAACAGTATTAACTTTGACCACCTTAGGAACTTTTGTTTCCTTTACCTTAACAACATCAGGTTTAACTTCAACCTGATCATCATCATCAGAAGTCCAATCCTCTATGGATGGAGCATCTGAGTCTCTAGCAGAGGACACCTTGTCCTCAGAGAGTGATTTATCACTTGCACTCTCAAAGCTTGCACTTACTTCTACATGTTTCTCAACTACTTCCTTTTCTTTTGGTTTTGGACCATATTCCATCTTAGGTAGTTGAAATTCTTCCAAACCTGTATGTTCTAGGTCAATACCTGGAGGTGCAGGTGTTCCTCTGTGAGGAGGTGGAACATAATTATAACCTAGACCTGACTTATCTTTGTTGATAATTTGACACTCAATTATTTTATTGACACCTTTAGATGCATACTCTAGTGTCTCAACACTTAATTGAATGTTCTCTTTATCCTGTTTAAGCTTAGCAAACTCTTCTCTCAAAAACTTAATTTCAGCATCTTTAAAAAATATGTCCTTTTTAAGCAAAGCTATGTCATCAGCAAATTTAGACTCATTACTCTTATAATGAACAATTTGCTCCTCTAAAACAGCTAGACCTCTTTTATGATTTGCTAAATTAAAAATAGTCTGGTTTAACTCTTTTCTCTGTTCATTATAGTGTTTCCTAAGAGTTTTAATTCTTTTAAAGCGTCACATGATTTAGAACACTTAGAAAATTGTACCTCAGAATCAAGAAAGCCATGAGAGCCATCTCAGTAGGTGCTGCTTCCTCCTCTTCCATAAAGCTCCAGTCAAATCCCAAACCATCAATGGCTACCATAGCCTTTGAGCTTGAGTCAGTAATCTCCACTTCCTTGGTCTTGCTTCCAAAGCCTCTGCTCTTGCCATCTTGTTGTCTTGGCCTTCTGCACTCTCTTGAATAATGACCCATCTTATGGCAATTATAACATTCAATCTTTGACTTATCATAACAACCAGTATCATTGCTGTTTATGGTAATCTTCTTCCCTGTCCTCTGATGGAATTTCCTAGCTCTCAAGCTAAGAAGAGAAATTTGCCATTTAATATCCATCTCCTCCAGATCATCATCATTGATCTCTTGGAGATCTTCATATGTTAGCATGGAACCATTATGCTGAGTAGTCAAGAAAGCACAACAAGTTGTTTCATCCAGAATGCCTTTAGTACTGCTTGATGTGCTAGCAGTACCAATATTTGTGCTAGCAGTACCAACTGCTCCTGTAACTTGCACTTCTTCTACTGGATTTGAGGTACTGGGAGATGACACAAATGCCAAATTCCCAGTGCTTAAGCTTGTTCCATCAACCTTCTTCACATCTTGCTCCACAATCTTGAAATTGCTATACAAGTCCATCAAGCTCATAGATTCAATATCCGGCTTGTTCTTCCACACAACAACATGCATAGCCCATTCTGATGGTAGACTTCTCAGGAACTTTGAGTTGAGATCTTCCTGAGGTATCTCAATTCCAAGAATAGCAAGCTGACTCACAAGCTTCTGAAGTCTGTTGAACATATGATCCAGTGATTCATTGCTTGTTGCTGAAAAATTCTCAAATTGTTGCTTGAGAAGTGTCTTCTGAGTCTTTTTGGTGGCTTCATTCCCACCAAATCTTGCAACAATGGCCTCAAACAATGATTTGGCATCCTTGAACTTGCTAAAGTTCAAGAGTTGATCATTAGATATTGTCATCATAAGCATACTTCTTGCCTTGATGTCATTCTTCATCTGGATTCTCTCCTCTGCAGTAATTGGCTTAGTCTGCACAGTTGTCACAACTTTACCCTCTACTGTTGTTGTTGTAATTATAGGCTTGAATGAATTCCCTTCTTCTATGATTTCCCAAAGTGCATAGTCCTGCATTTGGAAGAATTGTTCAATTCTTAACCTCCACTGTCGAATTCATTGGGCTTGAGCATTGGTAACTTTGCAGCAACATTTGTTGTAGAAGTCTCCATGTCCATCTCTTCTTCTTAATCAAAAGTAGATCTTCTAATTCAAAGTACCAGAACCTGGCTCTGATACCACTTGACCGGATCTAAACACACTCTTGTGTTAGAGATACTTTGAGTAATACTAACTAGCACGCGGATTTACTAGTTAATACTTAGAAGATATTGTATGTATTGTATATTAATGGAACAATGTATTTGTATGAACAATGAAGACAATTGTTTAACACCAAAGATTCAATATTATTAATGAATAATACGAGTGATCTCCTATCACTAGGGTTTACAACCTTGAATCTATTCGTACGACAAAAGTTATGTTTAATCTAACCTAGGATCTACTTTTATAGAACAAGGATTCCTGTACAAGATAAGTATAAATCTAACTAAATAAGATATTCAATAAATCTTTTCTATACTTATCCTAATATAAGCAGTACAAACTTCTTGTGCTACCAGTATTAACTCAATTAGTACTGCTAGTGTAATCTTCAGCAGTCTTCAACTTAAGCTTGACAGTTTGTACTGTTAGGTTTAATTCCCAACAAACAATCATAATACCTCTGTAGTGATTGGTTAGTATTTTAGTCCTCAAAATACATAGAGTATCGGGAGTGGTTGTACCCTTGTAAAAGAACTCGGTATTTAGCTTTGTACCGGAAAAAGTGTAAGCGACGTTTGTAAAGGTTTTCTCCGCCGAGAAGGGAGCTTGTTTCTTAGTGTAGAAAAACTCTCGAGTTAGAGGCTCGGGGAGTGGAGTAGGGCAAGGAAGAGAGTCCTTGTAGACCGAACCACTATAAACAATCGTGTTGTGGTTTGATCGTTTCTTTCCTTACTTGCATGTTATTTATTGTTTGATATTTGCATTAGTTGAAATCACACTAAGTATTTAAAGCAAATTAATTTTAAAAACGGTAAAACTATTCAAGTCCCTTTCTAGTTTTCCACAATTGGCATCAAGAGCTACGTTACTCAAGATTCTTAAAATATATTGTATTTTAAAGCTTGGAATGATCCATGGATTTTGAAAACTTCAAAGATGGGAAATCTATGCAAAGACCACCACTATTTGAACGAAATGGTTTTATATATTGGAAAAACCGCTTTGAAACTTATGTGAAATCAAAAGACATAGATCTATGGTATATTATTATAGAAGGTGATCATAAAGCTATAATAAATGATATCTCAAGTGATCGGGATGAGGATACTTCACTTGCTCGTCATAGTGATGAGCAAAAGAAGTTGATTACCAAAAATAATAAGGCAAAAATGATGTTTTACAATGCTCTACCTAGAAAAGAGTATGAAAGAGTCTTTATGTGCAAAACCGCAAAAGAAATTTGGCAATCTTTAATAATCACTCATCAAGGAAACTCACAAGTCAAGGATAACAAAATTTATCTTCTTGTTCAAAAATATGAACAATTTTTTATCCCTGAAGATGAGACCATTGATAGTGCATTTGCTAGGTTTAATACTATCATTACTTCTCTTAAAGCACTTGATGAATCTTTTTGTAGTAAGAACTTTGTCAGGAAATTCCTTAGAGCACTCCATCCGAAGTGGAGAGCAAAAGTGATGGCCATTGAAGAATCCAAGGATCTTTCAAGCATGTCACTTGACGAGCTAATCGGAAATCTCAAAGTTCATGAAATGGTAATCGAAAAAGATTCGGAAATAGTTAAGGGTAAAAAGGAAAAGGTCAAATCCATTGCTTTGAAAGCTAGAGTAGACTCAAGTGAGGATGAAGAGTCTAGTTTGGGTAGCGAAGATGAAGAATATGCCATGGCCGTAAGAGATTTCATGAAGTTCTTTAGAAGACGAGGAAAGTCCGTAAGACAACCTTGAGAAGACAAGAAATCCTTTCGGAAGGATCGTAATGTCAAGAAAGGAAAAGGGGAAAGGAAATGTTTTAGATGCGGAGATACACGTCATCTAATAGGAGATTGTCCCAAGCCACCCAAAAACAAAACTCAAAGAGCTTTTGTAAGTGGTGGTTGTAGTGACAGTGAAGTTGATGACGAAGAGCCTAAGATGACGAAGTTGCTCTTGTGGCTCATGACTCAAACGAGGTACACTCTGACTCATCTTATTCTTCTATTGATGATGACACCTTGCAAATGGAATATAACAAACTATGTGAACTTAGCTTAAAAATCATAAACAAAAATAAATTTATGAAAACCAAAAAGAAATTTTTAGAAAATGAAGTTTATGAGTTAAAAGAAAAAGCTAAACGATTAAAAAAGAGTAAAGCTATTGACGAGGTATGTATATCATGTCAAGAGCTTAGACTTGAATTAGAGAAACTTAAAATCACACAGGACACACTTATCAAACAAAATTCTAAATTCAAGAGATTTGATAAAAAATAGGGATAATTACTAAAATAGCCCAAAACCCAAATGGGATATTTCTACCCCGGTTGCCCTGGGCAATGCCCCCAGTTGCCCAAAAAAGGGCGATTGTTGCCCAAAAAATACACTGGAAATCCTTTGGTTGCCCCAAAAAATGCCGGTTGCCCTGGGCAACACAATTATTTTTGGATTTCGGGTTAGATAGGGAAACGCCCATTTGTGTTTGGGCTATTTTGGTAATTATCCCTAAAAAATATTAGTTGTGCAGATGAAATAATGAAAATTCAAAAATTACCACATGATAAAACTGGACTAGGTTTTATGAAATTAGGAGATTTAAGTAGTCTAAAGAAACAAGCCGAGAAAGTACAAGAAACTGTTCTAACAGTCTCAGAAACCCACGGATCAGACGGAACCAAATCCTTGGTTCCGCCAGTGGTTGAGAAAGGATCCGTGGGAACTGTTGCTGAACAGAAAGCTTGCATATCGGCTCGTACAGAGTTCGTGAAATTCACAAGGAAACCTAATACTAGTTCAAATGTAAATAAACAAAAACCAGCTATTACTATAGGAATAGGACTTGCTAAGAATGAATTTAGTACTAAAACTACTCAACAAAGACCTAGGACGACTATTCCTAAATGCCCCTTTCCAAAAAGTAACTACAATACACAACCAAATTATCAAAATGGTTGGAACCAAAACTTTCCTAGGCATTATCAAAATCCCAACTACATGCTATGAAACCCATATCCAGCATTCCCATACATGAATCAAGTTAATGGGATGTTTAACCAAAATGGACCCATGAGATATTGGGGACCAAATGCTTGAGTTTTTCTATAACTTAGGAATGCTTGAAAGTCGGTTTGGAACCAGACGAGCGGATAAAAGATAGCGGTTGTTCAAGGCATATGACGGGAAACAAGAGCCTCTTTTCAACCTACCAAGAATATGACAGAGGTAATGTAACTTTTGGTAGCAAGTTAAAAAGCAAAATTGTCGGAAAAGGTACTATCTCTCATGACTCTCTCTCTATCAATGATGTTGCTCATGTTGATAACCTAGGATTTAACTTGCTTTGCATTAGCCAACTATGCCTTAAAAAGTATGATGTCCTCTTTTGTGAAAACGGAAGTAAAATACTAAAAGACGGTATAACCATAGCTAAAGTTGTTTTGAAAAATAACGTATACGTTATGAAAATAGATAAACCATCTAAAAATAAACTTTGCCTCACCTCTCTAGAAGACACCTCATCTCTTTGGCATAGACGCTTAGGCCACGCCAATATGAGACTCATCCAATCTCTATCATCTAAAGAACTCGTTAGGAACCTACCGAAGTTGAAATATGACCAAAACTTTTGTGCGCTTGCAAAATTGGGAAACAAGTTCATAATAGCCATAAGGCTAAAAACATGGAGTCTACATCTAGGAGTCTAGAACTTTTGCATATGGATTTATTTGGTCCATCCGCTATACAAAGTTATGGAGGCAACTTCTATACTTTGGTCATAGTAGATGATTATTCAAGATACACTTGGACAAAATTTTTGAAAAGTAAAAATGAAGCTTTTGATAAATTTGAAATTCTTAGTAAGAAAATTCAAAATCAACTAGGAAGTAGCATTGTGTCAATTAGAACGGATCACGGTCGTGAATTTGATAATGAAACTCAATTTGGAGCTTTTTATGATGCTAATGGCATAACACATAATTTTTCAGCTCCTCGTACTCCTCAGTCAAACGGTGTACGCCGTTGACACATCTACCTATATCTTAAATAGAGTTTTAATAAGACCATTTTTGAATAAAACTCCATATGAACTATATAGAGGCAAAAAGCCTACATTAGGCTACTTTAGAGTTTTTGGAAGCAAGTGCTTCATTCTAAACACTAAGGATTATCTCACCAAATTTGACCCAAAGTCTTATGAAGGTGTGTTCCTTGGATATTCTCAAAATAGCAAAGCCTATATTGTTTTGAACAAAGAAACCTTAAGAGTCGAGGAAAGTCCACCTCCCTCTAAGACATCACCTTTGGTAGATGATGACTTAGTTGAAAGTCAAATTGTTGAAAACCAAGAGAGTCTAGATAACGACAAGGAAGATGAACTATTAAATAAAGAAATAGTCTATGTCAAAGAATCTAAAATTCATCCATTAGATAGTGTCATAGGAAATATTAATGAAAAACCTTAAGCTCAAAAGTCCAAATCAAAGTAACTTCTTTTGTTTTGTTTCAACCATTGAACCCAAAAATATAAATGAGGCTATAAAAGATGAATCTTGGGTCATAACAATGCAAGATGAATTAAACCAATTTGTTAGAAATGCTGTTTGGACAATAGCTCCTCAACCTAAATGTCAAACCATAATTGGAACAAAATGGGTCTTTCGAAATAAAATGGATGAAAATTGTGTAGTGTCTAGAAAGAAATCTAGGCTAGTAGCTCAAGGCTATAATCAACAAGAAGGCATTGACTACAATGAAACTTTTGCTTCGGTTGCTAGGCTCGGGTCAATTAGAATATTACTTGCATATGCATGTGCACATGACTTTAGACTTTTTCAAATGGATGCCAAAAGTGCGTTTCTTAATGGTTTCATAAATGAGGAAGTGTATGTCGCACAACCTCCTGGCTTTGCCGATTTTGAAAAACCAAATCATGTCTATAAACTTAAAAAAGCTTTATACGGACTTAAGCAAGCTCCAAAAGCATGGTATGATCGGCTTAAAACATTCTTAGTTGAACATAAGTATACCATGGGACTAGTAGACAACACTCTCTTCACTAAGAAAAAGGAGATCACATATTATCATTTTTCAAATATATGTGGATGACATCATATTCGGATCAACTTGTCAAGAGTTATGTGACGATTTCTCAAAAATCATGCATGACGAGTTTGAAATGAGTATGATGGGAGAACTAAACTTTTTCTTAGGCCTTCAAATAAAACAATTAGAAGATGGGATATTCTTTAACCAATCTAAATACATAAAAGATATGCTTAGGAAATTTGGTCTTGAAGACTCTAAACCTATGAAAACACCTATGTCCTCGGAAACTAAACTCACCAAGGATGAAGAAGGTGAATCCGTGGATAACACAAAATATAGAGGAATGATTGGTTGTCTACTCTAACTCACGGCTAGTAGACCCGACATAATGTTTAGTGTTTGTCTATGTGCTCGCTTTTAAGAAGATCCTAAAATATCCCATCTTGAAGCCGTAAAACGAATATTTAGATATATTAAAGGTACTAAACACTTAGGATTATGGTATCCCAAAGGAACGGGTGTTGAAACCATAGTGTATGCCAACTCGGACCATGCCGGTGACTATATCGATAGAAAAAGTACAAGTGGTATTTGTACTTTTGTTGGGCATTGTCTCACCTCGTGGTTTTCAAAGAAACAAACGGCTCTAGCTATCTCAAAAACCGAAGCCGAGTACGTGTCAACAGGAAAAGCATGTCAACAAGCTCTTTGGATGAAACAAGCTCTCGTCGACTACGAAATTCAACTCAAAGACGTCCCTATTCTTTGCGACAACAAAGGAGCTATCGATCTTAGTAAAAATCCAGTTTAACATGCTCGAACCAAACACATTGAAATTTGTCATCACTTTCTCCGCGACAATGTTCAAAAAGGAAACATCTCAATCGAGAAAGTATCCTCAGAAGACAACATTGCCGATATCCTAACAAAACCTCTTAAGCGAGAACCATTTAATCTTTTTAGACTTGGTTTAGGACTAATGGAACCAAATTTCTAGTTAAAATCTTAGCTTAAACCTTAGCTTAACCAAACACGACAAAAATGAGCAAAACACAAAACTGTCCCAAGGAACCCTTCGACAACAAGGGCAGAACCAAATACTTGGTTCCGTCCCATCTGTGGGTTCCTGGGTTGGTTTTTTAATATATTAAACAAACACTCCTTTTCTCATACCCATAACACACAAAAAACTCAAACTCGTCCCATAGAACACCATTCTAAGAATTTAGGCATCTCCTTCAACCAATTTATTCTTCAATCCACACTGTAAGTTTCCTAACTACATTTACACTCCTGATCTGAGTCTAGGGCTTCTATTTCTTGCACAAAACCTAAACTTGGGGCTATGCATCTTTTTGATAAATCATGAAGTACATTTGCTAAATTACATAACTAATCATGTTTCCCTTAGTTAGGAATTGCACGATGGTCCACAGAATTATGGATCCAAGTAGCCTTGTAACTTGTTAGACGACTTGTATAAAGCAAATCGATCTAAGTAAGAAACTCTAACACTTTGCTTATTGTCAATGCGGAATCTTAACAACAAACAATGAAGAACACAATAACTATAACTAACTTCGTATATTGATTCTTTTAATCTAAGTGATTACAATCTTCGTCGTTATCAAAAACTAATGACTAAGGGTTCCTTTTATACACTAAGGAAACCCTAGATACAAAAGTGTAGAAGGATATACGTATCTTCTCTAAAGATAACTACGTATCCTTTCCTAACTTATATCTAACAAACTTTCCTCACTTTCATGACCAGACTTAACAACTAAAGTCAACAAGACTTAACTTTACTCTACCAGACTTAATAATGAACAACCAGACTTAACTATTACAAGACTTAACTAATAAAACTAACAGACTTAATTACGTAGTCCACCAGACTTAATTCTGTTCTTCCATTAAGTCTTCTCTTGTCTTGTGATAATTCCCAACAATCCTCCCCTAACTTGATCTTCATGCTTCATGTACTTCAAGTTTCTTCTGAATAAGCTTCTGAGGATTTAATCTTGCACTCTTGGAATTATCTCTAACATTTCAAAACTTCAAATCTGATCTTTATACAGCAATTTGACTTGAATAATCTTTTCACCATATGATATGCAATCCATCTGATCTTCACAGCAACCATGACTACTTGTACATCAATTCTTTTAAGTTTCATACTATTCTCATCACTTCTAGGTGTGTAAACTCCTGTGAGAGGTGAATCATTGAAAATTAATGGATTTGATGTCTCTTTACCAATAGCCATCACTACTGGAGTAGTCAATGTTTTGGTGTGTAAGACCATGGTACATTAATAACCATATGATTTTTAGTAAACCATCAACTATCAACGGATTTGTTTTGTCTTTACCAAAAGCCGTTTGCTTTTGGACTAGCCAATTCTTTTGATGGAATGCACCTCATCTTGGTGAATTGATTACCATGTATGGTTTTCCACAACCTTTACCACAAGCCATACCTTGTGGGCTAGCCAACTCTTCACTATCTCAGATATGGTGAGTTGAATACCATACAATTTTTGGTAAATTGCCAACCATTAACGGATTTGAAATATCTTTACCTGATCCGTTTGTCTGGATTAGCCAGTCCTTATGTGGGTTAGACATGGTGGACTGATAACCATTTGTTGTGTTAGTGCTATGCACCTTCACCAAGTGAGAAGTTCCTATAGTCTCACTTACAACTTGAAAATTCTTTCAAACACTTCAATCCAACAATGTTTCCTTCAAAGACTGTAACTTAATTAAATCCAAAATATGTTCATATACCTCATCCCTTTTATCTGCATATAACTTTTTCTTCATCATTTCCTTGCAAACTGAAGGTGAGAGGGGATATTCCACTTCTGCAAGCATATAAACATCAGCATTTTGCAAAGACAAACAATGTACCTTACAGTTGTGAAAATATCTCCAACTGACAATGTTTTGCTCCTCAGGAAGTTTTCACACTACATCTGACTCAGCTGGTGGCTCAAACATCACTTTCAAATCTCCCCAAAATACTCTTTCAAATTCTTCCTCAGGTAGATTATCTCCATGTTTGATATTCACCAATTTATAAAGCTCTTGAAGATCTTGTCTACTCACATCATTTAAAATTGATGGAAAATTAAGGTATACAACATCAATGTTGTCTTCCCTTATGATTTGATAAGCAGCTCTTTGTCCAATCCTAATTATATGATATTTGACAATTTTAGCTGGTTCCTTAGAAATCTTAGGAATTGTTCCCATAGTACAACCCTCAGATGAAGGTTCTTCTTCTTCTGATTCACCTTCTTCTTGTACTTTCTTCTTGAATTTACTCTTTCTTGCTATACTTTTCCTCCTTGTAAACTTTATGACTGGCTTTTTGACTTCTTTCTTTTCTTCCCCAACATCAGACACTTTCTCAGCTTTAGATTCCTTTTCAATTTCACTTGATGCTTTTTCACTTTCTATCTCAGCCTCCACAGCAGGCTCAGACTCTGCTACTTTCTGTCTCTTGAAACTTCTTCTCAAAGAATCTTTATAATCCACTGGCCTATAGCCATGATCTCTCTCATATGCACTCACATATTCAGCTTCAATTTCCTCAAATGATCTTCCTCTCATCTTTTCCCATGTTGAGTGCAGCATGTTCTTTAGATACATCTTCATCCCATGCATTTGATCTGCTTTAGACATCTTCTTGGGAACTTTGGTTTTCTTCTGAGTTTGTCTTATCACTGACATAAAATCCCCCAAAGTTTCTTCATTCCTTCTAGCATTTATGAACTCTGCTAGTTGTTTAGCTCTCTCTTCAGCAGTCAAACCTGGAATAGCTTTAAGTTCTTCAAACTTTGCCCTCAACTCATCATCTTTTTCAATCATTTCCTTCAGTGGATCATCATTAAACTCTTCTGATATCTTTCTTGCAAGCATTTCATCTTGTCTTTTCTGCTCTTCCTCCTTTTCAATCTCACCTTTTCTATTGCTTGTATTCTTGCAATCTCAGCTAAAGAAGCTTGCTCTTCTCTTTCTTGTCTTTTTGATTTCTTGGACTTAGGAGTTTCCATCATAATTTGTTTTCCTTCCCTTTGAGTTTTAGGCTGCTCCTCATTACCAGACTTATCTCCATGAGCAGAACTAACAACCTCACCAGACTTTTCTTGACCACCAGACTTAATTTCCTTACCAGCATTAACTTCACCAGACTTAATCTCACCAGAATTAACTTCACCAGACTTAATACCTTCAGCAGACTTATCCAATTCTTCATCAGATTCTTCATCAATTATCAACTTTCTTTTTGGATATCTACTTTTCTTCCTTTGTTGTTGAATTTTACTCAGAGATTGAGCTAGTGTTTCTGCTGCTTCCTTTGTTTCAGGACTTATATCTACTTCATCGGCTGGTTTATCCTTTGCTGGTGTCTTAAGAACTTGTTCTTCCTCTAAATTCCTCCCATGTTTGGAAGAATTTTCATCCTCACCTTCGTGATCAGCAAAAGCAACTCCTTTCTCCTTCATAACTTTCTCCAACTTTTTAACCCTCTTGACCAAAGTTAGAATAGCCTGACTCTTAGCATTGTTAGCCTTCTCCAATAAGTCTATTCTCTTAACCAAAGCAGGCACCAAGGTGAGAAGATCCTCCACAGTCATAGGGTTGGATTCCTCCTCCTGAATAGGACTTGGAATATTGGTTTGCTGTGGTGGTGAAGATGTTGTGGGTGTAGGTACTCTTTGTTGGGATGGTGATGGACTTGGTTGTGGTGTTGGTGACCTTGGTTGTTCCTGAGCTTGCTCCACATTGGTTGGTTGTTCAACATGAGATGTACCTGCAATGTTAGTTGAACCAGAAAGCATAGCAGGCAAAAGTGGCCAATGTGCCCCATTGAATCCCCTTTTCATGTTTGCAAAGATTTTAGGAGTAAAAGCCACAATCACATAAATCTGCATTTTATCTTCAGGTTCAAAATTCAAAATCATTTGCAAAAATCTTGGGTACATCAAAAATTTATGTTTGTTGTTGACATTTGCTACCATGCCATCAAAAATGAGTTTTGAAAATTAAAAGACCTTCCAAGTGAAAGACAGACCAATGCAGAAGCAATGTTGCTTCCAAACTGATCCCATCCACCACTCTTCGGACTTAGGCAATGGAGCAAATGATGAAGTAAAAACCTCCACTGTGGTGTAAAATAGCTTTTCCAAAAAGTAAAGGTACCATCAGTGGGATATCCTATAGTTCTCATACCCTCAAAAAGGTCATCATTAGACAATATGTATTCCCCTGAAGCATCACCCAATTGGAGACTACTCCTAATGGAGGCTTCAGTAATGGTGAAGTCATGGGTGTCAATTGTTGCCCTTAGCTGTGATGTATCGTCAGCTAGGGTTTCATAGGTCACAGACCCCCAAAATTGCTTAACAAGAGATGCATAAATAGTAGGATTTGTAGTTAAAGCGTACCGAAGATTAGAGCCTTTCGAGAAATCTACTATCTGCTCAAAGCCGTCACTTTGGTTTGGTTTCTTCAAGAAACCAAATTGATTGTGCTTGTCCACAAACTTTAGTGAAGCCATTGATGAGAGAATGACTAAGTACTGGTTGAGAATTTAAATTAGGGTTTTTACTGGTAGTAGAAAAACAGAGTAAATCTTGGCCGTGAATAAAGATTGTAGAAATTAGAAGTAAATAATGGATAAAGATGAAAAATGAATTAAATCTTATCCATATATACATCTTACCCCCAAAAATATTAACGGTCGTATTTAAATAAAATAAAAAATCTTTATTTGATTGACCAGACCTAATGGTAATGTTGACATAAGTAATGCCTAAAAACATTATTTATACTTAATCACATCTCTATGTTTTGATAATCACAAAATGTAAACTCATTAAACATAAACTTATCAAATAAACAAGTATTTAGTTGTAAATATTCATTTCTACAACTTAATCACTTAAGGTATGAATAAACAAGTGCTTAATGCATTATATGATCAAAGGAACATTTTCTTAACCACTAGATTTTTTATAAAATGTCAAAAACATTTTATATCTTTTAGAAAAACATTTTTGGTAATAAATAAAAAGGTTTAATTCATTATAAATTTATGAATTCAAATTTTCAACCAAAATCAGTAAAAATATTCCAGAAAAACCTTCCCCACAAAAAGACAAAACTGGGCAACGGTTGGCTTGGACGGCCCCGTTAATTTTGCTAGGCGGCCCCATTAAAATTAAGGGGACCGCCCCCCAATTTAAGGGGCTGGCACGCTCCAGTAGCCTCCCAGCTGTCCAGTTTTCTGCCTATAAATACTAGCCTTCCCCTGGATTTTTTTTCTCACCTTTTGCACTAGAAACTTTCTGTTGTAGATCTCATTTCATATCTTCAAAAACCCTTTGATCATATAATCTTAAGCATTGGTTTCCAAGTGATCCAAGCATCCACCATCCAAGTGCAAAAGAAGAATACTTCTATCAATCAAGACTAGAAGTATTACAACTTAGTATCATCTTGTTACTCAAGTTGTTTGTTTTGTATACTTTGTAAATAATTCATTGATTTGTGTAAAGTGTGTATATAAGGTGTAAACATAAGTGATTAGGTTAGTGTAGTGTGTAAGTAGCAAAGAAGTTGTATAAGAGGTTGTGGTGTAAAGAAGTAGTGTAGAAGCATAGTGTAGTTGTGAAGTAGTTGCGGTGTGAAGAAGTTGTGAAGCCGTAGCATAGAAGTCGCGAAGCCGTAAGGTAGAGGTCGTGAAGTCCTAGTGTTGAAGTCGTGAAGCCGTAGCATAGAAGTTGTGAAGCGGTCGTGTTGAAGTTGTGAAGTCCTAGTCGTGAAATCCTAGTGTTGAAGTCGTGAAGCCGTAGCATAGAAGTCGCGAAGCCGTAAGGTAGAGGTCGTGAAGTCCTAGTGTTGAAGTCGTGAAGCCGTAGCATAGAAGTTGTGAAGCGGTCGTGTTGAAGTTGTGAAGTCCTAGTCGTGAAGTCCTAGTGTTGAAGTCGTGAAGCCGTAGCATAGAAGTTGTGAAGCGGTCGTGTTGAAGTTGTGAAGTCCTAGTCGTGAAGTCCTTGTGTTGAAGTCGTGAAGCCGTAGCATAGAAGTTGTGAAGCGGTCGTGTTGAAGTCGTGAAGTCCTAGTCGTGAAGTCCTAGAGTTCAAGTCGTGAAGCCATTGTGAATAAGTCGTGAAGAAGTTGTGTTGTGAAGTTGTGAGATTGGTTCTAGCTACGATTAGAACTCGACATTTAGCTTTGTGTCGTTAAACCCGTGTAAGCCAAAGTCGTGTATGGTTTTCTCCGCCATAAGGGAGCTTATTGAAGTTGTGAAGAAAACTCTCGAGTTAGGTGCTCGGGGAGTGGAGTAGTGGAAGGAAGGTGTCCTTGTAGCTGAACCACTATAAATCTCTCGTGTCTCGGTTAGATCTTTCCATCCCTTATTTATTTTTTTACTTACATCGTCATTACTTTCATACACATAGGCTTATATAATTGTTAGTATTACTTAGAGGTCGACTTCACATAAAGATCAATTTAAAACTCCATTCATGAAAAGAAAACTTTTATAACAAATCTAAAAGGATACACATATGATTAATAATATTGTTCAAGTATAATTTTTCATATAAACTCAAATCTAAGATTTTAAAAGGAAACAAAGTTTTCATAATAAAATAAAAATGACGTAAAACTATTCAACCCCCCCTTCTAGTTTTCCACAATTGGTATCAAAGCCAGGTTAATCAAGATCTTTAAAATATACTGTATTTTAAAACTTGAATCGATCTATGGAATCCGGAAAATATTTAGAAGGGGAATTTATGCAAACACCACCGCTATTTGAAAACTATACTTTTCTTGAATGAAAAAATAAATTTGAAAATTATGTGAAATCAATTGATCTTGATCTTTGGCATGTCATTTCAATTGGTGATTTTCAACCAACAAAAACGGATTTTGAAAGTCAAACAAAAACGGATTTTGAAACTCAAAATGATTATTTAAAAACAAAGAATAACAAAAATAATGAAGCTAAAATAATTATTTACAAAACCTTGCCGAAAGTTGAATATGAAAGAATATCTTTCTGTAAAACGGCAAATGATATTTGGAAAAATCTCTTAAACTTTCATCAAGAAAAATGTCAAGCCAAAGATGAGGATTTTGATCTTGTACATGAATTAGTTATCTTAGAAAATTTAATAGATAAACATTTAGATAAAATAGATACATGTGCTACTAGTTCAAATGTTGTTAATGAAGGTATTAACGACGAAGACTATATGAATCAACTCCAAAGTGAACTCAATCCAAAATCATGGAGTGACACAGACGAAGGAGAAGATCATCATCCGGTATGTGACGAATGCAAATTAGATAAATCTCCAAATAAGGTACAATCCGAAACCGAACATTTTTGCTATGATCCATTCATTTTAGAATTTTCAAAACTAGAAAATGAGTTTAAACATTTTTGCAACATAGATCTAAAAACTATTTCTAAACATGAATCATCAAAATCTTTTGAAAGTAATCTTGAAAAAGAAATAATTTTAGAAGATAAAATGTCTAGACTTGAAAGTAATATTGAAATTGATCTAGAATGCAAAACATGTCAAGATTATAAACTTGAAATTAAAAGATTAAATGAAAGAGCAAAAATATTAGCTAAATTTGAAGAAAGCTCCAAATCTCTTAAATACTTACTAAGTTGTCAAAAGCCATTCAATGATAAAACCGGTTCAGGATTCAGTTCAGATAACTCATCAACTAGTAAATCAAAACAAATTAAAATTGAAAAACCTAGTAGAGAAATTTAGAAATAAGATTAGTTACAATGATTATAAATGATGTAAGTCAAGAAATCCACTGTTTGTACATTAAAACAAACTGTTAAGGAATTCTTGTACTCCTTGGCGACATCCTCACCATGTGCATACAAATGCAATGGATGTCCTCAACTAACCATTTCGGACTCATGAGAATCCGGGTACCAAGTTGTTTTAATTGATTAGGTGACGTAACGCTCAAAGGAAAGGAACTCTATCTTACGTTTACCTACTCACATTCGAAACATGCGCGTGAAGACAAATGAATTATCTAATCTTGAGTCTCACTCAATATCTCACATGATAATCCATCTCAAGAAATTGCTAGTGACGTAGTGGAATATTTATGGATTCTCTTGCCATCTCGTCTAAATGTGGAAGATTCTACATAAGACGTTTTATGCATCAAGGCTAAGATATCAAATGAGTCCAGTACAAGACATGTTCGGGTCAAGCCACTTCGATTTAAATAAGATGTTAGAAGCTTGCCATGATATACTTTCACACCTTGGTTATCTTGAAGACTCACCTATTATTCACACGTCGATCATCATCTGAGACATTACGAAGAAAAGCTAGGACGTGAGGTAAGTTCTCTTTTTAAATTTCATAAGTAATTACTTCATGCATATAATCTTATTAATGCCTTAGGATACGCTTAGTTTGATAGGTTGCTTTGCCTTTACACTTTAGTTATATTCGTTCTGTGGCTTAATGAACTAGAAACCCTTTAGTTAGCCCCCCTAAGTATTAGTGAATCAAGCAAACTTCATATTTGGTATTCTTCGATAGGTAAATTTAGGAAATTAATTTCTTCTAGTAAAAGAATGACTACTGGAGAATCTATTGACTAGAAATTCAATTTGACCTGACGGTTGAATTGCTTCTATGAGAGAAGTTGGGTGTGTGTAACCCGTAAAAATGGTCGTGTTTAGCCTGAATTGAGCACCACTAGTAATAGTCTCATACTCATTCTCCAACTTGAATACATTATTCTTCCTAAATATACCTAATGATAGTTTACTGTTATGAACTTTGCTTTTCACTAGAGCTTTTCATTCCTAGATTTATGTCATCTTGCATATATAAAATTTCTAGATGTTTACTTGCTCCTATGTGATTTGACTGCATGCCTTCGTAATTATTTGTTTAGTTGTTGAATGCATTGTCATTATAATAGCTTTTGTTTAGTTGTTGAATGCATGCCTTCGATAGGTAATTATTTGTTTACTTGCTCCTATAGGATATGTAGAAAGAGGTAGCATGTGACAATAGACTTAACCAATACCCTTGAGCATGAGATCTTTTATAAACCACTATTTTTAAACCTATAATTAATGGGACTTGTTTTTAAATATGCAAAACTTCACATTTTGAAAAAAAAATGATTTTTCAAAAGATTATGACACATTTCTATTAAACATGTTTCACCATCCTACCTTTCTTCCAAACTTGTGTCCATAATTACGTGTTTGTCAAAAACCAAGATTGGAAAAATATGTTTTCTTTCCTCATAAAAACATTTTAAAATAAAGCCTAAACTATTTCATTAATATATTTTTCACACCCACATAAAAACCTACTTTCAAACATTGTTGAATAATGCTAAAAAAATCTATTTAACTCATGCACGGTGATCTCTATTTGTCATCTATATTTATGTATGTGACATTTATAAGTGAACTAAATTTGAAAAACCATGATTTACTCACTAAGACCTCACTTGGTACAAGTCTAGAAGTCCATGCTATCACAACTCCCCATTCCCTTGCACATAGATATTCATTAGGATTAATTAACTAGTCTTTTAATCCTCCTAACTATGATACTATGAATTACTAAGTGCTATGTTTTGATTTCTTGTCTAATATATATATATATATATATATATATATATAATTTATATATATATATATATGCTTAATAAGTAGGTTGCATGCTAGATAAAAATGCTTAATGAATATGCTTAGCATACATAAGTTATTAAATCTTAGGTTGCATGCAAGATAAAAATGCTTAATGAATAAGCTTAGCATACATAAGTTATTAAATCTTAAATTGCCTCAAAATAAGTTGGACTTGCTTGAAACTAAACCCAAAAACACAACCTTTTCTACAAATTTTTGCCAAAAACCCATTTCTGGTAATCTGGAAATAAGCAGATGGGCGGCCCCCTTAAATACATAGGCGGCCCCCTTAATTTTAAGGGGACCGGCCCCTATTTAAGGGGACCGGCCATCTGGAGTGACGGATTACTATTTTCTTTTCAATTTCCAACCCATTTTATCTTATACTTCCCAAAATTCACAAACACATTTTGTTCCAAATCACCCACCAAAATTTATCTTCCACAATCACATCATCCCTACACCATGAATACCCTTCTCCATCATAAATGCTCATTCATATAATCCATTCAAACATGTCATTATCTAACCACCCAAGATCCAAGCCTTCGAGAGTTGCTAAAATCTCAGTGAGGCCCATTTGGAGGAGGAAGCTTGACACTTGCCATAACCCAACAAATGATGTTGCTCAAACTCAACCAACACCTAAACCTCATCCTAATGAACGCTTTCACACACATAACCAATCATCCATCCCTACACCTTCATCACCCAATGATCAATCTCAAAACAACAATCCCAATCTCACTCACACTCAACCCACCAATACACCATTCAAAACAATTACCACTCTTGGAACATCTACTTCATCCATATGTCCACCCTCATCCACTCATGATTACCCAAGTTCACAAATGTCTCCACAACCAAGAGTGTCACCACTACCTCCACCAAATAACAACCACTCTTCATCATCATCACCTTCCACTCAACACTTGAAGTGCATTGAAGAACTCAAGGAAGCCCATGAGCTTAATGCTCTACTTGCTTTGCACCTTGCTCAAAGCAACTTAGACCCATCACCATCCATCTCTCCATCATTACCATCATCACCACATAACTTGAGTCAAATTGAGAAACATGTCAACAATTGTCCTTGTTGCATCTTTCTCCAAAATCAAACCATCACCCTAAATGAGCGTCTCACTTGGATTGAGTATCTTCTCACTAGATCTAATCCAACACCACCACTTGAACAACATCAAAACCCTCATACAACATGGTCAACTCCAAGCTCTCCACCTCCAAGTCCTCCACCAACACTCTCTCCAACATCCATACACCCAAACATACACCTCCATTAATCCAACACCCTCACCCTCATCACTCATCACCATTTCAAACACTCCATCACCACTCATCCAAGTTTTCATATCTCAAGCAAGTCCAATGGATCTCTTAGGCAATTTAAAATTTTCTACTTATTGTATGCTATAAGCAAAATATATGTTGTATCAATAATTTTGTTTTACACATAATTATTTTCTATTAATGAATGTTTTGTTGTATGCTCTTAATATATGTTTGCTATGCTTATTGACCTTATATGTGATATTATGATATATATGCATGCTTGTCTTCTAATATTTTTCTTGCAAGTATTCCATATATCGATTCCTTGGTGCCCTCAAACGAGGGGGAGCACACATCAAGGGGGAGTTCTCGTCCCGACAAATTTTATCTCAAAAACTTGTCGGCATAACCTTTTTGATTCTACAAAAAGGGGGAGAAGTGAATATAAACTCACTAAATACTTGGTCCAAAAATAACTTTTTGGATTTAATGAGTTTTAGTTTTGTAATCATCAAAAAGGGGGAGATTGTTGACATAAGTAATGCCTAAAAACATTATTCATACTTATTCATATCTATATGTTTTGATAATCACAAAATGTAAACTCATTAAACATAAACTTATCAAATAAACAAGTATTTAGTTGTAAATATTCATTTCTACAACTTAATCACTTAAGGTATGAATAAACAAGTGCTTAATGCATTATATGATCAAAGGAACATTTTCTTAATCACTAGATTTTTTTAAAATGTCAAAAACATTTTATATCTTTTAGAAAAACATTTTTGGTAATAAATAAAAATGTTTAATTCATTATAAATTTATGAATTCAAATTTTCAACCAAATTCAGTAAAAATGTTCCAGAAAAACCTTCCCCACAAAAAGACAAAACTGGGCAACGGTTGGCTTGGGCGGCTCCCTTAATTTTCTAGCGGCCCCTTAAAATTAAGGGGACCGCCCCCTATTTAAGGGGGCCGGCACGCTCCAGTAGCCTTCCAGCTGTCTAGTTTTCTGCCTATAAATACCAGCCTTCCCCTGGATTTTTTTTCTCACCTTTTGCACTAGAAACTTTCTGTTGTAGATCTCATTTCATATCTTCAAAAACCCTTTGATCATATAATCTTAAGCATTGGTTTCCAAGTGATCCAAGCTTCCACCATCCAAGTGCAAAAGAAGAATACTTCTATCAATCAAGACTAGAAGTATTACAACTTAGTATCATCTTGTTACTCAAGTTGTTTGTTTTGTATACTTTGTAAATCATTCATTCATTTGTGTAAAGTGTGTATATAAGGTGTAAACATAAGTGATTAGGTTAGTGTAGTGTGTAAGTAGCAAAGAAGTTGTATAAGAGGTTGTGGTGTAAAGAAGTAGTGTAGAAGCATAGTGAAGTTGTGAAGTAGTTGCGGTGTGAAGAAGTTGTGAAGCCGTAGCATAGAAGTCGCGAAGCCGTAAGGTAGAGGTCGTGAAGTCCTAGTGTTGAAGTCGTGAAGCCGTAGCATAGAAGTTGTGAAGCGGTCGTGTTGAAGTTGTGAAGTCCTAGTCGTGAAGTCCTAGTGTTGAAGTCGTGAAGCCGTAGCATAGAAGTTGTGAAGCGGTCGTGTTGAAGTTGTGAAGTCCTAGTCGTGAAGTCCTTGTGTTGAAGTCGTGAAGCCGTAGCATAGAAGTTGTGAAGCGGTCTGTGTTGAAGTCGTGAAGTCCTAGAGTTCAAGTCATGAAGCCGTTGTGAATAAGTCGTGAAGAAGTTGTGTTGTGAAGTTGTGAGATTGGTTCTAGCTACGATTAGAACTCGACATTTAGCTTTGTGTCGTTAAACCCGTGTAAGCCAAAGTCGTTTAAGGTTTTCTCCGCCATAAGGTAGCTTATTGAAGTTGTGAAGAAAACTCTCGAGCTAGGTGCTCGGGGAGTGGAGTAGGGCAAGGAAGGTGTCCTTGTAGCCGAACCACTATAAATCTCTCGTGTCTCGGTTAGATCTTTCCATCCCTTATTTATTTCTTTACTTACGTCGTTATTACTTTCATACACACAGGCTTATATAATTGTTAGTATTACTTAGAGGTCGACTTCACATAAAGATCAATTTAAAACTCCATTCATGAAATGAAAACTTTTATAACAAATCTAAAAGGATACACATATAATTAATAATATTGTTCAAGTGTAATTTTTCATATAAACTCAAATCTAAGATTTTAAAAGGAAACAAAGTTTTCATAATAAAATAAAAATGACGTAAAACTATTCAACCCCCCCCCTTCTAGTTTTCCACAGGTAAGAAATTAATTACGTTTGTCATACTACCAGATTTAAAATCGGTCAACCAGAACTTAATCACTGACTCACCAGACTTAACTAAGGAATCAGACAAACATACTGAGCAAGAAATAACAAGGCTTCATATCACCAATCCATGTTGTTCTGCAAAAGTTAGTCCCAACACCAATAGAAAAACAAGAAAAGCATAGAAACGAAAATTTTTACCAAAAATTAACTACCAGAAGTAAAACTACTACAAGATTTTATTTTTTATTATTTTTTTTTATTTATTATTTTTTTTTTTAAACTAGT
Organism: Artemisia tridentata subsp. tridentata; assembly: GCA_021014915.2. Lineage (NCBI taxonomy): Eukaryota > Viridiplantae > Streptophyta > Magnoliopsida > Asterales > Asteraceae > Artemisia > Artemisia tridentata. The sequence goes on along the minus strand of CP139501.1, from coordinate 195,280,458 downwards.
ATTAAATTTACTACAAGGATTAACTCCTAAGACTACCAGTATTAAAAAAAGAACTACAAGAATTAACTTCTAATACTACCAGAATTAAAGAAAATCCTAAGTACTGGTTATTATACAAACTTTACATTTTGACCTCCCCTTAAGTTTACTACAAGGATTAACTCCTAAGACTACCAGTATTAAGAAAATAACTACAAGAATTAACTTCTAATACTACCAGAATTAAAGAAAATTGTAGAATCGTTGTAGCTCGAGGTTGTTTAGACCTCATATTATCTAGGACACATAATATTGATACACAGCGGAATAAACAATAAGAACATCAATATTTTCAACAAGGTTTTTCATTAAACACGTTTCACACAATCACCACAATTCTAGATGATCAACTCCATAACGGTTACTCAATAATAACAGGAATCCTAAGATTCTTGTAGTGACTAACAACTAATCCTAGGCGTTTACATCTCACACCCTAGGACACACACACACCCCTTTAGACTACATTGTGGAAGACTTATGATAAAAACCTATACCCTTGATCTCTTTATATAATAGAGATTTTAGGGTTTACAAAAGATATATACTAAAAATAAAAGATTGCAACGAAATCTTTTCTTTCTTTTGAACTTTTATCTTTTGTCACTTTAAGCCCCTTTTGTTTCATTCTTATATTTATTTTGTCTCATCAAATCAAGAATCCCAACAATCTTCCCCTGTTTGATGATGACAAAACAAACAAAGTCGTATACGAACTTCTCTAGATGAAGTAGAGAAGTTGAGATGTAATCATCTCCCTGAATGAAACAAACTTGTCTTCCCCTTAAGTCATGCCATGCCACTCCAACGTCTCTGTGCTTTCTCCTCACTTGTCTTGAGAGTCAAGACTGATCCAGTAGCAGTCTTGGTTGGCTGACTGTCTGCCATTTAAAACAACTTCCCAAATTGAGTAATCAACCATTCTCATATATTGTTGAATTCTCATCTTCCAGATCTCGTATTCACCAGTCTTGAGCATAGGGGACTCTTGATGCAGTAACCATGTGTGTTGAATCGGATTCCATTGCTAACTTTGATGATTAACAAATCTTGTATTCAGTAATTCTTCTTGGTACCATTTTCTAGATCACAAGCTCTGATACCACTTGTTTATCCTAGACGAGCTTCACGATCTTGTTAATTACTTTAGATATAAACCTAAAGTAATTGGTATAGAAACTGCTTATGAACTAATCTATTAATTACTATGCGGAATTTAGTAATTAATCTTAAGAAGAATAACTAACAATCAAACAACACTTCAATATATTAATACGGTTGCTCTGAATAGCAATGGGGTTACAAGAAACCTTGATGTGTAAAACAATAATGATACGTATGCAAAACTAACCCTAGATCCTCCTTTTATAGACTAAGGAGTCCTAGTCGGTTACAAAACTTTCTATACAAGAAAAATATCTTTACGTATCTTTTCTATACTTATCCTAACATACTATATATATCCAATAAGCAGCAGCATAATTACTCTAGCAGCAGAGTCTTCGTAGCTAGCAGCAGAATTACACTTAACTTATTTTACCATCCATCAGAAAACACCAGCAGCAGAGTAAATACACTAGCAGCAGAGTTACTCATCACCTTCAATGTATCATCAAATCTATAAACCTAACAAAAATCCTAAGTACTGGTTATTATACAAACTTTACATTTTGACCTCCCCTTAAGTTTAACCTCCCCTTAAGACTAACCTCCCCTTAAGTCCAGCTATAGGGTTTATCATTCCAATGCTAACCACTAAGTAATTAAACCTAGGGCCATCAAAAGCTTTAGTTAAGAGGTCTGCAACATTGAAGTCTGTGTGTATTTTATCCACTCTAATTAATTTCTTTTCATAGCAATCCCTAATGAAATGATGCCGGATTTCTATATGTTTAGTTTTAGAGTGGTAAACAGGGTTCTTAACTATACAGATAGTGCTCTATTATCTATGTGAATTATAGTGTTCATAAAGTTCAAAACATAATCCAGCATTTGGTTCTGAATCCACAAGACTTGTCCACAACAATTGGCAGCTGCTACATATTCAACTTCAGTTGTTGATGTAGCTACAATGGTCTGCTTCTTGCATTGCCAGGAGATTAATCTTCTTCCAAGGAATTGACAACCTCCAGTTGTGGATTTCCTATCAAGGCTTGCACCTGCATAATCACTATCTGAATAGGCTTCCAGGTCAAAAGATGACTCTCTAGGATACCAAAGGCCTAAATTGGGTTTGCCCTTTAGGTATCTAAAGATTCTCTTCACAGCATGAAGATGTGAAGTCTTGGGGTTAACCTGAAAACGTGAACAAACACAGACTGCATACATAATGTCAGGTCTAGAAGCAGTAAGATACATTAGAGAACCTATCATTGATCTGTAAAGATGCACATCTACATCAGCAGCATCTTCATCCTTTGTTAAAGGCACCTTGTTCTCCATGGGAGTGACTGCAGTCTTCACATTTGAAAAGGCAAACTTCTTCAAGATCTCTGCTACATACTTGTCTTGAGAGATAAAGAGTCCATCTGCTTGTTGTTTCACTTGCAGTCCTAAGAAAAATGTAGTTCACCCATAGAACTCATCTGAAACCTTCCCTTCATTAATGCTTCAAACTCCTCACACCAAGACCTTTTAGTAGAACCAAATATGATATCATCCACATAAACCTGGACTAGGATGATATCCTTCTTGTTTCTCTTGATGAACAAGGTCTTGTCAATCACACCTCTTTTGTACCCATGCTCTTCAAGGAAGTTGGAGAGAGTTGCATACCAAGCTCTGGGAGCTTGATGGAGACCATATAAAGCTTTGATGACTTTGTACACTTTCATGGGTTCTGCTGGATCAACAAAGCCAGGAGGTTGATGAACATATACCTCTTCTTCTATAGTGCCATACATAAAGGAACTCTTCACATCCATCTGATAGACTATAAACCCTATATATGATGCATAGGCTAAAAATAACCTAATAGCCTCAATCCTGGCTACCGGAGGAAAAACCTCAGCATAATCTATCCCCTCCTCTTGTCTATACCCTTGTGCTACTAATCGTGCCTTATTCCTTACAACTACTCCTCTTTCATCCCTTTTATTCCTGAAGACCCACTTTGTGCCAATCACCTTAGCTCCACTTGGTAGATATACAAGAACCCAAACTTTCTGCAATTTGAATTGCAATAACTCCTCTTGCATTTCTTCCACCCAACTCTCATCTTCAAGTGCTTCAGAGACTTTGGTGGGTTCCTTTTGAGAAAGGAAACAAGCAAACAAGCAATGTTGTTGGTCCTTGTGGTTGACCCTTTGCTGCTTCTTAATAAGACTGATAAGTGCATGAGATGTAGGAATCTTTTGTACTTTACTTTGGTTTGAACAACTGATTGAGGATTACCAATTATCTGACTTTTGGGATGAACTTTGTGAATTCTGAAGTGTTGAGCTGGACTTACATCTACTTCAGTGGGTAGGTTGTTGAAGTCAGTAACTACCCCTTCTTCATCATAAGAAGCCCCATCAAAAATGCCTTCATCTGGCTTATCAAAGACCTCAAGTTCAGGCATCTTAGAATCATCAAAATCAGCATTTGGAGTAGACTCAGGTTGAGTAGAATTAACAACATCTCTACCAGACTTAACTGAGTTAATGCTGGTAGGCTTGTCTCCACCAGAATTAATGACAATACTACCAGGATTAACCAAATTAGTGCTGGTAGCCTTCTTCCCAAGATGTTTGTCAGCCAAAGCATTCATTTCTTCTCTGAAGGATAAGATTTCTTCTGAAACTTTTGTAGGAGAACCCTCTTTTTCTGAGGGTTGTTAACAGTCTCCTTCCTATTTGTAGAAGATTTCTTTGTTCCTTCATTTGCAGCAACATGGTTGACTTCTGTGGTAGGAATCACAATAAGCTCCTCAAATTCTTTGCCCTGATCAGCAGTGCTTGCATCTTGAGTACCTGCATTGTTAGGCACTTCTATGGAACCTGCATCAGGGTTAGCTTGATTCTCCTTGGAGACAGGAATATAGTTCATAGAATCAGTTAAATAATCAAGATCAAACATCCATCTATGACCTAGTCCCTTTACATTGGGTTTTTCCTCAAGAAAATTAACATGAAGATTTTCCTCTACTTTCTTGGTCACTAAATTGTATACCCTAAAGGCCTTACTATTCAGTGAATACCCAACTAGAAACCCCTCATCAGACTTTCCTTCAAATTTTCCAAGCACACTAAAGGTATCAAGAATGGTCACATGGCACCCAAAAGGCCTTATATAGCTAACAACTGGTTTATGGCCAAAAATAAGCTCATAAGGTGTTTTATTCTGAGGCTTGGTCACTCTAACCCTATTGAATATATAGCAAGCAGTTGCAACTGCTTCAGCCCAAAAGGTTGTGGGTAAGAATGAGTCTGCTAGCATAGTTCTAGCTGCCTCAATTAGGGTCCTGTTCATTCTCTCAGCAACTCCATTTTACTGTGGAGTTCTAGCATTGCTATATTGTTGCTTGATTCCTTTTTCACCACAAAACTCAATCATGCTCCTATTCTTAAATTATGTGCCATTGTCAGTCCTAATGATCTTAACCTTGTGATTTAGTAGGTTTTCTATTTGCCTAATGAACCTCTGAATTAAATCAGAGGTTTCATCTTTAGTAGACATAAAGAATACCCAGCAATACCTGGTGCAGTCATCAGTAATGACAAGGCAATAACTAGCATGGTTGATACTTCTAACAGATGTAGGGCCAAACAAATCCATGTGTAAGGTATGCAAAGGCTTAGTAACAATCCTATCTAACTTAGCCTTACAAGAAGCTCTATGTTGTTTGCCCTTATTAGAAGCTACACAGGCATGGTCATTCCTAAAAACCTTGGAGGGTAAGCCTCTAACTAAATTACCCTTCACAAGTTTGTTCATATTCTTGAAATTAACATGACCTAACCTTTTATTCCACAATTTAGATTCATCCAAAGTAGCTTTTGCAAACAAACAAGCAGAACCTTTTGCAACTTCAGGTGCTTTCATATCAAAACTGTACATGTTGTGTTGTCTAGGAACTTTAAGAAGTATCTGACTTTCATCAGGCATCTTAAAGTCCGAAGTCAATAAAAAACATTCAGTTTCACTAAAAAGCACCTTATGCTGCTTATCACAAATTTGTGATATTGAGAAAGGTTAAACTACCCTAGTTCTTTTACAAAAGATACATTGTCAAATTCTAAATTGCCTACTACAATTCTACCTTTACCAGTTATATGACCTTTACTTCCTCCAAAGGTAACATAACCTCCTTGGAATTCTAGAAAATCCTTTAGATGATTCTTGTTACCAGTCATGTACCCAGAGCACCCACTATCAAATATTCCTTTGTCTTCCATGTTCTTCAGTGGATGTTCCTGCACAAAAGTAGAGAAATTAGTTTCTCTCTAGGACCCAAGCCTCTGAGGACTTGGGTATGCCCTGTGGATCAACAAATTTATAGGTCTTGTATGAGCTTGAACCACTGTTGTTCTTGGATTCATAGGTAAGTGTGTTCTTAAAAGGATCCCAAGACCAACATGCTGGGGTCTTAACAGCAGAATCCCCATTTTCCCTTACAGCACTTGAGCTTGTAGCTTGTGCTGTACTATTAGCAAAAGGACTCTTCACAGGTGAATGAGGTTTGTAAAAATTGTTTCTTTGATTATATGAGTTCATCTGTGGTCTATTTATTGGTTGCCTGGGTCTAGAATGATTAAACCACCCAGAATTAACACTTGGCCTTACATAATTAATATTTTGACCAACAGAACTAACATTGGGTCTACCAGAATTAAAATTTGGTCTACCAGAATTAAAATTTGGCCTACCAGAATTAAAATTTGGTTTACCAGTACTAACAGATGACCAACCAGAATTAATATTAGGCATACCAAAATTACATTATGCTGGTCTAGTCACAAACTTATTAGCATGATTAATCCTGTTAGCATTATTCCAAACTGGTTTATCATTCATATGGCAAGTATTAACACTCTTATCCTTTCTAAGTTCAGCCTCTCTTTTCATCCTAACCTCATGAAAATCACAGTCCCTAATCAAATGACTTAGACTACCACACACAAAGCATCTTTTAGGACCAAAATTATGGTTTCTCTTGTACTCTCTTCTCATTCTATCAGGTTTTGGTGACTCTTGATTTTTGATAGACTTCCTAGGAGATTTTATGTGAGTATCACAACTAGGTTTATCTGTATGAGTTTTGGGTGTAGTCACAACTGGTTCACTATTTTTGACTAATCTTGACTCAGAAACATCTTTAGGTGCACTCTCTGATTCTGAATCAGACTGCTCAGAGATATCTCTAGTAGATCCTTCACTGTCATTGGTTTGACAAGTGGAGTATTCACTAGATTTGTCATCTGAGTTGCCTGTCTCAGGATAGATAGGACCCTTTTTACCATATACAAACAAATAGTCATCTAGGTCTTTCTTTTGTAGAGGAGTGTAATCTCCACTTAATGGAGGTGGCACCCCTTTAAAATTATCAGTTTTAATGAACCTATTGTACACTGGCCTACCAATAGAATCCTCTTTTCTACATTTGAGCACAGATTTGTCCATCTCTTCCTCATAGCTTAGAACTTCACTATCTGACTGTATCCCATAACCTAAGCCAATTTTACTTGTAAAGCTCATACTAGATGCTATTATCTTATCCTGACACTTAGCAGAATGGGTCCATTTGTCTACTTTCTTTTGCAATTCATCTCTTTCCTTAACAGCTTTCAAGCCTGCTCTTCAATATCTCTTAAGTTTTTCATCTTTTTCATATATCTCATTAGCTTGAAAGGTGAGTTTTTCATTTAAGGAAGCTTGTTTGTTTTGATAGTTCACTATTTGTGCTTCTAAAGTTTTAACAGCTTTAGTATAAGCAAGAATTTTTGCTTCCTGATCACCTATTTGTGTTAATTGTTCATCACACAAAGCTTTAACATGATTATATGAATCAATGCATAATTTTGAGCACAAAGATACCTCATTACTGGAACCAATAGCCATAAGTGCATGGTTTGGCTCTTCATCCTCAGGTGTGTATTCATCCCAATTCACAGCTCCAGCTTCCAATGTCATCAAGCTCATCTGATTTTTCCCCATCTTGTCATCATCTTGAGAGTCAGAACCCTTCTTCTTTTTCCAATCAGTAGTCACCTTTTCCTTGCAATCTCTGGCAAAGTGAGCATGCTTGTGACAATTGTAGCACTCAACAGTCCTCCTATTGTATCCCACTGGTGACTTCCCATCAAGCTTAATGTTCCTCCCAGTCTGCTTGTAAAACTTCTTAACCCTGAAAGCAATCATGGCAATTTGCCATTTGATATTCATTTCTTCAACTTCAACATCATTGATCTGTTCCAGATCCTCACTGATGAAGTCTTGATCTTCTGGTTCCTTACCCAGAAGTGAGTAAATTACTTCATCAGCAAAGCCTGCTGGAGCATCTCTTTCTTTTCTCATGCTGCTAGAAGAAGTTCCATAACCACCAAAATTAATGCTGCCAGACTTAACCTTGTTAGTGCTGCTCTTGCCTTGAGAAACAAAAGCAACATTTGTAGAACTTGAAGATGCTTTTCCTTGGATTTCCTGTTCAAACATCTTGAGGTTGTTGTACAGGTCATCAGTAGTCATGGTGTCAATTTCACCATTCATCCTCATGGTCAATGTCACACTTGACCATTCTTTTGGTAGTGCTCTAAGAAACTTTTGGTTTGCATCTTCTTCTGATACAGCTGCACCATGAACCTCGAATTGTGATAGAAGATGTTGAAATCTATCATAACCTTTTTCCAATCCCTCTGAACTGGATACACTGAAAGCTTCAAATTGCTGTTTAAGAACAGCCTTTTGCATCTTCTTGGAGTTAGCATTCCCTCCAAATCTTTTCTTGATGGCCTCCCAAATTTCTTTGGCATCATTCATGCCATGAAACCTTCTCAAATGCTCTTTGGGAATTGCCATTAGCAGCATAGTCTTGGCCTTCTTCTCCTTTTCAACTGCCCGTATCTCTTTAGCAGATACTGGTGGTAATATCCTAATCACTCCATCTGTTCCTTGTGAAATCCTTTTCTTCGAATTCCCATTCTGTATGACCTTCCAGACTTCGCTGTCAATATACTCCAGATAATGTTCCATCTCCATAGCCCAGATGTCATATTCTTCTCTTTTTAGGATTGGGAGTTTTATGTTGGATATGGTTGTTGTTGCAGAGATGGGTTGTTGTTGTCTAGATGTGCTTGCTTCAGGTTTTTCTTCATCATGGATTGATTTTTCATCATCACTGTTGTGAACTGAGAAACCATCATTCTTATTGGGATTTTCAATGTCAGACATTTTGCAGGGTTTAGGTGAGTGAATTTAGGGTTTGGTTGTTGTGTTTCTCCAAACTCAGAGTCTCTTTACAGGCTCTGATACCACTTGATGGTCCACACGAATTATGGATCCAAGTAGCCTTGTTACTTGTTAGACGACTTGTATAAACCAAATAGATCTAAGTAAGAAACTCTAACACTTTGCTTATTGTCAATGCGGAATCTTAACAACAAACAATGAAGAACACAATAACTATAACTAATTTCGTATATTGATTCTTTTAATCTAAGTGATTACAATCTTCGTCGTTATAAAAAACTAATGACTAAGGGTTCCTTTTATACACTAAGGAAACCCTAGATACAAAACGTGTAGAAGGATATACGTATCTTCTCTAAAGATAACTACGTATCCTTTCCTAACTTATATCTAACAAACTTTCCTAACTTTCATGACCAGACTTAACAACTAAAGTCAACAAGACTTAACTTTACTCTACCAGACTTAATAATGAACAACCAGACTTAACTATTACAAGACCTAACTAATAAAACTAACAGACATAATTACGTAGTCCACCAGACTTAATTCTGTTCTTCCATTAAGTCTTCTCTTGTCTTGTGATAATTCCCAACTTGGGAATTGCATATTGTAAGACATTATCATAATTTACTAAAAACCCCATGTCAAATTTTTTGTAAAAAGCTTCTCACAATTAGGACAAATAATTTTTCATTGTTCATACAAATAAAAACGTTATGTTTAAAACATCATTTGCGTAATGTCTCTTGAATGCTAAAGGAAGTACATAACTAATATTTATTTTCGGATACATTCAATCGAAGCTACATTGAATAATGTACTTCATGATTTACAAAATTTGCTAAATGAAATTATTTTTATGCATTAAAAGGAGTCGAGATAACCGCACCTCCACATTGTCCTCATATAGGCACACACTAGAACTTTATATCTTAATTCTCGTTAGTTTCAACTAAAGTATGTAATTTTTGTATCTAGGATCAATCATGCCTCCCACGACCTTCTATGACCACAAAGACAACCTAAACTACCTTCTAAAACACCACAAAACTAAGGGACTTACACCGGCTCAAGTGAAAATCTTTAAGGCACTAGAGAAGCGTTATGTTCACGAGGGTAGAACCATTGACCCATCCTTTCTAGAAGGAACCAATATTCGTCAAGAACTTGCAACCATTCACTTTGATGGTCTCTTGGACATCAATGAACAAATTTGTCCAAGATTTGTCTTAAAGTTTTATGCTAGTGTTGTCCTCACCACCAATGATTATGGTCTCATATCCATCCAATTCAAAGTCAATCAAAATGACTTCAACATACCTCTAAATCAATTTGCGGAAGCCCTTGGAATTCCATGTGAAGGTACATGCCTTTACTCGGATAAATGGTCTTTATCAACCCTTGATTCTATTGTTGATTGTATGCCTCCATACGACACTCCTTTAGTTCCAAAAGAAATAATCCGAGACCATCTTTTCCTCCCTAGAACTTCAAACACAAGAACAACCCGCCAAGGCAATGAAGTCAACTGAGACCCTTTTGGCATGGAGCAAAATGAACTTAGGCCACAATTCAAAAAGTGGGAAGAAATTCTTAGAGCCAATGTCTTGTGTACCATAGGCAATCGTGATCATATCTATGCTTGCCTTTGTTTCATGCTTTATAGCTTGTCAACTCGTCAACCTTTCAACCTAGCCTATTATGTTGCCAAAAGGATGGCGGACATACCAATGTTAGGAACCATCGCTCTTCCATACGGGATGCTTCTCACCCGTCTCTTTAGAGCCTTTGCACCAATTCCTCCAAATGCTAGAAGTTTTTGTCCCGACTACTCCATTGTTAATCACATGTTTGTGCCTTTAAGTGATAAGAGAGTAGCAAAAACACAAGGAAAACGTCCTCATCCACCTACTTCCTCATCACCATCATCATCAATGAGCGAGGATGATGGACTTCCGAATTCTAGGCTTCCATCTCTCAAATACATGCAACAACTCCCGACCATTGAAAATCAATCGGAAGAATTCAAGCAAACAAGAGGGATGTTTAAATGCATTGAAAGATTCCTAACAAAGATCAACAAGAAATTAGATAGGCAATGAGAGGTTTCATGAGTGTTTGGTACATTTGATCCTAAATAATGATGTTTGATGCATTTTTATGGTCGTAGGATGATAACTTATCGTTGAACAATTATGTGAACTAACATTGTCATGCAGCGAGATAACATTATGATGTTATCATTTTTCTAACCTTAAGCCCATGTTTGGTACATCTCACATTGTTAGTGAAATCATTAGCCCCTCTTTGATCTATATCCTTACATGTGTTAATACCTGTTTTATTGTTATTTTCCAATCAAAACTAATTAACTACACATGTTTTGGGAAAATTTACGAGATTTGAACGGGCTTCGGGGGTTCAAAAAATGCCTCTGTTTACTTTTTTTTATTGGCGGATTGGACAGAACCAAAAATTTTGTTCCGTCCGTCCAAGTTTTTGGTGCCGCCAAAAATAGCCTGACGGATCAGGCGGAACCAAATTCTTGGTTCCACCTATGTTGTCGATTGGTTCCGCCATTTAACAACTATATTTTTTAAAATTTCGTTCAACCCAACACTCTAGATCATTCATTCTTATTATTAGGACACTTTAAGTCCCGACATTCAACTCGTGTTATCAGGTGAAGATACAAAAAGATGGGGATATTTGGCCTTGAATTCATCTTCACGTTCCTACGTGTATTCAAGGCATCTTCGGGAATCCCAGCGAACCTTGACAATTGGTATTCGACTATGTTTCAATCTCTTGACCTCTCGGTCCATGATTTCAACAGGTTTTTCGATAAAGTGTAGTCGATTGTCAATTTTGATTTCTTCTAGAGGAATAGTAAGAGTTTCCTCAGACAAGTATTTCTTTAGATTGCATACATGAAAGACATCATGTACATTGTTTAGTTCTTGCGGTAGCTGAAGTCGGTACGCTACCGGTCCAATTCTTTCTAGAATTTTGAAAGGTCCAATGTAATGAGGATTTAGTTTTCCATGTTTGCCAAAACGTATCATGCCTTTCCATGGCGAAACCTTTAACATGACTTTGTCCCCTACTTGGAACTCAAGAGGTTTACGTCTCTTGTCAGCATAGCTTTTGTCTGTCTTGTGCAGCTTGCATCTGGTTACGAATCTGAACAAACTTTTCGGTTGTCTCATGAATGAGTTCGGGACCTGTCAGTTGACTGTCTCCTACTTTGGTACAACAAATGGGTGATCGACACTTTCGTCCATAGAGTGCCTCGAATGGTGCAGCTTTTATACTAGTATGATTGCTGTTGTTGTACGAGAATTCGACTAGGGGCAAATGTCCATCCCATTTCTTGCCGAAGTCTATAACACAAGCTCGGAGCATATCCTCCAAGGTTTGAATGGTTCTTTTGCTTTAGTCGTCTGTTTGGGGATGGTAGGATGTACTCATATCGAGTTTTGTTCCCAAAGCTTTCTGGAGTAACTGCCAAAAGTTTGAAGTGAAACGACTGTCGCGATCGGAGATGATCGAATTGGTACTCCATGTCTGGAGACTACTTCTTTCCGGTATAAACGAGCGAGTTGTTCCATGCTATCAGTTTCTTTGATGGGAAGCAAGTGTACAGATTTGGTGAGTCTGTCAACAATCACCCAAATCGTATCATATCCACTGGATGTTCTTGGTAGTTTGGTTATGAAGTCCGTAGTGATTCGTTCCCATTTCCACACGGGGAGTTTAGGTTGCACTAGTAATTCGGATGGTCTTTGATGTTCTGCCTTAACTTTAAAACAAGTTAAGCATTTACTGACATATAGTGCAATATCCGCCTTCATGTTAGGCCACCAATATAGTTTCTTAAGATCAAGGTACATCTTATCAGCTCCGGAATGAATAGAGTATTTGGACCTATGCGACTCGTGCATAATTAACTCTCGTATCCCACCATAGAGTGGTACCCAGCTTCTATCGTTGAAGCACAGTACTCTGTCTGATCTCTTTATAAAGCCATTTGCATTCTATGGCATACCGTAGAGTTTTTTACTTGGTCTATTTTCTTCCTTGAGTGCCTCAATCTGAGCAGTGAGTATTTTTTATGGGAGAGGTGAACTGATCGTCATTCATAGTGATGTGACTCTCAAGGGTTTGAGTCGTTCTTTCCGACTAAGAGCATCTGCCACAACGTTGGCTTTTCCAGGGTGATAACGAATTTCACAGTCTTAATCATTGGGTAATTCTAGCCACCTACGTTGTCTCATATTCAAATTTTTTTTTGGTGTAGGATATGTTGTAGGCTTTTGTGGTCCGTAAACACTGTACACTTAGTGCCGCACAGGTAATGTCTCCATATCCTATGAGCGAACAGAACTGCTCCCAGTTCTAGATCATGGGTTGTGTAATTTTTTTCATGTGTCTTGAGTTGTCGTGATGCATAAGCAATCACTTTCTGCCTCTGCATTAATACAGCACCTAAACCTTTGTGCGAAGCGTCGCAGTATACAACAAAGTCATCACTTCCTTCAGGTAAGCCCAATATGGGTGCACTACACAGCTTTTCTTTGAGTGTTTGGAAATCCTCTTCTTCGTCTTTTCCCCAAACGTACTTTACGTTTTTCTGAGTTAGGGTGGTTAATGGTTTGGCTATCTTGGAGAATCCTTCGATGAATCTCCTGTAATAACCGGCAAGTCCTAAGAATTGGCGTATTTTTGTTGGTGTTGTTGGTGTTGCCCAATCCTTAATTGACTCAATCTTTGCAGGGTCTACGTGAATACCCTGGCTGTCAATTACGTGACTGAGAAATTGTACAGTTGAAATCCAGATGTCACATTTTGAGAATTTTGCATACAATTCCTCCTTCTTGAGCAATTCCAGAATCATCTTAAGATGTTTTTCATAAGGTCCATGAATACTGCCGGTGCGTTTGTCAAACCAAATGGCATAACCTGGAATTTGTAGTGTCCATGACGGGTTCTAAATGCTGTTTTTGGGATGTCTTCTTCTCGGACGCGAAGTTGATGGCATCCAGATCGAAGTTCGATCTTTGAATATACGCCGGAACCTTGTAGTTGATCGAATAGGTCGTCGATTCTAGGAAGTGGGTATCGGTTCTTCACTGTTAGCTTGTTAATTCTCTGTAGTCGATGCACATCCGAAAGGATCCGTCTTTCTTCTTTATGAATAGAACAGGGGCTCCCCATGGTGAGGAACTAGGCCTGATGAAATCTTTTTCTAAGAGTTCCTGTAGTTGTTCTGAAAATTCTTGCATCTCTGAAGGAGCTAATCGGTACGGTGCTCGCGCCACGGGTGCAACACCTGGAACTAAGTTAATTTGAAATTCTAGTTGTCTGACTGGTGGAAGTCTAGGCAAGTCCTCGGGAAAGACTTCAAGAAAGTCACGTACGATCGGTATGTCTTCTAGGCGGTTTTTTTTAGGTTCCTTCTTTATCTTCTCCACTTGTGCTACATAGAGGAGACATCCGTCCTCAATGTATTTCTGAGCTTTGGTGCATGATATGATGTTCAATCGAGATGTGTTCCTACGGTCGCTTCTATCCCCTAATACTTCCAATATTTCATTACCGTATGGTATACGAACAATCTTTTCGTCGCAGATGATCACCTCATGGTGTTTAGATAACCAGTCCATTCCAATAATAACGTCGAAACTGCCAAGTCCTACTGGCATAAGGTCTATGTTGAATGGATGGTTTAAGAGGTTTAGCGTACAACCTCAGATTATAGTGTCTGCTCTCTCCACGTTACCATTAGCTAATTCTACGTCATACCCAATGCCTAAAGCTGAAGGGATGATATCTAGCAACTGACTAAATGTGTTTGATATGAACCTCTTATCTGCCCCGGTATCAAATAAAATAGATGCATGGTGGTTGTTTATAAGAAACGTACCTGTAACAACGTTCAGGTCCTCTGGTGCTTCTCTTCCTCCAGCCACATACACTCTTCCTCGGGCATTTCCTGTATAACCTTGGTTTCCTCCAGCGGCTTGATTTCCATTGTTATCTTGGTTTCTCTATTTCCTGCACTCTTGCTTGAAGTGCCCTTTTTCCCCACAATTAAAGCAGGTAAGGGAAGATTTTTCCTTGAATGTAGGAGCTCTTTGATTGGTCATTGGTGCCCTTCGAGCAGTAGCAAGAACTGGTGCTCTGCAATTCCTGGTCATATGACTGATCTTTTGACAATTTGCACATTTCACGGAGCATAGTCCGTTGTGATGGAGTTTACAAAGGTTACACAGTGGAGCTTTTCCAGCATAGACCCTCTGATCACTGGGTCTAGCAGAATAAACCTTAGCGACTTCCTGTCGTTTGTTTGGCTGATGGTTGGCTCTTGAGTTGTCCTCCAATTTTCTTTTGTTATCTCCTCCTTTTTCTGCCATATCTTGGATCACTTGATCCATTAAGTTGTGAGAGATGGAGATGGTGTTATGCAAGTCATTGGGATTTGCAGCCAATATGTTCCCTCTGATGTTCATGGGTAATCCTCTGATGTAACGTTCTATCATTCGTGACTTAGTAGCAACCAATTCGGGACATAGTAATGCTAATTCTTGGAAACGTTGTGTGTACACCACATTGTTGGTGCCTTGAACCTTCAAGTTCCAAAATTCTGCTTCTATTATCATTATTTAAAGTGATGGTCATTTCGTACTAACAACTTTGTATTTGTGTCGTGTATAAGGTAGTAAGGGCTAGTGGATATGGTCTAATCTAAGTGACTAATAGTTAAGTATAAATAGTCCATTTCATGTGTTAGTAATATTGTCCAATCCACAAAATCCCAACCGATCCATAGAAAGCCCACTAGGGCATCACTTCATGTGTATAAATGCACCACTCTCACCTCATTTAGAAGTGTGCTTGAGAGAGGTATAGGTAAGTTTGTGTGTGTTTTTTATGTTTTGTATTGTTATCTTTCTTTCTAAGCTAATAGATATACGATTCATATATACACGACATACTCTTCTCTTGTTCTTGCTAGTACCATTCGTATCTTATTAAGTGTGTGATAAAGCGGATCTATTGTTTTACAAGTGGTATCATATAGCCAAACATCGATTTAGGAGTTCTAGTGTTACGTTTTTTGATCAAAGTTGTTAAAAAGGTTGCGTCTTTTTTTGTTCACCATAAAAAATGTTAACTTTCGTTTAAAATCTTTGATTTTTACGTGTGTTTTAAGGTTAAAGTTGTTACTTTTTATAGTTTTTACGTGTTTGTTAGTAAGTTTTGGTTTGTCTTTCGATTCAAAAGCTTCAAAAAATTTGTTTAGTCTCGTTAAAAGTCCTCATATTGTATCGAAATATTGTAAAAAAAGAAAAATAGGCGATAAAGGTTGGCTCTTGATTGTTATTTAAGGCTTTTTTAAGTTCTTTGATCGAGAATAATAGCTTGGAATCGTGAGTTTTGGTCATTATTGGATCTTCATCGAAAAGCTCTCTTATCGAAATTCTTGTATAAGAATTTAGACTTAAGAGGGTTTATAGAAATTGTGGTGGAATTTCTATAAGTAAGGGTTTATAGAAATTGTGGACGAATTTCTATAAGTAAGGGTCTTTAGAAATTGTGGACGAATTTCTATAGAAATTGGGTTTATAGAAATTGTGGACGAATTTCTATAGAAATTGAGTTTATCAAAATTGGTTTATCGAAATTGGTTTATCAAAATTGGTTTATCAAAATTGGTTTATCGAAATTGGTTTATCGAAATTGGTTTAGAGAAATTGGTTATCGAAATTGCAAGTTTTATCGAAATTCATTTCAATAGAAATTGCAAGTTTTATCGAAATTCATTTTTATAGAAATTGCAAGTTTAATAGAAATTCATTTTTATAGAAATTGCAAGGTTTATAGAAATTCATTTCTATCGAAATTGCAAGGCTTATAGAAATTCAATTCTATCGAAATTGCTTATAGGAATTGCAAGTAAACCTCAACCGATCATAAGCTAAAGACCAAGACTTCACTACAACAACTGATCTTAACCTTCAATCACAACTCCTATTTTGTTACAATGATCCAAGTTCAACTTTATCATACGAAACATCATCAATGGCTACTTAACAAGACATTCATGCAGCCGGTGTAGAAAACCGTCCTCCTATGCAAGAAAAAGGTGGATATCTTCCATGGACGAGCCATATGCTTCGCTATATCAAAACCAAACCTGATGGACAAGGAAAACTCTTGCTCAACTCCATCCAAAAAGGACCATTCAAGCCTCGTCAGATTCAAGAACAAGGAGATCCAAATGTAACACTTCCCGTACCACCGTCCTTTCGTGAACAAAAAGAAGATGAATACACAGCAGAGGATTGGAAGCAAATTGCAGCTGATGACTTGGCAATGCACTTAATTCAACTTGGTTTACCACGTGAGATCTTTGCTGCTGTTGACAGTTGTGAATCTGCTTACGATATGTGGGAACAAGTTAGAAGGCTTTGTCATGGCACAGAAATTGGGCAACAAGATGTTGAAAACAAGCTTCTAACTGAATGGGAGAAGTTCACATCCACTCCAGCGGAACCCATTGAATCTTACTACATCAGTTTTTGCACTCTAATGAACGAGCTAATCAGAAACTGTAACACCCCCAATTTCGTGATATGCAGCGGAATGTAAATTGGGTGTTACTTCATGGCACAACAGTTGAATAGTAGAAAACGATCACCAATTTGGTCGTTTTAAAAGATTTATCATTCGAATATCAGAGTTTACAAGGTAAGGTCCCAATGGTTTCAAAATTTATTTAAGAGGTTTTCGAATGATATTTATAGCCTTCATAAGTATCCGTGCTCCTCCGTGCCATCCGTGCTCATTATGGACCTGAGATAAATACATGCTAAAAGCGTCAACACAAAGGTTGGTGAGTTCATAGAGTTTGTAGTTGAAAACTGTTGATTTACAAAATCAAAGAGTTTGTGAGTAAATATTGTTGATTTCCAAAATCAAAGAGTTTGTGAGTAATTACTATTGATTTCTCAAAACCAAAGAGTTTGTGAGTAATTACTGTTGATTTCTCAAAACCAAAGAGTTTGTGAGTTCATAGTAGTTGTAGATAAATAGTTGATTATCAAATCAAAGAGTGAGTATTACCATAGTGTTTATAGTTAAACCAGTTGATTTGTCAAAAATCAAAGTGTGAGTGAATCCATAGAGTTTAAAGTTAAAGCAGTTGATTATCAAATTCAAGTTGTGAGTGAATTCATAGAGTTTGCATAAAATCAGTTGATTTTCAATAGTTTCCAAGTTTAGGTAATAATTGTAATAAATACAATTATTAATAAAATAAGCGGTGCGTTACGATATTATACACCCATAGTTGGTTTGTTATAAAATAATTGGTGGGTTAAGTTGTTATACAGCCATAGTTGGTTTGGTTGCCCTAACTAGGTCAACACCAAATAGTTATTGTTTTGCCAAGTAGTGATTTTCTGCTATATAGTGAAGACAAGTTCAAGTTTAATAAAATAATGGAAATACTGTATCATGACTACAGTATCGTTTCTATTGCCCTAAGTCTCATGACACTCAACGCTTAACAGGCATCAAAATGATGTAAATTATATAGGCCCTCGTGATGGGTATTTGCCAATAACCCATAAGTTTGTTCAAATAAAGTGCGCCTGGGTGGCTCATCCTAGCAGACCCAAACGGGGATTGTCAGTCCCAAATAGATCTATTCACAATTATTTACGTTCACTCGCAAGTGATTAAGGTTCATGATGTGAGGGACTTCGAACATGGCAATAAAGGTAAACTTAGGCAATAGTGGATCAGGTATAGCATACAGTTGAAAATCATTTGTGATCATGTTTATAGCAGGTATCTCTCCATGAGATATAAAAATGTATAAATGGATTTATAAATTCATAATCGTTTGTAGAGGTTTAAAAGTACTTTTATAATTAAAAGCAAGTATTACGTCTCAGTAACGAGCAGAGTGTTTCATCAATTAAGTACGTTGTTTAAAGTAATCCAGTAAAGTTTATATGTGAAGCGAACATGTATCGCCTTCAAAAGTAATTCAGAGTAGATAAAAGAGTAGTCTATGGAACTCACAGTAGTGTGTAAACGGTTAAGAGTACTTATGAAAGTAAAAGCATTGTATTTGAGCATGTATCTCCCCCAAAAGTAGTTTAAAACGTATAAAAATAGGGGCTACGAACTCACCTGATGCGATAGCAATAATGAAGAAAATGGATTTACTGAAATGTAAATTCAGTTGAGATTTCGGAAGTAGCTTCACACACGACCTGAATAATAATAATGTTTGAGAATTCGTTTCAGCACGAATAATGAATGCGATATGAGGAATCGTATGACGATTTGATCGGTGGTGTGAGTGTGGATGGTTTAAGATGTTTAGAGTTCAAAAATAATATTATCAATAATATTATTTTATGATTCAGAAATCATGATGATCGTTGTCTCGAAGCGGATGAGACAAAACGTTGAGTCGAGTGGTTTAAAAGGTATACAATATAACGTGTAAGTTTGTGTTTGAACGGGATGACTGAGAGTTGAGGGTGTATTGTGTAAATTGAGGATTTGAGATAAAATGTTATAATATTTCTGTTTACTCTTGAACTTTCACTGTTTTTACATTTTATACCCTAACGGTGTTTGCGTTACACCGTTAGTCCCTAGTTTATAAAAATTACATTTTTAATCCAAGTTTAACCCAAATGACAAACTGAGTTTATTCTTTAATATAAAATCATTTCAAGTCCTCAACATTCTGTTTTCACAGGTTTAAACCTTAGTTTTGCCGGTTTGGCAAAAATGGTCCCTCGGGTGAAAATCGTTGCAATTTTAGTCCAAAACGCTTGTAAAATTGTGGAAAAATTTCCTAAAAATGTTAGTAGCTTATTTTAGCTTATTGAAGCTTAAGTCAATTGTTGGTTTGAGCAGAAAAATTATTTTCGAGTTATTGGGCCTTAAAACGAAATAGAACAAGGCCCGTTAAGATATTTGGAGGTGAGGGCATGTAAATACTTTTGGGCCTGGAATTGGATTATTTTTGTGATTCTAAAAATATTTCATATGGGCTCAGTGGGCTGTTCGTTCGCTAGTTGTTATTGGGCTTCAAATTAGCCCAACCGGATTATATAAAACTTTTTAATATTTAATTCTAGTTAAGATTTGAGATGGCAGTTCTAAAATGGCCAAATATGAGTGACGGGTTGAGATTATTTTTGAGTGGTTAAAACAAGAAATGATAAGTGTTCTAGGTCTACTAACGGGAGGTGTAAAAATATTGGGTGGTTGTGTTTAGAATTTCGAGGATATGATGTGAGTTTACAGCCCATTCGCACGTTCTAAATTCTGGAAACAAAGATTTTCTAAGTGTTGGAAACCAGGTATGTAGCTTTTACTTTAAGCGTTTTTAAGGGTTTTCGAGGGTTTTTCATGAAAAGTTTCCAACACGGAAAATAAAGTTTGTCATGTTGAGGTTCGAGTTGAGTAAAAACATTCGTGGGTTGATTTTACGAATTCAAAATTATAGATCACAAAATGAGCGAGTTGGGACGGTTTTCAAGTGTCAAAACACTTAGAAAAATAACCAAGTATTTTAGTTACATGTTTTGGTCGTGTGAAAATGGGTCTCGTTCTTGTACAAAGCGAATGCATGTGAGGCTTGTGAGTGATCATTCATGATCCTTGGTGGCTAGGCAACACCATGGAAATGATTCGAACCCAAGTCTCACTAGTTCGTACGTAAAATAAACGTGTAACTTATACGTTCGAGTTAACTAACTACGAACATGGAATATATGCAAAATGAATTCGAAATAAATTGAAAAGAGATTAGAGTGACTCACATCACCTCAAGAGTGGGTAGAATCGAGTAGGAGAGGTTTAGGACCAACGAAGATTCCTTGGCTTGCTCGAATAATAGAACCCGATCACACAGTAACTCCAAATGTGCAAGATATTTCGAGTGAACTTGAGTGAGTTATTTCAGGTATTAGAAGTGTTTGAATGGAGTTGTATTGTATGGTAGGAGTTTAAGAGTGTGTGTGTTTGCATGAGAGTTAGTCGAGTTGCATGCATGCTTATATAGAGTTGTTCGGTTCATGCATGTGGAGTTCAAGTGGGTTTCCTTTGTAGTTTAGCTCTTGTGCTTATGTTCTTGATTCGTTGTGGCGTGGGAATTGAGTGTAAGAAAGGTTGAGTGCGTCAGTAAGTTTCAATGATGATGATTCTTGGTGTGCTTGGCCGGCTTTTACCACCAAAGGGAAAAGACAAAGGGTTTTTGTGTTGGTTTTTGAGGTTCTGTTGAGTGAGAGGGAGTGTTGTGAGTGTGAGATAAATCAATCTAGTTTGGGTGTGGTGTTTCTGGCCATTGTAGCTTGTTCTCGTGAGAGAGATCACAGTGAGAATTCATGTGGAAGGCAAGGGTTAGGAGACAAGAATAGGGTATAGGTCGAATATAGAATAGGTCTTAGACGACTTATCATTTAACAGGAAGTAGAGGTTCATGCGTATACAAGATTTTTACACAAGTTGTAAGCACTATTTGGTGGGGTTGATGGGGAAGAGGTGGCGTACAAGGCAAAAGGAATGGGGAAGGTGATGATTAAAAGATTTGCAAGTGGGTGTGTAAAACGTTAAAAGTCAAGTATATGCATCGTCCTTGTGTAGTTTGTCCAAAGAGAAGAAAACAAAGTGAAATTATGTTAGTTTGCCTTGACAGTGTTGGATGTATTCAAATGACCAAAGAAGTTCAAAAACGCGCTATAAGTGGTGTGTTTTAGTTGGCCAAATGATGGTTGTTTGTGGATTCTTTGGCCGACGCTCACCAACAAAGGGAAGGAAACAAAAGGGTATTTGAGTTGCTATGGTTCGTTACTGTGGAGCAAGGGGTTTGAAAGTATTTTGTTGGTGTGTATGTTTAAGTGTGTGAGAGTTGTGTACGTGAGGGAGTATATGTTACAACAAGATAGGGTCAAGTGGGTGAGTAGCTAAGTGACAAGGCACTAGAATACCTTAGAGTGATTTTATTTCAGGTGAAAGAGAGTTAAAGTATCAATGGAATTAGTTTGGATGATACATATTATATATATGTACGTTGGGTTCGATCAATAGGTGCAAAACAACATTTGTCATGGCCAAAAATAATAAGGTGGGATTAGAGTGCATGTTTCTGGGTCGAGTTGGATTTAATATGATGCAAAGTATTTCTCGACACACTTGTTAACTTATGTGATAATGTGTAATACTTATTTCAATTCGTTTAGAAAGAGTTTTGGTTATATGACGAAACGTACAACGTTAGTTGTTAAACGTTTTAATTTAATTAGCGATTACTAGCATATTAAGGTTTGTACAAATAAGGGTGATATAAAGAATGTACGAACGTGTTACGACGTTTAGATTTACATAGTTGGATAAAAGCAAAAATTTAGTCCGTAAAAACGGTTAATTAAATAGTGACGATAGATTACTCTTCGTTTACTATTTACAATTGGAAGGGAAATTTACGGGATGTTATCAGAAACAAGTTAACACCAAGACAAATTGTTCAAAACATCAAGTTCATCATTAATCTACTAGAAGAATGGGGACGATTTGTCACGATTGTTAACCAAACCAAAGACCTTCATTAGGTGAACTATGATCAGCTCTATGATTTCCTTAAGCAAAACCAAGCTGAGGCGAATGAATTCAGAAAAGAAAAGTTAGCAAAGCAACATGATCCTCTTGCATTAATTGCTCAAACACCAACACCTATAACAGTGAATACACAACTGTCATCATCATCTTCCACTCAGAACTACATGCAACAACAATACGTTTCACAAACTGCTATCATACCACAACAACAATGCTACCCACAACAACAAGTCATTCCACAACATCAGTATCCACAATTCCAAGAACCAGAGTTCACTGACACTGATGAAGCTATTGCTGCTATGACACACGCATTTGCTTTAATGTCAAAGGCATTCCAAGGACGCTATTCCACACCAACTAACAACAACCAAAGGATTTCATCGAACACTCGCAATAGGCAGATTGCATAGCCGGGTTTTAACATAGGTCAACAAGGACAAATGGTTAGAGTTATGGGGAATCAGCAGGGATATGCTCTGATAACGCTCAAATTGTACATGTTTTTAGGAGCGTTATCGTGGATTTTATGCATTTATATTGATCACTTTTATGAACTTATGGTACTTAATGAAGTATAATTTCTATTTTAGGTTCATGGAAGCTCACGACAAAGAAAACCAAGAAAAAGACGAAGAAAGGATCAATAAACGAAGATTTATGCATATACGAAGAATTCCCGACAAAAGCGAGTCTCTTTGAGTATATTCGAGAAGATAAAATCATGAAGTTGTCACTTCAAAGACTCAAAAACAAAGCACAAGAGGGAAAACGAGAAAAGAAATAAAGAAAAGAAGCTAAAACGAAGAAATAATGGAAGACTCGTTGTTCCCGACACACCTCCACCATTTTGGCCATAATTTGAGCATACCAACTAGGATTTAGATGATTCAAGCGGCCACAGAACCGGGAGAGAAGAATCTACAACTTTCATGTTTATCATTTCTGGCAAAAATGCTCCATCTGATCGGTATTAGCCTGAAACAGATTCGGATGGAGCTAACTTTTTCATCCATCCGATCGGTATGGTCCCGTATCCGATCAGATGGACCAATCTGACATTCCCAAGTTATTTTTAATGCATTATTAAGTGTTATTAAGCCCAAGCCCGATCACTTACCTCCATTTACTCCATTTCTTGGTATTTTATGACACTTAGTGCCCAAGTTTCATACTTAGAGGCTAAGGGTTGATTTCTACTATATATATGAGTACTTAGGCTTGGTTTTCATTGTGAAATTCTACCTTCCACCCATAAGGACGAATTTTCACCAAATTATCTCTCCCAAAAGACCACCAACCTCTGCCATTTTCAAAAGAAGGGTCAAACACATGGAAGAAGGTGTTGGGTATTATTTTCCGGCTTGGTAGAAAGCGTATAGTTGATTGGAGGCTTCAAGGTTGCTATAAATCCTTTACCTTTGCCTATTGTAATTCATACTTTTGGTAAACCTTGTTACTTTTATATTTCATGATGTTTATGATTAACATGATTGTTGAATCTTTGTGTTTGATTGAAATAACCATGGAATAGTTTTGTATACTTGTTTGGATATTGTGATAACTTTTGATAAAGGGATGTTTGGATATTTGTAGTGTTTGTTTGGAATATGATGATAACATCATATTTGGTTAAATTGGAACTTGTCTTGTTTATTGTCTCGATTAATCATTGTTGAGTCTAAATGTCGAAAGGGTTCTCAATAGTGGTTGATTTCAATTCATTAGTCGATGAATGTTTTGGTCTTGTACTTTGTGACAATTGTATGAGAAACTTAATAAACATAACAAGTGAAAGTTTAATTTAGATTAAGGGTCGAAAGGCATCTTTTGAATATGCGTTCTAATCATTTTTCAAGTAAATGGAACTTCATGAATTAATAACATCAAGGTCTAAAGTTCGAAAGGATTCTTTCTTGTTGTAGGCATAAGGCTTATGACATGACCATTTGATTGAGGCTTATACATATTTGATTTATAAAACACTAAATTATTATTGGTTCTAAAGGTCGTAAGGATTACTTTTGATAATATGTTTTCCAAACTAACCATCCTAATATCCTTGTGATCATTTGTCCAAACATGTATGTTCTTTGTGTGATTGTTCATATATTGCTTTTCGTTTTGGTTTGATCTGTGACAATCATAACCATCAACTTGTTACTTGCTTAAACAAACAAACGACACTTGAGTGCAACCAAGTCTCTTGGGACGACCTTGACTTACCAACCCCAATACTACATATGACTAGGGTATACTTGCCCGAATGTGTTCCTAGTTAATCGGTAATTCTTGTTTATAAATTTAAAGCTTTGATGGAGCGCATCAAGTTTTTAGCGCCGCTTTCGGGGATTTGTTTTGCACTTGTTTGTTCGTTTGATTGTCTTCTTGATTGAAATATTGTTTGTTTGCTTGCATGATAATTCCGGCATCGTCACCATCAAGTTTTTGGCGCCGTTGTCGGGGATTTGGTTTTTGTTCTTTGGTGTTTGTTTGTTTGCTTGTTTGTTCGTTTCCTTGATATATTGATCGATTGCTTGTTTGCTAATTTGTTCGAATGCTATATTGCACTTGCTCATAAATGATTGTTTCTTTGTTCTTGTTTGATTTCCTGCTTGCTTGTTTTCTCATGATGATTACTTAATTGCCTCTCTTGCTCTTTTTCTAAATTTTTTTTTCTCATTTCTCATAATTGCTTAAATGATCTTGGCTTAAAAATCAAATTTTTTTGATGTTGGTATTTCGTTTTATGTGTTCTAAAAATACGCATTTAAAAGTTTGCTAAATGTGCTTGAAAGTGTTTGCGAAAAAACCACCCAAACCACTCCAACCGATTGGTCATCACCCGTAACCGATTCGGTTGGAGGCTTTTGAACCAATTTTTTTTTTTCTAGTTTGTGTTTTTCTTGTTTTGTGAGTTTTAGGTTTTATATGTTATGTGATCTCTTGCATGTCTCTATGTTATTTGTTCGTGTTCTTCTTGTTCGGATTAGTTTCATATTAATTTTGAATAAGACTATCTTGTTTTAGATTGTTTTGTTTTGATTTGTTTTACGTGATTAATTATGTTTGCTTGCGTCTATGTGCTTGTCATTTTCTGTGATCGTGCTTTTATTTGCTTATTTTTGTTTTATGTGTCGTATTATGTTCTTGATGTTCTTCTAGTACATATGTGTTTATGTGTTTTATTTACTTGTGTCTATTTTCTTATTCGTTACCTTATGTCTTTTTGTTTTATTTTGTCAATAAAAGTTTATAACTGAAACTTATTAAAAAAAAAAGAAATTTTGTCACCAGAGTGCCAACCGAATCGGATGGAATCCATGCCGATTGGTTGGAGCTCTCGGTAAAAATTGGCCCAAGGGAAACCAACCCAACCAATCGGTAAAAAAAAATGTTATTTTCATTTTTCGTATTTTGTTCTTGTGTGTTTGTGTTTAGATCGAATAAGTTTAAATGTCTTTTGGTTTTTGCAAGAGCATCATTTCTTTTATTCTACTTAAATTTGGTTTTTCTTTTCATTTTAAATTCTGTTAATTTAGTACGTTGTGAATCAATAAGTACTTGTTTTAAAAATAAAAATGTTTTGAACTTTGTGGGTATGTTCACTGGAAACCCTCATGAGACTTCACTCATCCACTCGGGCCACCAAGGGGTTTTAAAAGGCTTGTTGCATACGCTAAATGCAACCGTGATGACTACGAAAGTGAGTTTTAGAATTTTAAGCGTTTTTTTTATAGTTTAGTTTATTTTTGCAGATTTAATAAGCTCTTGGAGATTGGATTATTGGTGATATTATACTTTGTGTGGAGATGTTTTGTTGAATGAGAAATTGATTGATCTCATAAGCTTTTGCTAGCATTTGCTTAGCACCTTATCATATGGTGTTCGATCGCGATTTCTTGGCCCGGGAAGTTTCGTTTCTCTTGGACTATTTATTTATTTATTTTCCCAATTTTACATGCTTTGAAGTTAATTTTCATTACATTTTGGACAATGCTTAACTTAAATGTGGGGGGAAGTAAATAGAAAAAATGAAACTACTTTTCAAATTTATAATTTTTGGGGCCAATTTAAAATTTTGTATACTTGTTTGCCATTGTGATCTAATTGTTTTCACGCTTTTAGGATAATATATTAGAATAACTGGATCAATCTACTAGTGAAATCTGTAATTTTAAAAAAATTGAGATGTGTCCCGATTAATATTGCAATCCATTCTGGGATCGATAACATTTGCTAGCACATATTATAGCCCTTTCCACTAGTATGTGACGATTTGAGCCTGTTTCGTATATAGCATATATCTTTTATGCTTGGATCTTTTGCTATGAGTGTGCCGGTGATTTTATTTATTCTAGAACTTGTACTTGTAAATCATTACCAGACCGTATTAAGATCACATTCGTGTGATATAAGTGTATTCGTGTGATAAAGAGGCATCCTTAGGAATAACACCAAATGGCCATCCGTTTACAAAATAATTTTTGCTAACCACATTGGTTAGTTAAGCTCGTATTTGGAACCCATTTGTTAGCGTTTATATTTAGTGCTAGATACCCTTAGTTCACCCTCCGAACCAATCCTTTTCATTTGTGTTACATCCAGAAAAATACAAAAATATTTTATATTTTAAACCTTAGCATAACCCTTAGTCGAAGTCTAAATGGTGGTTGCTAGTTGCTTGGAATGTTGGATTGTTTTTGATGATTGATAGTTAGCCACACTTTGCCAGTTGTGTGTGCCATTCCGACAAAGACGAAGGATGCATACTTCTTATTTGTATTTTTGTGGTGTATGCTTATCCAAAGTGTGGGGGGAGATGTGTATGTATGAAGAAGAAAAAAAAGTATTAAAAAAAAAGGAAAAAAGAAGAAGATAAGTCATCGCAACTATAAGGTGACAATTATAGCCAATGTGCGATATATGAAGATGAAGAAAACAAGTTATGTGATATGTTGTTAGCCAATGAGCTAAATATGAGGAATATTATTATGGCGAATCGATGTATCGATATGGGAAAGTTCAAAGAAGATGAAGTTGTTAACTATAATCATTTACGGGTTTGCGGTTTGTTCGGTAACTAGCAACAATGGGGCTTAGACTTGACTTTTTTAAAAAAAAAAAAAAAAAAAAAAAAAAAAAAAAAAAAAAAAAAAACCAATTTCATAAATACTCCCATGCCTTATCCCTACCCTTACCAAATTACTTTATTCCTTGTTAGCTTTCTAGCATCCGGATATGGTGATGGCTTTGTGAAAATATGTAGTGCATTAATATTTTAGTGACCATCCGATTTTTGAGTGATCGAATGACGCGCCAGCGATCTAGTGTGTATTTTGGTGACCATCCGTTATGTGAATAGCGCGCCAGCAATCCAAGATATGCCCTAGTGACCATCCGTTGTTCGAGTAAATTAAGAATTCGCGCTAGCGATCTAATATGTTCTTGTATGAGATATTTAAACATAAGCCTGGTACAACCTCAAAGCCTGTAAATTACAACCCGAATAAAAGACCTCTTTAGATGTTTACACTTGGCGCTTACGCCACGTCGGTGGAGTTTTTTTCTTGTACAAGCCTATGGTAATAAACGGATCATGACTGAGGAATGAGTGTGATTTCTCTTATATATACTCCACTACCTAAATAAATGAGTGATTGAGTGAATTATATTTCGTTTCTTTTTTCGTGAGGTGTTTAGAAATGTTACTCAAGCAAGAAAATCTATGGGTATTGTCATACATCTCGGTTTTTCACCATAACGCTTAAAAATGATGAATCGTATCTTGTACTTGTACTTGGTAAATTTGCATCATAATTTTTATAATCATTTTTCATGCACCATGTGGGATCTATTTTTCTTAATATTTGCTTGAGGGCAAGCAAACCCTTAAATGTGGGGGGAGTTTGCGCTCATTTTCTCTTTTATTAAAAAAAAATAAAAAAAAATCGATATTTCAGAAAAAAATTTCAACATTTTTTAAATTTTCTTTTGGTTTTGTCATTTAGTTATGAATTTCGATTTTTCTTTTTCTAGATTTGCTTGAGGGCAAGTAAAGTTCAAGTGTGGGGGAATTTGATAACGCTCAAATTGTACATGTTTTTAGGAGCATTATCGTGGATTTTATGCATATATATTGATCACATTTATGAACTTATGGTACTTAATGAAGTATAATTTCTATTTTAGGTTCATGGAAGCTCACGACAAAGAAAACCAAGAAAAAGACGAAGAAACGATCAATAAACGAAGATTTATGCATATACGAAGAATTCCCAACAAAAGCGAGTCTCTTGGAGTATATTCGAGAAGATAAATTCATAAAGTTGTCACTCCAAAGACTCAAAAATAAAGCACAAGAAGGAAAATGAGAAAAGAAATGAAGAAAAGAAGCTAAAACAAAGAAATAATGGAAGACTCGTTGTTCCCGACACACCTCCACCATGTTGGTCATAATTTGAACATACGAACTCGGATTTAGATGTTTCAAATGGCCACGGAACAGGGAGAGAAGGATCTACAACTTTCCTGTTTATCATTTCTGGCAAAAATGCACCATCCGATCGGTATTGGCCCACAACCGATTCAAATGGAGCTAACTTTTTCATCCATCCGATCGGTATGGTCCCGTATCCGATCGGATGGACCAATCTGACCTTCCCAAGTTATTTTTAATGCATTATTAAGTGTCATTAAGCCCCAAGCCCGATCACTTACCTCCATTTACTCCATTTCTTGGTATTTATTTCACTTAGTGCCTAAGTTTCATACTTAGAGGCTAAGGGTTGATTTCTACTATATATATGAGTGCTTTGGCTTGGTTTTCATTGTGAAATTCTACCCTCCACCCTTAAAGATGAATTTTCACCAACTTATCTCTCCCAAAAGACCACTAACCTCTGCCATTTTCAGAAGAAGGCTCAAATACATGGAAGACAGTGTTGGGTATTATTTTCCGGCTTGGTTGAAAGCGTATAGTTGATTGAAGGCTTGAAGGTTACTATAAATCCTTTACCTTTGCCTATTGTAATTCATACTTTGGGTAAACCTTGTTACTTTTATATTTTATGATGTTTATGATTACCATGATTGTTGAATCTTTGTGTTTGATTGAAATAACCATGGAATAGTTTTGTATACTTGTTTGGATATTATGATAACTTGTGATAAAGGGATGTTTGGATATTTGTAGTGTTTGTTTGGAATATGATGATAACATCATATTTGGTTAAATTGGAACTTGTCTTGTTTATTGTCTTGATTAATCATTGTTGAGTCAAAATGTCGAAAGGGTTCTCAATAGTGGTTGATTTCAATTCATTAGTCGACGAATGTTTTGGTCTTGTACTTTGTGACGATTGTATGAAAAACTTAATAAACATAACAAGTGAAAGTTTAATTAAGATTAAGGGTCGAAAGACATCTTTTGAATATGTGTTCTAATCATTTTTCAAGTAAATGGAACTTCACGAATTAATAACCTCAAAGTCTAAAGTTCGAAAGGATTCTTTCTTGTTATAGGCATAAGGCCCTTGACATGACCATTTGATTGAGGTTTATACATATTTGATTTATAAAACACTAAATTATTATTGGTTCTAAAGGTCGTAAGGATTACTTTTGATAATATGTTTTCCAAACTAACCATCCTAATATCTATGTGATCATTTGTCCAAACATGTTTGTTCTTTGTGTGATTGTTTGATGAAGCGAAAAGTGTACCGCTTTTAGGGGGTCATTTAAGCCCTAAATCGTATTTATTTGATCAAATATTGCCCTAAATCGTTCCTTTTGTCATTTTAGGTACTTTGGTTAAGAAATCTAGAAAAGGAAGCATTTTGGACGTTTTTGGAGCATAAAAGTGAAGAAAACGACAAAGTCTCAAAATCGGCTGGAAAAGTACCTGTGACGGCGTCAAGCACCATTGTGACGCCGTCAACCCTTGACGCGCCAGAGAGGATTTTGGATGATTAAAAGGGGATGGCGTCAAGAAGGCCATCAAGAAACCCTAACCGCGGCGAGGTGACGGCGTCAGCTATATAACGTGACGCCATCAGATCTGATTTTCTATATATATTCTCATAATTTTTAGTCATTAGTGTGCAACTTTGTGAGGAGAAACCCTAAGACAATTTTTCTGCTACTTTTAAGGGTTTTATACCCTTGGATCTCCCATGTTCAATTGAAGATAAGTAATCAATTAATCATTCAATATGTGTAATACCTGAAATTCCATAACATGTAAAATGACCAAAATGCCCCTGGGAATTTAAAACCTAAATAAAACATTTGTAAAGCACAAATAAAATCCCAAACTTCTAGCAATGAACAAGTTATGATCCCAAATAATTTTAACAACTTCATTTAACATTTATACAAGCCAAGAAAATTACCAAATTGCCCTTGGGCGCCTAATATAGAATTTAAATTCAAAGTTATGAATTAATAAAAAGGAAACTTAATGGAATTAAATGGAAATTAAGGGGAGATAATCATGCCATTAAATCATTTGACCAAAATCCCGAAATTTTGGTCTTTTATTCCTCTAAAACTCGTTCACTTCACAATTCACATAGCACACATATTTTTTCTCTCAAAATTCCAATCCGATCAAACCCTAATACACAAAATAATTCTCTCTTCATCTATTCGAATTTTTGGAAGTGAAACACTATTTTTCCTGTGTTCTTAAGGGTCTCAAGAGTCCTAGAAAAATAATACTTCGAATTGTGGTGGCCGGATTCAAGGGTTTTCGAAAATTCTTGTTTAATTCAACCCGAAAGGTAAAAATTCCATTTTTGATTCATTCGATCTTGGAAAATTCGTTTCTTATTTTTATTGTGTTCCTCACATTATATGTGACACGTGAAAATTGGTTTCAAGATTTTTAGATCATTTTTGAAGCCGTGGTGAATTCTTGTTCGATTTGCTCATACGCGTAAGGAAACAATTCGTACACCCTATCCACACGTTCAAATCTTGATTTGGTATTTTTCTCAGACCCTATTTATGTTATGAACACCAAATAAAATGTAAAAGTCGATCCATGCATGATCTAACAATTATTTGTGAATTAAATCTTAAAAACGTGTATAAACCCTAAATAATTCAATTCGAATTTTTGAGGCTTCATATTTATTTTATTTGGACTCCATATGATCATACTAATCTGGAAAAAATTATATTTCGAATTGTTAAGGCCTAAAATAATTATTCTTGATTTATTTAGTTTTACCGATTTTAAAGAAATTAAAAAGAATAAAAGAAAAATTTTTGGAAAATTATCAAACCGATCGAGCTAGGGTTTTGAGGTAATGAAACCTGGAAATTAACATGGTATAAGGATGATAGAATGATGGTATAATGATTTGGATTAATAGGGTTCGATTTAGACAAGATTTTATGTGTAACGATTTGGAAATAATAAGTTAAGGGTGTGTTTTGTAATTTCTAAAACTTGTGGGTCAGTTTTAAAACTTAATTTAGATCATGTACTTGCTGGGAAAAATATAAAAGGAAGGGGTCTAATGTCATTTTTGTATTTTAGAGGGTTAAAATGTTTTTAGGGTTTTATTATGGCTCGAATTATAAAATTATTAAATAGAGGGACTAAACTTGTAATTTCTGAAACTTGGGGCTGTTTTGAGTAATTTAATATATTCAGGGGGTTATGTGTAAATTTGGTGATTTAATGGGTTAATATGTAATTATTAATAATATAAAGTTGAAATTGTAAAATAAGGGACTAAATATGTAACTTTGTAAACTAGAGGGACCTATTGTGTAAATTCTGTAAAATTGAGGATACATTTTTATAATATGATAAAATAAGTGACCATTGTGAAACTTTGATAAATTAAGGGTCTGAAGTGTAACTTTTGAAACTAAAGGGATATAAAGTGTAAATTATGAAACCTAAAGGACTAAAAGAGTAACTTGAGGAATCTAAAAGCTAAAATGGAAAGTTACTTAAAAAGGAAGGGTTTGTAATTCATGTCGTTACTCCTCTAGGTGTGAAGAGGGAGTAGTCTTGTGCTTTTGATCATCTTTCCAGTATTTTCCGTTATCAGCAATAAGGTACAGATATTCTGCCCTTCTCTAGTAAGGTGCCTTCGTCTCATTTTCTGATTTCTGGTTCATTTTTTTATGTTTCCTTGTTCCGTGAACTTTGCTTGTTTTCTTATAATGATTTGTCATGAACCTTACTATAAACCCTGACTTGAACTTTGAAATATTTTATATGAACCTTGCAACTTGAACCCTTGTTTGAACTCCTGTCCTGATCCTTTGTTCTAAACCATGTCTTGAACCCTGATATAAATCATGACCTGGACCACCTGACACCTGATACTTGAACCTAACACCTGATACTTGAACCTGACACCTGATACTTGAACCTGACACCTGATACTTGAACCTGACACCCGATACTTGAACCTGACACCTGATACATGATACTGATTCCTGATGCATGACACCTGACACATGATACATGATACCTGACCTTAACCCACAGTTGATACTACGAGCCACTCACTAGGCATGAGGGTTTCATGTCCATGTCAGTCGATGCACCGATGGCATGACTCTAGGGTAGGAGAGTGATGACCTATCCCGTCCCTGTTATGATTATGATTTACGTAGAGGCAGATTCTGGCCACCTGGGGCGTATGGATGCATCCTAGACTTGACCTGACCTGACCTGTTACATGATATATTATTTATGGTGACTGATGGTGTGTGCGATACACGTCTTTCACACTCTGGGAGCTAGCTACTCCATTTCTGATTCCTGGGATTAGTGAGAGGAACATCTCTCTACATGGCGGTATGATTATGATTTCATGTTCATGTTTCTGGGCTCGTAGAGGATTACTGTTTTCCATGCACCTTATAGACTTATGACCTTTACCTTCCATTACTGACACCCTATGGTATGATACTGGACTTATCTCTGTACTGGGCTTGGTATGTTGGGCTTGTTGGGATCTTTTGATTACTTCACCATTACTCATGATACTATCCATGTTTCTTATATCTCTGCATAACCTTTATATTTCTTCTCATCTATTATCACATCATGTATGATTCCTTTCGTTTTCCCTATTTCATTATTATTGTTGTTACCGTTATATCTGTTCACTGAGCTCGTGTAGCTCAGCCGCGTTTCTTTTCCCGCGGCAGGTATTTAAGCTAGGAGCTGGGTTATGGATTTTGGGAAGAGTGTTCACGAGTGAAGTCTTGTTTCGTTGGTTTATTCTTCATTTGTATTATGTTTTGTATTTCATGTATTTTTCTGTCTTATGTTACATTGTATTTCCGCTGTTTATTTATGGATGTTATGTATGATCTGATGTGAAACCATGTACTTGTGACATCTTTACCCTTGTCGGGTCGGGGTGTTACAATTTATGGTTTCAGAGATACAGGCACCCGAAAACCTTCGGCTTAGGCCATTTGACCTGTGAGGATCTGGGTAGACATTAGGTTTCCGTCCGCGCACTCTCTTCCGTTGCTTCTGTTATCCTACTTGCTCATGTTGACACCTTTCGTATTCTATTTTGCCGTCTATATACTCCTTCTGATCGTTCTGCTAATCGTGTAGATGGTGTCCACGCGCGCTCGAGAGTACTCCACACGGAAAAAGCAACGATGGACCATCGTTTATCCTACCGGCAACAGGAAGATTGGGAAGATATGGAGAACGGCAAGGAGGAAGTTAATTCCTGCTAGTATATGGCCGTGTTATATCGAGGAGGAGCTGACCATAGTGAACAAAGATGGAGCAGAAGTGCTAGAGTACTCCACCCAGGTGATCTACAAAGATGGAGCGGTCATTCGGTACGCAGGCAAGTGCCCCAACTTCATTGAGGAGAATGGAGTGGTACGAATCCAGCCCCGCAACGTGGTCAACCTCGAGGAGGACAAGAAGGACCCTGCCGATGCGACTCCTGCCTCAGCCTGAAGAGATCGCCCGCATGATTTGTTTCCTTCTGTTTGTTTGAATGATTTGATACGCATGTTTCCTTTCCGTTTATGACGCAGTGACCTTCTCTTGATTTTCGTACGAATATTTTGGATTTTGATCTAATAATTCCATTCCAAGTTGAACTCTGAGATTTTGGCTTGATTTGTTTTGAGTATTTTATGATCATGATTCGATGAAAGACACCAGGTATGTACTTCATTCTGCTCTACCCTAAGAGATTTTACTCTACCCGTTTATCTCCGTCATTCCATGATGAAGTCCGTTATGCTATTCCAAGTCTGCTGCAAGTAACGCTTATCTGCTCTGGCATGTTCTGTTTCGTTTCTGTCATGTTTCCTTTCTCATGTTCTTGCAAATTTCGAGGACGAAATTTTTTTGTTAGTGGGGAAGAAGTTGTAATACCTAAAATTCCATAACATGTAAAATGACCAAAATGCCCCTGGGAATTTAAAACCTAAATAAAACATTTGTAAAGCACAAATAAAATCCCAAACTTCTAGCAATGAACAAGTTATGATCCCAAATAATTTTAACAACTTCATTTAACATTTATACAAGCCAAGAAAATTACCAAATTGCCCTTGGGCGCCTAATATAGAATTTAAATTCAAAGTTATGAATTAATAAAAAGGAAACTTAATGGAATTAAATGGAAATTAAGGGGAGATAATCATGCCATTAAATCATTTGACCAAAATCCCGAAATTTTGGTCTTTTATTCCTCTAAAACTCGTTCACTTCACAATTCACATAGCACACATATTTTTTTCTCTCAAAATTCCAATCCGATCAAACCCTAATACACAAAATAATTCTCTCTTCATCTATTCGAATTTTTGGAAGTGAAACACTATTTTTCCTGTGTTCTTAAGGGTCTCAAGAGTCCTAGAAAAATAATACTTCGAATTGTGGTGGCCGGATTCAATGGTTTTCGAAAATTCTTGTTTAATTCAACCCGAAAGGTAAAAATTCCATTTTTGATTCATTCGATCTTGGAAAATTCGTTTCTTATTTTTATTGTGTTCCTCACATTATATGTGACACGTGAAAATTGGTTTCATGATTTTTAGATCATTTTTGAAGCCGTGGTGAATTCTTGTTCGATTTACTCATACGCGTAAGGAAACAATTTGTACACCCTATCCACACGTTCAAATCTTGATTTGGTATTTTTCTCAGACCCTATTTATGTTATGAACACCAAATAAAATGTAAAAGTCGATCCATGCATGATCTAACAATTATTTGTGAATTAAATCTTAAAAACGTGTATAAACCCTAAATAATTCAATTCGAATTTTTGAGGCTTCATATTTATTTTATTTGGACTCCATATGATCATACTAATCTGGAAAAAATTATATTTCGAATTTTTAAGGCCTAAAATAATTATTCTTGATTTATTTAGTTTTACCAATTTTAAAGAAATTAAAAAGAATAAAAGAAAAATTTTGGGAAAATTATCAAACCGATCGAGCTAGGGTTTTGAGGTAATGAAACCTGGAAATTAACATGGTATAAGGATGATAGAATGATGGTATAATGATTTGGATTAATAGGGTTCGATTTAGACAAGATTTTATGTGTAACGATTTGGAAATAATAAGTTAAGGGTGTGTTTTGTAATTTCTAAAACTTGTGGGTCAGTTTTAAAACTTAATTTAGATCATGTACTTGCTGGGAAAAATATAAAAGGAAGGGGTCTAATGTCATTTTTGTATTTTAGAGGGTTAAAATGTTTTTAGGGTTTTATTATGGCTCGAATTATAAAATTATTAAATAGAGGGACTAAACTTGTAATTTCTGAAACTTGGGGCTGTTTTGAGTAATTTAATCTATTCAGGGGGTTATGTGTAAATTTGGTGATTTAATGGGTTAATATGTAATTATTAATAATATAAAGTTGAAATTGTAAAATAAGGGACTAAATATGTAACTTTGTAAACTAGAGGGACCTATTGTGTAAATTCTGTAAAATTGAGGATACATTTTTATAATATGATAAAATAAGTGACCATTGTGAAACTTTGATAAATTAAGGGTCTGAAGTGTAACTTTTGAAACTAAAGGGATATAAAGTGTAAATTATGAAACCTAAAGGACTAAAAGAGTAACTTGAGGAATCTAAAAGCTAAAATGGAAAGTTACTTAAAAAGGAAGGGTTTGTAATTCATGTCGTTACTCCTCTAGGTGTGAAGAGGGAGTAGTCTTGTGCTTTTGATCATCTTTCCAGTATTTTCCGTTATCAGCAATAAGGTACAGATATTCTGCCCTTCTCTAGTAAGGTGCCTTCGTCTCATTTTCTGATTTCTGGTTCATTTTTTTATGTTTCCTTGTTCCGTGAACTTTGCTTGTTTTCTTATAATGATTTGTCATGAACCTTACTATAAACCCTGACTTGAACTTTGAAATATTTTATATGAACCTTGCAACTTGAACCCTTGTTTGAACTCCTGTCCTGATCCTTTGTTCTAAACCATGTCTTGAACCCTGATATAAATCATGACCTGGACCACCTGACACCTGATACTTGAACCTAACACCTGATACTTGAACCTGACACCTGATACTTGAACCTGACACCTGATACTTGAACCTGACACCCGATACTTGAACCTGACACCTGATACATGATACTGATTCCTGATGCATGACACCTGACACATGATACATGATACCTGACCTTAACCCACAGTTTGATACTACGAGCCACTCACTAGGCATGAGGGTTTCATGTCCATGTCAGTCGATGCACCGATGGCATGACTCTAGGGTAGGAGAGTGATGACCTATCCCGTCCCTGTTATGATTATGATTTACGTAGAGGCAGATTCTGGCCACCTGGGGCGTATGGATGCATCCTAGACTTGACCTGACCTGACCTGTTACATGATATATTATTTATGGTGACTGATGGTGTGTGCGATACACGTCTTTCACACTCTGGGAGCTAGCTACTCCATTTCTGATTCCTGGGATTAGTGAGAGGAACATCTCTCTACATGGCGGTATGATTATGATTTCATGTTCATGTTTCTGGGCTCGTAGAGGATTACTGTTTTCCATGCACCTTATAGACTTATGACCTTTACCTTCCATTACTGACACCCTATGGTATGATACTGGACTTATCTCTGTACTGGGCTTGGTATGTTGGGCTTGTTGGGATCTTTTGATTACTTCACCATTACTCATGATACTATCCATGTTTCTTATATCTCTGCATAACCTTTATATTTCTTCTCATCTATTATCACATCATGTATGATTCCTTTCGTTTTCCCTATTTCATTATTATTGTTGTTACCGTTATATCTGTTCACTGAGCTCGTGTAGCTCAGCCGCGTTTCTTTTCCCGCGGCAGGTATTTAAGCTAGGAGCTGGGTTATGGATTTTGGGAAGAGTGTTCACGAGTGAAGTCTTGTTTCGTTGGTTTATTCTTCATTTGTATTACGTTTTGTATTTCATGTATTTTTCTGTCTTATGTTACATTGTATTTCCGCTGTTTATTTATGGATGTTATGTATGATCTGATGTGAAACCATGTACTTGTGACATCTTTACCCTTGTCGGGTCGGGGTGTTAAGTAATCAATTAATCATTCAATATGTCTATGTGTTGTTTGATTATATCTTGTTCTTGTCTTTTATTTAACATGCTAGGCTAGATTTATCTTGTGTTTGCTTAGATCTAATGAAACCTAACTATTGATTATTGGTTGTTGGTGTGTTATTAATTGTATTGGATGATTGTTTATCGATGTTAGGCTTAAGAAAACTGGCTAACCTCCTATACGGTAACTTGCTTGAACGTCTTAAGAAACATGAACCAATGCGTACTAAGGTTTTTATGGTTGTATTTAATGCATGAGCGAATTCTAGTGATCCCATGTTAGGAGCTTCTTAGCCGGCTCGACATAGGAGTGAAGTAGGAGCTTATAGAGTTGGGGAAGTACGTACGCCACCCCACGATTGGTATTAAGGAATACACCCGTCATCCACGCAATTAATACACACTAATCAACCGGTAAAAGATAGTTAGGGAGTAAGGAAATTTAAGTAAACACATTTCTCTCCATATAAGTTCCACAACCTTTTTATTTTCAGTTATTTTATTTTATTTGCAATTGTAGTTATTTGGGTTAGTTGACTAGCAACTAATTCCGCCCACTCCTTCAAACCCGAGATTTTACTTGCTTTTATAAAAATATAAAAAATACAAAAAGAATCTTCCCTCACCCTTAGACCTATTAGAGTAGTTTTTCAATCCTAACGACACTATTCCCCTAGAGAACGATCAATCCCCCGGTACTTGCCACTACACTATACTACATCGGTCAGGTACACTGCCTGGTGAGGATTGCAAGCCTCTTGAGATCCCTCGAGAGGTAAAACCTGTTGTAAGGTCGCAAAACCACGCATCATTGTTCTTATATTGCTTTTCTTGTTGGTTTGATCCGTGACAATCATAACCATCAACTTGTTACTTGCTTAAACAAACAAACGACACTTGAGTGCAACCAAGTCTCTTGGGACGACCTTGACTTACCAACCCCAATACTACCTATGACTAGGGTATACTTGCCCGAATGTGTTCCTAGTTAATTGGTAATTCTTGTTTATAAATTTAAAGCCTCGATGGAGCGCATCATGCTCCTAGATTTCAGATAGGTAATGCAGGTCAGTATGAAGGAAATCAGATGGGTCAGTATGCAGGGAATCAGATGGGTTAAGTTTTTGGAAATCAGAGGGGTCAGAATGTTGGGAATCAAAATATTGGTAATCAGATTGGAAATGTTGCTGTTCCAGTTGCTGTGAATTATGGAAATATGAGTCAGGGCAATCCAGTAAAGTGTTTCAACTGTCAGGGAGTCGGTCACATGGCAAGGAATTATCCCACCAAGCCGAAAAAGAAATATCCATTTTATCTGTAGAAAGCATTGCTGTTGGCACAGAAGGAAACGGCAGGGTTTCAGTTGAATGCAGAAGAGAATGATTTTATGGCCCTCATGGATGATATGGAAGATGTTGAAGATATTGATGCAAACTGCATTTTCATGGCAAATCTTCAGGAGGCTAAGTATGATACGGATTCTGAGACACCTCCTATGTATGACACCAATGCAGTCTCTGAGGTAACATGTCACAATAATGAAATATTTGATATGTCACCTCATGATGAACAACATCCTGCGACTCCATCACCCACTTATGATACATATATGGACACGCCAAGTTGTAGCAATATTAATTTGGCAAATCCAGATATGAATCCTAATGGAGGCTTCGAGTCACAGCATACTGAGAATGATGAGGAAACACGTGCATTATTTGAATCATTATTGAACAACTGTAGTATTGAAATTGAAAAAGTCAAAAAGGTCAATCGCGATGTTAAGGCCGCGAATGAAAAATTGACCGCTGAGCTTGAGAGATATAAGGTTAATGAAAAAGCTTTTGTATTTCATAAAACACAACTGTCAGAATTAGAAATTGGTTATCGAGATTCTATTTTAAGAGAAAAACATTTGCAAAATCAAATTTGACACACTCGATGTTAATTTGAACATGAAAATAAAAGCCTTAAACACAGAAATTTCAGACTTAACCAACCAACTTTCTAAACAAAAATCAACTTGTTCTGATCTTGAAAAAGAAAAGAAAGAGTTGAAAGCAAGATTTTCAAAATGTGAAAATGATCTTCTTGATGAAATCATTGAGAAACAAGAAACGATTAAAAAGTTGGAAGATTTGCTTGTAAAAATGGGTCACTCTGCACAAACAATTCATATGCTCATCAAAGACCCAAACCCGCTTTTACATACAATGAAAAAAATGGCTATCGGTTGTGAAAACCCTTATCATCTCAAGAAAGCTCAGAAAGAACAGAATGTGTTGTATAATGGTAATGTGATATTTGCTAAACATGATCCTCCCGAGGTTTGAGAGTCCGATGAAACGATTGAGCTTGCCGAAGAGAGTAGAATCAAAATGAGACTAATGAACCCAGAAATAAAACCAATAGATTATGAAAAACTTAACAAACTTTCTAGAGTACATCTTGTTCATCAACAAACACCAAAGGTTTTCAAAAAACCAGTTGTTTTTTCAAAACAAAAAGTTGTTTCAAAAAATCTTTCAAACATAGAACAAATGTCCTCTAGCAACCCTTTTAACATAAGTTAAGCTAGAAGATATTTGGATGATCTTAAAAAGGGAGTTGAAATGCTTCAAATTATTGTGGCATCCAAAACAAATATTAGCATCAACAACTGGCATTCAAGTTTTCATAATGAAATGAAAAAGGTGTTTGAAACAGAAATTACTACTCCACTAATTGCAATTCATGCGAGAGTACTTAATGTTGAAAATTCTCTTTTAAAAGAAACAGCCGACTTTGTCAAGGATGACAAATCCCTGGTGAAGGAAGCTAACGAAAACATTGAAAACATCAAAGTTTTGGAAAACCAAAATGATTCTCTCTTCGAAGCAGCTTTGTCAACTGATATTATGTCCATTATTTACCAAACGTATTCTGTTGAAGATGACGAAAGACTTCGAGCTGAGACTTCTGCAATTGTTTCAAAATATGAAAATGCTCTCATTAAACTTGAAAAAGAAAATGTATCATATTCTAAACAACTTGATCGAAAAAATGAGGAATGCAAGTATGACAAATTGTCGTATGAGCGTGCCTACAAAAACATGAAAGAGAAAATGATCTTTTGAGGTCTCGGCTGGAAAGTCAAAAAGGGAAGGGTAGAAAACTAAGTTTGCAAAACCATCGACTTCGGATAAACCGGTTGTTAAACCAAAAATGTCAATTTCTCAAATGGTTGCAATAGTTGATGTGAAAAATGATTTGACAAAAACAGTCACTCCAACACCCTTGCCCAAGTCTAATGCAAAAGAAAAAGGGAAAGCAGTTGTCGAAACATCAAATGTGATAGCACCTGGCCTTTATAGGATTAGTCCACTACTGCGTCTGCCTCTACATCTCAAACATATAGGGCGATAGACAAGAGCATTAAAGATAATCCAAAAGAGACTAGGACTGCTAAAACAAAGGACAACAAAATAAATCCTAATGTGTGTGCCTTACCTTCTACAGGAGTAGAAAGCACCTCTAAGAGCAGCAGACTACAGCCTAGGAGCAATACAAGGAACAATAGAGTCTCGCCTGTCTCTGAGAGTAGATGCAAGAATAAAAATGAAGAAGTAGAAGAACACCCTAGGAATTTATTGCTTTCGAATAAGAAACATATGTCATCTGGATGTTATGTTAAAAGTATTGATTCTAGTGCATGTAATGACTCTGTTTGTTTAATGTGCAAGAAATCTTTGTCTAAAAATGTCTGTGATGATAATGTTTCTAATAATGTGAATGTGAATGCAATGCCTGAACAGAAAGATGTTCCTCCAGGAACTAGTGCTAGGACTAGTTATGTTAAAAGACTAATTGCAGCATCTAGATCAACCACTAGTAGTATTTGCCTAGGAACTATCTTAAGTTGTGCGCATGGAAACCAACGGGTAGAGAATACATACTAGTAAATGGTAAATTAAAAAAGGTTCCAAAAGAACATGTAGAAACCTTCTATGAGTGTGAATCAAATGTTACCCTTAACCCCATGGAACCAAATGTTAAACGGTTTCCAAATGCAAAATCTTTGTTCTTGGCAGGTTATCGAAATATGTCTTTGGATCGTCGACTCGGGTTGCTCCAAGCACATGACCGGGAATCTTAAGCTGCTGATCAACTTTGTATGGAAGTTCATGGGAACTGTACGCTTTGGAAATGATCATGTAGCAGCAATTCTGGGTTATGGAGATCTTCAGTTTGGAAACTACTTAATCACTCGGGTTTACTACGTCGAAGGGTTGGGACACAATTTGTTTTCAGTCGGACAGTTTTTTGATACAGATTTAGAGGTTGCATTTAGGAGAAATACTTGCTTCGTTATAAATTTGGTTGGAGATGATCTCCTAACTGGGAATCGTGGCACCAATTTATATGCTATCGACATAAACCAAATGACCTCTTCATCACCAATTTGTCTCATGACAAGAGCATGCGAAATGTAGGGAATTAAATGTTCTGAAAATTATTATTGAGAATTATAGTTCACAAGGTTTGTACTGCTGAGAAGAATACACTAA
This sequence comes from Artemisia tridentata subsp. tridentata, assembly GCA_021014915.2. Lineage (NCBI taxonomy): Eukaryota > Viridiplantae > Streptophyta > Magnoliopsida > Asterales > Asteraceae > Artemisia > Artemisia tridentata. The sequence goes on along the minus strand of CP139501.1, from coordinate 195,238,224 downwards.
CAGTACTAACTGCTAGTGTATATCTGAAGACTACTCAAGTTATAACTAACAGTACTAACTGATAAGTTAGTACTGCTAGTACAAAGAAGGTACTGCTGGTTGAATACTGATGTTGGAGTGACTCATACTACTGCTGAAAAGATAAGTGTCGCGTATACTACTGCTGGATGGATAAGTATAAAAAGATATTTTGTGTATAAAAGTCAAGTATATACGGTAGATAATATCTTAAATAAGTGTTCAGTCAACAAGTTGTAATACACATAACATGTTGTATCTTAGTTACTGACACACTCAACATGCAAGTAGTTCGACAAGACTTATCAAAATTGTAAAGATCTCCTTTGTTGTATAAAAGGGAGATCTTAGCTTAGATGTTTATGTGACTAAGACAATGCTGAATATTGTGGTTGCTTATGTGCTTAAAATTAACAATCTAGTCAAACAAGTAAAGTCATAGAAACATAGAGATTCAAGGTTTTGTAACCCTAGTGATAGTGAAGATCACTCGTATTATTCTCAATAATATTGAATCGTTTGGTGTTATACTTTCTGTGTTCATTGTTCAATAACAAGCATCACTGTTCCATTTCCATAACCAATATCCTTCTAAGTGTGGTTAAGTAGATTCTACATACTTAATCATATTCACTTAAAGTATCATATAAACAAGTTATAAAGGATTAACATCCTACAAAGTGTATCAAACATCCTCTCAGTTGGTATCAGAGCTCAGGCTGATATCTTTGATTTAGAAGAAGAAGAAATGGACATGGAGTCTGTTCAGACGAATGTTGCTGCAAAGTTGCCTATGCTCAAGCAAAATGAGTTTGATATGTGGAGGCTAAGGATAGAGCAGTATTTCCAAGTGCAAGACTATACACTTTGGGAGATTATTGAAGAAGGAAACTCTTTCAAACCTACAACCACTACATCAACAGTTGAAGATAAGGTAGTGACGATTGTGAATACCAACCCAACAACTGCAGAAGAGAGAGTCAAGAAGAAGAATGACCTCAAGGCCAGAAGTATGCTGATGATGACCATTCCAAATGATCAACTTTTAAACTTCAGCAAGTTCAAAGATGCCATGTCATTATTTGAGGCCATTGTTGCAAGGTATGGTGGAAATGAAGCCACCATGAAGACCCATAAGACTTTTCTCAAGAAGAACTTTGAGAACTTCTCTTCAACAACAAATGAATCACTGGATCACATGTTTAACAAGCTTCAGAAGATTGTGTGCCAACTTGCTGTTCTTGGTGTAGAGATACCTCAAGAAGATTTAAACTCCAAGTTCTTAAGAAGTCTACCAGAAGAGTGGGCTATGCATGTGGTTGTCTGGAAAAACAAGCCAGATATTGATTCAATGAGTCTGAATGACTTGTACAACAACTTCAAAATTGTTGAACAAGATGTGAAGAAAGCTGGAAGTGCTAGTTCAAGCACTGGGAACATGGCATTTTGGTCATCTCCTAGTACCTCAAATCCAGTTGAAGATGTGAAGGTTTATATGGGAGTTGGTACTACTAGTTCATCAAGCAGTACTATTGGTATTATGGATGAGAAAACATGTTGTGCTTTTCTCACAAGCCAGAATGATGGGTCTATGCTTACTCATGAAGACCTCCAGGAAATCAATGATGATGATTTGGAGGAGATGGACCTAAAATGGCAAATTTCTCTTCTTAGCATGAGGGCTAAGAAATTCTATCAAAGGACAGGGAAGAGAATCACTATCAGCAGCAATGATACTGCTGGTTTTGACAAGTCAAAGATAGAATGCTGACAACTGCCACATAATGGGCACTTCTCAAGGGAATGTAGAAGACCAAGGCATCATGATGGCAAAAGCAAAGGTTTTGGAAGCAAGTCCAAAACAGGGGAGGTTACTGAGTCAAATTCAAAAGCTATGGTAGCTATTGATGGCTTAGGTTTTGATTGGAGTTTCATGGCAGATGAAGAAGAATCTTCTACTCAGATGGCACTCATGGCCTTCTCTGCTACTGAGGTACAAAATGATAAAGTTTGTTCTAATACTTGCACTACTCTTAAAGAACTAGAAACTTTAAGAAAACATTATGATGAACAAAGGTTAGAACTAAACAAAACTCATCAAGACTTAATAGATTATAAAGTAGGTTTAGCTATCCTAGAGAAGCAGATCATTCACTTTAAAGACAATGAATTTTCTTTTTCTGATGACAAAGCTCTTCTTAAACAAGACATATTTTTTAAAGATGCTGAAATTAGCTTTTTAAGAATTGAGTATGCTAGACTTAAAGAAGAAAAAGAAAACATTCAATTAAGTGTAGAAACATTAGAACATGCCTCTAAAGGTGTGAGCAAAATAATTGAATGTCAAGTGATCAACAAAGCCAAGTTTGGGTTAGGATATAAGAATGTCCCACCTCCTTACAGAGGAATCCCTGCACCCCCAGGGATAGACCTAGAGCACATAGGCTTGTCTGACCTTCAACAACCTACATTAGAATATGGTGTTAAGCCAAAAGAAGATATAGTTGTTGATGAACCTATAAAAGTAAGTGAAAGTGAAAGTAATACTTCACTTCATGAGGACAAGGTGTCCTCTGTTAGGAAATCAGATGGTCCAATCATTGAGGACTGGAAATCTGATGATGATGAAGAAGAACAGGTTATGTCTAAACCTGATGCTGTTAAGAAAAAAGGAACAAGTATTCCTAAGGTAGTCAAAAATGATACTGTTAGACCTAAAACAAATGTTAAACATGTTAGGCAACCAGTAAGATATTGTGAGCAATATAGAACCACAAACAAGCCCAGAGGTAACCAAAGGAATTGGAATGACCTCATGTCTCACCAACTAGGTGATGACTTTGACTTCTATAACTAAGCTTGTTTCGTTTGTGGAGATTTTGACCATCTTGCAGCCTTCTGCAACCTAAGGGTATCTGGGTATTCAAACCATAGGGTGAATTTAAAAAGGCATACACCTAAAAGTCACTCTAATTTTACTAGAACCACACCCAGAGCAGTTTCATTAAAGTCTGGCCAAAAACAAGTTTCTACTACTAGACAAGCAGTTAGTACAGCTAGACCATTTAAGACTATTTACCAAAAACCAGCAGTTCAAAATGCAAAAACAACTTTCATATATGCATCTAAAACTGCTCAGAAGCCTTTTCAAGCAAAAGCAGTGGTCCAAAAACAAATTTGGAAACTAAAGGCTACAACTGCAAAGCCAGCAGTTTCTACTGCTAGGCAAACAGTTCATACTGCTGCTAGGGAAATGAGGGCTAATGCTGTTAAGGCCTCAGCATGTTGGATTTGGAGACCTCTTAAATCCAATTGTGCATCAACTGTTCTCAAAAGATTTAACTACATTGATGCACTGGAAAATCCAAGTCAGTAATGGCTTGGGTTCCCCAAGGAAACTAATTTCCTTATTTGTGTGCAGGGACTTTTCACAAGCAGATGATGAAGATCAAGGATATTCAGATATTGGGTGTTCAAGGCACATGACATGCAACTTGTCTTATCTTTCAGACTTTCAATCATTGGATGAAGGATATGTTACCTTTGGAGGGGGAATAGGAGGAAGAATTACTGGTAAAGGTACTCTTAAAACCGGTAAATTGGATTTTGAAGATGTGTACTATGTATAAGAGCTTAAGTATAACCTTTTTAGTGTCTTCAAAAATGTGTGACAAAAAGAACAAAGTTCTTTTACTGACACTGAATGTATTTTGCTTTCTTCTGATTTTAAGATGCCTGATGAAAGTCAAGTACTTCTTAGAATTCCAAGAAAGGGCAACATGTACAGTGTTGATATGAAGAAGATTGTTCCCAAAGAGGTACTTACTTGTCTTGTAGCAAAGGCCACATTAGATGAATCTATGAAATGGCATAGGAGGCTTGGTCACATTAATTTCAAAACCATAAATAAAATTGTCAAAGATGGTTTGGTAAGAGGATTGCCTCAGAAAAGATTTGAAAATGACCAAACATGCATTGCTTGTCTTAAAGGCAAACAACATAAAGCCACTTGTAAGCCCAAGATTTTTAACTCTATTGATCAATCATTGTTTATGCTTCATATGGACTTATTTGGACCTACAAATGTGAGTAGTATTATGCATAAAAGATATTGTCTTGTTGTTACTGATGACTATAGCAGATTTACATGGGTTTTCTTTTTAGGTTCTAAGGATGAGACTTCTAGCATTCTTAAAACATTTATTACAGAGATAGAAAACTTAGTAGACAAAAAGGTAAAAGTCATTAGATGTGATAATGGGACAGAGTTTAAGAATAGAGTTATGGATGATTTCTGCAAGGAAAAGGGTATTAGAAGAGAATTTAGTATTGCTAGAACTCCTCAGCAGAATGGAGTAGCTGAGAGGAGAAATAGGACACTTATAGAAGTTGCTAGAACCATGTTAGCTGACTCTAAGTTGCCTATCACTTTTTAGGCTGAAGCAGTTAATACTGCTTGCTATGTCCAGAACAGAGTTTTAGTAGTTAAGTCTCACAATAAGACATCATATGAGCTTTTTAAATGTAGAACTCCTGCAATAGGATTTCTTAGACCTTTTAGATGTCATGTGACAATTCTGAATACCTTAGACCATCTAGAAAAATTTGATGGTAAAGCAGATGAAGGATTCTTAGTTGGATATTCTCTTAATAGCAAAGCATTTAGAGTATACAACTCAAGAACTAGGAGAGTAGAGGAAAACCTGCATGTGGAATTTTTAGAGAACAAATCCAATGTAGCAGGTGAAGGTCCCAAATGGCTATTTGATCTTGAAACACTAAATCTATGAATTATGTGCCTATTGTTGCCAAAAATAATGATTTTTCAGGTTCTGAAGATGATGATGCAACAAATGAGGCAGGGTTAGGAAAAGAGACAGATCAAGATTATGTGATGATGCCAATATGGACAAGTGTGGATTCAACTTCAATAAATGATGAGCCTTCTTCTGATGAAGCTAAAGAGGGATTGAAGGTGAAAACAAGGAAGATGGAACTAAGGAACAAGATAATCCAGTTAACAGTTCTAAAGATGATAGTACTGCTGAGACAGAGCAAGCTACTGCTGGCAAAATGTTTCTACTGCTAGGCCAAATGTTTCTACTGCTGGCCCACCAGACTCAAATGAAGCAGATTTCTCAAAAAGATGAGGTGGATTTCAACAAACTCCCACCTGACTATCATGTTCCTTCTACACCACACACAAGGATTCACAAAGTCCACTCCCTGGACAATGTGATTGGTGATGTACAATCAGGAGTGAAGATAAGGAAGCAACTTATGTCTTCAGACCAACAAGGGCTTCTTGATGCTCTTTATGCATCAAAGCAGCATGAGTATGCAAAATCTTGCTTATTTGTATGTTTCCTCTCACAAGCAGAACCCAAAAATGTTCTTAAAGCCTTAGATGATTCAAGCTGGGTAGAAGCTATGCAAGAAGAGCTTCTCAAATTCAAGATTCAGAAGGTTTGGATGCTAGTTGATTTACCCAAAGATGTAAGGGTAATTGGTACTAAATGGGTTTTCGGATAAAAGAAGGGCATAGTGATAAGAAACAAGCTAGACTTGTAGCCCAAGGGTACACACAAGAGGAAGGGATAGACTATGAAGAGGTTTTTGCTCTAGTAGCAAGAATTGAAGCCATTAGACTATTTTTGGCTTATGCTTCATTCATGGGCTTCACAGTTTATCAAATGGATGTCAAGAGTGCTTTCTTATATGGTACTATTGAAGAGGAGGTTTATGTCTCACAACCTCCAGGTTTTATTGATCCAGAACATCCAGACAAGGTGTACAAGGTTGTCAAGGCTCTTTATGGCCTTCATAAGGCTCAAAGGGCATGGTATGAAAAACTGGCTTCCTACTTAATTGAAAATGTATTTCAAAGAGGCAAGATTGATCAGACATTATTCATCAAGAAGCACAAGAAGGATCTTTTGCTAGTTCAGGTGTATGTGGATGATATCATCTTTGGATCTACAAGGAAGGAGATGTGTTTAGAGTTTGAGAACTTATGCATGATAAGTTTCAGATGAGTTCCATAGGGGAACTTACATTCTTTTTGGGTCTGCAAGTTAAACAGTCAAGTGAAGGCATTTTTATCAGCCAGATAAATATGTTGCAGAGATTCTAAGTAAATTTCAATTTGCTGATTCAAAAGTAGCAAGCACACCAATGGACTCTGAGAAGCCATTTCTTAAAGATGTAGATGGAGACAATGTGGATGTACACACATACAGATCTATGATAGGCTCTTTGATGTATCTCACATCATCAAGACCTGATATCATGTTCTCTGTTTGTGCTTGTGCAAGATTTCAAGTAACTCCTAAGGTTTCTCACTTAACAGCTGTCAAGAGGATTTTTAGATATCCCAAGGGTCAACCTAGGTTGGGTCTATGGTATTCTAGGAATCACCTTTTGACTTGGTAGCATATTTAGATAGTGATTATGCAGGTGCAAGCTTGGACAGAAAGTCAACAACTGGAGGATGTCAATTCCTTGGATGTAGACTTATTTCATGGCAGTGTTTTAACTTTGGCTTCAAAATCAACTTCTTGACTATGGGTACAATTTCATGAACACTGTCATATATATTGATAATAGTAGTACAATTTGCATAATTAAAAATCCAGTGCAACACTCTAAAACAAAACACATTGAAATTAGACATCATTTTATTAGAGACTGCAATGAGAAAAAGTTGATTCATGTTGTTAAAATTGATTCTGATCAAAACTTTGCAGATCTTCTCACAAAAGCTTTTGATGTTGGAAGGTTTCAATACTTGGTAGCAAGTATTGGGATGTTTAATCCTCAATGATTTAAAACTCTGTGTTTTTGTACATAAAATTAAGTTTGTACAGCTAGCTTTGTAAATTGGTACTGTTATTGAAAAGTTTGTACTGCTAGTACAAATTTGGATTGTTTTGTTCACACTGTTAGTCATATAATTCTACTGCTATAAGACAAATGCTCTGCATTTTGTTTTCTTGGTTTTGGACTAACCATTTCAGGTATGAACATATGAGCACAAAGGAAGTTTCAAGTGAAATGTGTGAGCAGCAGAATGATCATACAAGTTACTGACATAATAGGTTCATGATGGACAGAGTTTGGGAATTCATTAACAAAGGTTTACACCTAAGTTAAGTGATTCTTTAAAACTTCTTTCTTGAAACCTAATTATGATGTTTCACATTGACTTGATGGCTCAGTTGGTCAGATAGTAACTGACTCAACTCACTTTCTATCATTTTATACTTTAATTAGTATAATGAGCAAGTCTAAGGACATCTGATAGAAAGAACAGCGAGCAAAAGTGAATCTAACACTTGTTTAGAGGCAACAATTGCCACGAGCTGGAAACCCTGTCAAGAAAGCCATTTGAATAGGTTTATCTGTACACACGCAGTTATTTATAACTGAAAACATTGATTCTCACACAACCAGAGGTTAATTTAAACCAAAATCTTGATTAAGTGTCTATTACACACTTAATCCCTTCAAAATGGTTGTAAGCAGTATGATTTTTCAATAATAAAATCAAGTTCATACTGCTAAGTCAAAAATTTCTTAAACATTTTGGATTCAGGATGGCTCAGAAACCTATCTAATGATGGATTATGGAGTCCATGCCCCATGATTCACCTCTCACAGGAGTTAACACTACCTGGAAGTGATAAGGGCAAATTGAAATTTAAGGAATTGATGGCTACATGTACAACATTATCTGAAAACATGTTCTAAATAGACTATGAACTCAAGAAATTTTAAAGAAAAAGTTTAGATGATGGTGAGAGATCTTCCAAACAGGGGAGGAAGATTGTGGTTGTGTATGCTCAGAATCAGGGGAGGAAGTTTAAATTGATCAAACAAGCAGAAAGATTGGGGATGAAGATTGCCCAAATTGATCAAGTTCAAAAAAAGACAAGAGCATACAAGATGATGATGGATGCTGGGAATAAGCTCTTTCATCTTTCTTCTTCATGTTCGAACATCTTTGACTTTAAATGATAGAGCTCTGTCTCAAGATCATGTTGAAAATTTGGACAAGATTCTGGAGTATTATATATATTCAGAAGGGATGAAGCAATACAAATAGAGAAAGTTCAAATGAAGAAAGTTCTTTCAGTTTCAATTTCAGTTCACTACGTTTGTTCATCACTTACATGGCTTACTGAGAGATGACTTAACTTCTTGGAGAACATCCAAGATACACAGCACCATTGCTTCTTATAATTCCTCCATGCAAGGAAATTGCACCATCTTTAAGACAATGCTTAGAGCATGAGCAAGGTACTGCTAAGTGTTAAAGATAAAGAAAATGGCATAAAGTGATTCACAGATGGCAGATGAGTTAGACAGAAAGGTATTTAATCTTGAAGAACAAAGGAAAATTCAGATCAAGAGTCTGACTATGTAGTGTTTGGAAGACTCTCACAATCCTCATTTAATTCAGAAGAAACTTGATGATTTAGGATAAATCACAAGTTTAGGGGAGGATTGTAGGGAATTAAATGTTCTGAAGATTAGTATTGAGAATTATATGTTCACAAGGTTTGTACTGCTGAGAAGAATACACTAACAGTACTAACTGCTAGTGTATATCTGAAGACTACTCAAGTTATAACTAACAGTACTAACTAATAAGTTAGTACCGCTAGTACATAGAAGGTACTGCTGGTTGAATACTGATGTTGGAGTGACTCATACTACTGCTGAAAAGATAAGTGTCGCATATACTACTACTAGATGGATAAGTATAAAAAGATATTTTGTGTATAAAATTCAAGTATATACGGTAGATAATATCTTAGATAAGTGTTCAGTCAACAAGTTGTAATACACAGAACGTGTTGTATCTTAGTTACTGACACACTCAACATGCAAGTAGTTCGACAAGACTTATCAAAATTGTAAAGATCTCCTTTGTTTTATAAAAGGGAGATCTTAGCTTAGATGTTTATGTGACTAAGACAGTGCTGAATATTGTGCTTGCTTATGTGCTTAAAATTAACAATCTAGTCAAACAAGTAAAGTCATAGAAACATAGAGATTCAAGGTTTTGTAACCCTAGTGATAGTGAAGATCACTCGTATTATTCTCAATAATATTGAATCGTTTGGTGTTATACTTTCTGTGTTCATTGTTCAATAACAAGCATCACTGTTCCATTTCCATAACCAATATCCTTCTAAGTGTGGTTAAGTAGATTCCACATACTTAATAATATTCACTCAAAGTATCATTTACACAAGTTAAAAAGGATTAACATCCTACAAAGTGTATCAAAGATCCTCTCACGAAACTAAGTCCTGGTTGTGGCATAGACGATTATCCCATCTCAACTTTGACACCATCAACAAGCTAGCCAAAGACAACATCTTCACCGGTCTCCCAAAGTTCAAATACACCAAGGATCACCTTTGTCCATCCTGCGAACAAGGAAAAAGCAAAAGGGCAACATATAAACCTAAAACCGTACCCGGTTCGGTCGATAAGTTATGCGCGTGATCTGTTGCACATGGACTTATGTGGCCCAATGAGAGTTGAAAGCATTAATGAGAAGAAGTATATTCTTGTATTCGTCGATGACTATTTAAGGTATACGTGGGTAAAGTTTATGAGGTCAAAAGATGAAGCACCAGGCATCATCATCACCTTTCTGAAGTGAATTCAAGTCCTAATTCAAGCTCCAGTAAGGATCGTAAGAACAGAAAATGGCACAGAATTTACCAATCAGGAGTTAAGAACTTACTTTGAAGATACTGGAATCACTCACCAGACATCAGTTGTTAGAACTCCACAGTAGAACGGGGTAGTTGAAAGAAGAAATAGAACTCTTGTGGAAGCTGCTCGCACGATGCTGATTTATTCTAGTGCACCGTCATTCTTATGGGCTGATGCTGTTGCCACTGCTTGTTTCACTCAGAACCGTTCCCTAATCCATCCAAGATTCAATAAAACCCCATATGAACTAGTCAACAACAGAAAAGCGGATATCTCTTACCTTCATGTATTTGGCGCTTCGTGTTATCCAACGAACGATAGAGAAGATCTGGGGAAGATGAAAGCTAAGGGTGATATTGGAATATTCATTGGTTATTCAGAAAACTCGAGGGCATTCAGGGTGTATAATAGAAGAACTAAGAGGATAATGGAGACGATGAATGTGAAGTTTGACAAGATTTCACAAATGGCTTCTGAGAGAATCGCTCTAGAACCCGCGCTTAACCTAATGGCTTCTAATCATACCAGATTAGGACCCGCACCAAACGTTAAGACTTCTGGACATATTAGTTCAGGACTCGTGCCACAAGGAGCTCAGTCAACTAACACTGAAAAACCTACAAATCAAGAACTGGAAAATTTCTTCGAGTTTATGTTTGGGATACTATAATGGAACTTCGACAAATGCATCTCAGCAACATTCCGCTGCACCCGCTCAAAACCATCAACCACCACCACTAACGCAAGATGCATCAACAACAATCGAAACTGACGCACCAATTCCCTCCACGTCATCAACATCTACTCCAGTAACTCCAATAGTTGAGATTGTTCTACCAAGAGTTGATGAGCAAAACCACAATACACCAATTCAAGAAGAACCACAACAAAACGGTGTTGTGTTAGAAGAAGAAGTGTTCGAAAACCCATTTGCAACAGATTCTACTGAATCATCTTCAAGGTTAGGTGAACCGTCTAACACACATTTGTTAAACCCAAGGTACCCTTCTATACTATAGTGGACAAAAGACCATCTAATAGAACAAGTAATTGGTGAATCTTCACGGCCAGTTCAGACAAGAAAACAACTCGCTACCAATCCCGATATGTGCATCTACTTCTGCTCAGTCAGTCTAAAAGAGCCAAAGAACATTCGGGAGGCAATGGCAGATAATGCATGGATTGAAGCGATGCAGGAAGAACTTCTCCAATACTAGTTACATGACACTTGGGAATTAGTTCCTAGACCAATTGACAAACTTGTCATTGATCTAAAGTGGTTATGGAAGAACAAAAAGGATGAAGAAATGACTGTCATTCGCAACAAAGCTCATCTAGTGGCTATGGGATTAAGACAGGAAAAAGGGATAGATTTCGAAGAGTCATTCGCGCAAGTAGCAAGAGTTAAGGCAGTCAGGATATTCTTAGCCTATGCAGCTCACAAAAACATCACAGTCTATCAGATGGACATCAAGACGGCTTTCTTGAATGGAACTCTGAAAGAAGAAGTGTATATGAGTCAGCCAGACGGATTCGTTGACAAATAACATCCAGACTACGTCTACAAGTTAAAGAAAGCCATTTATGGTTTAAAACAGGCTCTAAGGGCGTGGTATGACGACCTATCATATTTTCTGATCCAAAACAATTTCACCAAAGGAACAATTGATTCAACCTTGTTTACAAGAAAATATAAAGATGACATTTTGATTGTTCAGATTTATATGGGTGACATCATTTTTGGATCCACTAATCCGAAACATTCAAAACACTTTGAAAATCTCATGAAAAGGAAATTTGAAATGTCCATGATGCGGGAACTAAAATTCTTTCTTGGTTTACAAATACATCAATCCTTTCGTGTTATTTTTATAAATTAAGCTAAATATACAATTGAGATTTTGAAAAAACATGGTATGGAAAATTGTGACTCTGTTGGTACACCAATGGTTACTTCACCAAAAATAGGTGCTGATTTATTTGGAAAACCCATGGATCTGAAGAAATATCGGAGCATGATTGGTTCTCTCATGTATCTTACTGCTAGTCGACCCGATATTCATTTTGCTGTTTGCTTATTAGCACGGTTTCAGGCAAGGCCTACCGAACTTCACCTCCAAGAGGTCAAAGGATCTTTCGGTATCTACGAAGAACCATTAACATGGGACTTTGGTATCCGAAGGATCCCGAGTTTAAACTAATAGCATTTTTAGATGCGGACCATGCAGGTTGCCAAGTTACAGCAAAAAGTACATCCGATGGAGCACAATTTTTGGGTGAAAAACTAGTAGGCTGGTCATCAAGGAAACAAGATTGTACTGCACTATCAACCGCAGAAGCCGAGTATGTATCTCTATTTGCGTGTTGTGCCCAAGTTCTATGGATGAGGACACAACTCATAGATTATGGCTTTACTTTCGACCGCATACCTTTGTATTGTGATTCGAAAAGTGCCATAGCCATCTCGTGCAATCCAGTACAACACTCGAAGACCAAGCATATTAGAGTCCGCTATCACTTCATCAAGGAACACGTAGAAGAGGGTACTGTTGAATTATTTTTCTTGAAGACTGAATACCAACTCGCCGATCTATTTACTAAAGCCCTTCCAAAAGAAAGGTTTGACGATTTAGTTCGACGAATCGGCATGCGAAGCCTAACTCCCCAGGAGTTAGAAAGTCTTCTCGAAACTTCTTAAAATTTATCTCAAAAAGCTTCGCTGTAAATATTTTTGAAAAACAAAATACAAAATTTGAAAAACCAACAAAAACCAAATATAAAAATAGAAAATTTTCAAAAATACAAAAACAATATAAAATAAAAAAACCAAAAATATTCTTCTCACGACATGTCTCTCATATAATCGATATTCTGTACGTATGTAGAAATGTCATTCAACCATGATACGGACATGTACAGATGCTTGAGCGAGAGTTCATTTAAATTTTTTCTAAAACATGTCGTTTCTCAAAAAGTTTCTTCACTATGGCTTTCGTATACTTCAGTACGAAACCCGAGCTACATTGATGACTTCTGATTATTTCAGATTAGGACTCGTAATGTTGATGGAAAAATAAAGAATCCTTGAGCACATGATCAAGATTTTTCAAAAAGATTTTCCAAAAATCTTTCTCAAAATTCTGTGCTCAAGATAACTCCCTCCAAAACCCTTAAAAATTGATTTATGCTTTATTTAAGGGGGAGTATAAAAAATGAAAAACAAAAATGTTCCAAATTCATGCTAAAAATGATCCGTTTATCTCTCCAAAAGCTTTATTTTAATCAAGTTGATAAAAAAAAATATCACGAAATGCTATTTTTGAGGGGGAGAAGACGTGATTAAAATGTGATAAAAAATGTTTAAAGATCGTGGATTGAATCTTAAAAGAGCTCGACTCAGACTTAACCCTCGAATTGACGAAAACTAAATGTCAGTAATCGAAAAGACTTGTCCGGGACGGGTAATAATTTCAAGCTGGTTATCCAGTGATGTAAACGTGCCTGGCAAAGGACTTGTCTGAGTAGAATGTACCAATTCGAGAGATTATCTTTGAATATGACCGGGAAAACTAGTGATGTAAACGTGTCTCGCAAAGGTCATATAAACTGAAAATCAATCATTTCAAATGTGCAAACTCTACCCAATATGTGCAATCTTATCTTAAAATGCATAAGAACATGTGAAGGGGGAGTATTTCAGAAAATGCAAAACTCTCGAAGTGTTAACCAAAATGTGTTTTATTCATAAACACTTTGAGAGATTTTCACAAAAAAGGTTTTATGGCAAGTGATCAATAAATCTAGGATAATCATGGAGTAATAAGGTGATTATGGTTAGGTTTATGTCCTATGATCCGCCAGAGCCAGAGGGATCTACTCAAGGACAATTCCAATAGAGTATAATTATAAGTCCTTAGGAAAGATTGAAAAAAGGAGTAAATGAGAAAGGGAAAGAAGGGGTTGAAGAATGAAAAAGAAAAGTTTAATGAAAGTGTGAAAAGAAATAGCCCTCCATGAAAACTTAGGGCAGAAACCTGGTCAATACATCTGCTATCGGTTATCACAAAGTTGATACTGATATTGAAGACAAGACGTCATGGACCTAGTGACGCGCAACACCACCCCTCCTAGCCACTTAGATATCTCTTAAAAGATATTTGTTTTATTTCTCACGGAGAACACTGCATAATCTATCAGCCTCTGATGCGTGGGCTTTGCAACCTTACAACAGGTTTTACCTCTCGAGGGATCTCAAGAGGCTTACAACCCCACCAGGCAGTGTACCTGACCGATGTAGTATAGTGTAGTGGTAAGTACGGGGGATTGATCGTTCTCCACAGGGAATAGTGTTCGTTAGGTGTGAAAGGCTACTCTAATTAGGTCTAAGGGTTGAGGAAGATTCTTTTTTGTATTTTTATATTTTATGGTAAGCAAGTAAAATCTCGGGTTTTGAAGGAGTGGGCGGAATTAGTTGCTAGTCAACTAACCCAAATTACTACAAATGCAAATAAAATAAAATAACAAAAATGAAAAGTGGTGAGAAACTTATGTGTAGAGAAATGTGTTTACTTAGATTTCCTTACTCCCTAACTATCTTTTACCGGTTAATTAGTGTGTATTAGTCGCGTGGATGACGGGTGTATTCCTTAATACCATTCGTGGGGTGGCGTACTTACTTCCCCAAACTCTACAAGCTCCTACTTCACTCCTATGTCGAGCCGGCTAGGAAGCTCCTAACATGGGATCACTAGAATTCGCTTATGCATTAAATACAACCATAAAAACCTTTAGTACGCGTTTGGTTCATGTTTCTTAAGACGTTCAAGCAAGTTACCGAATAGGAAGTTAGCCAGTTTTCTTAAGCCTAACATAGATAAACAATCATCCAATACAACTAATAACACACTAACAACCAATAATCAATAGCTAGGTTTCATTAGATCTAAGCAAAACAAGATAAAATTAGCCTAACATGTTAAACAAAAGACAAGCATAAGATAGAATCAAACAACACATAGACATATTGAATGATTAATTGATAACTTATCTTTCAATGAAACATGGAAGATCTCAAGGCAAAAAGCCCTGAAAAAGTAGCTAAAATCGTCTTAGGGTTTTATCCCAAAATTCCACACACTAAGCTCTCCCTTAATGACAAAAAATTAGAAAACTATATATAGACTTTGACATCTGACGGCGTCACCTTATGCATTGTGACGCCGTCACCTCGCCGCTTTTAGGGTTCCTGGATGACCATCTTGACGCCGTCCCTCTTTAGCTCTTCAAAAATCCATTCTGGCTTATCAAGGCTTGACGCCGTCGGATCATGAACGTGACGCCGTCCCCTTATGATTTAAGCCGTGACGCCCTTGATTTAGTTAAAGCGTGACGCCGTCAGAATTCTCATGCAAACTCACTGGCCCGTCATGAGTAAATTTCACATCCAACTTTTCTTGCCAAGGCATGACGCCGTCCCATGTTAATTGTGACGCCGTCAAGAGTAACTTTTAGCCGATTCTTGAGACTTTGCCGTTTTCTTCACTTTAATGCTCCAAAAACGTCCAAAATGCCTCCTTTTCCAGATTTCTCCTCAAAAGTACCTAAAATGACAAAAGGAACGATTTAGGGCAATATTTGATCAAATAAATACGATTTCGGGCTTAAATGACCCCTTAAAAGCGGTACACTTTTCGCCTCATCAAATACCCTTACACTTGAGATTTGCTTGTCCTCAAGCAAATGCGCTTTTATTCCAATCAAAATACAAGTTAGGGGTCATTTAATGCAAACATAAAAGTAATTACAACAAATAATCGTTCCACTTCAATCATAATAAGCACGGAGATTACATACTAGCACCTCACAAGTAGTGTTTAGATACTCACATCTCTCAAGTGTCATCAAAATAAATCTCATAAATGAAAACGGATAATATCTCTCACTACCTGTCATAGCAAATAGATTACCATAGGCTTGGGAAAGGATCGAAAACCTCCTCCACTAGGCGTAAGCACCAAAGATAAACTATCAAAGAGGGCTTTTAAATGGGTTATAACGTTAGGTGTAGGGAAAAGGAAAACACGGTTTTGTTGGATAAAGGATATTTTACTGGTGGCGAGTTAAAGATCTTGATCAATTACATGTACTATACAATGTTGCTAAGCCAAGACTAGACTCGATCTTAAGCTAATGAAAGAAAATAACAAAACATAAACATAAAATAAACATAAAATGAAACGGGATGGTAGTCCGTATGTTTTTTCTATTTTTCTTTTTTTTTTTTTATTTTTTTTTTTATTTATTTTTTTTTTTTTTTTTTTTTTTTTTTCTCATTTTTTTTTGTATTTTTCTTGATTTTTTTTTTTTTTTTTTTTTTTTTTTTTTTTTTTTTTTTTTTTTTTTGCATACACTTTTACCCTACCATCCAAAATAATACATCATAGGGGCGTTGCATCCCCTTACACTTGAACTTTTACATAACTTTACAAATAACTATTCTAATGACTCGAATTAAGATAATTGAAAAACTTGGAGTACTTTTAAAACATTTAGCACATATGGGGGTAATAAATGATGTTCTTCCCCATTACTCCATTACACTAGTACTTTACCCATGAGTCCCAATCGTCCCAAAACAATATGTACAAGGATATGACTCGACTTAGCAACCATGTAATCAACTAGATAATTAACTTGGGTTTAAACAAATGCTGTCACAATAATGCACTAAAAATGAGTGCATACAAGGTAGGCTAAGGCGATTTGGGTGTACATTTAAGTGGGGTGTAACAAATTCTTCCTTTAAGTAAAATGCTTAAAGGTCGAAACGAAAAGATAGGCTCTGAGGGGTGTACTAGGGGTATCGTGTACTAAAAATGAGTACAACGCAAAGGGTGTGGGAGAATTACTTGACCAATGTAGCCAATGTAATTATAACAAAAACACAGGTGTAAAACATGGGTTAATCCTAATGCCTCTTATCATGTAGTAAATCTAACTACACGAATGTAGTCTCACTTGTGGCCTCGGAATGGTCCTAACACAAGTTCTAGAATCTAAGTGCTACCGGTACACACATCATAGCATAAATGCTTTTCCTACCAATTCTAGGGGCGAACCTCACATATTTGGGGGTGGAAAATTTTTTTAGTGGTACAGTTTTTGTGCTAGTCATATAACTCCTATCCATGAGACGCTCATTAAGATCAAAGTTTCACTCCTATATGTTGTAAAAAATTTTAAATTTGGCACTAAAATTACCTTAACAAGTATTTCTCTCAATTTTATTACACATCTACCATCAAACAAACAAAAATCAAGCGCAATTGTATTCTCTAAAATCGTACTTTTACCCTCCCCTTACACTTAAGATGAACATTGTCCCCAATGTTCAAATAACAAGATGTAAAAGTAAAAGGTAAAAGAATGAAATCAAATACTCCCCTGATTCGCTCGTTGGATAATGAAATTACACGGTTAAATCTTCCTCCAAAGAGAATGTTGAAGCTCCATGACTAATGCATCGCCATAAGCTTGATTCAAAACATTTCCTTGTCCAAAATAACCTGTTGAACCTGAGAAAACAAACACGAAAACCTGCATAACATCGGCGGGATAAAATCTATATATAAGGATATAATGCTTGTGGAATGATAACTTTGCAGATTCCTGGAGATTATAAGTTGGAGATTTTAATAAAAACTTTTTATGAAAACAAAATTTTCAAAAATTTCTGGAAATTAAATCTGACGCCGTCAGGTTATAACCCCTGACGCCGTCAGAAATGACCTGACAAAAATTCTCATTTTAAGTTTCCGGAAAATTTCTGGAAAAACCTTTACCTTACTTCCTGGAAATCCTGCAAAACATCATTATGACTCGATACAAGCATTTGACTCAAACAAACACGAATATGTATGTTAATTTATTATTATTACGATTCATGTTAATTTGTGTTCTAATAAACCGATTTAGATTTCCCTTACACTTATCTTTTGCAAAATACCTTTATATGTAGTTAAGACGAAGTTAAAAACAGCATAAAGCATTTTCACAAATTGCTTTTGAACATGAATCAATAATGATAAAAATTAAACACACATACGGAAACAAATAAAAACAAACAAACAAATAAATAAACACACAAAGCAAATAAAACAAATAAAGCTTGGGTTGCCTCCCAAGAAGCGCTTGTTTTTGTTCGAGTCATGAGCCTGACTCTACCCTTATTTAATGGATAAAGGAGAGGTTTTCCCTACACTTAGGATTAAGTGCGGGTGATAGTAGCGATACACACCAGCTCGGTAGGAGTATGCCACGTGAGGAAAGAGTGGTGGATGAATTATATGCTCAAAGGGGTGTGCTCCTTTCATTATAACCTTGCCTAGTTCACTTTGGTCAATGGGTGATTTTGAGTTTCCTCCTAAAAAGGGATCATCTTCTATCAACTTCGAGAGACTCCTAGTTGGGAATCCATCATGACCTAATAAACCCGGTTTAAACCCATAATGTTTCTTATGATCAATCATGAATGGGTGATGTAAGTATGTAAGGTTATGGTTCACTCCTATGTTAGCTTCCTCTCTACAAGGCTTAGAGTCTACTACCTTCAACATAAAACTACCCGGACTATATGGTTTGATGGGTGGGTCGGGTCCTAATTTAATTCCTAAGTTCACATCTAAGGATGGAAGATTAGGTAATGGTTTTGGTTTAGGCTCCGGTTCATCAAAACTAGGAACTTCCATAGAACTAAAAGAAAGGTTGTGATCACTAAAAGCATTCAAACCTATTTCTTCTAGTTGTGTTTGGTCCAAGGGCTCTACCTCTATTGGGGTTCCTATAGTCTCCTCAACTTCTTCCGGGTAAGTCACGGGTGGTGTGTGTGCCTCAAATGATGGTAGGACTTGTGGGGTACTTGGTGGGCTTATGTTACTTACCTCATCATTCCTTATGTCAAGATCACCTATATCTTCATCATGTGTTTTAGTAGGATCTAACCCTAACATTTTCCCAAGTATCTCAAGTGCTTCTCTAGGCATCTTAACTTCTATATCCGAATCATAAGGATCATCCTCAATATTATGACTGCTATATTCAAATTTCCCAAAAGATTCATCATGTGTTTCTTGAGATTCATCATCATCGATCATAAAACCTAGGTCTTTTTGATCAATGTGATCATGTTCGGCTAAATCCTCCATCACATCAAGGTCACCTATGTGTTTGTTTTGTACTATGGCATTACATGACAACCACTTAGGTATCTCAACACTAACATATTCATCCCCAAACAAACTTGTTTCATGATCCTTGAAATTTGTGGTCAATTGACTTGTACTAAAGTTTGTTGGGTTGTCTACTATATAATAATATTGGGCACACTCTTCAATAGCTTCCCATGCTTTCTCAGCACTTAATTCCCTAATATCCCTGCCGGCAATATGGTAAATGTCCCTTTGGGCATGTCGGTCGACATGATTGTAAAAGATTTGAGTTAGGGACCAAAAATCGAAGTTATGATGAGGGACTTTTTGGAGTAAATATTTAAAACGAGTCCATGCATCATAGAGAGGTTCATTTTTATGTTGTTTAAACATCAAGATGTCATATGGAGTGGGTGAATTACGTGGCTGGTAGTATGGTGGATTCGCGTTCTCCATAATGGTGAACGGAAGAGTCAATGAAAATTACGAACAAACACACAAAGAAATAAGATAGACTAAAGAAAACCTAGAAAAATAAAATAAAAATCTCACTAGAAAGGAATCTAGTGAGTAGACCTAATAAAATAAAAATCCAACCTAAACAATAACTATTCCCCGGCAGCGGCGCCAAAAACTTGATGCGTGGGCTTTGCAACCTTACAACAGGTTTTACCTCTCGAGGGATCTCAAGAGGCTTACAACCCCACCAGGCAGTGTACCTGACCGATGTAGTATAGTGTAGTGGTAAGTACGGGGGATTGATCGTTCTCCACAGGGAATAGTGTTCGTTAGGTGTGAAAGGCTACTCTAATTAGGTCTAAGGGTTGAGGAAGATTCTTTTTTGTATTTTTATATTTTATGGTAAGCAAGTAAAATCTCGGGTTTTGAAGGAGTGGGCGGAATTAGTTGCTAGTCAACTAACCCAAATTACTACAAATGCAAATAAAATAAAATAACAAAAATGAAAAGTGGTGAGAAACTTATGTGTAGAGAAATGTGTTTACTTAGATTTCCTTACTCCCTAACTATCTTTTACCGGTTAATTAGTGTGTATTAGTCGCGTGGATGACGGGTGTATTCCTTAATACCATTCGTGGGGTGGCGTACTTACTTCCCCAAACTCTACAAGCTCCTACTTCACTCCTATGTCGAGCCGGCTAGGAAGCTCCTAACATGGGATCACTAGAATTCGCTTATGCATTAAATACAACCATAAAAACCTTTAGTACGCGTTTGGTTCATGTTTCTTAAGACGTTCAAGCAAGTTACCGAATAGGAAGTTAGCCAGTTTTCTTAAGCCTAACATAGATAAACAATCATCCAATACAACTAATAACACACTAACAACCAATAATCAATAGCTAGGTTTCATTAGATCTAAGCAAACACAAGATAAAATTAGCCTAACATGTTAAACAAAAGACAAGCATAAGATAGAATCAAACAACACATAGACATATTGAATGATTAATTGATAACTTATCTTTCAATGAAACATGGAAGATCTCAAGGCAAAAAGCCCTGAAAAAGTAGCTAAAATCGTCTTAGGGTTTTATCCCAAAATTCCACACACTAAGCTCTCCCTTAATGACAAAAAATTAGAAAACTATATATAGACTTTGACATCTGACGGCGTCACCTTATGCATTGTGACGCCGTCACCTCGCCGCTTTTAGGGTTCCCGGATGACCATCTTGACGCCGTCCCTCTTTAGCTCTTCAAAAATCCATTCTGGCTTATCAAGGCTTGACGCCGTCGGATCATGAACGTGACGCCGTCCCCTTATGATTTAAGCCGTGACGCCCTTGATTTAGTTAAAGCGTGACGCCGTCAGAATTCTCATGCAAACTCACTGGCCCGTCATGAGTAAATTTCACATCCAACTTTTCTTGCCAAGGCATGACGCCGTCCCATGTTAATTGTGACGCCGTCAAGAGTAACTTTTAGCCGATTCTTGAGACTTTGCCGTTTTCTTCACTTTAATGCTCCAAAAACGTCCAAAATGCCTCCTTTTCCAGATTTCTCCTCAAAAGTACCTAAAATGACAAAAGGAACGATTTAGGGCAATATTTGATCAAATAAATACGATTTCGGGCTTAAATGACCCCTTAAAAGCGGTACACTTTTCGCCTCATCAGCCTCTCACTCCGAGATGTGTTGATATTGAAAAGGTGGCAATCTGCTCCATGCCTCCGACTGCTAAAACCAAAACACACAATTGAGTCTAGAGCCATGAGATTCATCAAAAAATATCTTAGGAACACTTCCATTGTAATACACCTGTGTTCACCAAAAAGGACACACGGTGTACAAGAGTCTTAATGAGATCCATGGATCTTGCCTAATATCATGATGGTTACGTACTTTAAACGGTCTACAGTCTTGAAGTGATACTCCGGTATACTTCAGAGGCTCACAACGTCCCTGGTGAAGATTAGAGAAAGTTTTCACACTATGCTGTTAACAATCTCGAAATCTTACCTGTAAGAGCTGGACTATTTATTGCTAACTGTTTTATGCAGGTACTGAGGAAAGTCCATCAACCATCATCACATGTCACAACAACCAAATCTCCACATACTCATACTTATGAAGATCATCCTCAACAAAGCTCGAAGTAAAAAAGTTCAAGACACAAAGATCAAGTTAAAAACAAAGTGTAAAGACAATATCAAGAAGCTAATCAAGATGTCAAGAACAAGTTCATGTATCAAATGAGGAAGACATAAGTATGAAATTCAGAAGAAGTATGAGTATGATGGAAGAAACGTCGATGCAAACGTATAGAAGATGTTGATCAAAGTCAAGAAGAACCAAGAGACGATTATGTTGATGCAAATAATGTTCTAAAAACGTTATTTCTATCTTTCGATAACTTCATGTTTTGAGGATGACAAAATGTGAAAACACGTTACGTTAAAATTAACGTAAACAAGTTTTTAATCAGAAAATCCCGTTTCTACACAAATCACTCTAGAACAAATTTACAACTTGACTAATGATCAAAGAAGTGAATTTGTGATTATGACTTCACATTTTTATGTGACAAAACATTTCTTTCAAAAATACACTTTACAAATTATTTTTGAACAATTAAGAAATATTTTAATGGAAAAATAAGTTTAAAATGCATAACAGCTATTTTCCCCCCCAAAATCAGCTCCAAACTTCCCGAAATAAGTTTTCACCAGAAAAGACAAAAAGAGGAGCATTCTTGTATGACACGGCTCCACGGTTCCACTAAATTTAGTGGAGCCGTGTGTGATTTAGTGTAGCCGTCCCTTTATAACGGCCTGATTTTTTCTGCCTATAAATACCAGCCTACTTCACAGATTTTGGGCATCCTTTCTCACACAAAACTTTCTGAGTTTAATACTCTCTTCACATCCTCTCTTCTTGATCATTTAGTTAGGTTTTCTTTTGTTCAAGAGTGATCCAATCATCCAACTTAGAGATCCTCTTCATTCCTCTTCATTTGTAAGAGAAGAACTCAAGGTATCCAAGAAGATACAAGAGTTGTAGTAGTAGTTAAGATACTTGTAACATTTGTTACACACTTGTTGTATCATAGCATACATCAAGATCATTTTTCTTTTGTGAGAGTGTGAGTGAAGATCATTGAGATCTTATAGAGATATTGAATATCTCTTGAAGCCATTGGGCTTGTGTGATTGATCAAGAAGATCAAGGTTAGATAGGTTAGAGTGAGTTGAGAGAGTTGATCATTTTGATCTTGTGAGATCTTGGAGATCTCTTGAGTCTTTTGTGTTGAGTGTGTGAGGTTGAAAGGATCGGGTAGATCGTGGTAGATTGGTGCTAGCTAAGATTAGAACTCGACATCTAACTTAGTGTTGAAAAACAAGTTAAGCAACGTATACGTTTTTCTCCGCCTGAAGGGAGGTTGTTGACATAGTGCTTGAAACACTCGAGTGTGGTACTCGGGGAGTGGAGTAGGGTGAAGAAGAGCTTCGTAGCCAAACCACTATAAATCCTTTTGTCCCAGTTTGATCTTTTCATCTCTTCTCTTTACTTTCAATACTTATAATTAGTTAGTTTAGTGTGTAGTTCATATTGGTCTTGATTGATTGCACATAAGATTTGAATCAAGTTTGTTCAATAAGTAAATTTTTTTGAGACAACTTAAAAACCAGTAAAACTATTCAACCCCCCCTTCTAGTTTTCCACAATAGATTCCGACAAATATCTAGAAGGGCAATCTATGCAAAGACCACCACTTTTTGAAACCGATTGTTTTATCTATTGGAAAACAAGATTCGAAACGTATGTGAAATCAAAAGACATTGATCTTTGGCATGTTATTACCGAGGGTGACTTTCAACCGATTTAAATGAATCCGAAAACTAAAAAGGATGAAATATTTTCTTATGATAAACAAAGTGATGAACTTAAAAGAAAAATAGCCAAAAATAATGAGGCTAAAATGATGATTTACAATGCTTTTCCTAAAAAGGAGTTTGAAAGAATTTTCATGTGTAATAAGGCAAAAGATATTTGGAAAACTTTGTTAGTCACTCACCAAGGTATTAACCAAGTCAAAGAGAACAAGATAGATCTTCTTGTTCAACAATATGAACAATTTTCCATTTCGGAAGATGAATTGATAGATAATGCTTTTGCTTGATTTAATACTATTATCACTAGTCTTAAAGCTCTGGATGAAGGTTACTCTAGCAAGAATTATGTTAGAAAGTTTCTTAGGGCTCTACATCCTAAATGGAGAGCAAAGGTCACCGCCATTGAAGAGTCAAAGGACTTGGCGACATTGTCACTCAATGAACTAATAGGAAACTTGAAAGTTCACGAGATGATAATCAAGAAGGACTCCGATATAGTCAAAGGCAAAAGTGAGAGAGTTAGATCTCTAGCATTGAAAGCCAAGAAGGAGTCTAGTGATGAGGAATGTTCGAGTTCCGATAGTGAAGATGAAGAGTATGCACTAGCCGTTAGAAACTTTAGAAAGTTCTTTAGGAGGAAAGGTAGATTTCCTAGACAACCTCGCGATGAAAAGAGGTCATTCCAAAAGAACCGAGATGAAAGGAAAGGGACAAGTGATAGGAAATGCTTTAGATGCGGAGATCCTAATCATCTCATAGGAGAATGTCCCAAACCACCGAAAACCAACAACCAAAGAGCTTTCATAGGAGGCTCTTGGAGTGATAGCGGTGAAGAAGAAGAGAAGAAGCCCAACGATGAAACATGCCTAATGGCTCAAGCTTCTAATGAGGTACATTCTGACTCTTCTTATTATAGTGATGATAATTCGTCAATAGATGACAAAAGATTACATGACGAATATAATAAACTATGAGAGGTAAGTTCTAAAATTTTAGGTAGAAACAAAACACTAAAATTAAAATTGCATAAACTTGAATTGCAAGTGTTTGAACTTAGGGATCAAGTCAAAAGACTGGAGAATAACAAAGAAGTAGACGTAGAATGTAGGTCATGCATAAGTCTTTAAAAAGAAAATGAGAAACTCAAAGAAAATGCTTTGAGAATCATTAAGTTCGAAGAAGGAACAAAAGCACTTAATGATATGCTTGAAAACATTAGGTATAATGAACATGACCGTGTGGGTTTAGGATATGACCCAAATCAGGCTTCAACAAGTAGTGCTAAACAAGTAAAATTTACAAAGCCTGAAGTGTCTGAGTCTGAAGGTGACGGCACCACTAAAGGTATAGACGGCACCACTAAAATTAGTGGTACCGTGGTACCGTCTGGTGCTGAAGTCAGATCAGGGTCAATTTTGAAAAATAAATTAAGTCCTAAACCAAGTCACATAGTTGTAAATGGTACTAAAGTACCTATTGCTAGCATAGAGGAAGTCAAAAGCTTTTACAAACCCTTGTCAACTCCCGGAATTAGATTTGTAAAGCCCGACACTAGATCAAAGACTCCTCCACCTAGAAAAAAAATTTCTCTCAAACCTCGGTCAAGAACTCCTCTACCGGGAGGTAACTTTAGAAGACAAAGTTATCCAAGTAACTTCCTCGAAACTTGGAATAACCTTCAATCACAAAGTTACTTACCATGGGAAATGTGTCCTCCATTCTCACATCCTAAACAAATGCAACAAATGAGTAGGATGTTTAACACTAACAACTTTGGACTCATGAGATATTAGGGACTAGATGTTTGAACTTCTGTTTTGCTAGATAAACATGGTTGTAAATAAACTTGAAGTCCAAAAAATGGAGTATGATTGTGATTGCACTAATCTTGTGTCGCAATGTCAAGTCTTGTCTAATCTTGCTTAGCTCTCAACAAAGGTAGTCTAGTATTCTAGTTTTAAGGACAACACCTCAGGCTAAGGTACGCTTTCTTAAAACACCCTTTGTTAGTAGAAATGCTAAGCATGTAGTGTTATTAGAATCTAACATAGTAGGCACTATCACAAAGAAACAAAATTCACATTTCATCATGTCTCAAATATTTGTCAAAGACAATTATGGCATACTCAACTTGTCTAGAAATGTACAATGATCGCTCTAAGATCATGAGTAACAAGTTTGAGATGAGCATGATGAGTGAATCAAGTTTCTTACCTAGCCCTCGCACTATATCACTTAAAGATAGCATCTTTTTAAGTATACTAATACACACACATACACACACACACACACACACACACACACACAACATATATATATATATATATATATATATATATATATATAATATATATATATATATATATATATATATATATATATATATATAGATACTTAGCCTAGAAAAATCTTAATCAATACTAACGCCCATGTTCGCGGAGACGAATCTCACAAGAGACGATGAAGGTGAGTACGCGGATAGTACTAGGTTAGGGGCATGATAGGTAATTTAGATTACCTAACGGCAAGTAGGCCCGACATCATGTCTAGTGCCTGGCTTTGTGCCCGCTTGTAAGAAGGATCCCAAAACTTCTTAACTTAAAGCGTTTGATGTATCGTCTGATGCATTAATGGCACTATACACTTGAGATTATGATATCTCAAGGAGATTGGTGTAGAAACTGTTGTCTATACCAACTTTGATAATGTGGGAGATAATGTGGATTGATAAAGAAAGAGTGATGTTTGTTCCCTCATAGGTTGTTGTCAAACATCTTGGTTCTCCAAGAAACAAACCACTCTTCTATCTCCACTACCGAAGCCAAATACGTAAGCGCCGGAAAGGCATGACAACAAGCACTATGGATGAGACAAGCTCTAATCAAATGAGATGTCCATCTCAACAACACTCCTGTGAAGAGTGACAGCTGAGGTGCAAATAGACTTGACCGAGAACCCTGTGGATTGCTCATGTACGAAGCTTATCGAAGTACGTCATCTCCTCCATCGCGATGATGTCAAAAGAGAAATATTTTCTTGGAAAAGTTTTCCTTAAAGGAAAACATCGTCGATATCGTAACCAATACGTTCTTCACACCCTTCTTATGACTATTTGAATATTTCTTCAGAAATATTAAAGTCATCTCTCATATCTCATCTCATGACTTTCTAAATATTTCACTGGAAATATTGAAGTCATTTCTCACGTCTCATCTTATGACTCTTTAAGTCATCCTTCTCATCCCACTCATAACTATTTCAATATTTCACTGGAAATATTAAAGTCATCCCTTACGTCCTATCTCGTAACTCGCTCAATATTTCACCAGAAATATTAAGTCACTCCTCTCATCCGTCTTATAAAAAGTAAAGTAAAGTAACTACCAATACCGTCTTCCACGGGTTATGGGTCCCAATACCGTCGAAGACGGTGTATGGGGGAGGTTGAGACGTAGACAGCCTTACCCCTACCTAAGGTAGAGAGGCTGCTTCCTTCTTATGACCACTCAAATATTTCACTTGAAATATTTAAGTCATTCCTTACGTCTCGCTTCGTGACTTTTTAAGTCATCTCTCTCGTTCATCTCATGACTTTTAAATATTTCACTAGAAATATCAAGTCATTCCTTATGTCTCGTCTGATGACTGCTAAATATTTCACTGAAAATATTAAGTCATTCCTTACGCCTCATCTCATGACCGTTGAGTATTTCACTGGAAATATCAAGTCGTTCCTTACATCTCATCTCATGACTGATAAATATTTCACTGGAAATATTAAGTCATTCCTTATGCCTCACCTCATGACTGTTGAGCATTTCACTGGAAATGTTAAGTTATTCCTTAAATCTCGTCTCATGACTTCTAGATATTTCACGTGAAATATGAAAGTCAATCCTCACTTTCCTCCAATAACCACTTTTGTATTTCCCCGAAAATACCAAGGTTATCTCTTGTCATTACGCTTAGTCGTCCATGTTAGAAGAGTTTATTAGGTATAAACTCTTTCCTCGCATCAAAAAGTCTTACTAAATAAGTAAGATTAATCAGTCAAGAGTCAAAACAGAACAAAAATGCGTCTCAGACACAGACGGCTCCACTAAAGTGGCACGACACCACTAAACATTAGTGGTACCGTGTATCTGATGTAGCCCATTTTTCTTTCCCTTTTCCCTCTGCACACTCATTCAAACAAAATACTCACTTCCACTTTACTGCCAAAACCGAACCCAACACCAAAATCCAATTACACTCTTGCTAATCAAGATCGAGGCATTGCAATCAAATAATCCTAATCACTACAACACAAATTGTAAGTCAATTATCTTTTATTTCTTTTCAATTTGAGTCTAGGGTTTGTTATTATGCATAAAATCGAATTGGGAGTTTTCAATTTTTGTTGAACTTTTATGAAATTAGGACTAGGATTAGACAATGTAGTACTTACATGATTCCCTAAACCTAGGATTTTTATAAACCCACTCATATTGCATAACCTAGTCTGAATTTAACCATTTAATCGGATTAAGATTAATTATTTGCAGTGGAATCATGTCTAGGATGATTAATATTGGATTAGGAATGATTAACATTGAGGCTTTTCAATTTTAAGACTTTTGGCGCCAAGTTGAGGCATTTGCCAAACACCCCAATTCCATCATTTTCGAAAAAGTTCACGTATCTAGGATCATGAAACCGTTTTCGTGCATTGTTGATGCAAATTAAAAACGTTTTTGTATGCACACATTATCTCACAAATATTGATCGAATTAGATATTTAGAATGTAGTATTTGACATATTTGATTGAGCAAAAGTGAAACTAGGAGCGTTTGGGTAATCTCATTAGTTTTGTTTTAGATTCAAGATTACCGCACCTCCACATTGTTTGCATTTAGGCACACACTCACTAAGAATGTGATCATTAAAATGCAACAAGTTAACATATACAAAATTATATTTTTGTAGGTGACAATGCCTCGTATGGATTATCAAGATACCAAACCTTACATTCCCATTCTATTAGATGATCCAAATATCCCCGATGAGCAAAAAGCTTATCTTGCTAAAGTCCAACATCGATACATACACGAAGGTCGTGTAGTCGATGCGCTCTTTGTTCTCTTGGATAACATCTAAAGTTGCTTCCCACAATCCAATTTGATTGTTTATACAAAATAAACGATCAAATTTGTCCTCGTTTCGTTCTTGAGTTTTAGAGTCGTGTCCGTACTTTCAATGACCTTGAAGGTAATGTCTTCCTTGATTTTTGGATTCAAAACCAAAACATCATATTGTCCATCACCGAGCTTGGTGACATTCTCGGTGTTCCTTCGTATGGTCAGTGTGCATACACTGAAGACCATTCCATAGAGTCACTTCACTACAATCTTGAAAGTGAAGGAGCCTATCGTACCGAAATCCCCAACCTTGAAACCATAAAACTCCACATCCAACCTCCTCGAGTCGCCAACACGCACCACAAGCGTGATGGTTCCATTGTCTATCTTGATCCCAACCGAATCTACCTCAAAGAACTCCTTCCCGACCACAGAAGTTGGGAACTTCTTCTATGTGAGAACGTGTTGAGCCTTGAGGGCAACCGGGATCACGTTCCGGCGAGTCTCGCCCACATGCTTTATTGTCTTAGTATCGAGGAGCCATACAACCTTGCATACTACATGGCCAAAAGGATGGCCAACATCCATAGTCGTTCCGATAAGCTCATGCCATACGGTATGTTGCTTACTCGTCTTTTCAAGTGGGTTATGGAAAATTTCCCACATCTTAATAGTGTTGACTATGTCCTAGTCAATCCCGTCATGAAACCCCTTGGTGGACCACAACGTCACACAAAGCAACGTAAGGACAAAGGGTCCAAACGTGGTCGTAAATCCACTTCCGATGCTACTTTCTCGTCTTCCTCCTTCGATCATGGATCGTCATCCTAACCTATGGATGAGGATGATGATGAGGTGAACGAAGAAGGAATGTCTCACCCTCATACTCCCTCTCCCGACACATACTTTCATAACCTTAATATGTCATCGTTCATACAAACATCTGACCTTCCATTTAGTCAAACCAACTTAACTTCCGTGATGAGAAGGCAAACAACGATGTTCAACCGACAAGTGTCGATGCATGAGCAAACAATGGGGAGGGGTTCAAGTCCATTAGCAAGGCAATCAAAGGGCTCGGGAACAAGATAAAGAAGTTGGGGAAGAGAAGAGATTAGATAGGATTAACTTAAGTAGTATTACTAACTTAAGTATTATTAAGATATAATTAATGGGGTCATGGCAATGTCCATCTAACATAAACAAGTTTGAATTATCTTAACATTTCTTGCTTGAAATTGGTTACTTTAACAATTAAATCAATCTTTATGTTTTATTACCTTTGTGAGCTTTGTCTAGTTCATAAATTTTCTTTTATTTTATTGCATGCACTAGATGATAAAATTGCCTAGAATGATGCATGCTTAATAGTTGCCTAAACAATAGATAATCACATGATATTGTTTGTTGCTAGTTGAGACTAGTGTTAGGAAAACAAGGTGACCAATCTTTAGTGAATTGAGGCTTTTTGATTTGCTGCAAATAGTCCACCGAGAATTACCCATTTAGGCAACCTAGAACCTGCAGAACTGGAAAAAAAGTCAACTACAGGCTACGGCTCCACTAAATAGGACACGTCACCACTAAATTTAGTGGTACCGTTGCCCTGGGAAGACGAATTTAACTGTTCTCTTCCACTTTTTGACCCTCTTTTCCTGGAATTCTGCAAACACAAACTGATTCCAATACACCCATATCCCCAAATCCACCATCCTATCCATCCTTGCATGTTTTGATTTGGCTATATAAGCTCATATCATGCATTGCTCTTCCACCAACATTCCACACACACCATTCACTTATCATGTCTTCCACAATGGCTATCACTTCACACAAAGCTAAAAAGCCAAGATTTAACCTCAAACCAACCAATGAGACAATTCTTATTGATCAATGGATCAAAAATGTACACACCCCACAAGCCTCAACCAAATCAACTTCCTCAATCTCTACACCTCTAGCCCCATCAAAGGGCAACTCAATTAGGCCAACCACATCATCATCATCCTCCACCTTTAGGATTACCACATCCTTACATCCACCAAGTCCACCACAACCTTTAGCTCTCACACTAACCCTATCATCATCAACCCCCTTTGAACTTGGCACTAACACATCATCTTCATCACTATCACCATCACCACAACCACTAATGGGTCATCCCATTCTTTATCCCCTACAACCACATACCCTAAGTTGTCCTTGTTGTCACCACAACCAACACCTCATCATGTGCCTTAGAGATGAGTTGAGCCTTCAATTCTCCTACCTTGAGCACCTCCTCACACCACCACAAGGACCCATCATACCACCTCCTCCACCACCAAGTAGCCCAACCAACTAAACATGGTTATGTTTAGTTTTTCAAATAAAAGCTTAGGACCCTTTTGGTATTTGAAGCAAATCTTGAAGTCTCTTATCACTAATGATGTTTATGTGCTTTCTTGTAGTTTATTTTGCTTCTATGATGTAGTCATACATATGTATGACATTTGTTTTATTTTTATGAATGAATGGGCTTTCATGTGGTTGTTTCTTGTTTATTTTTTTGGCTACTTAGCCATATTTTTGTGATTAGATATTTGTCATATGTGCTACATGTTAGAACTTGTATATTTTCTTTCTAACCTTGTTTTGTAGCACGAGTCATTGCTCGATTCCTTGGTGTCCTCCAAACGAGGGGGAGTATACATCAAGGGGGAGCCTTAGCAACCTTTTTGCTTCAACAAAAAGGGGGAGAAATGGGAGTAAACTCATTAAAAACTTGTTAAAACTAATTTTAACCTAAATTGAGTTTATGTTTTGTCATCATCAAAAAGGGGGAGATTGTTGATGCAAATAATGTTCTAAAAATGTTATTTCTATCTTTCGATAACTTCATGTTTTGAGGATGACAAAATGTGAAAACACGTTACGTTAAAATTAACGTAAACAAGTTTTTAATCGGAAGATCCCGTTTCTACACAAATCACTCTAGAACAAATTTACAACTTGACTAATGATCAAAGAAGTGAATTTGTGCTTAAGACTTCACATTTTTATGTGACAAAACATTTCTTCCAAAAATATACTTTACAAATAATTTTTGAATAATTAAGAAATGTTTTAATAGAAAAATAAGTTTAAAATACATAACAGTTATTTTTCCCCCCAAAATCAGCTCCAAACTTCCCCAAATAAGTTTTCACCAGAAAACACAAAAAGAGGAGCATTTTTGTCTGACACGGCCCCACGGTTCCACTAAATTTAGTGGAGCCGTGTGTGATTTAGTGGAGCCGTGTGTGATTTAGTGGAGCCGTCCCTTTATAACGGCCATATTTTTTCTGCCTATAAATAACAGCTCACTTCACAGATTTTGGGCATCCTTTCTCACACAAAAATTTCTGAGTTTAATACTCTCTTCACATCCTCTCTTCTTGATCATTTAGTTAGGTTTTCTTTTGTTCAAGAGTGATCCAATCATCAAACTTAGAGATCCTCTTCATTCCTCTTCATTTGCAAGATAAGAACTCAAGGTATCCAAGAGGATACAAGAGTTGTAGTAGTAGTTAGGATACTTGTAACATTTGTTACACACTTGTTGTATCATAGCATACATCAAGATCATTGTTCTTTTGTGAGAGTGTGAGTGAAGATCATTAAGA
This sequence comes from Artemisia tridentata subsp. tridentata, assembly GCA_021014915.2. Lineage (NCBI taxonomy): Eukaryota > Viridiplantae > Streptophyta > Magnoliopsida > Asterales > Asteraceae > Artemisia > Artemisia tridentata. The sequence goes on along the minus strand of CP139501.1, from coordinate 195,206,151 downwards.
TCTTATAGAGATATTGAATATCTCTTGAAGCCATTGGGCTTGTGTGATTGATCAAGAAGATCAAGGTTAGATAGATTAGAGTGAGTTGAGAGAGTTGATCATTGTGATCTTGTGAGATCTTGGAGATCTCTTGAGTCTTGTGTGTTGAGTGTGTGAGGTTGAAAGGATCGGGTAGATCGTGGTAGATTGGTGCTAGCTAAGATAAGCACTCGACATCTAGCTTAGTGTCGAAAAACAAGTTAAGCGATGTGTACGGTTTTCTCCGCCTAAAGGGAGGTTGTTGACATAGTGCTGGAAACTCTCGAGTGTGGTACTTGGGGAGTGGAGTAGGTCGAAGAAGAGCTTCGTAGCCAAACCACTATAAATCCTTTGTCCTGGTTTGATCTTTCCATCTCTTCTCTTTACTTTCATTACTTATAATTAGTTAGTATAGTGTGTAGTTCATATTGGTGTTGATTGATTGCACATAAGATTTGTAAGGAATTAAATATTCCATAGATTTGATGATAAAAAACAAGAAGAATGAAACATATAGAATACTGAATGATAGGCAAAATACATGGTACTGTCAGTTCAAGAAAGGTAACTCATAGTGTATTTTATGGTACTGCTGGTCCAAGAGCAAGGTACTGCTAGACCAACAAGGTACTGTTGATTCACAAGCAAGGTACTGCCAGTGCAAACTCAAAGGTACTGCTAGTTCAACATAAAGTTACTGCTAGTACAACAAGGTACTGCTAGTACAAAATGAGACTGCTGCTAGTGTAACAACCTGCTGCTAGTTCAAAAGAAGGTGCTGCTGAATCAATGAGTCACTCTGCTGCTACAAAGATAAGAACGAAGAAGATATTATTTTGTATGAGTCATGTTTATACAAATATAATATCTAGATATTTTATCAAGTCATCAAGTTGAACACTCAAGATACAAGTTGTATCTTATTGACTTGAGACATGTAAAAGCAAGTGGATGACTAAAGACTTATCAAGTTTGTAATGATCTCCTTATGTTATAAAAGGAAGATCATACCCCTTAGATAAAAGAGTGTCTTGGTTGTGATTGAAACAATCAACACCAAAGTGCTTCGTACTCTCAAATTACAACAACACAAAGTTGTGTTAAAATGTAAGAGCACTTAAAGAGTGTGTGTGGGAACGTTAGACATGGGGTCTAATGTTGTTTAGGTTTGTTTAGCCTCAAGGATCTTCGATCCCTGATTAGATAGTAATCGTGTTATATTGATCATGTAACATTGGGGCTTAGTTGGAATAAACAAACGGTGAAGTTTGACAAAACCTTGTTGTGATAGTATTGTATTCGTTCATTGAATATTCCGCCAATATTATCATTGTTCTTTAAACGTAGAAATCCTAGATCAAAGGCTTAACAGCCTAGAGCCTATAAGCGATCACGTAACTAGTTTTAGTACATGTAAGTAGCTCTAAAACGAGTTTCCACAGTTGGTATCAGAGCGGGGAGCTCTGGATCTAGGAAAAGAAAAGGTTTTAGCTAAAGAAAGAAGAAAAATTCAAATCTGGTTCGTATTTTCGTAACTCACTGCAGGGCTGTTTTCAAAAGGCGATAACTCCTTCGTTAACTGTTGGATCGGGCTAAAATTTTTGTTGAAGGTTCTTGGTATATCAAGGTAGATTCTCACTGGAGGGATCTTCAATCTGAGCCTTAGGTTGCAAGATATGCATCGTTGAAAACTGCTGCAGAAACAGTTGAGGTATGGTCGAATTTTTGGTTTTTCTTTCAAAATTCACACACAAAGGGGAAGAATCACACACAGAAGAGAGTTGGTTCTTAAAAGATAAAAAGGCTTGTTTATCAATTTATTATTGGTGAAAAAGGTCATTTGTTGCTTATTTGAAGTTGAGGTTAAATTCTTCAAAATTGTGTTTTGTCATATCTTTGGAAGAAAAGATAACTTGTTTGTGCTTCAATAATTATGGGGATGACTTGTTAAATCTAATTTTCATAGGTCTAATGGAGGATGGACGAAGACCTAGTTTACTATCACTTAAAGGAGTTACTTTGTAGTGCTCAGTGTCTCATTGAAGATGAGGATTTTATCAAGAGATTTCGATCTACTTATATGGTGTTAGTATAAGTTCAAAGTCAGTTTAGATCAAGATATAAGACACAAGATTGGTTTATTCAGCTTCATCAACAAGTTGGTAATGATTGGTTTTTCTTCATCATTCATAAAAGCCTACATAATTGAATATTTGAAATGGTTAACATATGGGTTTCAGGGGAAGCTTAAATGTTTAGATGTATAACCATTTATTGCATTTGTGCAACACCACAAGGGAAAGTTATTGATTCTTACTACTATTGATTAGTATTAGTTTGTAGTTGTAAAGATCATATTTGTAATATTCTCTATTTGTTGATAACAAAAAGGGGAAGAAACGTGGTGGATAGCATAGAATTAAGGGGAAGACAGTATAGTTTCATTCATGGTGAGATTTAGTTATCTCAATTTCTCTACTTCGTCTAGGGAAATTCGTATAAGAAAGTGTTTATTTTGTAATCATCAAATAGGGGAAGATTGTAAGGCATTAAATATTCCATAGATTTGATGATAAAAAACAAGAAGAATGAAACATATAGAATACTGAATGATAAGCAAAATACATGGTACTGTCAGTTCAAGAATGTCAGTTCAAGAAAGGTAACTGATAGTGTATTTTATGGTACTTGTAACGCCCCGTACCCGATTTGACTAAAATTTTAAAACTTTTGACGCGGAAACGCTTGACTTTACCGGACTCATACAAATTCTTCATTTACATATCCAAAATCTATCTCATTTAGCCCTTTAAAATACTTGCAAGGACATATACTTGAACACCTTTCAAAACATTTCATAACCAATTGTATAACACAACCAAACGACCTTTCAGACCAAGGATACGCCGTATCCTTTTTAGGGATACGCCGTATCTAAACCAATAGACCATGCGCCGTATCACCCTGAAGTGATACGCCGCATCACCCTAAACTTCAGATACGCCGCATCTGATATCTTAGATACGCCGCATCACCTTAACCTTTGATACATCGCATCTGATATCTTAGATACGCCGCATCGACCAACTAAGACAGAACATCAGCAGGAAAACCTGCATAAACACAACTTTTACCCACAAACCATTTTGACCAAAATACAACCCTATAACTTATGCCAAAAACACTCATTTTACATTCAAAACTATAACAAACCATAATACACGGCAATTGACCCGTTTGACTCCAAAATGGGTACAAATAGACACTAATCCAAACGCTCCTTTAAACATTCAATAGAAACACTTAAAACACATTGGACAACTCATTAGGCTCCCAAATCATTACCCGACTTTGACACACAATAAACGACTCATAAAAGAGACTCTCGGGGGCACAACCTTGACTCGAGCTCGGCGTCCTACCTAGCTCCTAATGCTCACTATCTTCCAACCGCTTCCAAATCCTTAAGCTACCATACATAGTCTTTCATTCCGCCGCACATGGACCTACAAAACATTAACAACTAAAGGGGTAAGCTTACGCTTAGTAAGTAACCCATCATAAAACATATATCATACATATACTTTCACATAAGCATCATAATCACATAAAAGCCACTAAGCTACTTCATACCTCCTACGTTACTCACAACTTCATAATACAAATGCATCCATTCATCACAACTATAACAACCACATACCTTAGCTAGTCCAAGTCCATCAAGCTATCTTACTCTCAATCAAAGTCTCTAGCCACCTAACTTCCAACTCATAACCATTCCAATCCAAATCTCCTATTCTTACACAATCAATAACACATATATGATAATACATACATAACACATGTTTTGAAGAGAGTTACTTACCTTCAATCCAAGCTAAGCTACTAACACAATCCCACCAACAACATCTTCTAGCCATCATCATCATCATAATCATCCTAAAACACATAATCATATATAACATATAACACATAATCATTAGCTATAATCATGGTTAATACAACCATAACTAACCTCTAATCATCATATAATCATCTATTGATTATATGATAGTCAATCCCATTATTTACTAACTTAAACCCATTATTAACTCATCACATAATCATCATTACCTCTTAATTATCTTAAGACACCATTTACCCTTTAATCCCAAGCTAGGGTTTACAAACCCTAGTTTCATAATTCATCAATTAAACTTTAATTAAACATCATAAACATCATACCTTATGAAAAAAAACAAGCTATAGGCTTAACCCTTGAATTATTACCACTAAACCCTCATCATCTCATCACCAATTGCTCCATCATCTTCCCTCTCTTCTCTCTATCTCGGCACCACAGAAACACAGAAGATAAATGTGGAAATGTCTAGAACCCAACACATATAAAATAGCTGAGAGGGCATTTCTGTCATTTCTGCTTATTTAAGGTCGATGCGCCGCATCTATATTTTAGATGCGCCGCATCTTATATACGCCGTATCTCCTTCTCCAATACGGCGCATGGACTATAACAAGTCAGTCCTACTTCCCATTTTACCATGCGCCGCATGTAGCTTTCTTGATGCGCCGCATCTAAGCCTCATCAGACATCCACCTAAAAGATTCAACCACATATCCTTAGTCAAACATACTTAGGCTCGGGTCAACTTCATCTAGGGTGGGGCCTATTTGTATTCCGGGAAACGGGTCTAACAATTCTACCCCCCTTATTTAGATTTCGTCCCCGAAATCTGTCGTTCTATTTCTAACCACACTTAGTCTCATAACACCTCTTATTCTTAGCCCCCTTAACTCTTGGTTCATTTAGTGCAACGATCTCTATGATCTTGCAACTCTAGATTTCTATACCATAATCTCAACGCGTAATCTACTAAAATCAACACTTATCATCACAACTTTCTAAGATTTCCCATAATGACTACTTAGATAAGTCTAACTTCATTACTATAACACGCCATCATCAATGCACTAGACATAATATAACATCATAATCCGGCCAATCTCCCATTCCACATATTATCAACATATATCAAACCAAAACCGGCAACTTGACTCAAAATATACAAGGTACTATACCAACGGCACCTTACAAAATTCTTTCTTACATATCACCTAAGCAATCTATCTTATCAAATCCTAAGAAAATTTACCCAATTTCTTATCAATTCAACACACAACTCATTCCAAGCGTTTATCTTAGGGCTCCGCATAAGACTTTAATGTTGTCATAAGTTTTATTCATATCTTTCTTTTCCTATAACGCCTAACACGTTTTACTTTTCATTTTCTCCATTCATTTTTCATGCTCACGTCATGTCGGCTACACATAAACCTGCTCATTCATTCATGTCATTTGATTGCCTTCTAAGGCTTATAGATATATTATAGGGATTAGCTTTGAAATGCCATACTTTAACATTATCACATGCCCAAATCCACATTACCCCTGCTTACTTTTATACCACACAACTCTCGCTTAGATTTTACATAATACAGGACTTACTTATTATCGCCAATCATCATCCTAGTCCGCCCTATTGCCGCACATCATTATTCCACTCACTTTATTCTCTACCCTCATTCTTGACTACTCGATACTTAAGAAACTCGTACTAGTTGACTTTACATGATCACACCCGGCTAATACGTTCACATTCCATTACTTTTATTCATCATATTTTGTACCACACCGCAAGGCACATTATGCCACCATTACAATTTCTCCATCCCATCAAGGTCCTTCTAAGTCTCATCTAAAAGCCATGGTCTAATTCTAACCCTCCTATCTTAATCCTTACAATTTCTACGAATTCTAAACTCTCGCTTTCTACTTCTCTAACCCTACTCGTGCCGTGTCGGCAACACATAGCCCACTCGTTTATAATTCCTCATTTACATGGAGAGGCGTCCCAGTCGATGTAAATCAAGATATATAAACTAGTGGTTATGTACTCCCGACATAACACGACTACTCCTAATTCCCAATCTAATTTTTATTATTTCATCTTCATTTTATACTTCATTTGATATTTAAATTCTTCCATTTTCTAGCTTGGATCCGCTTTACTTTAACATTTTCCCCGAAAGGACTTTCACACATGCCAAGGATGTAGGCAATCTTTGCCGGTGAAGGCAATGCATTTTCATCCCGAAGGATTCCTTAACATTCCTTTACTTGGTCATCCCGAGGGATACCACATTTAACATTCATCCCGAAAGATCATTACATTCATCACTTTACCACTTTCACATTTTAACATCGGATCCAAGCCATAAGCACCACACACACATTATTACATTCGTTTATTATAGTAATTACCGCTAATCGCCTTAGCAGTATTATGATAATTTTAGAATAACGTCTTTATCTCATACACACTCCTTACATTTTTAATCCGCTTTAGTTATTTCCACACCTTTACTTTACCTCTTGCATTTTTAGCCTTCATTAATCATTTTCACATTCTTACTTTACAGTTTAGTCCACTCGACTCATTTACATCTAGGCCTCTCACATTATACCAACCGAAACTCATGCATTCATTATGGTGATTACAGCGCCGCAATATAATAATTTCAAGACAACGTCTTTATTCTCACACATACTCCTCTCATTCTTTCTTACGTTTTTAATCCATCACATTTTTATTTCCATATTTTATCTCTCCTCTTTTAGTCTCACTCGCTTCCTTTACCTGTAAACCTTATATAGATCGTCAATTATAACACGCCCATTATTTATTAATGATTACAGCTAATCGCCTTAGCCGTAACATAATTATTTCATGGCAATACCTTAACCTCATACACGCCCTTCTCATTATGGCTATTAGTACTTAAGAAATTTCGCTCTATTTCATTCTTTCTTACATTCTTAGCTCGTTTCATTCTCATTCTCATACCTCATCTCCTTTCTTAATTTATTTATGTATTTAAGCGACATTATTCTTTCTTGCCATTTACACATATGCCCTTTATAGATTAATAACGTTAACACCTTCATTAGCGTTCCTTTTTCTTTTCACGCATTCTATTTACGTAAGTTCATTATGTTATCGCACAATGTATTATGTTATTGCTTGCACACTTGACTCGTTCTATTTGATCATTAGTGTTTAAACGTATTCTTTTTATCTTGTCATTATCTTACCCACACACCTTATTTCAATCCTGCAAATTTTACGTCATGTTAAGTATACCATGTACATTCGTAGCTTATCGCATTTAATTTCTGACACTCAAGCTTTTTCATTTAATTTCCGTCCATTACATATATGTCCCTATTTAATCGCAACTTCACCTTCACGCTTAACTCTTAAGTACTTTATATTACTGTTACCCCGTCTCTATACCAATTTAACTTTAGTCCTTAATCACTAAATTTAATGAGACCCTATGTGGGTCACAATTCAAGCCATCACTTCCTATCCACATTCTTTAACCCTCAAGTTATCAAGCATCTTAATATTAACTCGTTAGTTTCGTCTTATCTCTTCACACTATACGTTAGTACACCCAATATCATCACGGTCCATATTTAAAGTGTTGTTACTAAATCTTATTTGTTTTTCTTATGTCAACAACCCCCAACAATTAGCGTGGCAATTTCATCTTATTATTACACATTATGATTGAGTACACTTCTCGTCATCACAATTTATTATTTATGCGTTAACACTTTAAGTTACTTATTGATTCCATCCCTAATAACAGTTAGCATCCCTCTTCTTGTCTTGCTATGGCTATTCTTTTATCATACAAAATCTTGTGTTGTTTACCCTTACGTTGATCCACTTACTTACACATCTACAACCCAACTATAAACTCATTCTTATGTTCACCAACAATTCACCACGTGTCATCTTAATTTAGACAAGTTCTATATAATATTTGTCCATTATAGTTTACACATTCTATGTGTTCTTTTTAAACTTTTATCGACCACAACTAGGTCAACACACAATACGCATCCTAATGCATCTTAACTACTTCTAAGCCATCATGCTCTCAAGCACGCCACATAAAACTTAGTCCTATAATGACTTACCATAGACTTAATATCGCATAACGACAACACTTAACATCATATAAGCAATCATATCATAACCCTTAACACTTATCCAGCAAGTGTTAGAACATTTATAACATAATCAAAACATGAGGTCTATGGCATCACCTATCATAACGCGTAATCGATCTATGCCTAAGCATCAATATTCTAGCTATTTGCAAGCAATAGCCAACCTTATAACTAAGGCATCATAACCATCTAATTTACTTACTAGCCCGTCTTTAATACCACTTAGCATTGCTACTCAAAATTCATCACTATAGTTCTATCATACAATTCACATATCGCAATGCGATCCCTGTCACCAACCAAGGTGCACGACTAACTAATCATCTAAGTACCTCAAGTCCCCATGGACTTGTAACTTAAACACAACAACACTACTATAAGCATACATCACCTACTATCAATAGGCTCAACTAGCATCAACGTAATCCATCTAACACTTAGCAATTAAATTTCGCGCAACCAACACTTATGCCCAACGCTTCTAAGAATGGTTTAAGTCTAGGCAATCCTAAAGAAAACCTAATTCACTTAAACCGAAGCTCTGATACCAAGTTGTAACGCCCCGTACCCGATTTGACTAAAATTTTAAAACTTTTGACGCGGAAACGCTTGACTTTACCGGACTCATACAAATTCTTCATTTACATATCCAAAATCTATCTCATTTAGCCCTTTAAAATACTTGCAAGGACATATACTTGAACACCTTTCAAAACATTTCATAACCAATTGTATAACACAACCAAACGACCTTTCAGACCAAGGATACGCCGTATCCTTTTTAGGGATACGCCGTATCTAAACCAATAGACCATGCGCCGTATCACCCTGAAGTGATACGCCGCATCACCCTAAACTTCAGATACGCCGCATCTGATATCTTAGATACGCCGCATCACCTTAACCTTTGATACATCGCATCTGATATCTTAGATACGCCGCATCGACCAACTAAGACAGAACATCAGCAGGAAAACCTGCATAAACACAACTTTTACCCACAAACCATTTTGACCAAAATACAACCCTATAACTTATGCCAAAAACACTCATTTTACATTCAAAACTATAACAAACCATAATACACGGCAATTGACCCGTTTGACTCCAAAATGGGTACAAATAGACACTAATCCAAACGCTCCTTTAAACATTCAATAGAAACACTTAAAACACATTGGACAACTCATTAGGCTCCCAAATCATTACCCGACTTTGACACACAATAAACGACTCATAAAAGAGACTCTCGGGGGCACAACCTTGACTCGAGCTCGGCGTCCTACCTAGCTCCTAATGCTCACTATCTTCCAACCGCTTCCAAATCCTTAAGCTACCATACATAGTCTTTCATTCCGCCGCACATGGACCTACAAAACATTAACAACTAAAGGGGTAAGCTTACGCTTAGTAAGTAACCCATCATAAAACATATATCATACATATACTTTCACATAAGCATCATAATCACATAAAAGCCACTAAGCTACTTCATACCTCCTACGTTACTCACAACTTCATAATACAAATGCATCCATTCATCACAACTATAACAACCACATACCTTAGCTAGTCCAAGTCCATCAAGCTATCTTACTCTCAATCAAAGTCTCTAGCCACCTAACTTCCAACTCATAACCATTCCAATCCAAATCTCCTATTCTTACACAATCAATAACACATATATGATAATACATACATAACACATGTTTTGAAGAGAGTTACTTACCTTCAATCCAAGCTAAGCTACTAACACAATCCCACCAACAACATCTTCTAGCCATCATCATCATCATAATCATCCTAAAACACATAATCATATATAACATATAACACATAATCATTAGCTATAATCATGGTTAATACAACCATAACTAACCTCTAATCATCATATAATCATCTATTGATTATATGATAGTCAATCCCATTATTTACTAACTTAAACCCATTATTAACTCATCACATAATCATCATTACCTCTTAATTATCTTAAGACACCATTTACCCTTTAATCCCAAGCTAGGGTTTACAAACCCTAGTTTCATAATTCATCAATTAAACTTTAATTAAACATCATAAACATCATACCTTATGTAAAAAAAAACAAGCTATAGGCTTAACCCTTGAATTATTACCACTAAACCCTCATCATCTCATCACCAATTGCTCCATCATCTTCCCTCTCTTCTCTCTATCTCGGCACCACAGAAACACAGAAGATAAATGTGGAAATGTCTAGAACCCAACACATATAAAATAGCTGAGAGGGCATTTCTGTCATTTCTGCTTATTTAAGGTCGATGCGCCGCATCTATATTTTAGATGCGCCGCATCTTATATACGCCGTATCTCCTTCTCCAATACGGCGCATGGACTATAACAAGTCAGTCCTACTTCCCATTTTACCATGCGCCGCATGTAGCTTTCTTGATGCGCCGCATCTAAGCCTCATCAGACATCCACCTAAAAGATTCAACCACATATCCTTAGTCAAACATACTTAGGCTCGGGTCAACTTCATCTAGGGTGGGGCCTATTTGTATTCCGGGAAACGGGTCTAACAGTACTGCTGGTCCAAGAGCAAGGTACTGCTGATTCACAAGCATGGTACTGCCAGTGCAAACTCAAAGGTACTGCTAGTTCAACATAAAGGTACTGCTAGTAAAACAAGGTACTGCTAGTACAAAATGAGACTGCTGCTAGTGTAACAACCTGCTGCTAGTTCAAACGAAGGTGCTGCTGAATCAATGAGTCACTCTTCTGCTACAAAGATAAGAACGAAGAAGATATTATTTTGTATGAGTCATGTTTATACAAATATAATATCTAGATATTTTATCAAGTCATCAAGTTGAACACTCAAGATACAAGTTGTATCTTATTGACTTGACACACGTAAAAGCAAGTGGATAACTAAAGACTTATCAAGTTTGTAACGATCTCCTTATGTTATAAAAGGAAGATCATACCCCTTAGATAAAAGAGTGTCTTGGTTGTGATTGAAACAATCAACACCAAAGTGCTTCGTACTCTCAAATTACAACAACACAAAGTTGTGTTAAAATGTAAGAGCACTTAAAGAGTGTGTGTGTGGGAACGTTAGACATGGGGTCTAATGTTGTTTAGGTTTGTTTAGCCTCAAGGATCTTCGATCCCTGATTAGATAGTAATCGTGTTATATTGATCATGTAACATTGGGGCTTAGTTGGAATAAACAAACGGTGAAGTTTGACAAAACCTTGTTGTGATAGTATTGTAATCGTTCATTGAATATTCCGCCAATATTATCATTGTTCTTTAAACATAGAAATCCTAGATTAAAGGCTTAACAGCCTAGAGCCTATAAACGATCACGTAACTTGGTTTAGTACATGTAAGAAAGTCAAAAACGAGTTTCCACAGTTGTTGGGAATTAAATATTCTGAAGTTAGAGTATCTAAGATAAAGGTACTGCTAGTTCAAAGTCAAGGTACTGCTAGAACAAAAAGGTACGGCTAGTACAAGATCAAGGAAGGTACTGCTGGTTCAAGTTCAAAGGAACGACTAGTTCAAAATGGTACTGCTGATCAGTGAGTCATTCTGCTGCTGAGTGGATAAGATTGAAAAGATATTTATTGTATTTTGGTCAACAATATACGGTAGATAATATCTTACCCCATGTGCTTAGTTAACAAGTTGTGTACATAGATACATGTTGTATCTTATGTACTGACACTCTAAAGGATAAGTTAACAAAGTAAGTTGGCTAAGACTTAAACAATATGTAAAGATCTCTTGGACTATAAAAGAGATCTTAGTCAAGTGATATTTAGTGTAGTTGTCAAGTGTCCATGCATATGTGTTATTGTAAGAACTCATATAATTGTTAGATAAGAACAAACACAAATATATCACAAGTTAGAAAAACTTAAGATTCAAGGTTGTAACCCTAGTGATATTTCAAGATCACTCGTATTATTATCATTAATAATATTGAATCGTTTGGTGATAATCTTCATGTGTTCATTGCTAACTAACAAACATAACAATTCCATTTCCATAACATGCACAACCTTCTAAGTTTGGTTGAGTGAATTCCGCGCACTTAATCATTTTAACACAACATATCATACACACAAAGTCACAAGGTTTAACCACCTTAACCGTGTGTCCAGGATCCTAGCAAGTGTATCAGAGCACAGGCTGATATAGTTGTTTTTAGAAGAAACAAGAAATGGATGTACAAGATGTTCAAACCAATGTTGCTGCAAAGTTGCCCATGATCAAACCAAATGAGTTTGAGTTATGGAGGATGAGAGTTGAGCAATATTTTATGGTTCAAGATTATGCTCTTTGGGACATAATTCAGTATGGTGATTCCTTCACTTTAGGCTATTCAGATGTTCTTGTTGAAGGGAAAACAGTTAGAAAAAGAAATACTGGACCAGTTTCAAATGAAGAAAAGATACAGAAGAGAAATGATCAGAAAGCAAGAAACTTGTTGCTTATGACCATTCCTGGTGAGCAGATGCTATCTTTTAGCAAATATCTTGATCGTAATGAAACTACCAAAAAGACACAGAAGACATTACTAAAGCAACAATTTGAAAACTTTACTGCTTTTAGTAATGAGTCTCTTGATAAGCTATTTTCAAGACTACACAAGCTTGTAAGTCAGTTAGCTGTGTTGGGTGTTGAGACAGAGAAGGAAGATCTCAACATGAAGTTCTTGAAAAGTCTACCTGATGAATTCCATACTCATGTTATTGTCTGGATGAACAAACCAGAAATTGAAACAATGAAACTTAATGATTTGTTCAACAACTTTAAAATTGTTGAACAAAGTCTAAAGAGAGGTGGAAATTATGGTACTAGTTCTGGGAATGCTGCACTCTTATCAGTTCCTAGTGTTAGTCATTCAGAAGAGGTAGATGAAGTTGAAAGTGTTTCTAATGCTACTTATGGTGGTCCTTCTACTAGTTTACAAAAGGATGTTGCTGGACTTGGAGATCCAACATTTTATGCCTTTATAACCAGTCAATCTAGTGGTTCTCCTCTAAATCATGAAGACCTTGAGCAGGTAGATGGTGATGATTTGAAAAGAAGGATATTAAGTGGAAAGTTGCTTTACTTAGCATGAGGGCTAAGAAGTTTTGGCAGAAAACTGGAAAGCAAATTACCATAAATGGTAATGATACTGCTGGGTTCGATAAGAAGAAAGTGGAATGTTTTAACTGTCATAGGTTGGGACACTTTGCTAAAGAATGTAGAAGCCCAAGGAAGCAGGATAATAGGAACACATGGTATAAGCAAGAGAGGAATAAGGAAGTACTGGTGGAAGAGCCAAAGGCTATGCTGGCTATTGATGGTATTGGATATGATTGGAGCTCTATGGCTATTGAAGAGGATGCACCACCAAATGCTGCTCTTATGGCCAATGAATTTGCTCTAATGGCTTCTTCTGATTCAGAGGTAGATACCATTCCTACTTGTACTAATTCATGTCCTAATCTTAAAAATTATGAAGACATTAAAAAGAGATTTGATGCTTTTAGAGAAGAGTTAATTGATGCCCTTCATAGTTTAGCTAATCATAAGAGGTGTGTAGGAGTTTTAGAAAAACAAATACAACATTTTAAAAAGAATGAATCTACGTTTACTGATGACTTTAATGCTTTAAAAAGAGGAATAACATTTAGAGATGAATTACTTAATGATCAAAGTAGACGTTTATCTGAAGTCAAAAATGAAAAAGAAAATGTTAAGGTTACTATAGATACTTTAGCACATGCCTCAGAAGGAATGAATAAAATTTGGGAAGCTCAGGTAATTGATAAAGCTAATTTAGGTGTAGGTTACAAAACTGTCCCTCCACCATATAGAGGTGTTCCTTCACCTCCAGGTGTTGACCTAGCACATACAGGTTTAGCTGAGTTTCAAGAACCAATCATGGAATATGGTTCTAAGGCTAGTAAGAGTCTTAAGGTAGAAAAGATAAGTAAAAGTTTAGATAAAACTTTACTTTATGAGGACAAGGTGTCCTTTGCTAAGAAAGGAGAAACTATAGTTGTTGAAGATTGTACAACTTATAGTGATGATGAAGAAGATCAGGTTATGTCTAAACCTGTAGTGGTTAAGAAAGTAGGAACAAAGGTTCCTAAGATAGTCAATCACAACACTAACAGGCCTAAGAACAATGTTAAACATGTTAGGCAATCAGTTAGATATTGTGAACAATATAGAACTACTAACAAGCCCAAAGGCAACCAAAGGAATTGGAATGGCCTTAAGTCTCACCAACTAGGTGATGACTTTGCTTTTTATAACAAAGCTTGTTATACATGTGGTAGTTTTGACCATCTTGCAGCTTTCTGCAACCAATGGGTATCTGGGTATGAAAACAATAGGGTGAACTACAAAAGGCAAACTCCTAAAACTCACTTTCACTCTAACACTCATAGAACAAAGCCCAGAACAGTCTCAAACAAGTCTGGACCAAAAGGTCCTGCTAGACCAAAAGGTCCTGCTAGCACAGACAAAAAGGTACTGCCAGTACAAATAGAAGGTACGGGTAGAACAAAAGGTACGGTTAGACCATTGATGACTGTTAACCCAAATCCAACAGCTAAGGATGCAAAAACAACTTTCAAACATGCATCTACAACTGTTCTAAGGCCCATTCAAACAAAGGCAGTGGTCCATAAACAAATTTGGAGACCAAATAGTTCAACTACAAAGTTAGCAGACTCTGCTGCTAAGCATGTGGTTCACTCTGCTGCTAAGGGAAAAAGGGCAAATGTGTTAAGGCCTCAGCATGTTGGATTCTAAAATCCAATGTTGCATCAACTGTTCTCAAAAGATTTAACTTCATTGATGCAAGAGGCAGATCCAAGTCAGTAATGGCTTGGATCCCCAAAAGAAACTAACACTCTTATTTATGTGCAGGAACATTCAAGTGATAACCAAGAGGATCAAGGATACTCAGATAGTGGTTGTTCAAGGCACATGACAGGCAACATGTCCTATCTCTCAGATTTTGAAGCTTTCAATGGAGGATATGTTACCTTTGGAGGGGGTGTTCGTGGCAAAATTTCTGGTAAAGGTACAATCAAAACCGGAAATTTAGATTTTGAAGATGTGTTCTATGTAAAAGAGCTAAATTATAATCTTTTTAGCGTCTCACAAATGTGTGACAAAAAAGAACAATGTTCTTTTCTGTGAGACTGAATGTCTTGTACTTTCTCCTGATTTTAAGATGCCTGATGAAAGTCAAGTACTTCTTAGAATTCCTAGAAAGGGCAATATGTACAGTGTAGACATGAAGAACATTATTCCTAAAAAGAATTTAACTTGTCTTGTTGCAAAGGCCACATTGGATGAATCAATGAAATGGCATAGAAGGCTTGGTCATATTAACTTCAAAACCATAAATAAAATTGTTAAGAATGGTTTGGTAAGAGGTTTACCTCACAAAAGATTTGAAAATGATCAAACATGCATTGCTTGTCAAAAAGGCAAACAACACAAAGCCACTTGTAAGCCCAAGATTTTTAACTCTATCAATCAGTCTTTGTTTATGCTTCATATGGACTTATTTGGACCTGTTTCAGTAATGAGCATAATGCATAAGAGATATTGTCTAGTTATTACTGATGACTATAGTAGATTTACATGGGTTTTCTTTTTAGCTTCTAAGGATGAGACATCAAGCATCCTTAAGGATTTCATTACACAGATAGAAAAACCAAGTAAGCAAGAAAGTAAAAGTCATTAGATGTGATAATGGGACAGAGTTTAAGAATAGAGTTATGGATGACTTCTGCAAACAAAAAAGGTATTAGGAGAGAATTTAGTGTTGCTAGATCTCCACAACAGAATGGAGTAGCTGAAAGAAAGAATAGAACACTAATTGAAGCTGCTAGAACAATGTTAGCTGATTCTAAGCTACCAATAAATTTTTGGGCTGAGGCAGTCAACACTGCTTGTTATGTTCAAAATAGAGTTTTAGTTGTGCAGACTCACAATAAGACATCATATGAACTTTTTAATGGTAGAACTCCTGCAATAGGATTTCTTAGACCTTTTGGATGTCATGTGACAATTCTCAATACCTTAGACCATTTAGGAAAATTCGATGGTAAGGCAGATGAAGGATTCTTTGTTGGTTATTCTCTTAATAGCAAAGCTTTTAGAGTTTACAACACAAGAAAAGAAATAGTAGAGGAAAACCTACATGTGGAGTTTTTAGAAAACAAATCCAATGTAGAAGGTCAAGGACCAAAATGGCTATTTGATCTAGAATATCTAACCAATTCAATGAATTATGTGCCTTTTGTTGCAGAAACTAATGATTTTGCAGGTTCTACTACAACAAATGAGGCAGTGTTAGAGAAAGATCAAAATGATGTGATAATGCCAATATGGTCAAGTACAATTGTGGAATCAACTTCAACAACTGATGAATCTTCTTCTAGCAAAGCTAAAGAAGGTGTTGAAGATGAAAGAAAAGATGATGGAACAAAAGAACAACTCAATATTTCAAATGTTGATGGTACTGCTGAGACAGAGCAAGGTACGGCTAGTACCTATAAAGGTACTATTGGTACATTTGGAGGTACGGCTAGTTCATTTGAAGATACTGCTGGTCCTTCAAACTCAAAAGATGCAGAGTTCCAAGAAGATGAGGTGGATTTCAACAATCTTCCATCAAATTATCAAGTTCCTTCCACTCCACAAACAAGAATTCACAAAGTTCACTCCCTGGAACATGTGATTGGAGATATACAGTCAGGTGTGAAGACAAGACAAAAATTGATGTCTTCAGACCAACAAGGGCTTCTTGATGCCCTTTATGCTTCAAAACAGCATGAGCTTTCAAACTCTTGCTTGTTTGTATGTTTTCTCTCACAAGCTGAACCAAAGAATATTCTGAAAGCCCTAGATGATTCAAGCTGGTTAGAAGCTATGCAAGAAGAACTTCTTCAGTTCAAGATTCAAAAGGTTTGGGTGCTAGTTGATTTACCTACAGGTGTGAAGGTGATTGGCACTAGATGGGTTTTTAAGAACAAAAGGGATGAAAGAGGAATTGTGATCAAGAATAAGGCTAGATTAGTAGCCCAAGGTACACACAAGAAGAAGGAATAGACTATGATGAGTTTATGCTCCAGTAGCAAGGAATGAGGCAATTAGGCTGTTTCAAGCTTATGCTTCATTTTTAGGCTTCACAGTCTACCAAATGGATGTCAAAAGTGCATTTTTATATGGTAACATTGAAGAAGAGGTGTATGTTTCACAACCTCCAGGCTTCATTGACCCATTACATCCAAAACAAAGTGTACAGAGTAGTGAAAGCTCTATATGGCCTTCATCAGGCACCAAGAGCTTGGTATGCAACACTAGCTTCCTACTTATTAGAAAATGTATTTCAAAGGGGAAAGATTGATCAGACACTGTTCATCAAACAGCACAAGAGGGATCTTCTGTTAGTACAGGTGTATGTGGATGACATTATCTTTGGATCTACTAGGAAAGATATGTGTTTAGAGTTTGAAAAACTTATGCATGATAAGTTTCAGATGAGTTCTATGGGAGAATTCACATTCTTCTTGGGTTTTCAAGTTAAGCAATCATCTGAAGGCATATTTATTAATCAAGACAAATATGTTGCAGAGATACTTAGAAAATTTCAATTTGCTGATTCAAAAATAGCAAGCACACCAATGGACTCTGAGAAGCACCTTCTGAAAGATGAAGATGGAGAGAGTGTAGATGTACACACTTACAGATCTATGATAGGTTCTTTGATGTACCTTACATCATCTAGACCTGATATCATGTTCCCTGTTTGTGTTTGTGCAAGATTTCAAGTTACTCCAAAGGTTTCTCATTTAACTGCAGTCAAGAGAATTTTTAGATATCTCAAAGGTCAACCAAGGTTGGGTATATGGTATTCTAGGGAATCTCCTTTTGACTTGTTAGCATATTCAGATAGTGATTATGCTGGTGCTAGCTTGGACAGAAAGTCAACAACTGGAGGATGTCAATTCCTTGGGTGTAGACTTGTCTCATGACAGTGTAAGAAGCAAACAAGTGTGGCAAATTCAACAACTGAAGCTGAATATATAGCTGCTACAAGTTGCTCTAGTCAAGTTCTATGGCTTCAAAACCAACTTCTTGATTATGGGTACAATTTCTTAAACACTGTTATTCATATTGATAATAGTAGTACAATTTGTATTATTAAAAATCCAGTGCAACATTCTAAAACAAAACACATTGAAATTAGACATCACTTTATAAGAGACTGCAATGAGAAAAGATTAATTCAAGTACTTAAAATTGCTTCAGAATTTAATTTTGCAGATCTACTTACAAAAGCTTTTGATGTTGGAAGGTTTCAGTACTTGGTAGCAAGTATTGGAATGCTTAATCTTTGAATTTTTCAAATAATGTGTTTATGTAAATAAATTTTTGTTGGTACTGCTGGATTTATAAGGTACTGCTAATGTATCATAAGGTACTGCTAAGCACACAAGGTGCTGCTAATACAAATGTAATTTGTGTTATTCATACGGTTAGTCCTATGTTTATTCTAATGCAAGACAAGTACTTTGTACATTGTTCTTTTGTTTTTAGACTAACAATTTCAGGTATGAATATGTGAACACAAAGGAAATTTCAAGTGAAATGGAAGCAACACAATGCTGATGTTGGCTGCTAATATGTTTAGGTTTATGATGGACTGAGTTTGGGAATTCAAAACTCCTTAAAACTTCTTTCTTGAAATCTAGTTATGATATTTCACATTGAATTGATGACTTAGTTGATCAGATAGTAACTGATGCAACTCACTTTCTATCATTTTATACTTTTAAGTATAATGTGCAAGTCTGAGGACATCTGATAGATAGAACAGCTAGTAAAAGTGAATCTAACACTTGTGTTAGAGGCAACAATTGCTATGAGCTGGAAACCCTGTCAAGAAAGCCTTTTGAATAGGTTTATCTTTACACAGGAAATTATTTATAACTGAAAAACATTGGTTCTCACACAACCAGAGGTTGCTTTAAATCGAAATTTTGATTAAGTGTCTGTTATACACTTGATCCCTTCAAAAATGGTTGAAAGTAGTATGATTTTTCAATTATAAAATCATGAACATACTACTAAGTCAAAATAATTTCTTAAAAGGATTTTCAAGAGATTCACAAAAACCATTCATTAATGGACTATGAATCAAAACGTCCACTGATTCACCTCTCATAGGAGTTAACACACCTAGAAGTGATGAGGGCAGTAACTTAAACTCTTAAGGAATTGATGGCTTCATGTACAATATTGTCTGACAACAGGTTCTATATGATGAATCAGATGATAAGGAAAGATATATTTTGGTACATAGTGAGATCTTCCAAACAAGGGGAGGAAACAAAAGTTATTTGCTTCAGGGGAGGTAACAATCTCAGGGGAGGAAATAATAGCCCAGAATGGAAGAAAAACCAATATATGGAAGGAGAAGACAAGAGCATACAAGATGACATAGAGGTTGAAAATGACAAGAATAGAGCTTATTCTGGAGTATTATATATATTCAGAAGGGATGAAGCATTCCAAAGGAGAAAGTTCTATCTAGGTCAAACGAAGAAAAGTTTCAATTTCACTTCAAAGACATGCTGGTTAGATGATTTCACTTGTTGAAACAAGCATCCAAGATACACAGCATCATTGCCTCTTATTATTCCTCCATCCAAGGAAATTGCACCATCTTTTAGTCCAAGATTGGTTCAATGTTTTGATATTGCTAAAGTCAAAAGAAGAACAAAGCAGTTTAGTTCAGAATAGAAGAATAGTTCAGATTCATGAAGTGTTTAAAAGATCTTCACAAGTCCTCATTTAATTCAGAAAACATGTTTGAAATGGTTCACATGTTTAGGGGAGGATTGTTGGGAATTAAATATTCTGAAGTTAGAGTATCTAAGATAAAGGTACTGCTAGTTTAAAGTCAAGGTACTGCTAGAACAAAAAGGTACGGCTAGTACAAGATCAAGGAAGGTACTGCTGGTTCAAGTTCAAAGGAACGGCTAGTTCAAAATGGTACTGCTGATCAGTGAGTCATTTTGCTGCTGAGTGGATAAGATTGAAAAGATATTTATTGTATTTTGGTCAATAATATACGGTAGATAATATCTTACCCCATGTGCTTAGTTAACAAGTTGTGTACATAGATACATGTTGTATCTTATGTACTGACACTCTAAAGGATAAGTTAACAAAGTAAGTCGGCTAAGACTTTAAGCAATATGTAAAGATCTCTTGGACTATAAAAGAGATCTTAGTCAAGTGATATTTAGTGTAGTTGTCAAGTGTCCATGCATATGTGTTATTGTAAGAACTCATATAACTGTTAGATAAGAACAAACACAAAAATATCACAAGTTAGAAAAACTTAAGATTCAAGGTTGTAACCCTAGTGATATTTCAAGATCACTCGTATTATTATCATTAATAATATTGAATCGTTTGGTGATAATCTTCATGTGTTCATTGT
Organism: Artemisia tridentata subsp. tridentata; assembly: GCA_021014915.2. Classification (NCBI taxonomy): domain Eukaryota; kingdom Viridiplantae; phylum Streptophyta; class Magnoliopsida; order Asterales; family Asteraceae; genus Artemisia; species Artemisia tridentata. Next base: position 195,185,524 of record CP139501.1, on the reverse strand, counting down.
TAACTAACAAACATAACAATTCCATTTCCATAACATACACAACCTTCTAAGTTTGGTTGAGTGAATTCCGCGCACTTAATCATTTTAACACAACATATCATACACACAAAGTCACAAGGTTTAACCACCTTAACTGTGTGTCCAGGATCCTAGCAAGATTCGAATCAAGTTTGTTCAATAAGTAAAAGTTTTTGAGACAACTTAAAAACCGGTAAAACTATTCAACCCCCCCCCCCCCATTCTAGTTTTCCACATATTACTTTGAAGATTACATAGCATGAAGGAACGAAGTATCAAGACTATTCTACAACGACACACAAAGTTAAAGACATCGAAGATGAAAGACCAAATCACTGGGAGCATCATTTGAATGACCATCCCTTAGGGGGAAATTGTTAGCATTATTTAAAGTGATGGTCATTTCGTACTAACAACTTTGTATTTGTGTCGTGTATAAGGTAGTAAGGGCTCGTGGATATGATCTAATCTAAGTGACTAATAGTTAAGTATAGATAGTCCATTTCATGTGTTAGTGATGAAGCGAAAAGTGTACCGCTTTTAGGGGGTCATTTAAGCCCTAAATCGTATTTATTTGATCAAATATTGCCCTAAATCGTTCCTTTTGTCATTTTAGGTACTTTGGAGAAGAAATCTGGAAAAGGAAGCATTTTGGACGTTTTTGGAGCATAAACGTGAAGAAAACGACAAAGTCTCAAAATCGGCTAAAAAGTACCTTTGACGGCGTCAGGGATTACCCTGGACGGCGTCATGGCTTGGCAAGAAAAAGGTGGATGTGAAAATTACTCATGATAAGCCAGAGAAATTTGCATGGGAATTCTGACGGCGTCACCCTTTGGAGTGATCAAGGTCGTCACGGTATAAGTTAAAGCGGGACGGCGTCACGCCTAATTCTGACGGCGTCAAGCCTTGATAAGCCAGAACGGATTTTGGAGAGCTAAAGAGGGACAGCGTCAAGAAGGCCATCCGGGAACCCTAAAAGCGGCGAGGTGACGGCGTCACACTCCATAACGTGACGCCGTCATATCTGAAAGTCTATATATAGTTTTGCAATTTTTTGTCATTGGTGTGGAACTTATTGTGGAACTTTGTGTGTAAGAACCCTAAGACGATTTTAGAAGCTTTTTCAAGGCTTTTTACCTTGAGATCTTCCATGTTACATTGAAGATAAGTTATCAATTAATCATTCAATATGTCTATGTGTTGTTTGATTATATCTTGTTCTTGTCTTTTGTTTAACATGCTAGGCTAGATTTATCTTGTGTTTGCTTAGATCTAATGAAACCTAGCTATTGATTATTGGTTATTAGTGTGTTATTAGTTGTATTGGATGATTGTTCATCTATGTTAGGCTTAAGAAAACTGGCTAACCTCCTATTCGGTAACTTGCTTGAACGTCTTAAGAAGCATGAACCAATGCGTACTAAGGTTTTTATGGTTGTATTTAATGCACAAGCGAATTCTAGTGATCCCATGTTAGGAGCTTCCTAGCCAGCTCGACATAGGAGTGTAGTAGGAGCTTGTAGAGTTGGGGAAGTACGTACGCCACCCCACGATTGGTATTAAGGAATACACCCGTCATCCACGCAATTAATACACACTAATCAACCGGTAAAAGATAGTTAGGGAGTAAGGAAATCTAAGTAAACACATTTCTCTCCACATAAGTTTTACCACCTTTTCATTTTCTGTTATTTTATTTTATTTGCATTTGTAGTTACTTGGGTTAGTTGACTAGCAACTAATTCCGCCCACTCTTTCAAACCCGAGATTTTACTTGCTTTTATAAAATTATAAAAACACAAAAAAGAATCTTCCCTCACCCTTAGACCTATTAGAGTAGTTTTTCATACCTAACGAACACTATTCCCTGTGGAGAACGATCAATCCCTCGTACTTACCACTACACTATACTACATCGGTCAGGTACGCTGCCTGGTGGGGTTGTAAGCCTCTTGAGATCCCTCGAGAGGTAAAACCTGTTGTAAGGTTGCAAAACCACGCATCAAGTTTTTGGCGCCGCTGCCGGGGAATAGTTATTGTTTAGGTTGAATTTTTATTTTATAGGTCTACTCACTAGATTCCTTTCTAGTGAGATTTTTTTTTTTTTTTTTTTTTTTCCTAAGTTTTCTTTAGTCTATCTTTTTCTGCTCTATCCATTGCTCAAATCTTCCTTGGCCATCATGGTAAACGAATATCTCTCCAATCTCAGAGTCACCAGGAGTCGTAGTTCACTAAGCGACCTTATTCCACCCTACGCAGAACCTGATAGGGAAATGCGAAGATTAAGGCGACTCTTTGCAACACCCGAACCATCTGGCATTGCCATCGACTTTGATGATGCCCTCTCCGAGGAAGAATCCAATCATCATTCTACACCTCCTGGCCCTCAACCCAGTCACGATACGGAGGTTCCCGAAATCCCAATCCCTAAATGTCTCAAGGACTACTCTTCTCCCACCCCTCGTGGTTTTTCCAATGCTATCGTTTTTCCAAATGAACGCACGGATGGGGTCTTGCGTGCAACCGATATTTGGCAGGTCCAAAGTGTATGCATGTTTCACGGATTGAAAACTGAAGATCCAATCAAACACATCAAGGACTTCCTGAAAATAGTGGATACCCTCCATACGGACGGAGCCACTAGAGATACCTCCCGGCTGCGATTCTTTCCTTTCACCCTTTATGAAAAAGTCGGAGACTGGTATAACCAACTTCCCTCCGAATCCATTTTCACATGGGAACAGCTTGTCTCAAAATTCTATGAGAAATTCATTCCAATAGGAAGAACTTCAACTTTAAGAGACGCAATCTTCCGCTTCCATGTTGGACCAGCTGAACCCATTCACGAATCCTGGATCAGATTTAAAGATTTGATTAGACAAGTCCCTCATCATGGCATTGAACTCTGGCTTCTTGTCCAAATCTTTTATGACAGTGTCCCTAAAAGCGACCAATTTGGCATTAATAATTCGGTAAAAGGAAAAATAGCCAACCTAAGCGCTGAGGAAGGATGGAATAGAATTGAGGAATACGCAAATGATCAAGACGATACCTGGGATGAACCCGATTCGATCATGAGCATTTCCAAGATCATGAAAGAGCCTCCTTTTGCCAGCCGGCTGAATAGAATGAATGATCAAGTCTCTTATCTAGACAAGTCACAACCAACTAAACGGTTGTCAAACCCATACTTGATCTGCGACCAATGTGGTGGCCCGCATGAAGTGGAGGAATGCGAGGATAATACCACCACTGAACAAGCATGCTTGTCAAGCCACGACATCTTCGATGATCCTTCGCTCTTAACTTTCTACCAAAACAATGATTTCACCCCTTGGGGAAATCTTGTGAGAGAAGAGGGAGGAGGAGAATATCCTGACTATAAGGTTAGGAGCACTTTTGAGGATGATCTTGGGCATTTCACGTTTGAAAAGAATCTGCAACTAAATGGTCTCGACAACCTTATCAATAGCCAACAAAACGACATGAGGGCCAAATTCGCAGAACTCAACGCCACTCTCGACGGCCTTAGCTCGAACCCTCCCCATAAGAAATCCCTTAACGACCATCACCACTCGAGCTGCGAACAACTACTAAGGACCCACACACCCAGCTCACATCAACCATGGAAACCCAACACCCTCATGAAGAGAAAGATCTGAGCGATGAAAATCCCGAACAAACCCCTCCGGTAACTCCCTCTCCACCTACTCCAACCAAACAGCCCATTAAAGTCCCATACCCGTCCCGTCTCAAGAATCAAAAGGTCGAAAATGATAATAAAAGATTCTTGTCATATTTGAAGAATTCAGTCGTCACCATACCCCTTCTTGATGCATGTTACCATATGCCCAAATATAGTACATACTTCAAGAAGTTGCTAACCAACAGAAGAGGGCTCGAGGGTCTTGTAACCTTAGGAGAAGAATGTTCTGTGGTGACTCATCGAGGGCTGCCAAAGAAGGTGGACGATCCAGGTAGTTTCACCTTGCCCTGCTCAATAGGATCTCTTTCAGTCAAGAATGCTTTAGCCGACTTAGGAGCAAGTATCAATCTTATGCCGCATTCCATGTTCCTTAAATTAGGGTACTCTGGATTGAAACCTACCCGTATGAACATCCAACTAGCCGATAGATCAGTCAAATACCCCTTAGGAATATGTGAAAATGTGTTGGTTAAGGTAGGGAGGTTCAAATTTCCAGTTGACTTCGTCATCTTAGAAATGGAAGAAGATGACCTAGTACCTATCATTCTGGGGAGGCCATTCCTTGCAACTGCTCGTGCTGTTATTGATGTTCACGACGGCAAATTGACCTTACGAGTAGGGGCCGATAGCTTAACCTTCGACATCAAGGACACAATGAATCTTTCTCTCGAAGCAGATAATCAGCTGTATTTCATCGAAGAAATCGATGAACTATCCGACGAGATTGACAATTGTATAGATGAACAGATGGAAGCTGGTTGGTTGCGAGATGAAGCTCTCTTACCCATCTTTGAGGAGGAGAAGACTATGGATGTAAACGCAGTCTCCTTCTATCCAGACAAGAAATCGAACATCTTGAGCTTCGTAAACCCGAGAACAAACTTAAACCCTCCATCATCGAGCCACCTGCGGTAGAACTCAAGGAACTCCTGAACAACCTTGAATATGCTTTCCTCCAAGGGGAAGATCAACTTCCGGTAATCATAAGCTCTTCCTTGAAAAGTGAACAAAAGGATAAACTCTTAGGAGTTTTAAAAAAATATAAAGGAGTTATAGCATGGAGTGTAGCCGACATCAAGGGGATTGACTCTACCTTTTGCACGCATAAAATCCTCATGGAGGAGGATTATAAACCCTCCGTGCAACCTCAAAGGCGAGTAAACCCCAACATTGAGGAAGCCGTCTACAAACAGAAGGAAGAAATGGAAGAGAAGATGGCGGAGATGATGAACCTTTTGAAAGAATACACAAATACAAAAGCTCCTAAAAATGTGCTAGTGCGAAAAGATGTTGAAGTTCCCAACACTAAATGTGTTAACGCCGTCTCCGTCGTCCAAGAGGGCGAAAATGATGGAAGAGGGAAGTTGATAACTATGGAAGTTAACAAAATTGACCTCGTCCCACTTAATGACGGAAACACCAATGCCTACACATGCGATTCCGACCAGGGAAAGGAGGCGCCCACTGAGGAGCGCCAATTGGTAGAACCGCCAAAGTCACAACAAGTGAGGCATTACTTGAAGCACGATATAAACAAGGAGACCATAAACGATTGGGTGAGAAACTATCGACGTACTCATCTACCCAACAAGGAGTCCAAGAGAATGGAACCGGATGATGAATCTGACACATTACCCGGAGGGCAATTGTATGAGTGCCTCATAAGACAAAAGTTAGTGGAAAAGCAGGAATTCTACGGGGTCTTCGAAATACCATGCAGCATTGGAAAACTCAAGTATCTGGATGCGGTAGCCGACCAAGGTTCCGACGTAAATTTGATGCCTTTATCCGTCTATGCCCAGTTAACCGACGAACTGCCATCCATCACCCGTACTAAACTCTCCTTTGCAAAACATTCTTATGAGTACCCGTTAGGAATTGCAGAAGATGTGTTGGTCAACGTTGCCGGATTCCTGTATCCGGTCGACTTCATGATTATTGAAAGAAATGACATGAATATGCCAATAATCCTTGGGGCACCCTTTCTCGCGACCACTAGGGCACAAATCAATTACGAAAAAAGTACCATCCAAATGAAGAAGGGGAAGAAAACGATAAACTTCCCAACGATCCCACGTCATATATGAGATGTTGCTCTATAAAAGAAGATGGAGGCGAACTCCAATATAATCCGTGGTAATGTTCGAGAGAAAATCCGTGCATGGGAGGCAAGGATTAAGAGTTACAATGAAAATGAGATTAGAGAATGTAAGGGTGGAATTAACGATTATATTGAGGCTGATGTGATGACCAATAACCCCGTTGTATTTACAAAAGGAGACTCAGTGCTCCTAAGGCATTCAGAAACAAAAGCACCTACCGATGAACCAAGTCCCTGGTGGTACGGACCATTCACAATTAAAAGTCTACACTAAGATGGGGTAATAAGCTTGACCAGCAAGGGAGGAGGTGAAGTGACTGCGAATGTCGAGCGATTGAGACACCACCACCCTGATAACATGGATTATATCTATCAGGGATACGTCATTATGAATGATGGAATCACGTAATGTACGTAACTTTGAGTCTAGCTACAAGACTCGTTAATAAAGAAAAGCGCTTCTTGGGAGGCAACCCAAGTTTTATTTGCTTTGTGTGTTTATTTGTTTGTTTGTTTGTTTTTATTTGCTTCCGTATGTGTGTTTAAATTTTATTATTATTGATTCATGTTCAAAAACTAATTGTGAAAATGCTTTATCTTGTTTTTAACTTCGTCTTAACTACATATAAAGGTATTTTGCAAAAGATAAGTGTAAGGGAAATCTAAATCGGTTTATTAGAACACAAATGAACATGAATCTTAATAATAATAAATTAACATACATATTAGTATTTGTTTGAGTCAAATGCTTGTATCGAGTCATAATGATGTTTTGCAGGATTTCCAGGAAGTAAGGTAGAGGTTTTTCCAAAATTTTTCCGGAAACTTAACATGAGAATTCTGTCAGATCAATTCTGACGGCGTCAGGATTTACAACCTGACGGCGTCAGGTTTTAATTTTCTGAAAATTTTTGAAAGTTTTGTTTTCATTAAAAGTTTTTATTAAATCTATAACTTATAATCTCCAGGAATCTGCAAAATTATCATTCCACAAGCATTATATCCTTATATATAGAGTTTATCCCGCCGATGTTATGCAGGTTTTCGTGTTTGTTTTCTCAGGTTTAACAGGTTATTTTCGACAAGGAAATGTTTTGGATCAAGCTTATGGCGATGCATTAGTCATGGAGCTTCAACATTACTTTGGAAGAAGATCTAACCATGTTACTTCATTATCCACCGAGCGAATCAGGGGAGTATTTGATTTCATTCTTTTACTTTATGCTTTTACATCTTGTTATTTGAACATTGGGGACAATGTTCATCTTAAGTGTAAGGGGGGTAAAAGTACGATTAGAGAATGCTATTACGCTTGATTTTTTTGTTTGTTTAATAGTAGATGTGTAATAAAACTGAGATAAATACCTGTTAGGGTAATTTTAGTGCCAAATTTAAAATTTTTTACAACATATAGGAGTGAAACTTTGATCTTAATGAGCGTCTCACGGATAGGAGTTATATGACTAGCACAAAACCGTACCACTAAAAAATTTTCCACCCCCAAATATGTGAGGTTCGCCCCTAGAATTGGTAGGAAAAGCATTTATGCTATGATGTGTGTACCGGTAGCTCTTAGATTCTAGAACTTGCGTTAGGACCATTCCGAGGCCACAAGTGAGACTACATTCGTATAGTTAGATTTACTACATGATAAGAGGCATTAGGATTAACCCATTGTTTTACACCTGTGTTTTTGTTATAATTACTTTGGCTACATTGGTCAAGTAATTCTCCCACACCCTTTGCGTTGTACTCATTTTTAGTACACGATACCCCTAGTACACCCCTCAGAGCCTATCTTTTCGTTTCGACCTTTAAGCATTTTACTTAAAGGAAGAATTTGTTACAATCCACTAAAATGTACACCCAAATCGCCTTAGCCTACCTTGTATGCACTCATTTTTAGTGCATTATTGTGACAACATTTGTTTAAACCCAAGTTAATTATCTAGTTGATTACATGGTTGCTAAGTCGAGTCATATCCATGTACATATTGTTTTGGGACGATTGGGACTCATGGGTAAAGTACTAGTGTAATGGAGTAATGGGGAAGAACATCATTTATTACCCCCATATGTGCTAAATATTTTTAAAAGTACTCCAAATGTTTCGATTATCTTAATTCGAGTCATTAGATTAGTTATTTGTAAAGTTATGTAAAAGTTCAAGTGTAAGGGGAATGCAACGCCCCTATGATGTATTATTTTGGATGGTAGGGCAAGAGTGTATGAAAAAAAAAAAAAAAAAAAAAAAATCAAGAAAAATACAAAAAAAAATGAAAAAAAGAAAAGTAGAAAAAACATACAGACTACCATCCCGTTTTATTTTATGTTTATTTTATGTTTTTGTTATTTTGTTTTTAGCTTAAGATTGAGTCGAGTCTTGGCTTAGCAACATTGTATAGTACATGTAATTGATCAAGATCTTTAACTCGCCACCAGTAAAATATCCTTTATCCAACAAAACCGTGTTTTCCTTTTCCCTACACCTAACGTTATAACCCATGTAAAAGCCCTCTTTGATAGTTTATCTTAGGTGCTTACGCCTAGTGGAGGAGGTTTTCGATCCTTGCCCAAGCCTATGGTAATCTATTTGCTATGACAGGTAGTGAGAGATATTATCCGTTTTCATTTATGAGATTTATTTTTATGACACTTGAGAGATGTGAGTATCTAAACACTACTTGTGAGGTGCTAGTTTGTAATCTCCATGCTTATTATGATTAAAGTGGAACGAATATTTGTTGTAATTACTTTTATATTAGCATTAAATGACCCCTAACTTGTATTTTGATTAGAATAAAAGCGCATTTGCTTGAGGACAAGCAAATCTCAAGTGTAAGGGTATTTGATAAAGCGAAAAGTGTACCGCTTTTAGGGGGTCATTTAAGCCCTAAATCGTATTTATTTGATCAAATATTGCCCTAAATCGTTCCTTTTGTCATTTTAGGTACTTTGGAGAAGAAATCTGGAAACGGAAGCATTTTGGACGTTTTTGGAGCATAAAAGTGAAGAAAACGACAAAGTCTCAAAATCGGCTAAAAAGTACCTTTGACGGCGTCAGGGATTACCCTGGACGGCGTCATGGCTTGGCAAGAAAAAGGTGGATGTGAAAATTACTCATGATAAGCCAGAGAAATTTGCATGGGAATTCTGACGGCGTCACCCTTTGGAGTGATCAAGGTCGTCACGGTATAAGTTAAAGCGGGACGGCGTCACGCCTAATTCTGACGGCGTCAAGCCTTGATAAGCCAGAACGGATTTTGGAGAGCTAAAGAGGGACGGCGTCAAGAAGGCCATCCGGGAACCCTAAAAGCGGCGAGGTGACGGCGTCACACTCCATAACGTGACGCCGTCAGATCTGAAAGTCTATATATAGTTTTGCAATTTTTTGTCATTGGTGTGGAACTTATTGTGGAACTTTGTGTGTAAGAACCCTAAGACGATTTTAGAAGCTTTTTCAAGGCTTTTTGCCTTGAGATCTTCCATGTTACATTGAAGATAAGTTATCAATTAATCATTCAATATGTCTATGTGTTGTTTGATTCTATCTTGTTCTTGTCTTTTGTTTAACATGCTAGGCTAGATTTATCTTGTGTTTGCTTAGATCTAATGAAACCTAGCTATTGATTATTGGTTATTAGTGTGTTATTAGTTGTATTGGATGATTGTTCATCTATGTTAGGCTTAAGAAAACTGGCTAACCTCCTATTCGGTAACTTGCTTGAACGTCTTAAGAAGCATGAACCAATGCGTACTAAGGTTTTTATGGTTGTATTTAATGCACAAGCGAATTCTAGTGATCCCATGTTAGGAGCTTCCTAGCCGGCTCGACATAGGAGTGAAGTAGGAGCTTGTAGAGTTGGGGAAGTACGTACGCCACCCCACGATTGGTATTAAGGAATACACCCGTCATCCACGCAATTAATACACACTAATCAACCGGTAAAAGATAGTTAGGGAGTAAGGAAATCTAAGTAAACACATTTCTCTCCACATAAGTTTTACCACATTTTCATTTTCTGTTATTTTATTTTATTTGCATTCGTAGTTACTTGGGTTAGTTGCCTAGCAACTAATTCCGCCCACTCTTTCAAACCCGAGATTTTACTTGCTTTTATAAAATTATAAAAACACAAAAAAGAATCTTCCCTCACCCTTAGACCTATTAGAGTAGTTTTTCATACCTAACGAACACTATTCCCTGTGGAGAACGATCAATCCCCCGTACTTACCACTACACTATACTACATCGGTCAGGTACGCTGCCTGGTGGGGTTGTAAGCCTCTTGAGATCCCTCGAGAGGTAAAACCTGTTGTAAGGTTGCAAAACCACGCATCAGTTAGTAATATTGTCCAATCTACAAAAGCCCAACCGATCTATAGAAAGCCCACTAGGGCATCACTTCATGTGTATAAATACACCACTCTCACCTCATTTAGAAGTGTGCTTGAGAGAGGTATAGGTGAGTGTGTGTGTGTGTGTTTTATGTTTTGTATTGTTCTCTTTCTTTTAAGCTAATAGATATACGGTTCATATATACACGACATACTCTTGTCCTGTTCTTGCTAGTACCATTAATATCTTATTAAGTGTGTGATAAAGTAGATCTAGTGTTTCACAAATTTCATCTTCTTGACTTCAGTGCGAGGGCAATATTTCTGAAGCATTAAAGTTTTGAATTGCTCCCACGCCATAGCGTAAGCAATATCCATTCCTGATGACTTCATGTAAGAGTTTCACCAAGTTAAAGCACTACTTGTCAAAGTATACGAGGAATACTTAACTTTGGATTCTTCTTCGCAATTGCAGATGCGAAACATAGTTTTCAACTTTTCTAGCCATCTTGCAAAGCTGACAGCTCCCTCAGTTCCTCCAAAACTTCCTGGATCACAAGCACGAAATTCTTTGTATGTGCAGGCCCGACTGACATTAGTGGGTCTCGCGGCTCTGTCAACGGTTTTAGTGCTTGATCCCACGTTGGCAGTAGCTGCCATGGCTTCCGCCACCTGCTGTGCCACAAGTTGTGCCAAAGTTGGCTGGTTGACTACGTTTGGAGGGGGAGTGGCATTAGTTGCATTTTGAGTACGGTTTGATTTGCGTAGAGCCATTTGCCTCCAAAAGAAAGTAACAAATGATGAGATTTTGCAAAAGAGTATGAGAAGTCATCACATGAATGAGTAGCATTACAGTAGAGTATGAAAGAAAAGATTTAAATCACACAGAGTGATATTAAAAAATGAGCTTGTTATAGATTAAAAGTCGGTTACAAGATCTGAAAATTACAAGCTTATTGGGAAAATACATTAGACACTAACCGAAGACTACTCGGTTTAGTGGGTACAGAAACGATACGTATGAATCTAAGATTTAGTTACGCCTTTGACGTAAACACTTAACTTCTGTCTCAAGCTCCAGTTGTGCAGTTTCCATGTCTGCGAAGCGTCTCTGGAACTTCTGGCACATCCTCATCTTAGTAGCTAACATGGCTTCTGAAACGGAAATCTTCTGATCCTGGTTCCTTGCCGTGTCCCTGGCTAACCATAGGGTCCTTTCAACGTCTTCTATTCTACCATGTACCTGAGTATGGTCTCTACTCAAACAGCGGACTCTGGAATCCAAGTTTCTAAGTTCATAGTTATAAGTATCCTGCATTTCATCAACTTTCATCCCTAAGTCAAACACTTCTCGCCTCTCCGCATCTGCTCTTCTGAATAGTTTGTCAATGTTACGATCATACCATTCGAAACGTGTTGGTTGTAACATTTCCAGCTGATCAGTGTGGGCGTCTAGTGTACTGGCTTGCTGATGAAGAAGGGTCCATATCGAATCACGAGTACTTATAGTATAGTCAGGGGGATTAAGTGAGGATACGTCATCTGGGATGTCTGGCATTGGGGAGTCTGGAACGTCAGACAGTGGAGAGTTTGGCTCAACATCCTTCCAATTTATCTCTTGGTGTGTTCCCTTTGAACTCTTCCCAATCTCGAATGTAGTCGGACAACCATTAAATCCTTCATCTGAATAAGACTCCGTAGCTCTCCTAAGTGGAGGTGAGTGAGTAGGTGATGATGTGTTTAGAGTAAGTTCTGTATTAGGTTGCGATTGTGATACTTGTACATAGGGGTCTTCAGCATCTGGAGTGATCTGAAAGGTAAGTGAGGTACTAGCAGTACGGGGAATAGTTTTAGTGGTATCAATTGATTTGGAAGACATGGTCTGTGACAAAGATGGTATACGTGTATAATTATATAGAAAATACTTAAAATCTTTAGTGTAAGGGTAGAAAGTATTAGCCATAATATAAGTACATATGCATATGTATACAGTTAACACGAAAGTATGTGTCCTCAAGTAGCACGTAGTATATGCTAAGCATTAACACGAAGTATGTGTTTATCAAAGTAGCACGTAGTGTATGCTAGGCATTAACAAGAAGTATGTGTTCATCAAAGTAGCATGTAGTATATGCTAAACTTGCTAAAACAAATAAGTAGAGTAGCAAGTAAAGTGGCAAGTAAGGTAGGCTGGCACTGGCGGTCATAGGTTGAGTTTATCAAATCCGTTTTAAAAGCTTCATTAATTAAAACATAAGTTTACATAATTGAAATTGCGGAAAACAAGGCCTATATTATTTATTAGTTGTCCCATAGTACAAAAACCCAGGTCATGAGTGTTATGTATACACTCCAAAACTGTCCCTATGCCCCTGCCATGTACTGCCTTGCATCATCACATGTCAATCAACTAAACACCTGAGAAAAACATGCTAAAAGTCAGCTAAAAGGTGGTGAGTTCATAGGTTTACATAAATCAGTAAAGTTGGACTAGTAAGTTCATGAGTCAACATTTCAAAGTGCGAAATGTTACTAAAGTGCTATTACTCTGCCCTAAGTCTCATGCTACCGAAGCTACGACAATGTGCATGCAAAGTGCGCATGTAAAAATAAAGCCCGGTAAGTGTTCTATCTCTAGTCACTTGTAATTCAACATGGTATACATCCGTTTGTCCTATCCGGACTATTGTATCCTCAACACGGATGGAGGTGTCACCCTCAATAGATCCATTTATATCACTCGTGCTTCCAGCAGGAATTAATGGTACATGAATCGGGGCAATGAATATAGTACTTAGGCCAGCAGGTAATAGTTTTGTCAAACAAAAGCATTGTTTAAGTAGTCCTGAAAAGTAAGCATGTTTCTCACCCCAAGTAGTTTAAAATGAGTAATAAAGTAATAGTGGGACTATGATTCACCTTGAGTATAACTGGCAAGGTGAAATATGAAATCAAGTAAGTTATGGGAACGGCTCCAACACACGACCTGAAAGTTGTGATTTTTATAGTTTTGGCTCAATACGAATGATGAGTGTGAAATTGGGTAACGGATAACGATTTGGTTTGTGATATATGAGTTTGATATGCTTAAAATGCTTAAAGTTCAAAAATAATATTATATATAATATTATCTTGTTTTTATGTTTTTGTTTCCACAATTATCGTTTCATCGAAAGTCGTCAAATAATACGTTAAGGTTGTTCGTTTAAAAGTTCGTTATATAAATATAAACGTAACAAAAATAATATACTGAAACGAATGACAAATTGCACATGTTTAAACGAAAATGTGTATAACATGAAATAGAAATGAATATGAATAAATGTTACTATTCAACCCTTGCATTTTCACAGAATTTACACTTTCTACCCTAACGGTGTTAGTTTTGCACCGTTAGTCATCCGTTAGTATCTTATTACATATTTAGTCCAAAAAGGTTAAATGTTACACTTTTAGCCTTGTGTTTACTGTTTTAACAATATCCATCCTTAAGTTATGAAATTTACAGTTTGAAACATAGTTATATGAAATTGACATATTTAACCCGAATAGTAAATAATGTTTGCAAATTTAGTCCAATTTTCACAAAAAGGATGTAATAAGTTTTCCGAAAGTTCCAACATTTTTATAATGCTTATTAAAGTCAATATGAACTGCTTATTCTCGAAAGTGCTTATTCTTCCGATTATTGGGCCTTAACGAGATATAACAAAGGCCCATTAACAATTATCGATCCGTTGGGTTTAAAAGGGTTTTGGGCTTATTATTGGGCTTATTAAATGGTCTTAAAAACATGTTCAAACAGCTTATAAGCACTGCTTATCGCAAGTGCTTATTGGGCTGCTTATTTGATTAAAGCCCAATCGACAATTTTAAAGGTTTTATAGAACGTTTCATATAGCGATAGGTTTGTGCTTTGAAAAGGATTTATACGAGCTTATTAAGGGAAACTCATAACAACAATTTATTAGTTGGTCTTGTAAAGAAATAGGTCGAATGATAAAATGGACTGTTTATACGAAGCTATTTCTAAGTCGATTTATACGGCGAAATAATAGAAATGACATATAAATATGAGATATGAATATGTGATATAATGAATGATCAAAATGGAGTTCGATAAGCAATAAAACGATTATATAAGTGTCGAATAAATTTAACACTCATTTTCTTAGCCATCCATGAAGGAGGTCAATGATTATGTACGTAAAATAAATAAATAGAAAATGTATAAATGTATAAAAGTAAATATACGTTCGAAATAAGACATAATACGATGCATGATGTATTGAAATGGATATATACGAGTAGGAAATGAATTAGCGTCGACTTACAACACTTTAGGTGGTGAGTTATGCATTTAAAATGGCTTAGAATCGAGTACGATGTACTTCACTTGTTTGTATGATCACAAAAGGGTTCGAAGGGGTTTATACGACTTGGAATTGGTTTGATCAAAGGAGAAAAGCTTCTGGCTTCATTGAGTACTCTCAGCAAGTGAGTAAAAGGGCTAGAGAGAATTACTTGAGTGTGTTTAAGAGTGAATGAGCAAGTGTATATGTAGGTCGATATATATATGCATGCATATAAGGTTATATAGCTTTATATTGATCAAGTTGTGGGAATATATTCTTTTAGCAGAGATTTCATGAGATTCTTAGAAGATAAGATGAAGTTATGGTCGAGTATGAAGGTATTTGGAGGGGGTTTGCTTGTTTAGTTCGATTATGATCAAACCGTGTGTATATATATGTAGCGTATGACATTTTAAAGGTCCAAAACAATTTTCAACGTGACCAATAACTTAAAAATGGTTAGGAATGGTTCCATGGACTCTTATTCGATTAATAATAATGAAAGACATAGGTTAAAATTAAGTTTGGTCGAGTTTAGTTAAGTTGGATAAATATTGGTCGAACTTGTACATGTCTCGAGGGCGAGTTACTTTGTGTCTCGTTTTATGAACAAACGTTCGTAATATAATGTGAAATTTGTCATCCTGATTCTTTGATGTATGGAGACTTGAGATGTGTAAAAACTTGTATATGTTATGTGTCGAATTTGAAAGAAATCGAGGCAAAACTTAGAGTGTTTCAGTCGATTGTGAATAAAAGAAAATAACAATTGGGTTGGACTATGAATAGTAATAGGCTCGCAAGTTGGGCCAGAATAGTAACAAGGGTCCGTTTGGTTTATAATTAGTTTAAGGGATTTTTGTGGTCCGCGTGTGAGCTCGTTCTAATGCATTGTATCACGTATCAATGTTTTTGAGTTATCGTAGTGTGATAACGTAACTAAATGATAATCATTAAAATAGGCATTTTCTGATAATTAATCACAATCATTAAAATGGAAAATTACCATTTGTCACAGTTGCTAGATAACATCCCTACAGCTTTAGACATTGTTTACGACGTAAAATTAGCTAATGGTAATGTGGAAAGAGTCGACACTATAATCCGAGGTTGTACACTAAATATGTTAAACCACCCGTTCAACATAGACCTTATGCCAGTAGGACTTGGCAGTTTTGACGTTATTATTGAAATGGACTGGTTATCTAAACACCATGCGGTGATCATCTGCGACGAGAAGATTGTTCGTGTACCGTATGGTAACGAAGTATTGGAAGTATTAGGAGATAGAAGCGACCGTAGAGGTACATCTCGATTGAACATCATATCATGCACCAAAGCTCAGAAGTACATTGAGGATGGATGTCACCTCTTTGTAGCACAAGTTGAGAAGAAAAAGAATGAGTCTGAAGAAAAACGCCTAGAAGACGTGCCAATTGTGCGTGAATTTCCTGAAATCTTTCTCAAGGACTTGCCTGGACTTCCACCAGTTAGGCAACTCGAGATTCAAATTGACTTAGTACCAGGTGCTGCACATGTGGCGCGAGGACCGTACCGATTAGCTCCTTCAAAAATGCAAGAACTGTCGGAACAACTACAAGAACTCTCAGAGAAAGGTTTCATTAGACCTAGTTCCTCACCATGGGGAGCCCTTGTTCTATTCGCCAAGAAGAAAGACGGAACCTTTCGGATGTGCATCGAACATAGAGAGCTGAACAAGTTAACGATAAAGAAGATACCCGCTTCCTAGAATTGATGATCTATTCGATAAACTACAAGGCTCTAGCATTTATTCAAAGATCGACCTTCGATCTGGATACCATTAACTTCGAGTTCGAGAAGAAGACATCCCAAAAACAACAATTAGAACTCGTTACGGACACTACGAATTCCAGGTCATGCCATTTGGTTTGACAAATGTGCCAGCAGTATTCACGGACCTTATGAATCGGGTGTGTAAACCATATTTGGATAAGTTTGTGATTGTGTTCATAGAAGATATCCTAATCTACTCCAAGAACAAAGAAGAACATGAAAAACATCTCAAGATGATTCTGGAATTACTCAAGAAGGAGGAATTGTATGCAAAATTCTCAAAATGTGACTTCTGGATTTCCACTATACAATTTCTCGGTCACGTGATTGACAGCCAGGGTATTCACGTGGACCCTGAAAAGCTTGAGTCAATTAAGGATTGGGCGGCACCAACAACTCCAACTGAAATACACCAATTCTTAGGACTTGCTGGTTATTATAGGAGATTCATCGAGGGATTCTCCAAAATAGCCAAACCATTAACCACCCTAACTAAGAAAAACATAAAGTACGTCTGGGGAAAAGACAAAGAAGAGGCATTCCAGACACTCAAAGAAATTTGTATAGTGCACCCATATTGGCCTTACCTGAAGGAAACGATGTCTTTGTCGTATACTACGACGCTTCGCACAAAGGTTTAGGTGTTGTCTTGATGTAGAGGCAGAAAGTGATTGCTTATGCATCACGACAACTCAAGACACATGAAAAGAATTACACAACCCATGATTTAGAACTGGGATCAGTTGTATTTGCTCTTAGGATAATGAGGCATTACCTATACGACACTAAGTGTACAGTGTATACGGACCACAAAAGCCTGCAACATATCCTAGACCAAAAAGAATTGAACATGAGACAACGTAGGTGGCTAAAATTACTCGGTGACTACGACTGTGAGATTCGTTATCACCCGGGAAAAGCCAACGTTGTGGCAGATGCTCTTAGCCGGAAAGAACGACTCTAACCCTTGAGATTCAGATCACTAGAAATGTCGATCAGTTCACCTCTCCCAAAAAAAATCCTCGATGCTCAGGTCGAGGCACTCACGTAAGAAAATAGACCAAGTGAAAAACTCTATGGTATGCTAGAGAATGCAAATAGCTTTGTAAAGAGATAAGACGTAGTATTGTGCTTCAACGATAGAAGCTGGGTACCACTCTTTGGTGGGATACGAGAGTTAATTATGCATGAGTCGCATAAGTCCATGTACTATATTCATCCCGGAGCCGATAAGATGTTCCTTGATCTTAAGAAAATATATTGGTGGCCTAACATGAAGGCAGATATTGCACTATATGTCAGTAAATGCTTAACTTGTTCTAAAGTTAAGGCTGAAGATCAAAGACCGTCTGGATTACTAGTGCAACCTGAACTCCCTGTATGGAAATGGGAACGAATCACGATCGACTTCATAACCAAACTACCAAGAACATCCAGTGGATATGACACGATTTGGGTGATTGTTGACAGACTCACCAAATCTGCACATTTTCTTCCCATCAAAGAAACTGACAGCATGGATCAACTCGCTCATTTATATCTGAAAGAAGTAGTCTCCAGGCATGGAGTACCAATTTCGATCATTTCTGATCGCGACAGTTGTTTCACTTCAAACTTTTGGCAGTCACTCCAGAAAGCCTTGGGGACAAAACTCGACATGAGTACAACTTATCATCCCCAAACAGACGGCCAAAGCGAAAGAACCATTCAAACTTTAGAGGACATGCTCCGAGCTTGTGTTATTGACTTCAGCAAGAAATGGGACGGACATTTGCCCTTAGTCGAATTCTCGTACAACAACAGCAATCATACAAGTATAAAAGTTGCACCATTCGAGGCACTTTATGGACGTAAGTGTCGATCACCCATGTCCCGAACTCATCCATGAGACAACCGAAAAGATTGTGCAGATTCATAACCAGATGCAAGCTGCACAAGATAGACAAAAGAGCTATGCTGACAAGAGACGTAAACCTCTTGAGTTCCAAGTAGGGGATAGAGTCATGTTGAAAGTTTTGCCATGGAAAGGCGTGATACGCTTTGGCAAACGTGGAAAACTAAATCCTTGTTACATTGGACCTTTTGAAATTCTAGAAAGAATCAGACTGGTAGCGTACCGACTCTAGCTGCCGCAAGAACTCAACAATGTACATGATGTCTTTCATGTATGCAATCTAAAGAAATGCTTGTCCGAGGAAACTCTTGCTATTCCTCTGGAAGAAATCGAGGTTGACAATCGACTACACTTTATCGAAGAACCTGTTGAAATCATGGACCGAGAGGTTAAGAGATTAAAACATAGATGAATACCAATTGTCAAGGTTCATTGGAATTCCCAAAGAGGCCCTGAATTCACGTGGGAACGTGAAGACGAATTCAAGGCCAAATATCCCCATCTATTTGTATATTAATCTGATAACACGAAGTGAATGTCGGGACGACATTCAAATAAGGTTGGGAGACTGTGACAAATGGTAATTTTCCTATTTTAATAAAAATTATTACTTTATCAGAAAATGCACACTATTTATTTTCTGACACACATTACTGATTTTCCTTGAAAATGAGAGATTATCTCATAAGATTTTGTTATTACACTACGATAACTCAAACATGTTGATATGTGATTTACAATACATTGGAACGAGCTCACACACGGACCACGAAAACTACTAATACGAATAATAAACCAAACGGATCCTTATACTATTCATGGCCCAACTTTTGGCCTGATACTATTCAAAGCCCAACCCAACATTTTATAAGCTTTATAATTCCTTATATATCAATCGACTGAACACACTATACTTTACCTCGATATCTTTTGAATTCGACACTAAACATATGCTACTTTTTACACATCTCGAATCTCCATACATCATATAATCAGGATGTCAAGTCTCATTTCCTGATTCGAAGGTTTGACCACTAAATGAGACACAAAGTAAATCGCATTCGGCACATGTACAAATCATTTGTATAATAAACCAAACTCGACCAAATTAATTTTCGCCTTGTACAATCCAACGTTTTTAGTCGAATATGAGCTCACAAGTTCATTCATCACCTTTCCTACTTTTTGGACACGTTAAATAAGTTGTTGGGACACTTTGAATGTGTCGAACATATATACATATATGCAATATGTACCATAGACGAACCTATGCTAAATATATATACAAAATATCCACAGCACTCAAATGTTATTCCCTCAAATCTCATCCAATCCCTGCTAGGAATCTAATCGAAGCAAGTGGTGATCAATAGAATACATTATACATATCCTACATATGCATATATACGTATGATTACCCACATGCTTGTTCACACTTAAAAACCCATCCCACATTCCTTATTACTCCTTGTCGAGACCTCACAAGAACAGAAGCAAAGTCTCTAGCCATTCAAGCTCTTTTCCATAACATTCAAGCTTGGTTTAACTCATTTTTGGTCATTCTAGCTAGGGACGTGCATGTCTCTCGGGTTCTAGCCCTATTTCATGAATTCCACACCACCTTTTAGGTGTTGTAAGTTGATTCTAACTCATTTCCATTCATCCTTAATGTTTTTAATATATCATGCACAAACTATATACTCCATTCGATTATAGTTGCTTTCTAAGAATTTTTTCGAGTTCTTTTATTTATTTTATGTTATAAATGTGACATCTTAATCATGGATGGCTAGATTATACGAGTTACATATTTATTCGACACATATACGTTCATTTTAATGCTTAACGAGGCACTATTCTAACTCATATTGCATTCGTATATTCATATCACATTTATATGTCACAATTCTTTTTGGACCAATTCATTTTATCGACTAAGAAATGACTCGTTAAATCCAATTCTATACACACAACAATCGCTAATCGAAACAGAATCTAAATCCCTTATTTTATCGATTGGGCTTTTAAACCCAATAAGCAACCCATTAAGCTCTAGCGAATAAGCAGTTGTATAAGCTGTTTGATAACATTTTTAAGACCATAAAATCAGCCCAAAACTAGGCCCAAAACATTCGAACACCCTTTGGATCAATATCTCTTAACGGGCCTTTGTTTTGTTCGTTAAAGCCCATTAAGCACTTAATAAGCTCTTTTCGCTAATAAGCAGTTCACTAAGACTCAAATAAGCTAATTGAAGCTATTGAAACTTTCGGAAAATTAATCACATCATTTTTGTGAAATTTGGACTTAAATTGCAAAATATATTACTATTCGGGTTAATATTGTAACTTTTGTATAATTATGTCTCGAACTGTAAATTTCATAACTTAAGGGTAGATATTGTTCAAACATTAAACAAAAATGTTAAAATGACACCTTGGACCCTTTTTGGACTAAAAATGTAATTAATTACTAACCAAGGACTAACGGTGCAAAACTTACTCTGTTAGGGTAGAAGGTGTAAAATATGTATAAGATCAAGGACTAAACAGTAACTTTATTCCATATTCATTTTTATTTCATATTTTACCCTTTCTCGTTTAATCAAGTGCATTTTTATCATTCGTTTCAATATATTTACTTTCGTTACGATTAATATTTATATTACGAGTTTTTAACGAATAAACTAAACGTATCATTCGACGACTTTCTAGGAAACGATAATTAGGGATTCAATAACATAAAAACAAGATAATATTATATATAATTTTGTAAAACCCAAAAATATAAAACATGCAAAATGACCAAATTGCCCTGAAACTTTAAAATTCAATTAAAGCTTATATAAAGTGCCAAATTAATTCCGAATCTCTGGTAATGAACAACATATGAAGTAAGATAATTTTTGTTACTACATTTTAATATTTTACATTGTACAAAAATACTTGGCACACATAAAATTGCTTTATGGGCCGAATTATATATATTTAATTATTAGTTTTATATTTAAAATCAATTAAATTAGAGATAAGCATGCAATAAATAAGGAAATTGTATAGAAATCAGGAAATTGATTTTTCCCAATCAAATTAGTCGTGATTTATGCTTCCCCCCCCCCATACCACACGGTTTAATTATTCTTTCCATTTTTCTTCCACCGAAAACCCTAAAAACCCACACATTAAAATCCTCTCTACTCCACACGAAATTTTGGAGGCTGGTTCTTATTTTTTTGGGGTTCATACACGTACAAGGAAGGCCAGAAAAATAGTGCTAAGATCATTGGATCGTTTGTTGATTCATAGAAGTTTTTCCTTGTTGTCGAGTTTTAAGCCGAGAGAACAAAAAAACTCATACGCCTTCATTCACTCGTTCTAAACACATCTGGTATTTTTCTTGAGTCCTTTACATCATATGTGAATGTTATAAAATAGCTAAATCAGCCCATGCACGTAAAACAAATCTGATAATTATAGATGCAAAAAACGTGAATAAAACCTTAATTAATTCATACGATTTTTCTGAACTTCAAACCTATTTTATCTGTACTTTATATGCCTTATACAACTCTGGAAAAATGATAGATTCGAATCATGCATGCTCATTTGATCATATGGAAATTAATGGGATTAAAACCCTAAAAACGAAAATAATTTCTAATCTATTCATGCGAATTTTCTGGGTTTCATACATATTTTTCCTGGGTTCCATACGTATCATATGACATCAGAAAGATAACCCTTATAATTTTAGAAGCTTAGATCATGTCTTGTTAATTTTTGTTCTAATCGGCTAAAAAGAAATAAAGAAAAAAATATAAAACCGATCGAATGAATTAGGGTTTGTGTTTTTATGATTAGATCTGAACATTGAATGCGTCTTAAGGTTGTTGAGATGATTGGGTAATGATTACTAAATTAGGGTTAAAGTTTTATGGGTTAAAGGTGTTTACCGATTGAAAAATAAAATAAAAAGGGTGTGTTTTTGTAATTTGTTAAACTTGAGGGATATTTTTGTAAGTCAAATTAGACTAGGGGCATGTCGTATAAAATATAAGATGAAGGTGTCTTGTGTAAATTTTGTGAATTAAAGGATTTAAATGGTAAATTCTTAAATATGTGGTTCGAATAGTATTTAATTAAAATAGAGGGGCTTATTTTTAAATTCTTGAAACTAGAGGGTATTTCGTATAATTAAATATTGTAAAGGGTTTATTGTGTAACTTTGGACAATTAAGGGCTTAATGTGTAAATGTAAATATGGTAAGGGTTAAATTGTGATTTATGTAATTAAAGGGTTTATTTTGTAACTTACTTAATTAAAAGGGTATAAATTGTAAATTGTGAAACCTGAAGGGTTAAAATTGTAATTCTGGATAACGTGTGAAGTTAAATGGTAACTTGTATATTTACACTTTAGACCTTGAACTTTGGCATATTGACATTTAAAACCCTAAGAGATGGAAACTTACTAATTCTGGAAAGTTACTAAAAATGGAAAGCCGACTAAAATAGTAATCTGAATAAGAAGCTATTAATAAGACAATCATGAATTCGTGTAGATCCGCTGAAGATGGAGTTTGCTTCCGACCCTTATTGTTCTGTTGTGTGTTTTCCCTTGCGGTATAAGGTACAGATATTCTGACCTTCTCACAGGTTTCTCATGAACTCCTTTTTCTTTGATATCTTGTTCCCTTTGAACCTTGCTATGCTTTCCCCTTTTTGTGAACCTTGTTATGATCTTTTTCATATTCTGATCTGTTTAACTTCTGATTTGATTCCATTGCTATGATTTCCTTTGCTTTGAACCTTTTCTATGATTCCCTTTGTTATGACCTCTGATATGAATCTATGTTGTGAAAACCTTTTAATTAGACCTGGAAATGTTCGAGAAAAATCATTTGTTTAAAATAATACTTATACTTTTGTATGAAATTCTACTAACTTTTATGAAAACTATTTTTAAAGACAATCTTTATGAAAACCCGTTTTGAAAGATCATTTTTATGAAACCTACTTTGAAAGATTATGCCTATGAAAAACCATTATTAAAGGATTTCTTTCAATGGACTTTTGATAGAAACTTCTGAAATGAACTTTTGCTATAAACTTTTGATTATAAACTTTTGATATATTTTTCTGAATCATTTGATATGACATCTTGTTCTGAACCTTGATCTGATATACATTGATAAACCTTGATCTGATATACATTGATAAACCTTGATCTGATATACATTGATATAAACCTTGATCTGATATACTTGAAATGAAACTTGACTTGAACCATCTGATATAAAACTTGAACTTGGACACCTGATACTTGATACTGGACCCTGACCCACAGTTTGATACTACGAGCCATTACTTATTTCACTAGGCATGAGGGTTTCATGTCCTTGTCATTGATGCACTGATGACATGACTATAGGGTAGAAGAGTGATGACCTACCCCGTCCCTGATTTTATCTGTTATGTAGGAGAAGAATCTGGCCTACTGGGGCGCATGGATGCATCCTAGATTTGTTCTGTTTTGTTATCTGGTTATATTATCTGTTATATCTCTGGTGACTGATGGTGTGTGCGATACACGTCTTTCATAACCTCTGGGAGCTAGCTACTCCATATATATATTTGATACATGAGGACACCCCTCATATTATCTGGTTACTGAGAGGACACCCCTCTGATTGATGATGATGGCATGGTTATATATATTATATCTCTGTTTCTGGCTCGTGGTGGATTACTGTTTACCTTTACCATATACATTACTTACCTTTGACCATTATTATACCTTGCACTATTTCCTTTTACCTTTACCTACTTATTATTCCCTATCCTTTATCCTTACTCCTTTATTTATCCTTTGATTCTGATTATATCTGCATGACATATATTTCTGACACTCTGTATTATTCTTTATTACTGCTTTGTTACCGTTATATCTGTTCACTGAGCTCTCGTAGCTCAGCCGCATTTCTTTTCCTGCGGCAGGTTTTTAGTAGGAAGCTGGATATAGTGATGAGTACCATTGGACTTAGAAGACTACACTGTGATAGACATTTGATATAGATGATCTAGAAGAATTTTTATTTTCAGACTTAGTATTTATTCCTTTGTAATTCTGTATTTCCTTGTAATTTCTTGTAACCTTTGTATTCCTTTGTATTATTGAAGATGTATGCTTGTGTATGTTTTGATATGTCACCATTTTGTGACATCTCTACCCTTGTCGGGTCGGAGTGTTACAATATTATTTTTGAACTTTAAGCATTTTAAGCATATCAATCACTCTCATCACAAACCAATTCGTTATCCGTTGCTCATTTTCACACTCATTATTCGTAATGAGCCAAAACTGTCAAATTCTCAGACTTCACTATTATTCAGGTCGTGTGTTGGAGCCGTTCCATAATTCACTTGATTTCACATATTCACCTTTGCCAGTTACACTCAAGGTGAGTCATAGCACCACTATTACTCTTTAATACTCATTTTAAACTACTTGGGGTGAGAAACATGTTTACTTTTATGGACCATTTAAACAATGCTTTTGTTTGAAAAACTATTATAGTAGCCTAAGAACTGTATCCCAAATTTATGCCCATGCTCATGTACCGTTAATTCCTGCTGGGAAGCACGAGTGATATAAATAGATCTATTGAGGGTGACACCTCCATCCGTGTTAGAGAAATCAATAGTCCGGATTGGACAAACGGATGTATACCATGTCGAATTACAAGTGTCAAGGGATAGAACACTTTCGGGCCTTATTATTGTAACGCCCCGTACCCGTTTTGACTAGATTTAAAACTTTTGACGTGGAATTGCTTGACTTTACCGGACCATACAAATTCTTCATTTACATATGCAAAATCTATCACATTTAACCCTTTAAAATACTTGCAAGAACATATACTCGAACACCTTCAAAACATTTCATAATCGATTTATAACACAACCAAATGACCCTTCAGACCAAGGATACGCCGTATCCTTTTTAGGGATACGCCGTATCTAAACTGATAGATCATGCGCCGCATCAACCTGAAATGATGCGCCGCATCACCTTAACTCCTGATACGTCGCATCTAATATACTAGATACGTCGCATCACCTTATTTGACAGAACATCAGCAGGAAAACCTGCATATACTCACTACTCACCCACAACTCATTTTGACCTCAATACAACACTATAACTTGCATCAAAACACTCACTTTACATTCAAAACCATATCAAACTATAATACACGTCAATTGACCCGTTTGACTCCAAAATGGGTACAAACACGCTTAAATCCAAACGCTCCTTTAAAATTCACTACAAACACTTAAATCACATTGACGACTCGTTAGAACCCCCAAACTGTTACCCGACTTTGACACACCTCATACGACTCATAAAATAGACTCTCGGGGTACAACTTTGACTGAGCTCGGTATTCTACCTAGCTCCTAATGCTTGATATCTTCCCAATCCGTTCCAAATCCTTATGCTACAATCCAAGCCTTCCACTCCGCCGCACTTAAGCCTACAAAAACATTAACAACTAAAATAATAAGCTTACGCTTAGTAAGTAACCCATCATAAAACATATATCATACACATACTTTCACATAAGCATCATAATCACATAAAAGCCACTAAACTACTTCATACCTCCCACATCACACACAACTTCATAATACAATTGCATCCCTTCATCACAACTATAACAACCACATACCTTAGCTAGTCCAAATCCATCAAGCTATCTTACTCTCGACCAAAGTCACTAGCCACCTAATTTCCAACTCATAACCATTCCAAATCCAAGTCTCCTATTCTTACACAATCATAACACATATATGATAAATACATACATAACACATGTTTTGAAGAGAGTTACTTACCTTCAATCCAAGCTAGGCTACAAACACAAATCCCACCAACAACATCTTCTAGCCATCATCATCATCATAATCATCCTAAAACACATAATCATATATAACATATAATACATAATCATTAGCTATAATCATGGTTAATACAACCATAACTAACCTCTAAACACCTCTAATCATCATATAATCATCTATTGATTATATGATATTCAATCCCATCATTTACTAACTCAAACCCATTATAAACTCATTACATAATCATCATTACCTCTTAATTATCTTAAAACACCATTTACCCTTTAATCCCAAGTTAGGGTTTACAAACCCTAATTTCATAATCCATCAATTAAACTCTAATTAAGCATCATGAACATCATACCTTATGTTAGAAAGAAGCTATAGGCTTAACCCTTGAAGTATCACCACTAAACCATCATCATCTCATCACCAAATGCTCCATCATCTTCCCTCTCTTCTCTCTATCTCGATATCACAGGAACACACAAGAATTGTGTGGAGATATCTAGAACCTAGCACATATAAACTAGCTGAGAGGGCATTTCTGTCATTTCTGCTTATTTAAGGTCTATGCGCCGCATCTATATTTTAGATGCGCCGCATCCTATATACGCCGTATCTCCTTCTCCAATACGGCGCATGGACTATAACAAGTCGGTTCTACTTTCCATTCTACCATACGCCGCATGTAACTTCCTGGATGCGCCGCATCTAGGCCTCATCAGACATCCACTTAAAAGACTCAACCACATACCCTTAGTCAAACATACTTAGGCTCGGGTCAACTTCATCTGGGGTGGGGCCTATTTGTATTCCGGGAAACGGGTCTAACAATTCTAACCCCCTTATTTAGATTTCGTCCCCGAAATCTGTCATTCTATTTCTAACCACACTTAGTCTCATAACTCATCTTTTTCTCAACACCTTACTTACTAGTTTACTTATTGCAACGATCTAAGTGACCTTGCAACTCTATGCATACCATATCATATCACATGCCCTAATCCACGTTACTCCCGCTTACTTCTACACCACACAACGCCTGCTTAGATTTACATAATACAAAACATACTCATTACAACTAGCCATCATTCTAATCCACTCTATTATCGTTACTTCACAATCCCACTTGCTTTATCCTCTACCCTCATTCTTTGACTACTTGATACTTAAGAAACTCGTACTAATTGACTTTACATAATCATACTCGACTAATACGTTCACATTCCTTTACTTTTGTTCATCATATTTTGTGCCACACCGCAAGGCACATTATGCCACCATTACAATTTCTCCATCCCATCAAGGTCCTTCTAAGTCTCATCTAAAAGCCATGGTCTAATTCTAACCCTCCTATCTTAATCCTTACAATTCCTAACTAACTCTAAACTTCCGCTTTCTACTTCTCTAACCCTACTCGTGCCGTGTCGGCAACACATAGCCCACTCGTTTATAATTCCTCATTTACATGGAGAGGCGTCCCAATCGATGTAAATCAAGAAATCTAAACTCATGGTTATGCACTCCCGACATAACACTACTACTCCTATTTCCAAATTTAAATTTAACTTTTATTATTTTATCATTTTTCTTTTTATTACATTATTTTTACTCTTCTTAGACTTGGATCCTTCACATTATCACATTCATCATGGGGATACTTTTATATGCCATGGACGTAGGCAACCCCTTGCCGGTGAAGGCAACACTTTTCATCCTGAAGGATCTTTAACATTCATCCCGAAGGATTCCTTAACATTCCTTTACTTGGTCATCCCGAGGGATACCACATTTAACATTCATCCCTAAGGATCATTACATTCACACATTATCACCTTAACAACGGATCCAAGTCATTAGCACCACACACATTATTACATTCGTTTATTATAGTAATTACCGCTAATCGCCTTTGCAGTAATATGAAAATTTCAGAACAACCCTTTATTTCATACACACTCCTTACATTTTTAATCCGCTTTAGTTATTTTCACATCTTTACTTTACCTCTTGCATTCTTAGCCTTCATTAATCATTTTCACATTCTTACCTTACATTTTAGTCCACTCGACTGATTTACATCTAGACTTCTCACATTTTACCAACTATAACTCATGCATTCATTATAGTGATTACAGCTAATCGCCTTAGCCGTAATATGATAATTTCAAGACAACGTCTTTATCTCACACATACTCCTCTCATTCTTTCTTACGTTTTTAATCCATCACATTTTTATTTCCATATCTTATCTCTCTTCTTTTAGTCTCACTCGCTTCCTTTACATGTAGACCTTACATAGATCGTCAATTATAACACGCTCATTATTTATTAATGATTACAGCTAATCGCCTTAGCCGTAATATAATTATTTCATGGCAATACCTTAACCTCATACACGCCCATCTCATTATGGCTATTAGTACTTAAGAAATTTCGTTCTATTTCATTCTTTCTTACATTCTTAGCTCGTTGCATTCTTATTCTCATACCTTATCTCATTTCTTGATTTATTTATGTATTTAAGCGATATTATTTTTTTTCGCCATTTACATATATGCCCTTCATAGATTAATAACGTTAACACCTTCATTAGCGTTACCTTTTCTTTTTACGCATTCTATTTTCGTAAGTTCGTTACGTTACCGCACAATGTATTATTATATTATTGCTTGCACACTTGACTCGTCCTATTCGATCATTAGCGTTAAACGTACTCTTTTTATCTTGTCATTATCTTACCAACACACCTTACTTCAATCCTACAAATTTTACGTCATGTTAAGTATACCATGTACATTCTTAACTTATCGCATTTAATTTCTGACACTCAAACTTTTTCATTTAATTTCCGTCCTTTATATATATCCCTGCTTAATCGCAACTTCACTTTCACGCTTAAACCTCAAGTACTTTACCTTACCGTTACCCCGTCTCTATACCAATTTAACTTTAGTCTTTAGACACTATATATAATGAGACCATATGTTGGTCACATTTTATGCCATCATTCCTATCCTCATTCTTTAATATTCAAGTCTTTAAACACTTAATCATTAATTTGCTAGTTTCATCTTGTCTTTTCACACTTTGCTTTAGTACGCTTAATATCATCACGATTTACACTTAAAACGTCATTGTTTAATCTTATTTATTATCCTTATGTCAATAACCCTTAACATTTAGCGTGTCAAGTTCATCTTATCATTATACATTATAATTTGGTACACTTCTCGTCATCACGTTTCATTATTTATGCGTTAACACCTTAAGTTATTTATTGATTCCATCCCTAATACCAGTTAGCGTCTCTCTTCTTGTCTTGCTATGGCTATTCTTTTATCATACACAATCTTGTGTTGTTTACCCTTACGTTGATCCACTTACTTACACATCTACAACCCAACTATAAACTCATTCTTACGTTTGTCAACAACTCACTACTGTCATCTTTATTTAGACAAGTTCTATATGATATTTGTTCATTATAGTTTACACATTCTATGTGTTCTTACAACGTACTTTTACTATTGCCCGTCAACCCCGTGTTGACCATATTCTCAACCTTTACCATTACTTCATTTTAGTCTATTCAACTTTTACGCATATAAACCTTTCATAGGTTTATTCTATCGCACTCACATAAGTCTCATCATACACATTTCAATACAAATATATTGACATGATTATATTCATGTTTTACAATTCTTTCTAGCACACTTCAAGTTACTTTTGACTTCTAGCGGAATCTATATCTCATTTATCACTTCCACTCATCGCTTAACCATTTATTATAACACATTTTACTTTTTATGTTTTATATGCAACATGATCTCCTCACGTCTTAACTTCGCATTTTAACTTTCTCATTTTAGTTTTTCTTATAAGAATTCGTGTCTTCAAGCATCTTTAATCGTTATTATATCATTCGTGTCCTTCAAATCATCAACTACAAGCATACTTTATTGTTCATTTCTTACTTTATTCCAAGCTTTCAAGCATCTATACTTCATCAAACACTTCTCATACTTATCTTATTTCATAAGTCAATTTGTTCTTTTAACTTTTTCGGCCACAACTAGGTCAACACATGTATATGGCAATTATACCTTATATTAGATCTAATCCATGCTTCACACAACTCCTATTATCAACAACATTAGCTCAAAAATCATTATTTCACATAACGCTCAAGTCTCACATAATATCTATTTCCAATGCATCTATCATACCTCATACACTTCTATGCATTCATGCTATCAAACACAATCTCTTTCTACTTAGACATATAACGAACTACCGTAGGCTTAACATCGCATAAACGATAATGCTTAACATTTAACACTTTAATTAGCTGCAAGCAATAGCCTACCTTATAACTAAGGCATCATATAACTTTAATCTAATCACTAACCCATCTCCAATACCACTAGCATTTCTACTCGCATCCCATTACTATTTCTCTATCATACCTTCACATAATCACAAAATAAACACTGACACCAAACGAGGTGCAAGGCTAACTAACTATTCAAACACTCCAAGTCCTCCACGGACTTCTATCACATTCACAATAACACATAACACACATTCATCACTTATCATCCTTAAACTCATCTATCATAATACATAATCCATCTTATACTTAACTATTACTTTCCGCATTACTACCACTTACGTTAAAGGCTTCTACGAGTGGTTTAAGACTAGGCAACCTATAGTGGAAACCTAATTCACTTAAACCGAAGCTCTGATACCAAGTTGTAACGCCCCGTACCCGTTTTGACTAGGATTTAAAACTTTTGACGTGGAATTGCTTGACTTTACCGGACTCATACAAATTCTTCATTTACATATGCAAAATCTATCACATTTAACCCTTTAAAATACTTGCAAGAACATATACTCGAACACCTTTCAAAACATTTCATAATCAATTGTATAACACAATCAAACGACCCTTCAGACCAAGGATACGCCGGTATCCGTTTTAGGGATACGCCGTATCCAAACCGATAGATCATGCCCCTGCATCAACCTGAAATGATGCGCCGCATCACCTTAACTCCTGATACGTCGCATCTAATATACTAGATACGCCGCATCACCTTATTTTGACAAACATCAGCAGGAAAACCTGCATATACTCACTACTCACCCACAACTCATTTTGACCTCAATACAACACTATAACTTGCATCAAAACACTCACTTTACATTCAAAACCATATCAAACTATAATACACGGCAATTGACCCGTTTGACTCCAAAATGGGTACAAACACGCTTAAATCCAAACGCTCCTTTAAACATTCACTACAAACACTTAAAACACACTTGACGACTCGTTAGACCCCCAAACCGTTACCCGACTTTGACACACCTCATACGACTCATAAAATAGACTCTCGGGGTACAACTTTGACTCGAGCTCGGTATTCTACCTAGCTCCTAATGCTTGATATCTTCCCAATCCGTTCCAAATCCTTATGCTACAATCCAAGCCTTCCACTCCGCCGCACTTAAGCCTACAAAAACATTAACAACTAAAAGAATAAGCTTACGCTTAGTAAGTAACCCATCATAAAACATATATCATACACATACTTTCACATAAGCATCATAATCACATAAAAGCCACTAAACTACTTCATACCTCCCACATCACACACAACTTCATAATACAATTGCATCCCTTCATCACAACTATAACAACCACATACCTTAGCTAGTCCAAATCCATCAAGCTATCTTACTCTCAACCAAAGTCACTAGCCACCTAATTTCCAACTCATAACCATTCCAAATCCAAGTCTCCTATTCTTACACAATCATAACACATATATGATAAATACATACATAACACATGTTTTGAAGAGAGTTACTTACCTTCAATCCAAGCTAGGCTACTAACACAAATCCCACCAACAACATCTTCTAGCCATCATCATCATCATAATCATCCTAAAACACATAATCATATATAATATACAATACATAATCATTAGCTATAATCATGGTTAATACAACCATAACTAACCTCTAAACACCTCTAATCATCATATAATCATCTATTGATTATATGATATTCAATCCCATCATTTACTAACTTAAACCCATTATAAACTCATTACATAATCATCATTACCTCTTAATTATCTTAAAACACCCATTTACCCTTTAATCCCAAGTTAGGGTTTACAAACCCTAATTTCATAATCCATCAATTAAACTCTAATTAAGCATCATGAACATCATACCTTATGTAAGAAACAAGCTATAGGCTTAACCCTTGAATTATCACCACTAAACCATCATCATCTCATCACCAAATGCTCCATCATCTTCCCTCTCTTCTCTCTATCTCGATATCACAGGAACACACAAGAATTGTGTGGAGATATCTAGAACCTAGCACATAAAAACTAGCTGAGAGGGCATTTCTGTCATTTTGCTTATTTAAGGTCTATGCGCCGCATCTATATTTTAGATGCGCCGCATCCTATATACGCCGTATCTCCTTCTCCAATACGCGCATGGACTATAACAAGTCGGTTCTACTTTCCATTCTACCATACGCCGCATGTAACTTCCTGGATGCGCCGCATCTAGGCCTCATCAGACATCCACTTAAAAGACTCAACCACATACCCTTAGTCAAACATACTTAGGCTCGGGTCAACTTCATCTGGGGTGGGGCCATATTTGTATTCCGGGAAACGGGTCTAACAATTATTACATGAAACTTTTCATGCACTCTGTTGTAGTGTTATAAATATAAATATTCAGATGAGGCTCGTCACCCCGAGTATCTATTTAGCATTTACATAGCTCGTAGGCTTATTTATATTAGCTTAGTAATATTAGTATTAGTATTAGTCGTATTTATATTTGTGGAGTGGGTCGGGGCTTTCCCCACTGTCAGCTCACTCCACAGCCCACTAGGGGCACAAATATTAGTAACTATATAAACCCCTTCCCACACTTGGGAAGGGTTGGAACTCTTCACACAATTAATCTAACATTCCAGATTTTCTCTCAAAGGGTTCCCTCTCTCTCTCTAACATCTCACTAACTCACCATGGGATTCTTGATCTTTCAAATCCAAGACCACCCGAAATAGATCCACACAATCAAATGGTTAGATCTTACAATTGGTATCAAGAGCCATGGCTAGGTTCGGTTTGATTGTGTGTCGGTTTCATTTTTTTTGGTTCGAATCATTGTGCTTTAACAGTTTTGTTCATGTATCTTGTTCGAATCATTTCATTTGGGTCATGTGTTGTTGACTCTCATCGTGGGCCCTATCATACATATTTGAGCTTGGATTTTTATTGTTAAACAGTTTTATTGTTCTTAAACAGTTTTATTGTTGGACAAATATTTGGGTCATATGTGTTGTTCTTAAACATTTTATTGTTGGACTTTTATCGTGGGTCATGTTTGTCTGTGTGTTGAAAATCATGCTCGCTAACTGGTCAGAATTGATGGTCGGAATCTGGTCGAAAAAGTCATATACTTCTAAGACAAATATGTGGTTGAGTGCAAGATTTATATTGTTGAGTTATAAACTGATTTATACTATGATGTATATGGTTTAATCTTAATTTTGTCAGTTTATTAACAAGTCATTTATGCATCTGTTCTTACTTGCGCTTTGAAGAAAGAAAAAAACCCAGATCCGGTTTTTCCGGAAAAGTACAAAAATGAAAGCTCGGTCTGACTGGTCAACTGCTATTGATCATGCGGTTTGTCTATCTGTTCATGGTTGCGGTTTGTCTATCCGTTCATGGTTGCGGTTTGTCTATCTGTTCATGGTTGCGGTTTGTCTATCCGTTCATGGTTGCGGTTTGTCTATCTGTCACCGTCAAACCAAAACTAATAGCAGCAACTACGGCTCAAGAGTTTGCTTTTTGACTCAAATGAAAGAATAGAAGGAGATGAAGCAGTGACGAAGACACCATGACCACTAAACCATAATAACAGAGACTCTTATCGACCTCAGTTTGTAACCATTATCAATCAATCACTGCCAACACAATCCACAAACAATCACAATCTACTTCAACTCTAACCTAATCACATCTCCTCATATTACAACCTCATGCCACACCTTCAACATGACTTTAATCGAAAGGTTCTAATGATCTCAGATTTTTTCGTGGTTAGTCAGATTAACCATCAAAACTAATCAAGGTCTTTCACACGAAACTAAATCATCACTGATCCTGTCGACATTAAAGTGGCTTTATATGTCCGAATAATCACAAGAAAGATTGAAACAAGATTGTTTCATCTTTTATTTGCCTTCGGTCTAATGAAACTAAAACAAGACTGAAAATATAATTAAATTAACTAAGATCTCAGGCTTGTTCTAATTGGTGGACGGATCTTTAAAGATCAAAGTGTTAGAACATAATCCATCATTGATCCGTGAGAAGCAAGGACTCTTGAGTATTATTCGAAAGTAAAGAATGATTGATAACGAATTGGTTATAATCATTCTTTGGATCGTTCAAAAACACAAAGGACGCTAATCTATTACAAACTTACCTGAGATCTTGAAAACACCTTGAAGAGATAAGCAAAAAGTGATACGGATTGGATTTCATTTCGTGCTTGTGTTAAGTCAAATCAATGGGATTGTTATTCAGTTTTTGAAAATGATGCGGTGTTGATGATTTAATTCGGATTGATACTGATGAGGTGAGAGCAGAAAGTGAAGTGTGGTGGCGTTGAGTTTATGAGGGGATTAGGGTTGGATTAAAAGTGTAGTTATGTGAATGTTGTATCTTATATACCGAAAAATTAGGGCTACACTAATCCAAATCAGTGAGGTTTGGTGTTGGGCTGGTGGGCTCATGGTGAGGAAACTAGTTGGGCCGCATATTTGTGAAGTGAACTGGACCAGCGATTTTGATGGGCCGAGAATGATAATAAATGGACGAATTTTTAAATTTAGGATTGATTTTTAGATTTTGATGGGCCGAAAATGATTTTGATCTAGGAGTGTTTGGCCGCAATATGCTGGCATAGTCTTTCAAAAGTAGTTATCCAAATTTAAATTTAGGATACACAAATTTTTGATAATATTTGATAAAGGGTGTGGTATATTTTGGGTTATTACAAAGCTTCACGAGGACTCACACGTCACGGCTAGTATTTGGGTTCATGAATATCAACGTGATTACAGAGTGGTGGATTTGGCTGCACGGTCCTATTAGTGCCTACGACTTGAGTGAGCCTACAATTTGATCTTTGCAATTTGAGTTACAGTTGACAAATTGCGATTTGGTTAATTGCGAATTGACAAGTTGCTATTTGACTTGTTGCAACTTGACTGATTGCCATGGTACCAGTTGCAATTTGACGTTGCAAGTTAATTCTTGCGATTTGACTTATTGCGATCTGGTTGATTGCAATTTGACTTGTTGCAATTTGACAAACTTTGACTTGACTAATTGCAATTTGATCAATTTGACATTTGACTTCTTTAACTTAAATTTCGAAGATCAGTATTGCACTTCACTCTTGGTTGTCCTTGTTGACTTCACAGTTTCTCTTGATTGGTTTTAGAAAATCCCGCGAAAGATTCGATTTCTCGGTTTAAATCTCAAGGGCTGTAAAATCCCGTGGAATCAATATTGGACAAGTAGGCTGGACTTGGATTTAGACATGATAAAACTTACGGGGTTTGACTATATTTTCGGGATAAGTTTGTGCTTTGAGATCGGCAGGAATTGGGAAATTATGGTAACTTGGTTGGTTTGTTAACTCACGGGTTGGTGTACTTAGTGTCTCAAACTTCTCGGGTTGGATGGATGCATGATGTTTGATGACCCTTGCTCGAGCGTATTTAAGGTGATTAGACTTGGATGTTCAAGAAGTGGATATATACAATAAAGGATGGAAGGTTGGGTATATATCACTACCTATATTTAAAGGAGTTACGTTGTTGTGCTCAATATAGGTTCTAAATCACAATTTAGTGCAAGTATAAGTCGCGAACTTGTTTTTTATCAAGCTTCATCAAGTGATTGTTGTCTCTTAAGCTTCTAATGGGATTGTAGTACAAGATCTTCTCAAGAGGTGGTCAGACTTAAAGACAGGAGGTGGTTGTTCAGAGACGTGGTTTAACATGTTATATTCTATAGTTAAACATATGTCATCAAGCGGTTTTGGCATTTTATGAGCTTCAGAGAATTTTTAATCTGCTAAACCCTTGATGAGGAGACAAACGAGGGGTTACTACAAGAGAGTCTTAATCACCATCTTTGTTGCAGTAGTTTTATTTGTCTCTTTCCATGTATTGTGCCTGACAAATTCACAACCATCACGGACTCTCAACTTTGGCAAAAAGGTCATTTCATGTCCTTTTTGAGGGGGAGAATTAGCGCGAGTCTCCTAGCGGTTTTGTTTCCAGCGGTGTGAATCTTAGCGGTTCCGGTCACAGCGGGTCAGATCGTAGTGGTTCAGTCTCCAGCGGTTTGAATCTTAGCAGTTCTGGGTGCAGCAAGTCAGATCGTAGCGATTCAGGATTCAGTGGTTCAGTCTCCAGCAATTTGAAGCTTTGCGGTTCCAGTTTCAGTGGTTTGGGTCTTAGCAAATTGCCTAAGATTTTAGCAGTTTGATACTTACTGTTGTGCAGTTTGTTCTTGAATTTAGTTCTCGGATAAATCTGTAAAACCCTAAATTTTGATTTCTCATTTTTTCCATCAAATTTGAATTTTAACCTAAGTTATGCTAAGACTAAAGAAATACATTAAACTATATGATATATGATAATGACATATGAATATGAATTAAACCTTAGTAAACTAAATAAATAAAACTTGTAAACTTTCCTAAGTTGTACTAATAATTCACACGACTTGTACTCACCCTTGAAAACATTTTATGCTTTTCCTCATCTACTTAACCCATTCGACATACAACAACTTACCATAATAACTTGAATATTTTCATACTAAAAGATAATGACTAAATAATTATGAGAATAATCCCTAAATCATAAAAAGATGTCTTTTGCCTTTGCTTAGCCTTGTATCACGCCACACCCAATATTGGAAAGATATCAAGCCCACAAATTAGTCCACGATTTACGCCATAAGAATCACACATTTAAAACACAATCAACATCACATTTACAACTTGCCTTAATCACCATTCACACGCTCCTCTTGAATATTATACATACTTTTATTCCTCCCATCCATTCGATTATCAAACACAAAGCACACACAAGTTCTGCTATTATTTTATATTGTAGGCCAAGTGTTCGAAGGGGATTGGTGCTCATTCGTGAGTATAGGCTGCAACGGTGTCTAGAGTTCGTGTGGTTAAAACCGTTGTCTCGTTGTCTCGCTGTCTCATTCCTCTTTTCTTTGTCTCGCACAGCAGCAAGGTACCACCAGCATCACCCTTGTTTTCTTTTCAATCTTTTCGACACACCAACATGTATGCCAATATGAACCCGATAACATGCTGAGTAATTGTCTCGACAAGCTGTAAAATGAATCACTAATATAAATGCCTCATGAAATGATGAGTATATAAACCATGGGTGTATCGACTTTGTTTTCTGTTTGTCATTTGATTTGGCTGTTATACGCATCTATTTTTGGTCATCTAAATATTTATACAATCTCATCATTACACGACTAGAATCTAAGAAAGGAAATCAAATAATTAACACGAGGCGTGCATGTTCATCAATGTGAATAACGGTTGGGTTTTGATTACATGTAAAGGTCTGTTGTTAAATCCAAGTTATTGTGGCTGTGTCGCGTGTGTGTTATATGCGACAACTCAGTTCTATCTTCGAGTCGACAGTTTAGTGTCGGGTATAATCTGTTTATATCGTATCTCGCTAGCTGTTTTGGGATCATGTTTAACAACCTTGGTCGAACTAATGTCATCTTTATACAAAACCTAAGAACCTGTTAGGATGGCATAAATACCGAGTAGTAAGATGCGTACGCATAACATGTTATTACGTCAATACATAAGGAGGTAGACATAACTATGCATGTGATCAGTATATAAATGTGAAGGTGAACCCAGATGTGTCAACCTAATTTAACACTATTACCAACGCTATAAATTTGGTCACTTAACAATCTTTTGATCTCTAAGACACGTATTAAATACAAATAATAAACCTACATATTAACTTAAAGAACTAACATGGGACATGCATATATACATGCGTATCATGAACTGGTTGGAAAGTAAGATATATAGAGACGGGATATGTTTATTTAAATACGAGAATAAAGGAGAAACTCGTACAGTTTGTTTGAGTATGCTTGAGTTTTGTCTTCTCTCTTGTCTCATCTCTTCTGTTCGAATCAAGTCATAAGCCAAAGGATAATTTGGTGAGTTGTCTTGGCTGAGTAAATAGAGTAGACACTACAAACAATTTAGGCCTACTTCCCACTAAATTTCATAATTCACCCTATACATTATTGTTTAAACAAAATAAAACCCCAAACCTACTTACATATTCATGATAAATCCTAACTCATGTATAGTGTCATTCTAACTAATTTAACTTAACTAAATGGTAACATTAATGATAAATGACTAATTTTGCTAATTTGAAAGCTTACTAAAACTGGAAAGCCGACTAAAATAAGTAATCTGAATTAAATAATCTTTTAATAAGTTAGTTATGAATTCGTGTAGATTCGCCGAAGATGGAGTTTGCTTCCGACCTTTGTGTCTTCTGTTGTGTTTTCGGTTGCGGTATGAGGTACAGATATTCTGCTTCTTTAACAAGAGGCCTTCATTCTCTTATTATGATTCATATTAGGGTTCCCTATACCATTGCTATGTTCCCTTCATTCATGAACTCCGATTATTGAACCATCATGATATTGAACCTGTTGTGATTATGAACCTTTCATTCATGAATCTTTGCTTATGAACCTTTGCTTATGAACCTTGCTTATGAACCTTGCTTATGAATCACGATTATGAACCTATGATTATGAACTTATGAAACAAGATATTGACCTATGCAAGAAAACTAAAAACATGATTCATGATACTTGACCTTTACCCTCAGTTTGATACTACGAGCCACTCACTAGGCATGAGGGTTTCATGTCCATGTCAGTTGATGCACCGATGGCATGACTCTAGGGTAGGAGAGTGATGACCTATCCCGTCCCTGCATGTTATGTTTATGATTCATGTTTATGTAGAGGCAGATTATGGCCACCTGGGGCGTATGGATGCATCCTAGATTTGTTATGTTCATGTTATGTTATGTTATGCATGGTGACTGATGGTGTGTGCGATACACGTCTTTCACACTCCGGGAGCTAGCTACTCCAACCCATGATTGAGGACACCCCTCATATTTACAGGATACTAAGAGGTCTCCCCTCTACATGTTTATGACTATGATTATGATTATGATTTCATGTTATGTTATGGGCTCGTAGTGGATTACTGACTTCCTTTACCATGTACTCTTACCTTTCCTTTTTTTACCATGTATTCATGCTTCCATTCCCTTTTACTCATGTTATTTATTCATTATACTACTGTTTGTTACGTTATATCTGTTCACTGAGCTCTCGTAGCTCAGCCGCATTTCTTTTCCTGCGGCAGGTTTTAGTAGGAAGCTGGGTATGAGCGGAGAGTACCTTTGGACTTAGAAGACTACACTGTGATAGTTATTTTGTTATAGAGATGACTTGAAGAATTTATATTTTCAGACTTAGCATTTACTCCTCTGTAAACTTTGTATTTCCTTGTAAATTCTTGTAACCTTTGTATTCCTTTGTATTATTGAAGATGTATGCTTGTGTATATTTCTGATATGTCACCATTGTTGTGACACTTCTACCCTTGTCGGGTCGGGGTGTTACAAAATCTCAAGAACTGTAAAATCCTGTACACAGTATGACAACTATTCCATGCACTGCACCTGATAACATCCAAGTAGCTGGGTCAGACAGCTTTGTTTGATTGGACTGACTATGAGTCATGGCACTGCTAAGAATTAGCGCATGTTTCTTCTCCCTTTGACTATTCAACCGCACAAAATGATCAAGAAGTTAATTTGGTATTCCTTGCTTGAGAGTGAAGTTGGATTTCACGAAAGAGTGTACCTATTTTATCTTGAAATCGGGGATGGTTGGATGCATGATTTCAATGATAACTTGCCCGTGCTTTAGATATAAGTTGAAGACTTGGGTTATTTAGTTACCAGCAGTCGGGGTAACTATCACTTAAGAGTTATTGGAGTACTCAGTGTCACACGTCAATGACGTTGTCGATAATCGCAAGAGGTGTTAATGTCTCATACTTTGGTTGGGTATTGAGCACTTAGAGATTTTCTTGGAGCATTAATTCTCTACACCGTTCTTCCAACATTAGTGCAAGCTTAAGTAACAAATTTGGGGACTTCTACTTCAGTTTTCAGTATTGGTATATCGGGTTTCCTTCATCAAGTGGTCACTAATCTGTGTACAAGGTTGGTTAGTTGGACAAAGGTTTTAAAAGTTGTGATGTGATCTGTAATTCTCACAAGATATTCTTAACCCAAACTGATGTTCACCAAAATCAAATCATTCATGCCACATTCAATCTATTACTGTCTCATGGTTTCTTCTTGGTTTTGTAAAATCCCGCGAAAGAACTTATTTCTCGGTTTAAATCATAGATTTGTAAAATCCCATGATGATGGGTTATGCGCTCTTGACCGTGATCGGGGTAAAACCATTATCAAAGTTCTGTTAAGACATCATAAAAGGCTAGATCGGGGTATTTAATCAACCAGATGTGACTACGGCGTTAATTCATTATTATTTATTTGAGGCTGAAGTGAAATTTCATGGGTGCGTGTACTTAGTGTCTGAAGATATCGGGGAGGTTGGATGAAGATTCTTCGAGATCCTTGTTCGAGCTTTAAACATTTACAATGACGAGGACTTGGATATCTAGTTATTTTTTCTTTCTCTCTATTACAAAATAACTATCACTTTAAGGAGTCACGTTGTAGTGCTCAGTGTCACACGAAGTTGTGGATATCCAAGAGGTGATGTACATCTCATACTTGATGGGTGGTTGGTTGAAGAGTATAGAGTACTTAGGGATTCAATGTTGCACGAAGTCTCTACACCGCTCTTTGTCACGCATTAGTACAAGTTTAAGTCACAAGTTCGGGTTATGTTACTTCAGTCTCAAGTTCATCATATTGGGCTTTTCTCCATCAGTGGTCACGACATCAAGCCGACAAAATGATAATGGGGTTGGTAACGAGTTAGATGAGAGAAGTAGTAAAGAGAGAGATAATGACATCTGTACACATCAGTGCAGGCCTCGCTCTTCATCATAATGACGTCTGTACACTTCAATGCAGGCCTCGTTCTTCAAAGAAAAGAAAAGTGTACGCTTGAGTGCACTTTATCTTCAAAAGAAGAGGAATCTTCTTATTTATGGCCATTCTCATCAACAAGTTTCATGCTCTTTCCGTGCTTATTCAGTCTTCAAGTGGATCGGCGCACATTGGAGTATACTC
The DNA here is from genome assembly GCA_021014915.2 of Artemisia tridentata subsp. tridentata. Classification (NCBI taxonomy): domain Eukaryota; kingdom Viridiplantae; phylum Streptophyta; class Magnoliopsida; order Asterales; family Asteraceae; genus Artemisia; species Artemisia tridentata. The sequence goes on along the minus strand of CP139501.1, from coordinate 195,143,852 downwards.
TTATTGACTTATTCAACCAAAAATTGCAGTTGACAGGCATATGCAATTTTTGAGGGGGGGAAAGGGTGAATAAACAACATGTTAGTCTTCAAGAACCGTCAAGTGGAGCTACTTATCATTGATGGTATTCATATTCACTCTTTCAATCATCAAAAATTGCAGTTGGCAGGCATATGCAATTTTTGAGGGTGGGAAAGGGTGAATATTAATCTACATGTTGATTGATGATTGAGAAATAGTCATACGACTCTTGAATACGTCAGTTCAGGAGTCGTGCAAACCATGGTTCTCCAACACTACATCTTCCTCCGTCTATCAAGGTGTTGAAGAACATGGTCATGGAATGCTAATCGACATCTTCTCACGGGCTGGTACAATCAGTAACAAAGGGTTTCTAGTCAATGCTTCATGTACACGTCATTACGCTGCATGTACACATCATGATGATGATTCCGATTAATCGTAACCATCATGGGGGAGAGAAATGTGTACACCAAGGATGCACAACAGGTTCACGTGATCGGGCTTAATCATTTATTCTGGTGTTGATAACCGCAGAGATGATCAGTGGTTCAACTTGTTACCTTGGTATTAACGTTTCACTATTACGTCATGGGCTGATTAATCGTAACCATCAGGGGAGAGAGAATGTGTACATCAAGGATGCACAAAAGGTTCACGTGATCAGGGCTTAATATCCAAGGATGGATACATACTATAGATGATCAGTGGTTCAACTTGTTACTTTGGTGTTATACTAAAGACTGAAGAAGGTCGAGTCGTCAGTCTATTCTACATTCTCTGTTGGGTGTTATCATCTCATGTGTATGCTGCGGGCTGATGGGTTATATGTAAGGTTACTGGAAGGCATTTGGTGAGATGAAGATGGTTGGTATTCTGTTCCTCCATATTGGGCAATCTTGAAGAAGGTCGAGTCTACAGTCTTCTTTACACTCTCCGCTATGTGTTAGAAGACTAAAGACGGCATGCATTTGGTTATCTAAAGACTTCTTCATATTATGGGCGTTCATCCAAAGTCTTCTTTCTATTATGGGTGTTCATCAGAAAGGTTGTCAGATTGGGGAGAGCACTAATTTGGGGTGAGTGAAAAGCCTGAATCAATCCCTGATTAAATGTGCTCACGTTGCTCTTCAGCAAGTCAAATGATGGAAGCGGAGAAGATTCAGGATGCTGAGGAGTAATGGTTTTCGGTTCGTATCCTTGTATATATTTTGCTTCTTACATTCTTTTTCATATCTTATACCATTTTGTAAATAGATATATATAAATCTTGCTAATTGTAAATAGAGAAACGTAAAATCAGAAAAACCATAAAAATTAAAAAATTAGAAAAGACCAAAAATAGTTTCACCTAGGCATGTCTTCTGTTTATCGATAACATTTACGGACTTAGAAATGTCATTCAATAATGGCACGGGTCTTTAAATGAAGCTCGAGAAGAAGTTAAAATGGATTGGTAAAACATGACTAAAATGGCTTGCTTTTACTTTAGATAGCAACCCGCGCTTCAAAATGGGGAAAGCAGGTCGCCTAAAAGACGCTGTTCCTCTAACTGGGTGATGTTCACCTGGGCATGGATTACTTTATATCCATGTTTCTTCGATCTGATGTACGTTTCAGTGCATCATTTCTTGAAAAAGAAGAGAAATCTTATTTGCATACAAATAGTTTTCATTCTGTGATTCTTCTGAAAATTATTTGTAAGACACTTGGTGATTTTGTGTTGCTTGAAATTTGTTTAAACTTGGATTATGCATAAAATGTGTCACTCAATCAACGACTACAAATCTTTAACTAGAATACGGGTCATTGATTGAGGGGGAGAGTGAATTCAAATTTTATATCATCAAACGGGTTTCTAGATTAATTCATATTCTTTGAAAAGGTTTTGTAGCTAATGGGGTATTAGTTGAAGAGGAAATTGCTAAAATTTATATCAAATGGCCAAATGTGTTAGTTGCTAGAAAGTTTAGGACATTATGTGCAATTTGCTTATAGTTTCCTAGCTTCATATAACTAGAAGGTTCATTTGTATCACTTTGGAATCCTCGTTTAATCCCCTAGATACTTTAAGACTCAAAACCTAAAAGAAGTAAGAAAACCAGTTGTGTTTGATGTTCTTGAATACTCCTATGACATTTGTATGATCTGAAGAAATGAGTTTCAAATGTTGTGTGACTCTTGTTAGTCGACTGCTGCTTAATTGTTGTTGATATTGTGCATATGTTCTCAGGATTCGCTTAGGTATATTGCTATCATGTTAGAATCATGTTCCTAAGATCCTGAGTTGAATATAGATATATGTGTGAATTGCCATGTGCATGATTGCTATTTGCTCTTCATGCTAGATAGTAGTTTGACGTATTTCCTGACTGTGGTTTGATTATAAGATGAACTTGGTATTATAATGTGGCAAGCTGCTGAAGGGTAGCTATTAAGGAACAGTGTATCTGTATGTATGTATATCTATGTTGATATTCTTATGCAGATTCCATAGCCAATATGAATGTGCCAGTTCCAGCTCTAACCATGTGATCAGACGTTCAAACTCTATTGATTGGCTCAGAATTCACCACGACAACAACATCGGCAGCAACAACAACAGCAACACCGTCATCATCACCACCACCTTCAGTAAAACAAAGCAATATTTGTTTCGATCTCGCCAAGTGGGGATCTAGAATTCTTTCAAAAGATTTGTTGGTGGATGGATGATTGATGTTGACCACTGACTCACTCAAAAAAGCGGATGATTACATTGTCTGCACAAAAAGGTCAATATCATTTGTGTCATAAAAGTTATCTTGTGCATAAAAAGCAGTGAATCTCCCTCTTAGATTAAGGGGGAGCATAGTATGTTCCATCATCAGACTACATTAAATCGGACACATTTTCTCCCACATTTTCTAACTTATTTAAATCAATTGGGATCACAAATCTCAAAAGGTTTGAAATTTTTGATCGGGGGAGAGAATGTGATTTAAATATGAAACCTGATGAAAATGTGATGTTTTGGACTTATATGTAATCTCTCCCATATGTGCTAAACTCTTTCGTATATCGATGCACATATTGAGGGGGAGCGAATTGACAAAAAGGATTTGGCATGCATCTTATGTGAGCAAGGCTCAGACTTCACCAATGAATTGACGATAGCTAAAGTCAGTAGTCGAAAGGACATGTCCTGGACGGGTAATAATTTCAAGCCAGTTTATCTGGTGATGTAAGCGTGTCTCGCAAAGGACGTGTCTGAGTAGAATGTACCAATTTCGAGCGATCTTCCTTGAATGTGATCTGGACGGGTAATAATTTCAAGCTAGTTTACTAGTGATGTAAGCGTGTCTCGTGATGATCATGTTCTTGGAAAATCAATCAATTCAAAAGTGCGAGCTTCACCCAACATGTGCAAATTTATAAAACAATCATCCGAGCACATGTTGAGGGGGAGCATTTGAAAAATATAAAACTCTCAAAGTGTTAGAAAAATGAGTTTTCATAATTATGAACACTTTGAGAGATTTTTCAAGGAATTGGTTTATGGCAATTGTGGAAGAACACCAAAGACCGACCACTTTATTAATGTATGGAGTTATAAGGATGGTAAGGTTAGGTACAAGTTCCCACGATCCCGCCAGAGCTGGAGGGATCTACCCAGGGACAAGCCACTAGTTAGTGTAGAAGTCCTTAGGTATGATTAAAAAGGAGAAAAGTGAATAAGGGAAGAGTGCCGACTGAGATGGAGCTAGCACTGGAACAAACCCAACAAGGTGCTAGTTATGAAGTCTCGGTAAGCACTGAAGGGGTTGAAGAATGAAAAAGAAATGTAAAGATAAAGGGTGAAAAGAAAGAAGCCCTCCTCACACTTTAGGCAGAAACCGGGTCAATACATATGCTGTCAGAATCACTTAGTTGATTGCTGACATTGAAGACAAAGTATCATGGACCCAGTGATACGCTGCACAACCCTCCCTAGCCACTCAAGGTCCCTCAGAGGATTCTTGTTTCAATTGTCACAGAGTTCAATACATTTCTATCGTCTCTCTCACTCCGAGTTAGATGATATTGAAAAGGTGGCAGTTCTCTCCAGCCTCGCTCACTAAATCAAAATGCACAATTGAGTCTAGAGCCACGAGATGCATAATAAGATCTCATAGGAACACGAATTATTTCTACACTGGTTGTTCAACATTAAGGACACCAGGTGTGAAACTCATGAGTCCTACGCAGATCTTAGCAATCTGCCAGAACATTTATGAGAGAATTTACAAATGTAATTCTCAATGATTGAATGGAAATTCCTGCCAGGGTTAACATCAAACAGCCCTGAAAGCAGGTCACTTCGGTAATTCCCTGTGGATTACGCTTAGTGATCGCGGCGGTTTCAAACGGTCTACAGTCGTGGAGTGATCTCCAGCGACTCACCTAATCGTTGATATGCTACGGTATGATCTTAAAAAGCCCTCTGTGGGTTTTCGATTAGGAACGGTCCTGGTAAGTATTAGAGAGAGTTTTCACACTATGCTGTTAACAATCTCGAAGTCCGAACCTGTAAGTACCGGACGTTTTATTGCTAACTGTCGTATGCAGGAACTTCTGGCGATTGTAGCTGATTGTTGTTGCAGCTGTTTGCGGTTGTAGCTGATTGAAGTTGTAGCTGAGTGCGGTTGTAGCAGATTACAGAAAAGATGCCAATCCAGCACCACATGCTCACACTACATAATCATCGTATTCAAAGAAGTCATGATCAACCAAAAGACCTTCAACACGGCTTCTGCTAACTCTGATGCTGAAGATCATGACCCAGAATAGTGTGAGCATGTTGGCTCAAAGATTTACACATCACATGGAGACATAGTGCTGAAAGATGACTTGAAGACAAATGTTGGATGATAAATTCGAAGAATACTCAAAGATCATCCAAGATAGAAGAACAGTCATCAAAAGAGCACTGCTAAAGGCACAAAGATACAATACAATGAAGAATCAAAGACTACGAGCTCTGAAGACAAGTTTAGAAGACAGAATGCTAGAAGTCAAATTATTATTTCCGGGGTGACCTCCCTTAGGGGGAGATTGTTAGGAATATAAATATTCAGATGAAGGCTCGGTCACCCCGAGTATCTATTTAGCATTCACATAGCTCGTAGGCTTATTTATATTAGCTTAGTAATATTAGTATTAGTATTAATAGTATTAGTCGTATTTATATTTGTGGAGTGGGTCGGGGCTTTCCCCACTGTCAGCTCACTCCACAGCCCACTAGGGGCACCAATATTAGGAACTATATAAACCCCTTCCCACACTTGGGAAGGGTTGGAACTCTTCACACAATTAATCTAACATTCCAGATTTTCTCTCAAAGGGTTCCCTCTCTCTCTCTAACATCTCAATAACTAACCATGGGATTCTTGATCTTTCAAGATCCAAGACCACCCGAATAGATCCACACAATCAAATGGTTAGATCTTACATGTAGCTTCGGTAACATGGAACTTAGAGCAGCATAATAGCCTTTTCGTATAACATTACACACTTTGTAATGTTAAATCATGAACTTACTGGTCTAACTTTACTGCTTTATGTAAACCTATGAACTAACCATCTTTTAGCTGACTTTTAGCATGTTTTTTTCAGGTGTTTAGTTGTTGGATATTTGATGATGCAAGGCAGTGCTTGGCAGGGGCATAGGCACACTTTTGGAGTGTACACATAACACTCACGACCAGAATTTTTGTACTATGGGACAACTTAAAACTATTATGGGCCTTGTTTTCCGCATTTCATAATTATGTAAAACTTATGTTTTAATTAATAAAGCTTTTAAAACGGATTAGATGATTCGTTCTCTATTACTTGTGTTGTGATCCAAATACGTAGCACCCCAGATATTATTTCCGCTGCGATCTGATTTGGGGGTGTTACATAATGTAACTTTAGACAATATCTAAATAAGCTCGAAAAGTATATGAAATGGTGTTTTGAGCGGTTGCTGACCTAAAAAAAGATAGGTATTCAGGATTGCTTATGCAAGTGTTTATGTGCTTTTATTTAAAGACAGAAAAGTAAATTTAATAGGTTGATAAAAATGTTTTTATGCTAAATTTAATCTAAAATGGACACTTTTAAATAAGCAATTATGAACAGCCGCTAATATGATAAGAGATCTAAAACCGTTCAAAGAGACAGTTCTTTTACCAAGTTTCCATATAAGGTTAATTCTATACCTCTTTAAAATTTTTTAATTCCTCAAACAAAATTGTACAAATTTAGCTTACAGAAAAATATTACCTCGTAACCCTGCCTTTGTATTCTTCCTTAACTTCCTCAGTATGATCATCTGATCTTGATGTACAGGCAACTTGTTGCAAGTTTTCTTCAATGAGATCATCTAACCTTGAACGTTGAGCTTCTGTGTCTTTTTGTTGATCCAGTAACTGTAACACCCCCAAAATCGGGTCCAGCGGAAGCATACGTGTCACTGGGGTGCTACTTAATTGGTATCACAACACAAGGTACAAAGAACGGTTTTACCTCAACCGTTTAGAAGAAAATTTCATTATCAAAACATTAAGTTTACATCATTCAAAATATAGTGCGGAATACAGGCCCATAATAATAAAGCGGTCCCAAATATATATATCAAAGTCGTCTATGACCATGCCCCTTGCCAAGCGCCTCCAAAATAAGCTATCGCCTTAACTTGAAAATACATGCTAAAAGTGTCAACACGAGGTTGGTACACTGGACCATAATACAGTTATTTGCTACACTGGACTAAGATAGATATAAATCACAAATTCCACATATATCAACAAAAACAACCAATCCAGTATCAATATGATAGGTCACGGTAGCCCTCTCTCATATTGACAAACACAGTAGGGCCCTAGGATATATTTGACCTTAGCGAGGCAACACGTTATAGCAAAAGGTATCCGGGTTATTTGCTACCTTGGTCTAAGACAAATATCTGCTATACATATCTAAACTTAGCCAGGCACCACGTTATAGCAGAGCATAAACAGGTTACGTTGCAACATTGGTCTAAGAAAATATCTAACGCATGTCTAACCTTAGCCAGTCAACAAGTTATAGCAAATCAAACACAACAGTTAGTTCCATTCAAAACAATTTTGAATGTTTTCCCTCCCCAAGGTTTCAGTATACAGTTTATTAGTAAAAGTGGGGGTATGAAACTCCCATGTATATCAAATAAACACATAACGCCTTCCAATTAACCAAATCACATACTTCAGCTAAATAGTCAAATCTTGAGTAAACAGTTCGCATATTTGATAACGCGCGAAACGCGTCTCAAGTCAAACCTCTCACAAAGAAAAGTCAACTCGCGACGGCTTAACGCGAAAATTGAGTGTAATAAACCGGATAAGTGAATACCCGGGTCGTAGTCCCAACGAGGCGTGAAATTGAGGATATCGTATGAGGTTCAGAATTAAAATGCTTGAAATAACGAGGGTTGCTTGGTTACTAACATCTAATAAAACGAAAATAAAAATAACGTAAAATGGAAACTAATAACGAGTAAAAACGTTACAATCTATAAAAATAAACTCTACGGGTGCAAAACTAATTTTCCTAAGTTCTAATAGATAAAAGAATATTTTACAAAGAAGAATTACATTTTTCTGAATTGTATTTTATTTAATACGAATAAAAAACTATTTTAACCTAATTAAATGATTAAAAATACTAAAAGGAAATTAGAAATTACGAAAAATTACAGAAAAGTCTAAAGGGTAAAACTGAACCTAAGAAAGTTAAAATGGGGATAACTGCTTATTCAGATAAGCAGTTATTAAGCAAAATGTGGGAATAAGCTAAGGAGAGAAAAATGGGGTAAATAAAAAACAATGCATGCTTCTACTGATAAAAGACCCTAGGGCGAGTGGTGAATGGTGTGTGTGCTGAGGCTTAGAAATGCCAGAGACCAGAGTTCGAACCCTGCTCTTGGTTTTTTGGAAAATTATTATTATTATTATTTTTTTTTTGCTGAAACTCACAAGCACATCACCATAATCAATATCCAAAACTACAACTATTTTTCAAAAGCTAAAATAAGCACACCATAAGCATTGGAAATCTGATAAGTAGGCTTAGGAAGGCATAAGCTTAAGCTGATTGAACTAGAGGACTGTATAAGCTATAAATAAGCTAAGTGAAGATAGAAGAGGCAGATTCAAGAAAATCATACACTAATTAGGCAAATAGAAAAGAAAAAGCTGAGGCATAAGGGCAATATAAGCAGATAAGCTGCTTGGCTAAATAAGAGGTAATGAACTAAGCTAGGGCTAATTAAGCTAATAAACTACACAAGGGATTGAAATAAGCTAAAGTGAGGCAAAGTGTAATCTAACTTAAAACAACAAACTGAGAATAAGCTATATTAACAAGCAATAAGCACTGATAATGCCAAATAAGCACTGAGGTCTGCACTGAGCATTATGTGGTGCAGGGAAAAATTAGGTCTTTTCAACCCAATAAAAAGCTATCTAAATAAAATATTAAAAATCTATAAAAATTGGCAATGGCTAGATAAGCCAGCCAAGTCTAACTATACCAAAAATCAGCTTATAACAACTTAACATGAACGAATTAAAAATCAATAAAAATGGGCTGAAAATGGCAAAATTCAAGAAAATGCAGACATTATCACTGATTTTGGCCTAAACTTAATCAAAGCCTATGGTTTTGAATCTAACTCTTGAAATCTTTCTAGATGAACTAAAATAGATACAAAAACACCAAAATATAGCACCAAACGAGTTTATAGCTATAATAAGCTAATAGGATCAGCTTATGGCCTATAAATGCACTAATAGATTCAAAACCTAAAAATCTTCAAGAACATGCAAAATCTCCTACTAACAACACATATACACCCAATTAATCAAGATTGATGTTAGAAAACATGCACATGAACAGTAGAAGCAGTTTTGACCTGCGTTGACCAATTTGGAATTTTCGAAATTAAACTGAATTAACAAGGGAAGTGCAATTTTGATTAAAACCAAAGTTGTTTACAGAACAATGAGACAATACAATGCAATCTTAAATTCAATTAAGCTAAAAAAAACATGAACTATAATATTATCCTACGACATATTTTTCTAACTAATTAACTAACTCCCCAAAAAGGGGTTACAAATTGCCTATTTATACTCAAATGAGCTGGGTTCTTTCTCTTCAGTGCTTCCTGAGCCCTTGGATCAACTTGAATCCATCACAGCCATTGATTCCATTTTTGGCGCTAAAATGGTACTAGTGGATTTCCAGTTGGATTGAATCTCGTGAACAATTGTACTTGGACTAAGCTATAAGAGGGGGGAGGCGTGTGTAAGAGAAAGCATGGGGGGACATGGGTCTGGTACTATCTTCTGGGGAAGGGGAAAAGTGAGGTGGTTTTGGTGGGTTTGATGGTTTTAGGGAAGGGATAATGGTTTTGACTTTTGTGTTGACTGGGGTATTAGTTAAGGGAAAATGAGTTGGGTTTATATGGTGGATCGGGTTGTTTGTGTTATTGTTGGGCTGAGTTAGGGATATTGGGTTGGGTTTTATTTGTTTGGGATAAGGGTTAATTTAGGATTAGGATAGGAATTTAGTTAAAGTTTAGGGATCATTGTTGCCAAATTCTGAAAATCCAAGGGCCATTTATGCCAAATATGAAAATTATCTTCAAGGACCATTTGTGACATTTTGACTTTCATGATGGTTGATTTTGACAACTTGATCAATTTCTTGGTCCAAACTCATGAATTTCTTCCCCGTCCTCGGCTTTTCACAACTTTCCAGTCTTGTGCTCGGTTTTCGTCTGTTTTGCCTTGTTTTCAATCCTTTTGTACCTGAAACATATAAAAACACAAACCAAGAATATTTGCAGGAATATTTGATCTATTTGGGTGTTTTTGGTCATTTTTGTGTCTTTTATGGGTATAAAATGATGAGTATTTACATACTCATCAATCCCCCACACTAAACTATTGCAAGTCCCTAGCAATCCGATCATATGAAGTAATGAAAGGATCAAAAGAATACCAAGTATACCCCGTTTTGATTTTTTTTATTAAAATGCAAGAAATTTAAACTAGAACTAAAATAAATTAAATGCTTGATTTTCAAAAATGGTATCATGGAACAGGATTCACACAAAATGGGTGTCTCCAGGGAATTGTAATCGTCATCCTCTTTTTTATACTCCCAACTAAGCTTAAACTTAATGTGCAAACGTTTTTGCAAAATGCTAACACTACTTATACAAATAATCTATGTAAGCCAAAACTTAACTTTTCACTCCCACAATTTATTCAAGTTAGGTGACTGTGCTCATTTTCAAAATTTTGATCTCAAAAATCGACGTTTAAATAAGATTTCGACTAATACTAGTTGAAAAGATAGATTTAAAATTCACAACAAGCAAGTTTCAAGACTTTATTCAACACATCAAAACTTATTGCATTTTGCAATATCATTCCATTTTATTTTATTTTTTTCTTTTCATTTTTTTTCATCATTTTTTTTTTTTTTTTTTTTAATACTTGTGCAACATAAACTAACGGAGTTTCACGGGAACCAAGACCTTACACCTTCCTAGAATAAAGGATCCAAGGGCCATTACAAAGGATAGTTCCAAGACCTTAACGCCTTTCAGAATTAAGGGTCCAAGGGCCGGTGTAAGAGGGTAGCCAAGACCTAAACGCCTTCCGGAAATAAGGATCCAAGGGCCGATCTTGAACCTTAGCTTTTTAGCACATTTATTTATTATTTAACTTTTACATTACTATGACATATGCTTGTTCCGAAGTTTAAATAAATCTTTGAACTAGTATTTTTCAAAATCGTATGAAAAAATGATTTTGTATGTTCAAATGTTTGAAAATAAGCACTAATTAAGTCGGATTAGGAGCTACTGGGAGGAAAAGCCATAGATTACTTATATAAGCTCTAAAGAGAACCAACTACTCTACGCTTAGCATTTTCATTTGCACAAATCGTAAAACCTTAGTCTAATCGTTAAGGGAGCAGCCAGATCAATACTCTGGCAGAGTCGAGATTCCCTTTGTTCTAACCTAATCAAGACTAAACACTACTTTTTTATTTCAATTTCTTATCTAAAAATGAAAAAAAAAATTTAAAATTTTGGCCAAAACGGGGGTACTAGGGCACTAGAAGGTACACATGTGACGAAATTCGAGAGAATTCCCCCCCACAATTAGAATTGAATATTGCCCTCAATATTCAAAGTACCGGCTATTATGCCGACGCTTAGAACGTAAAAAGGTAATACTAATAGCCAAGTGTGAAACGGAAATCTCTATTTTTCACAAAAAAGGTTGAAAAGATATCCCTTGATAAACGTTAGTAAAAAGATCGGATATTGGGCGGCTGGATTGAAAACAGGCGCATCAATCATCATAATCTAAGGGAAACCTGTAAACAAGAGCAAACAACACACAAAAAAAGCACAGTAGAGGAATCCCCCCACACTTAGTGTCAGAAAATAGAAAGAAGTCAGAAACATGGGTTGTCACCCATGTGGTGCTAATGTTTTTGTTAACCGAGTCACTAGCTTGACTCGACCCCGAATTCATTTGTTCTTGGGGAAGCATGTGGAAGAGAAAATCTCCATCGGACTTTCATTCAAAATGTTTGGATAAACATTGAAGTACTTGAAAGTTCCACTCCGATGAGATACACCCGGCTCAAAAGAATGATAAATGGAGATGCCGGGGTCAAAAACTTTGTCTTCACTCCCGAACGAGTGAAAGAAAGGACAATCTACCTTATAAGAGAAGGAAGGTAGAAAAACTCGAACGACATATGTGAAATCAATATAGTGGCGATCCTCAAAGGGCAACGTCACATATGTCGGAGAAAGAACGTCCTTTTGAACCTCGGGATTAACAATTGAGGTCATATCATCAATTTTATGAATAATAGAGTCCTTGACCTCATCGTTCTCTAACTCTTCATCAAAGAGAGGATTATTGCTAGAAAAGTACTCGTCATCAAATTCAAAAAGAGAATTCGAGTAGACTTCGAGACTTTCGTTTGAAACGTCCTCATCCGAAAGTGATTCGTCATCACTAGAGGAAAAATCATCATTTGAATTGAAAAGAGGGTTAGAGAAAACCCCGGAAGAATCATCCTCAATGTCGAGAGGATAATCATCACAAATAGAACAATCACATTCACTGTCGGATGCATCCTCAGACTCACTTGGGATTGGGAAAAGGTTCTCAGCACTAGACTTTATGAATTCGTCCGATTCCTTTTCAGGAATAGTGCTGAAATGCTCATCCCCCATAATGAGAGAGTCCTCGGAGTCCATAGACTGTAAGATGGATGTGATTGCAATAGACTGAGGGAGTTGAGAAATAATTTCACTAAAAGGAATAACACTCTCCTCGTCGTCCTCCTCATCAATATTGCTAGCATAAATGGCTTTTATACGTTCCATTTGCTCTTCTGCTAGCAATTCTGCAATACTCTTGTCTTCCTGCCTTTTCTGGACAGGTGTGATTGCAGTTGAAGAATTCTCATAATATTCCTTTATTTGAATAGTATCCTCATCATCTTCATCGAGAATGGCAGCATTAAGAAATTTGGCACGCGTTTCCGCTGCTCGTTCTTTCGGCTAGCAATTCTGCCATAGATTTTTCATGAGGATGAATGATGGAATACTGTGGGGGTTGGACATTGTCAAAACCGGGTGTATTAAACCAAGGATATGGTTCTTGATTCCTCGGCTGACATTGATAATCGTCATGAGGACCCCCACAATTTGCACAAGGAATATGTCACAATTCGCATTTTCGAGTCTTTACTATGCACGGGATTGCATCATTTCAATTTACGTATGTTCATTAAACGTTACCACTCAGTCATTACTACTAATATTATACTCAAATGCTCCCGACTATGATCCTAATATATTTTCATGCTAATTTTAATGATATAAAATTTATATTATTAATTTACCCGGTGTTTTGAAACCTTTTGCGATATTTTACGTTAAGAGCTTATAAATCCGTCGTTTTGCGATATTTCATCACGATCACTATTTTAACACCCGATTCTTATCAGTAACCTGATTTCATAATTTTCACGACTTTGTCGAATTTTATTTTTATTCGTCACGTTTTATTTTCAGTTAACCCGGTACCCGATAACGCCGAAATTACACACTAAACTAACTAAGACTTATTCTAAAAATGTTTTAAGAAAAAAAATTGCACATGCTAAAGCTTCTCCAAGAAGCTTGCTGCCCCCTTGTTGGCCTAATAAACCAAAAACTCTTAAATGCTAACTTTACTTAACTAGTTTTATTTTCTATATCATTTCATAACACATTTAACTAGTTAATCAAAGCAAAAACCTCTCCTCTCTCCCTCTCTAGCTCACGGCACCAACAAGAAGAACAAGGAGATCCCATTTTTTTTTTGAAGATCAAGTTTCATTCTAGTCCCGAATATCTTCCTTGTTAGAGTTTTGTAATAAAAACTCCAAGGTTGTGGTTATTTTTCATCCTAGCTCACCAATCATCAAGTAAGCTCAAGAACACTATTTTTGATCTTTTCATACTCCCTTTGTTCTTATATTGATGTATTTCCTATTTATTTTAAGAGCTATCCATGCAAAACCTATGTTATGTATACCACTTGTTTTATTTTTCATTAAAACTATCTCAAACCCTAGATCTGTATGTTTTATTAACATCCCCGCGAAGCCCACTATTTTTAGTGATGTTTAGGACCCATGACACCCTAAGAAGGTGTATGGTAGGATGGGTGTACTTGTGGAGTTGTGTTGTAGTTGTTTGATCAAGCCGCGAACCAAGAAAACGAGTTTTTAACATATTTATATACCTGCTGTCCAAAAACTCAAACTCTGGAAAAATCAGTAAACATGGCGTTATTTTAGCTTTCATATTTAGAAAGTACTCTCAAACACGAAAACGTGGTCGCTTGAATCACTAAAAACCGAGTTATAACGAAGGAGATACGATGTTTTAAAGTTAGCAACGCAAAACTATTATTTTCAGAAAATGCGGGCTGTTGGCCGAACTTCAGGGGACAGAACGAGGCGTTAGCCGTAGTCTAGCTGAGCCGAGCCACTGAGAATATGTTATTTCATGTTATGACGATCGCGTGGATATAAAGAACGTTGAAAACCGACTTGTAACGACCAAGATATGAATTTCTGAAAATCCGACTAACAAAACTTATTTTGACAGCCTCACTATAATTCCAATATTTTTCTAAGTGTAAACAGTTTTGCGAGGCACCATCTTACGAGCTATTTTCCCGTTGAGCGAGGCGGTTTGGGCCATAAACTCCTTGAGGTGAAACGAAGTATTCCCGGCCTATTTTCCAAATCAATCAACCGCTTGTTGATCGGACTTATAGCGAGTAAGTTATGAATTTCCTAGTATCGCCAAAAAAAACAACCATTATATAAAAATAAAAAGTGTAAAACTAGCAAGTCGTCAAGTTGATGACCGATTATCTACATGATCGAGACGCGTATGATCAAAAGTCAAAGGAGACGGCTGAGAGATTATGTCACAAAGATTTCAAAAACGTCAAGTTCTATTACTAACTCTTAACGTACAATATTTTACGACTAGTTTTGCGAGGCCGTTTGGTCATATTTTCACCCGTTGTAAAAGTATTATTTCGCGACGAAACTATTTTATTTGACGATAAAACACCAAAAGAGGATCGTGGAGTAACGTTTCAACATTTTTACACGAAATATAGTGTATGACTTGCCGAGATGTCAAAAATGTAGTTTTCGACGATAAACATTATTTTCAAAACCAACGAGTGGTATCGTTAACATACGTAAATGCATGAGTAGAAGCATTTCATTTACTTATATTAGATCATATCATTCTTCATAGGTCGCAGTTTGAGACTGAGCCTCATTTTCATCATATCCTTTGTGGTTATTGTGCTATCATATCAGGTGAGTTTTCATAGCCCCTACCTTATACGTTTTGAACGTTTTGGGAGAGATACATGCTTAAACTGTTTGCTTACATACATGATTGTGTTAAACTTATTTGCGTTATTCTTGAAAGCATATCGCGGACCTAAGTATCAAACACTTGGGGTAGCCGAACGAATCATATCGCGGACCTAAGTATCAAACACTTGGGGTAGCCGAACATAAGTCTCCTCGTGAGCAGCATTGATAAGTCTCCTAGTGAGCAGCATTGATAAGTCTCCTCGTGAGCAGCATTGATAAGTCTCCTCGTGAGCAGCATAAGGTCTTCTAGTGTTATAGAACGCACATCGTATACACACATGTCTTACTCATACTATGTTAGCATTGGGTTGTAAACACACAGGTTGCAAGTCTTGAATGGGCGGGGCTTGGAACTGAGTGGATTTACAATGCCTATGCTGTGGAAACTTTCTCTAAACGCTTTTCAACTTATTTATAACAAACTCTATGAACTCACCAACCTTTGTGTTGACACTTTTTAGCATGTTTATCTTAGGTTAGTAAGGTGATAGCAGATGCATGGAGCAGAGAGTCTTAGGGCACGTTTTTATGAAGACTTTTGCTTTTATCATTTACCAATTCGATATACTTTAAAAACTTATGTACTTTTCTACTTTGGGATCTTTTGCTTGTAAACTATGACTTTATCTATTCGAATGGTAACTTTTCAAAACGTCTCATTTAGAGGTCGTTCTCTATATCTTGTACTTTGTGCCCTGAAGTAGCATCCCAATGACATTATCGTTCCGCTGCGATAATTGGGGGTGTTACAGATTGGTATCAGAGCATTGGTTATAGAGAACTAGGTTGCTTTTAGAGCCTAGACTATAACTACATACATTTAGACTCTCCTCCCTATCGCCTTGCACTTTTCATACACGTACGCTTGCTGATAACTTTTCGTCTAGACCTACGCTATTAGATATTTTATGGTACTGATGGGGAAGTCCCAAACTCTAGTCGAGTCATCAGAAATGTGGAGCTCAATAATAACTGGTTATTTAACTCAATCTTGTGACAGTTCTTGTTTGATGAGACATGAGATTGAGTTAAATAAAGGTTATTATTTAGCTGCAGAGATTTGATGATTCGCGGAGGATGGGAGTTCTCTTAAAGATACTTTTTAGAGACTAAACCTTACCATGACTTCATCACCTAAGAGAGGCTCCTATATACCGAGTGCGACACTCCCTAAGTACCCTCACCACAGTACTCCTTCACCATTTAGGATCAGATGATAGAATGACTACCTACTTAAGGAACATCAATCGCTGAGATATGTGTGCTTGGTAATATGTACACGTGTGAAAGGAGGCAATTATAATCATGGGTAGCCAACATAATTATGAATGCGTCACGACACACTTGGTCATGTGACCATGCTTACGTTGGTCGGAATTGGCACCATTTAGGAGACAACTCGCGACGTGATACTATGTATGAGGACGATGAGTATAGATTGGGCAGTCGACGGTTTTCCCTCATCTCTAACGTTCACCGCATGTCCTTCCTTGTAGGAAATGGCAACAAGGAGGACAACTCGCAGTACTAGCCGAGGAGGCGCGACGTCAAGGGGTGGAAGGACTGGTGGACGTGGAGGTAGAGGAAGTGGTCGCGGCATCGACAACAATGACAACAACGATGGTGGAAATCCTGATTTTGCCGCCATCATCGCTCAGCAACTTCAAAACTTGCTTCCCACTATTGTCACACAAGTTAGCAATCATATCAACAACTCGGGAAACCATGGAAGCGGAAATGACGACACCAATGGGGTAGGTGTGAATGAGACTGCCACGAGTGCAACTGGATGCACGTATAAGGAATTTACGGCATGTAAACCAATAGAGTTTGATAGTACTGGAGGCACCTTGGCATATACACGATGGGTAGAGAAGATGGAGTCAGTGAGCGAAATCAGTAATTGTGCCGCACATCAGAGGGTGAAGTATTTTGCATGCTTGCTGTTGGGAAAGGCATTGACTTGGTGGAACACACAGATTCAAGCTAGGGGTAGGGAAGCAGCCATAGGTATGACATGGGACGACTTTAAGGCACTACTGAAAGAGGAGTATTATCCGGGCAATGAGATGCAAAAACTGGAGAATGAACTTTGGCATCATTCTATGATAGGAGCTGGCCACGCAGTCTACACGGACCGATTCCATGAGTTAGCAAAACTAGTACCTCATCTGGTTACCCCTGAATCTAAGAGGATCGAAAGGTACATCTATGGCCTTGTTCCTGAAATTCGAGGAACTGTAAAGGCAACTGAGCCTCCCACAATCCAGAGTGCAATATTAAAGGCTGGATCCCTCACAGATGAGATGGTTAGGAATGGAACTTTGAAAGGCAGTGATAAAAGGAAGGGACCGAGTGAGTCGGAAAAGAAAATGGGCACGGTGGTTGACAACAAAAAGGCAAGAACCTTTGCGGCAACTAGTTCTGGTCAGAAAGGGTATGAAGGACCACATCCTAAGTGCACGAAATGTGCTTATCATCATCAGAAGTCTGCGCCCTGCCGCGTGTGTACAAATTGCAATCAGTGGGGTCATTTTACAAATCAGTGTAAAACGCCAGTGAATGTGGGCAACATGAAGAATAACCAAAAGACATGTTATGAGTGTAACAGCCCGGATCACCTCCGGTATGCTTGTCCTAGGTTGAATAGGGCACCAAGACAAATACAGGGTAACCCGACTCTAGCTTTAGCAATTGAGGGAAACAACCCACAGCCTGAAATCAATATTAGTCCACCAAGGGGTCGAGCATTCTATTTGGGTACCGAGGCAGCCCGCAATGCGTAACGGGTATGTTTTCCCTAGAAGATTAAGCATTCTATCATATTGTCCGATTCCAGTAAGATATAGCTTTGCCCTGCTAAATTCATACCTAATGTTATTGACCTTAGTTATATTGATTTGATTGGTGTAAGCAATTCCAAGACCGAGCCAATCTTTCAAAAGACCTCATTTCAGGATGTTGAATCCATTCTTTCTGACAACTTGTTTCCTAGCTTGATTTAGTGACAGTTCTTGTTTGATGAGTTGCGAAATCAAGCTAAGATTCAAGTTGTTACCCGAGCCGATTCAGTTTAATCTCATGACAGTTCTTGTTTGATGAGTTGTGAGATTGAATTTGAATCGACAACCTCAAACCGATTTAGCCTAATCCCATGACAGTTCTTGTTTGATGAGTTGTGGGATTAAGTAAAAATCGGTTACCTAGAGGTCTTTTGAGGGCTACGCTCGAGAATGGGAAAGTTTACCCCCATCAAATCCGACCACGAGAAAGTACGTAGGTAGAACGAGCGAGCTGAATTCAGGGACTGAATTCCTTAACGGGTGGAGACTGTCACAATTCGCATTTTCGAGTCTTTACTATGCACGGGATTGCATCATTTCAATTTACGTATGTTCATTAAACGTTACCACTCAGTCATTACTACTAATATTATACTCAAATGCTCCCGACTATGATCCTAATATATTTTCATGCTAATTTTAATGATATAAAATTTATATTATTAATTTACCCGGTGTTTTGAAACCTTTTGCGATATTTTACGTTAAGAGCTTATAACTCCGTCGTTTTGCGATATTTCATCACGATCACTATTTTAACACCCGATTCTTATCAGTAACTTGATTTCATAATTTTCACGACTTTGTCGAATTTTATTTTTATTCGTCACGTTTTATTTTCAGTTAACCCAGTACCCGATAACGCCGAAATTACACACTAAAACTAACTAAGACTTATTCTAAAAATGTTTTAAGAAAAAAAATTGCACATGCTAAAGCTTCTCCAAGAAGCTTGCCGCCCCCTTGTTGGCCTAATAAACCAAAAACTCTTAAATGCTAACTTTACTTAACTAGTTTTATTTTCTATATCATTTCATAACACATTTAACTAGTTAATCAAAGCAAAAACCTCTCCTCTCTCCCTATCTAGCTCACGGCACCAACAAGAAGAACAAGGAGATCCCTTTTTTTTTTGAAGATCAAGTTATATTCTAGTCCCGAATACCTTCCTTGTTAGAGTTTTGTAATAAAAACTCCAAGGTTGTGGTCATTTTTCATCCTAGCTCACCAATCATCAAGTAAGCTCAAGAACACTATTTTTGATCTTTTCATACTCCATTTGTTCTTATATTGATGTATTTCCTAATTATTTTGAGAGCTATCCATGCAAAACCTATGTTATGTATACCACTTGTTTTATTTTTCATTAAAACTATCTCAAACCCTAGATCTGTATGTTTTATTAACATCCCCGCGAAGCCCACTATTTTTAGTGATGTTTAGGACCCATGACACCCTAAGAAGGTGTATGGTAGGATGGGTGTACTTGTGGAGTTGTGTTGTAGTTGTTTGATCAAGCCGCGAACCAAGAAAACGAGTTTTTAACATATTTATATACCTGCTGTCCAAAAACTCAAACTCTGGAAAAATCAGTAAACATGGCGTTATTTTAGCTTTCATATTTAGAAAGTACTCTCAAACACGAAAACGTGGTCGCTTGAATCACTAAAAACCGAGTTATAACGAAGGAGATACGATGTTTTAAAGTTAGCAACGAAAAACTATTATTTTCAGAAAATGCGGGCTGTTGGCCGAACTTCAGGGGAAAGAACGAGGCATTAGCCGTGGTCTAGCTGAGCCGAGCCACTGAGAATATGTTATTTCATGTTATGACGATCGCGTGGATATAAAGAACGTTGAAAACCGACTTGTAACGACCAAGATATGAATTTCTGAAAATCCGACTAACAAAACTTATTTTGACAGCCTCACTATAATTCCAATATTTTTCTAAGTGTAAACAGTTTTGCGAGGCACCATCTTACGAGCTATTTTCCCGTTGAGCGAGGCGGTTTGGGCCATAAACTCCTTGAGGTAAACGAAGTATTCCCGGCCTATTTTCCAAATCAATCAACCGCTTGTTGATCGGACCTATAGCGAGTAAGTTATGAATTTCCTAGTATCGCCAAAAAAAACAACCATTATATAAAAATAAAAAGTGTAAAACTAGCAAGTCGCCAAGTTGATGACCGATTATCTACATGATCGAGACGCGTATGATCAAAAGTCAAAGGAGACGGCTGAGAGATTATGTCACAAAGATTTCAAAAACGTCAAGTTCTATTACTAACTCTTAACGTACAATATTTTACGACTAGCTTTGCGAGGCCGTTCGGTCATATTTTCACCAGTTGTAAAAGTATTATTTCGCGACGAAACTATTTTATTTGACGATAAAACACCAAAAGAGGATCGTGGAGTAACGTTTCAACATTTTTACACGAAATATAGTGTATGACTTGCCGAGATGTCAAAAATGTAGTTTTCGACGATAAACATTATTTTCAAAACCAACGAGTGGTATCGTTAACATACGTAAATGCATGAGTAGAAGCATTTCATTTACTTATATTAGATCATATCATTCTTCATAGGTCGCAGTTTGAGACCGAGCCTCATTTTCATCATATCCTTTGTGGTTATTGTGCTATCATATCAGGTGAGTTTTCATAGCCCCTACCTTATACGTTTTGAACTTTTTGGGGGAGATACATGCTTAAACTGTTTGCTTACATACATGATTGTGTTAAACTTATTTGCGTTATTCTTGAAAGCATATCGCGGACCTAAGTATCAAACACTTGGGGTAGCCGAACGAATCATATCGCGGACCTAAGTATCAAACACTTGGGGTAGCCGAACATAAGTCTCCTCGTGAGCAGCATTGATAAGTCTCCTAGTGAGCAGCATTGATAAGTCTCCTCGTGAGCAGCATTGATAAGTCTCCTCGTGAGCAGCATAAGGTCTTCTAGTGTTATAGAACGCACATCGTATACACACATGTCTTACTCATACTATTTTAGCATTGGGTTGTAAACACACAGGTTGCAAGTCTTGAATGGGCGGGGCTTGGAACTGAGTGGATTTACAATGCCTATGCTGTGGAAACTTTCTCTAAACGCTTTTCAACTTATTTATAACAAACTCTATGAACTCACCAACCTTTGTGTTGACACTTTTTAGCATGTTTATCTCAGGTTAGTAAGGTGATAGCAGATGCATGGAGCAGAGAGTCTTAGGGCACGTTTTTATGAAGACTTTTGCTTTTATCATTTACCAATTCGATACACTTTAAAAACTTATGTACTTTTCTACTTTGGGATCTTTTGCTTGTAAACTATGACTTTATCTATTCGAATGGTAACTTTTCAAAACGTCTCATTTAGAGGTCGTTCTCTATATCTTGTACTTTGTGCCCTGAAGTAGCATCCCAATGACATTATCGTTCCGCTGCGATAATTTGGGGGTGTTACAGAATATTTTGAGCATTTCAAAACGATGCATCATTGAAATTATGATAACACGGTTCTTGCTCAAATGAATTCTGAGGAAGGTAGCTGAAATCGTTTTGAAAATTTGAATAAGTGAATGTATTTTCGATTTCAGAAGTGGAACACATGCAAAGTCCGTGAGTAAACTCACATCCTTTGCAAAAACATCGTTCACAAAGTGAACCATCTCCTAGAGGATCTCCACAATTAAAGCAATTATGTTGATCGAACGAAGATAGCTGAGGTTGTGGAGGGTAGTCGGAAAAACTACAACGATGCTCATCATCCACTGGATTGAATAATGATTTGCACCAATTGCACAATCCGTTTCTATAATCACTTTCATACCGCTCACTCAAACACTTGTAACAACGATGTTCATCATCCACAGGACCATCACAATGAAAACAGCGATAGTCGGGTGACGACATAAGAATTAAACGGATAAAGGGGATGAGAAGATTATTTTTGGGTTTTTAAAATTTAAAAACATTTTGAGAAACACAAAGGAAAAAGGAAAAATAAATTTTGAAAAGAAAATCTTTACGAAGAAAACGATATTGTCAAACCATAACGATATTGTCGCAACACACCTCCCCGGCAGCGGCGCCATTTTGATATCGCGTCAAACGCGTCACAAGTCAAACCTCTCACGAAGAAAAGTCAACTCGCGACGGCTTAACGCGAAAATCGAGTGTAATAAACCGGATAAGTGAATACCCGGGTCGTAGTCCCAACGAGGCGTGAAATTGAGGATATCGTATGAGGTTCGGAATTAAAATGCTTGAAATAACGAGGGTTGCTTGGTTACTAACATCTAATAAAACGAAAATCAAATAACGTAAAACGGAAACTAATAACGAGTAAAAACGTAACAATCTATAAAAATAAACTCTATGGGTGCAAAACTAATTTTCCTAAGTTCTAATAGATAAAAGAAAATTTTACAAAGAAGAATTACATTTTTCTGAATTGTATGTTATTTAATACGAATTAAAAACTATTTTAAACTAATTAAATGATTAAAAATACTAAATGGAAATGAAAAATTACGAAAAATTACAGAAAAGTCTAAAGGGTAAAGCTGAACCTAAGAAAATTAAAATGGGGATAACTGCTTATTCAGATAAGCTGTTATTAAGCAAAATGTGGGAATAAGCTAAGGAGAGAAAAATGGGGTAAATAAAAAACAATGCATGCTTCTACTGAGAAAAAACCCTAGGGCGAGTGGTGAGTGGTATGTGTGCTGAGGCTTAGAAATGCCAGAGACCAGGGTTCGAACCCTGCTCTTGGTTTTTTGGAAATTTTTTTTTTCTTTGCTGAAACTCAACAAGAACATCACCATAATCAATATCCAAAACTACAACTATTTTTCAAAAGCTAAAATAAGCACACTATAAGCATTGGAAATCTGATCAGTAGGCTTAGGAAGGCATAAGCTTAAGCTGATTGAACTAGAGGACTGTATAAGCTATAAATAAGCTAAGTGAAGATAGAAAAGGCAGATTCAAGAAAATCATACTCTAATTAGGCAAATAGAAAAGAAAAAGCTGAGGCATAAGGGCATTATAAGCAGATAAGCTGCTTGGCTAAATAAGAGGTAATGAACTAAGCTAGGGCTAATTAAGCTAATAAACTACACAAGGGACTGAAATAAGCTAAAGTGTGGCAAAGTGTAATCTAACTTAAAACAACAAACTGAGAATAAGCTATATTAACAAGCAATAAGCACTGATAATGCCAAATAAGCACTGAGGTCTGCACTGAGCATTATGTGGTCCAAGGCAAAATCAGGTCTTTTCAACCCAATAAAAAGCTATCTAAATAAAATATTAAAAATCTATAAAAATTGGCAATGGCTAGATAAGCCAGCCAAGTCTAACTATACCAAAAATCAGCTTATAACAACTTAACATGAACGAATTAAAAATCAATAAAAATGGGTTGAAAATGGCAAAATTCAAGAAAATGCAGACATTATCACAGATTTTGGCCAAAACTTAATCAAAGCCTATGGTTTTGAATCCAACTCTTGAAATATTTCTAGATGAACTAAAATAGATACAAAAACACCAAAATATAGCACCAAATGAGCTTATAACTATAATAAGCTAATAGGATCAGCTTATGGCCTATAAATGCACTAATAGATTCAAAACCTAAAAATCTTCAAGAACATGCAAAATCTCCTACTAACAACACATATACACCCAATTAATCAAGATTGATTTTAGAAAACATGCACATGAACAGTAGAAGTAGTTTTGACCTGCGTTGACCAATTTGCAATTTTCGAAATTAAACTGAATTAACAAGGAAAGTGCAATTTTGATTAAAACCAAAGTTGTTTACAGAAAAATGAGACAATACAATGCAATCTTAAATTCAATTAAGCTAAAAAAACATGAACTATAATATTATCCTACGACATATTTTCTAACTAATGAACTAACTCCCCAAAAAGGGGTTACAAATTGCCTATTTATACTCAAATGAGCTGGGTTCTTTCTCTTCAGTGCTTCCTGAGCCCTTGGATAAACTTGAATCCATCACAGCCATTGATTCCATTTTTGGCGCCAAAATGGTACTAGTAGATTTCCAGTTGGATTGAATCACGTGAACAATTGTACTTGGACTAAGCTATAGGAGGGGGGAGGTGTGTGTAAGAGAAAGCATGGGGGGTCATGGGTCTGGTACTATCTTTTGGGGA
Organism: Artemisia tridentata subsp. tridentata; assembly: GCA_021014915.2. Taxonomy (NCBI): domain Eukaryota; kingdom Viridiplantae; phylum Streptophyta; class Magnoliopsida; order Asterales; family Asteraceae; genus Artemisia; species Artemisia tridentata. Next base: position 195,119,739 of record CP139501.1, on the reverse strand, counting down.
AGGGGAAAAGTGAGGTGGTTTTGGCGGGTTTGATTGTTTTAGGGAAGGGATAATGGTTTTGACTTTTGTGTTGACTGGGGTATTAGTTAAGGGAAAATGAGTTGGGTTTATATGGTGGATCAGGTTGTTTGTGTTATTGTTGGGCTGAGTTAGGGATATTGGGTTGGGTTTTATTTGTTTGGGATAAGGGTTAATTTAGGATTAGGATAGGAATTTAGTTAAAGTTTAGGGATCATTGTTGCCAATTTCTGAAAATCCAAGGGCCATTTATGCCAAATATGAAAATTATCTTCAGGGACCATTTGTGACATTTTGACTTTCATGAGGGTTGATTTTGACAACTTGATCAATTTGTTGGTCCAAACTCATGAATTTCTTCCCCGTCCTCGGCGTTTCACAACTTTCCAGTCTGGTGCTTGGTTTTCGTCTGTTTTGCCTCGTTTTCAATCCTTTTGTACCTGAAACATATAAAAACACAAACCAAGAATATTTGCAACAATATTTGATCTAATTGGGTGTTTTTGGTCATTTTTGTGTCTTTTATGGGTATAAAATGATGAGTATTTACGCACTCATCAATATTCCAAATAAACAGTCATTGAGTTTAGTTAAAACGAGCATGTATTCTCCCCCAAAATAGTTATAAAATCGGTAAAAGTAGGGGCCATGAACTCACCTTAGCCACGACAATGCAAACATCACAACTGACATGACTGGCATCTAGAGCTAATCACAACGGTATCCAGGAGACAGGCACAACGGTACACGGAGGTACAAGCACAACGGTACGAGATCGGCACGACCTAATACGCATACAGTTATCTCAAAATACGTCTTGTACAAAAATTAAGTCTATAAAAGACAACGTGTCAAAGTTTTCGTGGATCACTCTAATCAGTACTTATAAAAAGTTTAATATCAACGTTTCGTGTGGTGGTAAGGAAATACATACTCTAAATACAACTCAAGCAAAAGTGGAAAAGACGTCGACATAGTTGAGACATACTGACACAAACTCAAGCTAACAGGGAAAAATCCATAAAATAACGGCCAATAAATAGGTTAATACAAATGGGTCGACTGATATGTTACGGTGTTTACCCCAAATCCCCAATTAATTTGTATAAAACATAAACGTTTTATAAATAAAAGGTAAGTTTAACTAGTAAAAATCAATTTCTCCCAAGACAATTTAATAGCAAACAAACATTAATGTTTCAAGTGTGTTTATTAATTATTGGTCATCAAACATTTTTTTCATATTGTAAGTCCGTTACGAATCGTAATATATTAAATTCATCTGAGTCTAATATACCATATTCATATCGTGTTAAATACTACCTCCGTCCCATATTAAGTGTTCATAATGGAATCTTGGGATGTCCCAAATTAAGTGTCCAGGGAATATTTTCAACCAATGTGAAGAGACTTTAGTGGGTAATAGTGATATTTGATTGGTGGAGAGTGTAGTTAGTGGAATTTCCTAAAACTTTGTGCATTTGGAAAGTGGACACTTAATATGGGACGGAGGGAGTAGTTCAATAATGTCAATGTCCAATAACGTCGAATGTCCAAATCACCCAAATAAATTATGTCCAAGTATTTCAATTCTCATTAAATATCTATAACTCGTTAAGCGTCCGTATTATCCAAACTCAATCTGACAATCCCAAATATACATTCCGTTAAGTTCAATATTAATTATTAAGTCCCACGAAATATCCGAAACGTACCAATATAAACCAATAGTCAAAGGATTATATTTTTCAGAACTTAAATATTTACTTCGGAAGACAAATTATTATACAAATTTATTCAAAATCAAACACACCCATTAGTCTATTATTTGGCTCGGCCCATTCTTAAACAATAAACATACCCTTATAATAAGATGAATGAGCTTTGGCCCATTCTTGAACCAAACGCACCCTAGTTGGAAATGCAAACCAAAAATGCACCCTTGAGACTGAAGGCACACAAAAAACGCACCCTATTTGGTTCGACCTTGAACTAAAACCCCAAAAACTCTCAATGGGATTTACCAATAAGCTGGAAAAACAAACACCCCCGTGGGTGTCCCTCTTGTGACTCGACATCGAGACAAACAAACGCACCCTAAATGGGTTAGTGGGACCGAGACCAAACCAAGCACAAAATACAACCACCCTTATGGTTTTGTGCTAGCCGAAACTCAACACAACAACACACCCTAGTTCGATTAATATATAAGCACTAATAGTGAAATAAAGCAAATACCACCCTTGTGGTTTCCTCGTTAGACCAAGGTAAACACCTTCTTGGTGTTTTTTGTGATTGAGACTGAGAAAACAACACAAACGAGCACCCTTGAGGTCTCGTTACCAACTGAGAACCAAAAACAACCCAACATCCGCTTTGCGGCTAAAACGAACAAACAAACACACACTCCTTGCATCACTTACTAAACCGAATCAAAACATTAACAAATCGAAAATCGAAAACTAACAAATCCAAACCCACCGAGACAACATTAATGCAGAAAATCACAATCTACTCCATATAACAGATCTGGTCTACCAACTTACTGAGTCGACTCACTTGATTGGACTCACTCATCCGAGTTGACTCGAATCGGTTACCAAACAAACTAACACCCTATTATCTCGTTCCTTACCATACGAATCCATTATTAAAACGTTTTTATGTCCATTATTAATCCACAAAACCGAATAACTCGTTTTTTATTTACTTAGATCCACGAAAACATTGACAAAAATAGTCATAATCGGTCAAAACAAAAGACAAACATATAAACGTGGGTTTCACGGTTACCGTATCAAGAATAATAGGGGAGGAAAAGAGAGATGAGAAACTGATGGCGAGGTTGTGGTGGATGTGGTGACCTTCGGACCAAAACAGAACCCAAATCACGAACAAAAAAATTGATACAACCCTTAATTCTCTTCTTGATAGTGGTAGCAAACAGCGGCAAGGAATGGTGGTAGCGGCGTAATGGCAGAAAGTTGGCCGGAGCACCGGTGACGGCGTCGAAAAACTTGAGAGGAGAGTGGGAGTGATAAAATGATTTATGAAACCCTAATTTCCTTATATACCCAACGCAGGGACCAAAGGTGTAAACACTAGAAACATCAAGGGGCAGTGGTGAAAATATAATCCAGGAACCATAACTGTAATTTATCATACCATTCACAAAATGAGCTTCGGGGCTCGTTTAGACTAGTAAACGGCTGATTCAAGACACGAGAATTACGCCATCATGCTCAGAATAGTTTTTTCCAGTAAAAAAGACTATTCATACGCCCCGTTTCTCACAAATAATAAAATAATCAAATTAAATCGTTGGTTGTGTCAGTACGCGTTGTGTGAAAATTCCACGTTTTGCGAGATAACTTCACGTTTTATGGTCAAATAAGCTAGGAAAGGTTTGTAAATGTAAAACAGCGATAACCTCGTATAAAAACATGTCTGGAAAATTTCAGGTTGTCAGAGTCTCACCTCCTTGAAATGGAATCGCGTCCTCGCGATTCTATTCAAGTTACCCATTACGGTTGAAAAGTGATGATAATACTTACGCTTGATCCATCCATACATTTCCTCGTGAACTCAGGACCTCTCTTAGAGTTCACCGATCCTTTGACAATAGGAATACGACTTTACTAAAGTCGTATGACTTCATGGTCCATGATTTTGATAGGTTTCTCAACAAGGTTTAAACATTTATCAATCTGGATCTCTCCCGGAGGAATAGTAACTGCCTCATTGGCAAGTCATTTCTTCACATTGCACATAAAAACGTTGCGAACACTGCTGAGTCCTGACGGTAGCTCAAGTCTGTGAGCTACCGGTCCAACTCTAGCAAGGATTTAAAAGGATCAATATAGCGAGGATTAAGCTTTCCACATTAACTAAACGTATCACACCTTCTCATGGTGAATCTATAAGCATAATCTAGGCTTTAACTGGGAATTCAAGAGGTTTACGTCATTTGTCAGCATAACTCTTCTACGATTCGTGAGCAGCTTGCAACTCGGTTTTGATCTGAATGATCTTCTCATAGTCTCATGAAAATTTCAGGGTCAGTAAGTTGGTTATCCCCAACTTCTACCCAACAATGCGGCGATCGGCACTTGCGACCATAAAGTAAAGTGTCTCTTACAGTGCCGTTGAAATTAGGTGATTGTTATAAGAGGATTTGGCCAACGGGAGGTGTCTATCCAACCATTGCCACACTCGATTACTCAGGCAGAGGTGCGGGATTCGCTCCTGAGGTCTAGCTTATGATATAGTAGCAAAAACAGCAAATCGATTTACAAAATGATTTGTGAAATGATTTATGAAACGGCTTATAGGATAATAGGAAAACAATTTATCGTTTATAAAATTGTAGCAAAGTCAAAATTTTGATTTTCAGTTTGATTCATAACATCATCACAAGGCAGCAAAACGTTTTATGAAATCGTTTTTCCAAATGATTTGTAGAACAGTTTACTGGTAATAGGAAAGTAGTTCACCATTTATAAAATGGTAGTAAGATCAAAATTTTTGATTTTCGTGAAATAGAAGTAAAACATTTTGTAGGATGACCGCAAAATGGTCGGTAGAAAAATCAAAGGCAGTTTGTAAATTAATGGCAGAAAAGTTTATTATCCTATAAGAGGTTAGCAAGGATAACTGTATTCCCGAGGGACGAGATGAGAATTAGATGATTGTCCCAAGGAACGCGGTCCAGGTTACTCCTTAAGGTCTTAAGATTTCTGTTGGGCGTGGAATCTCTGCCAAATGGAGAGTTCAGCGAGTTCAGAGTACAACTCTGAGGGAAGATGTTGATTGCTACTAGCAATCAATCAGTTGAATCATTAATGTACATAGTACTTAAAGCAGGAGGTACAACATTGATTGAGCAACTTTGATTGAATAACATCGATGCAGAACAAGGCTTAGGGTAGAGGCGAATATAACAAGACCACAATAAAACAAGGCCGAATAACAATTCCAAATCCGGAATGAGGTCCAAAATCACAAAATCCAGCGATCCAAATTCAGACATAGCCAAAACCAAATTTAACATAACCAAAACTAAATCCAAACGTAGCCAAAATCAAATCCAAACACTCCAATAAGCTCAAATGGGCTTATTAGAATTTCAAGGAGTTACAAATAACAACTCGGATTCAAACGGTGACAATCTGGTCTAGCTCATCCTGATGCAAACCATAATCAGACGGCAACAAACAGGAATTCCATATAAACAGAGAAGTATAGCGGTGCCAGGAGTATTACAGTTCATGCGGTGTTGTGATGCTAGTGTGTCGTGTGTGTGTGGGAGTAATATCCAATGCCCGTGTACACACGCAAAACTGTACCATTTCCAAAATCAAAAGTCACCCGAACATAATTCCATTATAACTACTCCCAGTATCGCAAAATTCATCTCTAAGTCGGACATAGGTGATAAGGCTATGTCCCACTGTCCCTGGTTGAATATAGGTGATCGGTCTATAATCACCTGAGGTTCAATGAATTTTGAAATACTCAACCTAGTTATACTAGCAATATGTCCCGTACATCCAAAATCATTCCGAAAAACCACGACGAGTGTACAAACTCGAAATCAAATAGTTAGATTAAGCAAGGAAATAGCGTAAATCTGTGATAGGTTCGGTGCGTGCATAAGCATATGGAAATGCTTATAGTGAACAACTAAAATAGGCGGATATACATTATCCAATAGTTAGGCACACATCTCAACAAATATATCATCAATTATCTCGTCACATATACTATCAAACATCTAATCACATATACCATCAAACATCTAATCACATATACCATCAAACAAAATCATCAATGAGGCTTCGGCTTGGCAGGCAGGCACATGGCGGTCATAGAGTTAAGTTTTCGCAAAATCTGTTATAGTCTAGGTTTTAAAAATATACCCAGTTCTCTATAACTTAGGCTCTGATACCAATATGTAACACCTCCAAAATCGGGTCCAGCGGAAGCATATGTTCATTGGAATGCTACTTAATTGGTATCATAACACAAGGTACAAAGAACGGTTTTACCTCAACCGTTTAGAAGAAAATTTAATTATCAAAACACTAAGTTTACATCATTCAAAATATAGTACGGAATACCTAGAACCCATAATAATGAAGCGGTCCCAACACTACTAGAAAAACAGCTATTCTTGACGCGCAATGCGCGTCATAAAGGGGTCAGATGACGCGCAAAAGCGCGTCAAGGATGGACCAGTCATAAATTTTCATGACCCGCATTTGGGCGTCATCCTTTTATGACACTCGGTTTATGACCCTCGGTTTATGACGTGCGTTTTTGCGTGTCATAACCTTTTTTTTTTTTTAAATTAATTTTTTTCAGTTCCTAATTTTCTATTAAATGACAATTAAAAACCTGATAATACAAAATTAAAAACACAAATATCAAAATACGCATTTCATATATATATTATAAATATTAATATATATAATATATATATTAATATCAAAACAATGAGGTTAATTCAAGTACTAATTCACGATAAGTCACAAGTTAATTAACGACAAAAATTACATATCGATAGTAATTCACAAGTTAGTTTGACAGGAGTTCTCCTTGAACTTTCATATCTGCTTCTTTTATTATCATAATCTCTGTAGTCTCCTTCATGACGAGGTGATGCTGCAACATCTGAGTACAAAATCAGTATTAGGCATGGACACAAATCTGATATAACATTCATACGCAAAATACAAGTTTGATTGCCAGTTGCAGATACAAAAGTTTGATCATGTTAACAAGATCAAACCATTATCTCAAACAGCCAAGTTACCTCAGATTGTGAAGTAGAAGCATATCTAGCAGATCGTTCTTCGGTGATACTTTCTGCAACATTGAAAACATCTCACGATTAGATCAAACATACAGGTTACATTACATTAAAACGATGACTAGAAGCAACTAACTCTTACCTGAATCAATGTTTTGCTTCCACTGAATCACGGTACTTTCAGCAGCATAAATTCAGCAACATACAAAAAACAATCAGCAGCATAAAACATGCAATATAAATTCAGCAGCAACAAAAAACAATCAGCAGCATAAATTCAGCAACATACAACAACATACAACTAGTTGGATCTCAGTTTCAGGTGTACTAACTGAAAGTTAACAAAACTAACCAACTAAGTAACTAACTAACTAACTTAACATACAACTAACTACATACTCTCGGCTGGCTAATCCTAACGGCTCGAGACCTCTAATTCACTTCCAATAAGTCTTAACTTCGCCAAAAACAACAAAACCACAACGATATCAACACCAACCACAATCAATAACCTCATGGCCGAGACCCTAGTGGTCTCGGTTCACTCTATCTCGGCAGCCTCCAACCAATCGACCACAACAACAACAATATCCACATCATCAAAAATCAACAACCATTAACAAATCTCATCCTAAATCTACTCCCCGCCTCGGCTTTTAGCCGGTATCAACATATCACGAAAATCAAGAAAAGAGCAAAAATAATAAAATGAACCACAAGGGCCACGGGTCGAACCCGTGACACAGCCGTGGGTTTGAACCCACGGTTCGACTCGAATAGAACCAATCCAAACTCAAACACGACACAATGACGATACCACATCAAGTTTTAATCATTATTATTCATCAAAACGTTAAACCCATTATTATTAGTTCCAAAATATCAAGATACGTGACGAGTTGGTCACGGGTTAACTCGTTTCCGAGTCAACTCTTACATACATAGCATATTTCCTACCTTCTTTCTTCGATCTACACGAGTGGTGATGATACAAGGTGATGAGCAAGGTTTTTAGTGGCGCGTTGTGGTGCTAGAGTGACGGTGAGGTGGTGTTTGAGCGCGTGAGTCACGTCAAATGGAAGGGGAGATGGTGGTGAGTGTTTTGGTGGTGGTGGTGTGCTTGTTCGGGTGGCGGTGATGGTGTCTTGGGTGGTGGCAGTTGGCGGCGCAGAGAAGAGAGAAAGAGAGTATTGATTTTTAGGTTACGTGATAATGAAGAAGATAGAATAGTAGGGTTTTATTAGTTGTAGGGACTTGAGAGCAGGAGTGTTTTGGCCAAAAGAAAAAACAATCAGATGGTAAAAAAAAAACATAGATGACCCCTATTTATGACGAAGCAAAACGAGCATCATCTCCAATAGAAAATTTACTCGTTATGACTCTTATTTTATAACTTTGCTCTCTGCGCGTCATCTTGTAGCGTGGGTCATAAAAAGCGGGTCAAGGATAGCCCTTTTTCTAGTAGTGCAAATATATATATATTATATATATATATATATATATATATATATATATATATATATATATCAGAGTCGTCTGTGACTATGCCCCTTGCCAAGCGCCTCCAAAATAAGCTATCGCCTTAACCTGAAAATACATGCTAAAAGTGTCAACACGAGGTTGGTGAGTTCATAGGTTTAATAAAAAATAATAACAGTTGGACCATAATACAGTTATTTGCTATACTGGACTAAGATAGATATAAATCACAAATTCTACATATATCAACAAACAAAACCAATCAGTATCAATATGATAGGTCACGGTAGCCCTCTCTCATATTGACAAACACAGTAGGGCCCTTGGATATATTTGACCTTAGCCAGGCACCACGTTATAGAAAAAGGTATCCGGGTTATTTGCTACCCTGGTCTGAGACAAATATCTGCTATATATATATCTAAACATAGCTAGGCACCACGTTATAGCAAAGCATAAACAGGTTACGTTGCTACCCTGGTCTAAGACAAATGTCTAACGCATGTCTAACCTTAGCCAGTTAACAAGTTATAGCAAATCAAAAACAATAGTTAGGTCCATTCAAAACAGTTTTGAATGTTTTCTCACCCCAAGGTTTCAGTATATAGTTTATTAGTAAACGTGGGGCTATGAAACTCCCATGTATATAAAATAAACACATAATGCCTTCCAATAACCAAATCTAATACTTCAGCCAAACAATCAAATTTGAGTAAACAGTTTGCATATTCTAAATAAACAGTCATTGAGTTTGGTTAAAACGAGCATGTATTCACCCCCAAAATAGTTATAAAACCGGTAAAAGTAGGGGCCATGAACTCACCTTAGCCACAGCAATGCAAACATCACAACTGACACGACTGGCATCTAGAGCTAATCACAACGGTATCCAGGAGACAGGCACAACGGTACACGGAGGTACAAGCACAACGGTACGAGATCGGTACGACGTAATACGCATACGGTTATCTCAAAATACGTCTTGTACAAAAATTAAGTCTATAAAAGACAACGTGTCGATGTTTTTGTGGATCACTCTAATCATTACTTATAAAAAGTTTAATATCAACATTTCGTGTGGTGGTAAGGAAATACATACTCTAAATACAACTCACGCCAAAGTGGAAAAGACGTCGACATAGTTGAGACATACTGACACAAACTCAAGCTAACAGGGAAAAATCCAAAAAATAACGGCCAATAAATAGGTTAATACAAATGGGTCGACTGATATGTTACGGTGTTTACCCCAAATCCCCAATTAATTTGTATAAAACATAAACTTTTTATAAATAAAAGGTAAGTTTAACTAGTAAAAATCATTTTCTCCCAGGACAATTTAATAGCAAACAAACATTAATGTTTCAAGTGTGTTTATTAATTATTGGTCGTCAAACATTGTTTTCATATTGTAAGTCCGTTACGAATCGTAATATATTAAATTCATCTGAGTCTAATATACCATACTCGTATCGTGTCCAATAGTCCAATAATGTCAAATGTCCAATAACGTCGAATGTCCAAATCACCCAAATAAATTATGTCCAAGTATTTCAATTCTCCATTAAATATCTATAATTCGTTAAGTGTCCGTATTATCCAAACTCAATCTTACAATCTCAAATATATATTCCGTTAAGTTCAATATTAATTATTAAGTCCCACGAAATATCCGAAACGTACCAATATACACCAATAGTCAAACGATTATATTTTTCACAAGTTAAATATATAATTGGCAAGACAAATTATTATACAAATTTATTCAAAATCAAACACACCCATTAGTCTATTCTTGGGCTCGGCCCATTCTTAAACAACAAACATACCCTTATAATAAGGTGAATGGGATTTGGCCCATTCTTGAACCAAACGCACCCTAGCTGGAAATGCAAACCAAAAATGCACCCTTGAGACTGAAGGCACACAGAAAACGCACCCTATTTGGTTAGACCTTGAACTAAAACCACAAAAACTCTCAATGGGATTTACCAATAAGCTGGAAAAACAAACAACCCCGTGGGTGTCCCTCTTGTGACTCGACACCGAGACAAACAAACGCACCCTAAATGGGTTAGTGGGACCGAGACCAAACCAAGCACAAAATACAACCACCCTTGTGGTTTTGTGCTAGCCGAAACTCAACACAGCAACACACCCTAGTTCGATTAATACATAAACACTAAAAGTGAAATAAAGCAAACACCACCCTTGCGGTTTCCTCGTTAGACCAAGGTAAACACCTTCGTGGTGTTTTCTGTGACTGAGACTGAGAAAACAACACAAACGAGCACCCTTGAGGTCTCGTTACCAACTGAGAACCAAAAACAACCCAACATCCTCTTTTCGGCTGAAACGAAGAAACAAACACACATTCCTTACATTACTTACTAAACCGAATCAAAACAATAACAAATCGAAAATTGAAAACTAACAAATCCAAACCCACTGAGACAACATTAAGGTAGAACATCGCAATCTACTCCATATAACAGATCTGGTCTGCCAACTTACTGAGTCGACTCAGTTGATTGGACTCACTCAGCCGAGTTGACTCGACTCGGTTACTAAACAAACTAACACCCTATTATTTCATCCCTTACAACACGAATCCATTTTTAAAACATTTTTATGTCCATTATTAATCCACAAAACCGAATAACTCATTTTTTATTTACTTAGATCCACGAAAACATTGACAAAATTAGTGATAATCGGTCAAAACAAAAGACGAACATATAAACGCGGGTTTCACGGTTACCGTATCAAGAATAAAAGGAGAGGAAAAGAGATGAGAAAGTGATGGCGAGGTGGTGGCAGCTGTGGTGACCTTCGGACCAAAACAGAACCCAAATCACGAACAAAAAAATTGATACAACCCTTAACTCTCTTCTTGATAGTGGTAGCAAACAGCGGCAAGGAATGGTGGTGGCGGCGTAATGGCCGGAAGTTGGCCGGAGCACCGGTGATGGCGCCGAAAAACTTGAGAGGAGAGTGGGAGTGATAAAATGATTTATGAAACCCTAATTTCCTTTTATACCCAACGCAGGGACCAAAGGTGTAAACCCTAGAAATATCAAGGAGCGACGGTGAAAATATAATCCAGGACCATAACTGTAATTTATCATATCTTTCACAAAATGAGGTTCGGGGCTCGTTTAGATTAGTAAATGGTTGATTCAAGGCACAAGAATTACGCCATCGTGCTCAGAATAATTTTTTCAATAAAAACGACTATTCATACGCCTCGTTTCTCACAAATAATAAAATAATCAAATCAAATCGTTGGTTGTGCCAGTACACATTGTGTGCAAATTCCACGTTTCGCGAGATAACTTCACGTTTTAGGGTTAAATAAGCTCGAAAAGTTTCGTAAATGAAAAACAGGGATAATCTCGTATAAAAATACGTCTGGAGAATTTTGGGTTGTCACAGTAACTTAGTCTCAACTTTCGTAGCTACAATTTATTATGATGAGCTTTAAACTGACCATCCGAGGACCATGTTAGTGGATCTGCAAAATCCTGAAAAAAAATGTTTGAATAATTATTAACATTGCAGTTCTAAATTTATGATTAAAATGTCAGTCAAGGTTTTGCAAACACTTTTAAAACATCTTTGATAGATGGCATCACAGAATGTTGATCCTGGAACAGTTGTGTTAATGTTTATTTAGATGCAATTATTAGTATAATTAGCTTTTTAAAGGAGCCATCAAATCAGCTCTAAGTTCCATCATTCAATACGCATAAACATACACGTCCGGATCAACCTCTGACTCCCTATTCAAAAACATTAGTTCTAGGCTCGTACCCAATAGCAAAAAACAAGCCATTAACTTAAACACCACTTGTCACTTTCAACCCGTAGTTGACCAAAATTTTGAAGCTGAGACTCATGGGAATAGATCATGAGTTATTCGTCTATCATTTTCTGTGGCTTTTAATGCATAGCCTAAAAGCACTAAACGAAAATTGATTTGGGACTAAAATGCGGAAGACAACAAATTAGATATTAAATTTTATAAACAACTAAATGATAGTTTTATTACCAGGAACTGAGTGGGTTGTCTTATGTGTTTGAGCTCATCCGAAGCTCAACCTGAATACTCAAATTTTTTTTCCTGCGGACAGTTGGAAAAAAACTCATAACCATTTTCAACGACTTGGAAAACATTGAAAAGACAAAAAAAAAAAAAAAAAAAAAAAAAAAAAAATGGCTATAATAATAGAATGTATAAAATAATCACATACCATGTTAACTATACAAACTACCTGATGATGAACTCTGCAAATAAGATCTATGTAATAGATGCCTCTATCATTAAAAGGCATCGTTCTCGTCGCCGCAATAAACAGTTTTACCTTCGTGGTTCCAGCAACATTCATTACATTGGTTACAAAAGGGATTGTGGCTATCACTCTAAAATGTGTGAGGTCTCAAGTTCAATTCATGCTAGGTGCAAACAACCTTGACGTGGCCATGCCAACCTCTTGAAAAGGGAGGGCTTTACCTGGTTTGAGTCTGTCAGAAACCATGGTTTAAAAAAAAAGAAAAAAAAAAAAAAAAAAAAAGTACATTGTTTTGTAACAATTGCTACTGATGTAATGTTATATATTTGTGTCTTCTAACGAACTATGCCAACAATAGTGACCATTGATAGCAATACATGGCATGAACAACATATTTAAAGATGCAAAGCAGAAACTGATGTATTATGCAAGTAGCAAACATATTTACTTTCTAATAATAGTATTATGGTGTAATAAATTTTCGCCAAAAGGTATTTTCCTCCTAGTCTCAGTTCCTATATTCAATTATGTTATAATGCAAGTTAATACCCATGGGAAAAAATGTTCACTGAGGTTGAAAAGTAAGGGCATCAGGTAGCGGGTAGTTTTACCTCCATATATACCGAACTTGATACTACCACCTATTTATTCAAGTGCCATATAATCGGTTTTAGTTGATGATTTTTCAATTTACTGTAGGCCATCCATATTGGCTCTGTAACAAAGGCAGATTTAGTGATTTAAGGGGTGTTTGGTATTACATGTTCTTAGGTCATATGCTTATAAAGAATTTTTTATCAATTAAAGTATCACATGTACAAATGACCTAAAGCATTAACAGGGTGCATATTAGCAAAGTCGTTCATAAATGAGGTTGTCATAATGTACTCGCATTGCTATTAGAAATATGAATTAGAGCATTGGGAGAGACATTTTTCTCATTTTCATTATAGTTCAGTTCATACATGTTATGTTAGAATCGTTGAACATATTCTAAAAGCAATTCCAAACACCCCAATGTAATACACCAAAATACTAATTAAAGTTCTAAATGTGTTATGGTGTAGGGTAAGGTTGGATTCACCACCAAGTATCTGCGAGTAATGTACAGTAAACATTGTCATGCATTAAGGTACCAATATGTGACTGCCTAAACTATCTGCTTTTGTTCTCTACATTACGCTCACTTGTTTCCTTTTCTTTTAGCAAGCTAACTTTTTATTCAGTTCCAAAGAAACCTCTTTGTTAATACATAATGACCTGATGTACATTTGCAGTCCGTTAAAACACTATTATATTCCTGTTATAACTTGATCCAAACACTCCTTATTGCTGCAATAGCCTAATCGATACACACCTTATTGCTGTAGTAGCCTAATCGAAAGACAGCTTATTGCTGCAGTAGCCTAGCTCTAATACATCATATTTCTGAAACAGCCTAATGCAAACACACCTTATTGTTGTAGTAACCTAATCTAACAACATCTTATTGGCCCACTTGGCTGATCCAAAATCACTTTATTTCTACAGTTTTCTGTTCCAAACACCACTAATTTCTACATATACGTTTGACCTTCTAATCAACAATGAAAACCCTAACTCAGTAACCTCAAAACCCTAACCAGTAACTGAAACCCAAAATCATAAAGAAATCAGTTAAAATAAATTAAATTTTGGGAAAATGATACTAACCTCTATAACCTTGTTTCTGATTAGCAGCAACAAAATCAACACCATCGAAGCTCAGAACAGATTCCCCACCCCAAAACGAAACTCATCGATTCTCCATGGATGTCGCCAAATTTTTTTGAAGATGAATCTGGAATAACAAAGGACGATCGTGAAACTTCTTATTCAGAATTAGTAATAAGATCGTACAAATTTGGTGTACACTTGTTATCCATCTCATGGTATCGTACAAAGTTTTAGTTGTATTAGGGAGTCATTACACTAAACGGCGTCCCCCACCACACTTAGACCAATCCAAATTTGCCAACATATCTTTGAACTAACTGTTGGGCCTTGTAGTTTGATACTCATTAAAAATAGACCAATAGAAAGCCTTATTAGTGTATAAAAATCACTGTTGAACCCGTTATTTTCTGGGTTTTAGTATATTTTATAATTAATAAAAAAAAGATTTGCCCCATTTGTTTGCGACGCTGATCGGGAAACAGATTCATGGAAAATTGTGAAAACTTTGCAAGGGAATTTCTACATGGTGGAAGCTTAATGAATTCCAAATTTCCAATTCAACAACACCCCCAAAATTGCAAAGCTTATCAATAACACATAATCGGGTGAAGTGAGATCAACAAATATATATATATATATATATATATATATATATATATATATATATATATATATATTATATATACTATATATATATAATATATATATATATATATATATTTCCTTAAAAAGCAAGTGGGTGAATCTAGCATTTATCATTTTATCAAATTTAAAAAAAAAAAAAAAAAAAACTCATTTTTCACCATTTTTTTTAAACAACATATATTACAAACGGTAAATTTTCAAGCTACGAAAAATAATTCATCGTGACGAGAATTATATTATCTATCTATAGATATGTACTTCTATATACTTTTGACGAACTTTTTTTTTTCCAAAATTTCCTCCCATAAAAATTGCACGTGATTTGTAAAACACTTGTGATTTGTTTTATTTTCTGATTTATTAAATTTCCGCCGAGTAAATCGTATGTGATTGTTTATTTTTTGATCTGTAAAATCACTCTTGTGATTTTTTATTTTTCACAAGTCACATGTGATTTTAAAGTAATAAAACACATGTGACTTTTCGAATCACATGTGACCTTTTAGGCGGAAATTTTGAAAAAAAAAAGTTCGTCGAAAGTATATAAAAGTGCATATTTATAGAAAGATAATTTACTTCTCGTCGCGATGATTTAATTAGTTTCGCGTAACGATTAACGGTTTTTGAGATATTTAAAAAAAATGATGAATGTGTATTTTATTTTTTGATTAGAAAAAATAGATGGATGAGATCGCATAGTTTGTTCTTTAGGTAAAATTGTTTCGTTTAAAACTTTTGTCATCATTGAGTGATGATAACAAAATTGCTATTAAGATGGTGATTCACGTCGTACAACATGGTCCTCAAAGGTATAAAGACTTTCCCTATCCAAAAGATAGAAACATGTAAATATTGTTTGTCTGGATTGGCTGTATAACCCAAGGTTATGAATTATTGTCTTAGTATTGAGGAGCCATACAACCTCGCATACTACATGGCCAAAAGGATGGCCAACATCCATAGTCGTTCTGATAAGCTCATGCCATACGGTATGTTGCTTACTCGTCTTTTCAAGTGGGTTATGGAAAATTTCCCACATCTTAACAGTGTTGACTATGTCCTAGTCAATCCTGTCATGAAACCCCTTTGTGGAGCACAACGTCGCTCAAAGCAACGTAAGGAAAAAGGGTCTGATGCGTGCGTGCGAGTGCTCTAATTTATACCACGGTATGTCGTTGTGGTTTTAGCAGTATTCAAGTTTTAAATTTATATTTAGCCGACTTATCAATAACACACACACTTTAACGAGCAGTGTACCCGGTCAGTATGTATATAATGGTAAGTAGAGTGTCGATCACTAAGAGTGGAACGTATTATCTAGTTATTCTAATCAATATTTTAATATCTTAAGTTAGCTATACAACCTATTCTAACGCAAAGGGGTTCAGCCTGAGAGACTGGCACGGTTTGGTTGCAATTAAATAATAAACTAACTAATAGGCACAAATCAGCGAATAGCACACACGTACACAGATAAATACTCGAGACAATAAGAAGACCTGTCCTGATAGTTAAGTAGCTTGTCACTTGTTTTATTGCTAGTTTTATATGAAGTGTATAGTTCGATGCAACGCACCGAGATTAAGTCCTTTCTCGTTGGTTCTAATCTTATCGGCGAGTAAACCCTTAATGATTACTTATGACTATCCTATTTATCTTTCTTCCTACTTTTCTACAGACGATAGAATGCATAGGCGATCTAATAAATAGGCGAGGGCAGAGGCATGGCGACCCGATCAACGCTCAGCTAGACACAGAGGTTATCAATGCACTAATAAAAGTCACCAAAGACATCAACATATAAACTTTAATTGATGGGAAAGCAGTTTTAAGGGAGTGCAACCTTTCCGTTGTCACATTACACAAGCCACCAATCCTGATGAATTAAATTTTACTAACACAATAAAACAAAACTACTTAATGAATTAAATACATGCAGGACCTTCTTACAGCTCTTGTATCTTCGTTCAAGGTGTGTCTTGTGCTGCTACTTCGACTGAATTCGTCCTAGGGTTTCTGTACTTCGGTCTTCTAAAACTGTCGAACTTCTTAATTCGTCTGGTCTTGGGGTATTTATAGTTTCTGTCTGAGGGTAAGATGCGGCGCATCTAATAAGTAGATGCGGCGCATTGACTTAACTTCGCGTGGGGTCCAAGATTAATATATTCAGGAATATTCGTACACCGCCAGAAGATGCGGCGTAACTCCATTCTCAGATGCGGCGCATGTCCTCTTGTATCTTGGATCGTATCTTGTGAAATCTTGATAGTGATGCGCCCTATGTAATCAGCAAGATGCGGCGTATCTGGAGCAGAATGTCTTGATCTTGTACATTTCGGTAGACTCTTATCTTCTTGCATGTTTTGCTCCATAATTAGTCCAAAATCGCCAAGTTTCACCAAATGCTTGTTTTTACCTGAGAATTACAAAAGTAAACAATTAAGTATCAATTCTCATACATAATATAATAAAAAAGTCAAAGAAATAGGATAAATGATGTTGATAAAATGTATTTATTTGAGTTCATCAAATATCCCCCCACTTGAACTTTACTTGTCCCCAAGTAAACCTTAGAATTAATCTTATGAAAATGTATTCGAAAAGATATTAGGATTTATTTTTATAGTTAAGCATGTATTCATTTTTGTCATAATCACACAACCAAACACTTAACGAATTAGAAGTAAAATAAAATAATTTGATAAAAGCAAATCTAATCGTTTAACTGTCCAGTCGTGACGAATATTGTATCATTGGCTTGGCAAGTATACACATCTCCCCCACTAAAGCCAAGGAATAACAAGTCTAAAGTGGTAAAAAGGGTTTGTAGGCTTAAGGGTTAATCATTCTCTTTAATCTATATCGATCTCAAATTCCAGAAAAGGTGACAAAATCACAAATACATGATCGAATCCACGAACACGATACTTGCAATTGCTCAAATCCTTAACTCGAATAGTCTAAAGATAGGACCAAGTAATCTTCACCAATAATATTATATCAAAAAGGGCGACAAAATCATAAATACATAGCCGAATCCACGACTACGATAGTTAAGATTGATCAAATCCCTAATCTCAATAAATCAAAGGTTTGGATAAAGAATAATATAGGGTATGGATAATATTTGGGATATAAATTGGTGTGAAAATGAAAAATAAACAAAACAGATAAATTAAAATCCTAAGTGTGGTTAATCACTATCCCAACCATCCCATGAATAAGACTCATATCATAGAATAACTCACGCTTTAACACTTGAAACACACGCTTTAGGTAGACATGAATTATACTCAACAAGATCTCAATCAAAGAATATCCTTTAGTTGGCGTTCCCATAACTGCCAACTCCCATTCTATCCATAGATATAGTATACAACAACTAGTGTTGATATCGACCACTTAATACAAAACTTTACATGAGTTGGTAAAAACAAACTTCCAACTTTTCCTTTTTTCTTTTTCTTTTCTATTTCTTCGATTTTTTTTTTTTTTTTATTATTTTTTTTTTTAAACTTGAAACATAAACATAGATGTGTAAAATTTCACCACATCACTATAACGATAACTCTGGATAATTTTTCATACTTTTCATAACTTCAGAAATAACGGTAATAGTGAAAGTAGTAAACACACGAAAAATAAACTCAAAGATATACAATATTTACTTTCACTCCAATTGCATTGTGCAATTTCCCGACCTAACCAAAGATAATGAATTACGCACGCGAACACAAGTAATGTAAGGAAACACACTTTGCCTAAAGCAATTAACCAACCACGGATTTTAATCTACAGGGAAGGCTAAGGTGTAAGGGTGTAACGAAACATTTTAACAAAGGTGTAAGAAACGAAAAGAATGGCTTTGAGTGTTTTTCTAGGGGTATCTTACTCTAAAAATAAGAGTAAAAAAAGGGTTTATACGGGGGTTAACTAACCAGTGTAGTTAGCTAATAACACATAACATATAAACGCTATTTGGGTGTAATCCTAGAATTTTACCAATTTAGACAAGTCATTCCAATTATATAAATAATACTTATTATGGTGGTCTCGAATAGTATACAAGCCAAGTTCTAAAGTTTACAAGTCACCGGCACACTCATAGATTTGTGAATTTTGAAAAATCACAATTTTTGAAAATAACGTCATGTGTGCAGCTATGCAACTTAGACTTTAAACAAAAACATGCTAAAAAAATTTAAATTTGGATATATTAAGCACATTTTAAGCATAATTTTTGAAAAGTTTAGGACAAGTAAGTGTTAAGTGTTCTAATTCTCCAATCCCCCCACTTAAGTTAAACAACGTCCTCGTTGTTTGTATAAAAGGTTAAAAACTGAAAATAAAAGAATTAGAACAGAAAAACTCCCCTGAGATTTGCTCGGTATGATCCTCCATTAGTATAAGAGCAAAAATCAACTTTCTTGTAGATGAGAACGTTTAAGCTTCATAATTGATGTATCCACAGGAAATGTAGGAATCTATAATACCACCAAGACTTTAAACACACCTAAGTTAAGAAAGGTTCAAACTTGCATAATACATTAGTAGTTAGCAAAAATAAAACATAAAAATTAAAATGAAAATCATCAGGTCAGTCGATGCGCTGTATCTTATGGAAGAAGATACGCCGTATCGAGCCTGGAACAAATACGAATCAGAATAGAAGATGCGCCGCATCCTTAACCAGGGATGCGCCGCATTAAAATAAACTGACAAAAAGTTTTTAAAGTCGAAAGTAAAAATGCAGAAAAATAAAGTAAGATATGACCAGTGCAGGAGATGCGTCGCATCTTGGGATTGAGATGCGCCGTATCCTCTGCGGGCCTGACTGACTCGACACAGAACAGAATAGTAAAAATTTTCCGGTTGTCTCCCGGTCAGCACTTGTCTTTATTCCAGAGTCTTCAAGTTAGACTCACGTTCAGCTCCTTATTTAGTCCTTGTCATGGTCCATCCTTCTTCCTTCATCCGAAAGATGTTCCCGTATAGCTTTGCAACGTTTTCTTCCGTTCGACTTAATCTAGTATAACTCTTGGTCTTCGTCGCAACATATTCCTCATCTGGTCCCAAAGAGTATTTGATGATTTTAAATTTTTCAGAAATAATCATGGGTGGCTTATTATAAGGGATCCCAAGTAGTTGACATTTCTTTTGATGAATTCTTCTTTGTCTTTATCAACAAACTTAAAATAAGGATCCTTAATCAAATAGTCATCAAGTTCATCAATTAATGACTTATTGTTATCATCATCTTGAATTGCCTCCCACTCTCTTTCCAATTCCCATTGTAAACGTCGACTAAGCTTCGTGTAATCATCAAATTGTTCATGCACCCATTCCCAGAAAGTAGTATTCGATGCTCCCTTTAGCTCTTTCAAGTATTCGATTCTACCCTTTTCTTGCAAAGCCTCCGCTTTTTGTGGGCAATCTTCAACATTATCATACCACTCATAGTCTTCAAAGGTTACATCGTTTCCAACCCGTTTCATCCCAATTATACTTCCCCCATTGCAGGTTCCGTCACTCTTATAATCACAGGTCGGCCATACACTACTCCCATCCTTGAAACAGAAAGGTGTACAAGTGTGATTAATGTGCTCAAATTCCCATGGTTTATCCCAAACCCATGGTATTTGGTCATTCCATTCGTAGTACCAGGTGTTTTTGAAATCATCATAAGTTTTGAATCCTGGTAGATCTCCAGTTAGCACATCATCGTCGACTTGAAGAAGGTAATTAAATTCTTTGAATTGTTTGCACAAGGGTGTCTCATAATCGAACACGTCAATGTCTATTCTGAATAATTCTTCAATGCCCTCATTGATTGTTGAATCATGAAGTGACGACCCATAGTCGCTCTCTACTTCTTCGTCTTCTCCTCTCATCCAATATACCCATAACGCATCTTTAGTAGCTCGATCCATGCTCTTATGGTTATTGAACTTACTAGCCAACCAATCTGAAAAATCAACATTGTTAGGATCGTGGTCAACGTCAAAGCAAGCTTTTCCAATCATTTTCCTCCTTATCTCCATGAACTCGTTAAATTGTTCCCTAAAACTCCGTGTCAACCATGAGGTCACAATGCGTTTGATTTCATTTAGAGGAGCAAATTTAGGATTACCGAATTTAAGTTCAATCCATTCTTCGAGGGAGATGTCCATCAACCTTACCAACCTGCCATGAAATAGTAACTCCGCCACAGCATAAATTCTTTCATCGTCCAGATAGTTCTCACTTAATCCCCAGTACTGTTCGGAATAAGGCATGTAAGAGATTTGTATAGGTTGGGTATTGCCTCCACCACAGCTTTTATTGTTTGAGTTCATGTATTCAATTTGGAATTTCCCATCATTCTCTTCGATAATAGTCCAAGTCAATCCTTTAGATTCAATGATGGGCCATAAGAGTAGCAATTCATCTTCAGTGTAGCTCATTAGTAAATTATAAGAGAATATCCCATCTTCAATATTGCATAAGCGTTTAAATTCCTTATAAGTAGCTTCAAGAGGGGTTTCCCAAGAAAATAAATCGGCATCAATCATGAGCACATTGAAGTTGACATCATCAAAAACTTTTACTTCGAATGAATCCGAAAGCAAGAGTTCCTTAGCAAGATATCCGTTCACTGACATGTCTTCCATAGCAAAACCTGTCATCATAGGTAAAATCTTCAGTAGGATTTGTTCGCTAAAAGAGAAATTAATGAATATAGAAACGGATATAAGAATAAAAATAACTGATATCTGCAGATGATGCGCCGTATCCAAAAAGTTGGATACACCGTATCTTATAATCGTTAAAATTTAATCAGACTTTATTCAGAAAATAGATACGCCGCTTATAAAGTAGAATGCGCCGTATCAGTTTTAATTATCAAAAATCGATATTTATTTAAAATTAAATGCGTCGTATTAACAAAAGTTAATGCGCCGTATTTTCGTTACGTTTCAAAATAAAAGATTTTTGATTCAGAAGATATGCCGTATCGACAGAGATCGAAGCGTCGTATTTGTTTAATAATTCTAAAACTGTTTTTAATTAAAATAATAGATGCGCCGTATCTGCTAAAGCAGATGCGTCGTATAGCGTTAACGTTTAGAAATTTTTTTTTATCAAAAACAGATACGCCGTATCTTGGGGAAAAGATGCGTCGTATCGAATTAATTAAACGCGTTGTATTTTATAAAAATTAAACGCAATACGCCGAATCTGAGAAATCAAATGCGCCGTATCGTTTATATTAGCTCAGCACAACGATAGTAGAATACAGAAAATACGAAAAATAAAAACAAATAAAAAACAAACGAAAAT
The DNA here is from genome assembly GCA_021014915.2 of Artemisia tridentata subsp. tridentata. Lineage (NCBI taxonomy): Eukaryota > Viridiplantae > Streptophyta > Magnoliopsida > Asterales > Asteraceae > Artemisia > Artemisia tridentata. Next base: position 195,097,479 of record CP139501.1, on the reverse strand, counting down.
AAACACAAATAAAAAACACACAAAAACAGAAAATATGCAAAATAATACAATGAATGCAAATTAACCTAATATACAACAGAGTTAGCGGTTAGAATAAAAATTAAAAAGAAAAACCTAATTAAAATACTAATCAAATTAACAGATAATAATAATTCACTCCCCGGCAGCGGCGCCAAAAACTTGATGCGTGCGTGCGAGTGCTCTAATTGATACCCACGGTATGTCGTTGTGGTTTTAGCAGTATTCAAGTTTTAAATTTATATTTATCCGACTTATCAATAACACACACACTTTAACGAGTAGTTTACCCGGTCAGTATGTATATAATGGTAAGTAGAGTGTCGATCACTAAGAGTGGAACGTATTATCTAGTTATTCTAATCAGTATTTTAATATCTTAAGTTAGCTATACAACCTATTCTAATGCAAGGGGGTTCAGCCTGAGAGACTGGCACGGTTTGGTTGCAATTAAATAATAAACTAACTAATAGGCACGAATCAGCGAATAGCACACACGTACACAGATAAATACTCGAGACAATAAGAAGACCTGTCCTGATAGTTAAGTAGCTTGTCACTTGTTTTATTGCTAGTTTTATATGAAGTGTATAGTTCGATGCAACGCACCGAGATTAAGTCCTTTCTCGTTGGTTCTAATCTTATCGGCGAGTAAACCCTTAATGATTACTTATGACTATCCTATTTCTCTTTCTTCCTACTTTTCTACAGACGATAGAATGCATAGGCGATCTAATAAATAGGCGAGGGCAGAGGCATGGCGACCCGATCAACGCTCAGCTAGACATAGAGGTTATAAATGCACTAATAAAAGTCACCAAAGACATCAACATATAAACTTTAATTGATGGGAAAGCAATTTTAAGGGAGTGCAACCTTTCCGTTGTCACATTACACAAGCCACCAATCCTGATGAATTAAAGTTTACTAACACAATAAAACAAAACTACTTAATGAATTAAATACATGCAGGACCTTCTTACAGCTCTTGTATCTTCGTTCAAGGTGTGTCTTGTGCTGCTATTTCGACTGAATTCGTCCTAGGGTTTCTGTACTTCGGTCTTCTAAAACTGTCGAACTTCTTAATTCGTCTGGTCTTGGGGTATTTATAGTTTCTGTCTGAGGGTAAGATGCGGCGCATCTAATAAGTAGATGCGGCGCATTGACTTAACTTCGCGTGGGGTCCAAGATTAATATATTCAGGAATATTCGTACACCGCCAGAAGATGCGGCGTAACTCCATTCTCAGATGCGGCGCATGTCCTCTTGTAACTTGGATCGTATCTTGTGAAATCTTGATAGTGATGCGCCCTATGTAATCAGCAAGATGCGGCGTATCTGGAGCAGAATGTCTTGATCTTGTACATTTCGGTAGACTCTTATCTTCTTGCTTGTTTTGCTCCATAATTAGTCCAAAATCGCCAAGTTTCACCAAATGCTTGTTTTTTACCTGAGAATTACAAAAGTAAACAATTAAGTATCAATTCTCATACATAATATAATAAAACAAGTTAAATAAATAGGATAAATGTTGGTGATAAAATGTATTTGTTTGAGTTCATCAGGGTCCAAACGTGGTCGTAAATCCACTTCCGATGCTACTTTCTCGTCTTCCTCCTTCGGTCATGGATCGTCATCCCAACCTATGGATGAGGATGATGATGAGGTGAACGAAGAAGGAACGTCTCGCCCTTATACTCCTTCTCCCGACACATACTTTCGTAACCTTAATATGTCATCGTTCGTACAAACATCCGACCTACCCTTTAGTCAAACCAACTTAACTTCCGTGATGAGAAGGAAAACAACGATGTTCAACCGACAAGTGTCGATGCATGAGCAAACAATCGGGGGGTTCAAGTCCATTAGCAAGGCAATCAAAGGGCTCGGGAACAAGATAAATAAGTTGGGGAAGAGAAGAGATTAGATAGGATTAACTTAAGTAGTATTACTAACTTAAGTATTATTAAGATATAATTAATGGGGTCATGGCAATGTCCATCTAACATAAACAAGTTTGAATTATCTTAACATTTCTTGCTTGACATTGGTTACTTTAACAAGTTAATCAATCTTTATGTTTTATTACCTTTGTGAGCTTTGTCTAGTTCATAAATTTTCTTTTATTTTATTGCATGCACTAGATGATAAAATTGGCTAGAATGATGCATGCTTAATAGTTGCCTAAACAATAGATAATCACATGATATTGTTTGTTTCTAGTTGAGACTAGTGTTAGGAAAACAAGGTGATCAATCTTTAGTGAATTGAGGCTTTTTGATTTGCTACAAATAGTCCACCCAGAATTACCCATTTAGGCAACCTAGAACCTGCAGAACTGGAAAAAATGTCAACTACAGGCCACGGCTCCACTAAATAGGACACGTCACCACTAAATTTAGTGGTACCGTGGGTCATTTAGCGGTACCGTGCCCTGGGAAGATGAATTTAACTGTTCTCTTCCACTTTTTGACCCTCTTTTCCTGGAATTCTGCAAACACAAACTGATTCCAATACACCCATATCCCCAAATCCACCATCCTATCCATCCTTGCATGTTTTGATTTGGCTATATAAGCTCATATCATGCATTGCTCTTCCACCAACATTCCACACACACCATTCACTTATCATGTCTTCCACAATGGCTATCACTTCATACAAAGCTAAAAAGCCAAGATTTAACCTCAAACCAACCAATGAGACAATTCTTATTGATCAATGGATCAAAAATGTACACATACCACAAGCCTCAACCAAATCAACTTCCTCAATCTCTACACCTCTAGCCCTATCAAAGGGCAACTCAATTAGGCCAACCACATCATCATCATCCTCCACCTTTAGGATTACCACATCCTTACATCCACCAAGTCCACCACAACCTTTAGCTCTCACACTAACCCTATCATCATCAACCCCCTTTGAACTTGGCACTAACACATCATCTTCATCACTATCACCATCACCACAACCACTAATGGGTCATCCCATTCTTTATCCCCTACAACCACATACCCTAAGTTGTCCTTGTTGTCACCACAACCAACACCTCATCATGTGCCTTAGAGATGAGTTGAGCCTTCAATTCTCCTACCTTGAGCACCTCCTCACACCACCACAAGGACCCATCATACCACCTCCTCCACCACCAAATAGCCCAACTAACTAAACATGGTTATGTTTAGTTTTTCAAATAAAAGCTTAGGACCCTTTTGGAATTTGAAGCAAATCTTGAAGTCTCTTATCACTAATGATGTTTATGTGCTTTCTTGTAGTTTATTTTGCTTCTATGATGTAGTCATACATATGTATGACATTTGTTTTATTTTTATGAATGAATGGGCTTTCATGTGGTTGTTTCTTGTTTATTTTTTTGGCTACTTAGCCATATTTTTGTGATTAGATATTTGTCATATGTGCTACATGTTAGAACTTGTATATTTGCTTTCTAACCTTGTTTTGTAGGACGAGTCATTGCTCGATTCCTTGGTGTCCTCCAAACGAGGGGGAGTATACATTAAGGGGGAGCCTTAGCAACCTTTTTGCTTCGACAAAAAGGGGGAGAAATGAGAGTAAACTCATTAAAAACTTGTTAAAACTAATTTTAACCAAAAATGAGTTTATGTTTTGTCATCATCAAAAAGGGGGAGATTGTTGATGAAAATAATGTTCTAAAAACGTTATTTCTATCTTTCGATAACTTCATGTTTTGAGGATGACAAAATGTGAAAACACGTTACGTTAAAATTAACCTAAACAAGTTTTTAATCGGAAGATCCCGTTTCTACACAAATCACTCTAGAAGAAATTTACAACTTGACTAATGATCAAAGAAGTGAATTTGTGCTTAAGACTTCACATTTTTATGTGACAAAACATTTATTTCAAAAATATAATTTACAAATTATTTTTGAATAATTAAGAAATGTTTTAATAGAAAAATAAGTTTAAAATACATAACAGCTATTCCCCCCCCCCCTAAATTAGCTCCAAACTTCCCCAAATAAGTTTTCACCAGAAAAGACAAAAAGAGGAGCGTTTTTGTCTGACACGGCTCCACGGTTCCACTAAATTTAGTGGAGCCGTGTGTGATTTAGTGGAGCCGTCCCTTTATAACGGCCAGATTTTTTCTGCCTATAAATACCAGCCCACTTCACAGATTTTGGGCATCCTTTCTCACACAAAACTTTCTGAGTTTAATACTCTCTTCACATCCTCTCTTCTTGATCATTTAGTTAGGTTTTCTTTTGTTCAAGAGTGATCCAATCATCCAACTTAGAGATCCTCTTCATTCCTCTTCATTTGCAAGAGAAGAACTCAAGGTATCCAAGAGGATACAAGAGTTGTAGTAGTAGTTAGGATACTTGTAACATTTGTTACACACTTGTTGTATCATAGCATACATCAAGATCATTTTTCTTTTGTGAGAGTGTGAGTGAAGATCATTGAGATCTTATAGAGATATTGAATATCTCCTGAAGCCTTTGGGCTTGTGTGATTGATCAAGAACATCAAGGTTAGATAGGTTAGAGTGAGTTGAGAGAGTTGATCATTGTGATCTTGTGAGATCTTGGAGATCTCTTGAGTCTTGTGTGTTGAGTGTGTGAGGTTGAAAGGATCGGGTAGATCGTGGTAGATTGGTGCTAGCTAAGATTAGTACTCGACATCTAGCTTAGTGTCGAAAAACAAGTTAAGTGACGTGTACGGTTTTCTCTGCCTAAAGGGAGGTTGTAGACATAGTGCTTGAAACTCTCGAGTGTGGTACTCGGGGAGTGGAGTAAGACGAAGAAGAGATTCGTAGCTAAACCACTATAAATCCTTTTGTCCTGGTTTGATCTTTCCATCTGTTCTCTTTACTTTCATTTCTTATAATTAGTTAGTTTAGTGTGTAGTTCATATTGGTGTTGATTGATTGCACATAAGATTTGAATCAAGTTTGTTCAATAAGTAAAAGTTTTTGAGATAACTTAATAACAGGTAAAACAATTCAACCCCCCCTTCCAGTTTTCCACATATTACTTTGAAGATTACATAGCATGAAGGAACGAAGTATCAAGACTATTCTACAACGACACACAAAGTTAAAGACATCGAAGACGAAAGACCAAATCACTGGGAGCATCATTTGAATGACCATCCCTTAGGAGGAAATTGTTAGCATTATTTAAAGTGATGGTCATTTCATACTAACAACTTTGTATTTGTGTCGTGTATAAGGTAGCAAGGGATCGTGGATATGGTATAATCTAAGTGACTAATAGTTAAGTATAGGTAGTCCATTTCATGTGTTAGTAATATTGTCCAATCCACAAAAGCCCAACCGATCTATAGAAAGCCCACTAGGGCATCACTTCAGGTGTATAAATACACCACTCTCACCTCATTTAGAAGTGTACTTGAGAGAGGTATAGGTGAGTGTGTGTGTGTGTTTTATTTTTTGTATTGTTCTCTTTCTTTCTAAGCTAATAGATATACGGTTCATATATACACGACATAGTCTTGTACTGTTCTTGCTAGTACCATTAATATCTTATTAAGTGTGTGATAAAGTAGATCTAGTGTTTCACAAATTTCATCTTCTTGACTTCAGTGCGAGGGCAATATTTCTGAAGCATTAAAGTTTTGAATTGCTCCCACGCCATAGCGTAAGCAATATCCATTCTTGATGACTTCATGTAAGATTTTCACCAAGTTAAAGCACTACTTGTCAAAGTATACGAGGAATACTTAACTTTGGATTCTTCTTCGCAATTGCAGATGCGAAACATAGTTTCCAACGTTTCTAGCCAAGTTAAAGCACTACTTGTCAAAGTATACGAGGCATACTTAACTTTGGATTCTTCTTCGCAATTGCAGATGCGAAACATAGTTTCCAACATTTCTAGCCATCTTGCTAAGCTGACAGCTCCCTCAGTTCCTCCAAAAGTTCCTGGATCACAAGCACGAAATTCTTTGTATGTGCAGGCCCGACTGACATTAGTGGGTCTCGCGGCTCTGTCACCGGTGTTAGTGCTTGATCCCACATTGGCAGCAGCTGCCATGGCTTCCGCCACCTGCTGTGCCACAAGTTGTGCCAAAGTTGGCTGGTTGACTACGTTTGGAGGGGGAGTGGCATTAGTTGCGTTTCGAGTACGGTTTGATTTGCGTGGAGCCATTTGCCTACAAAAGAAAGTAACAAATGATGAGATTTTGCATAAGAGTATGAGAAGTCATCACATGAATGAGTAGCATTACAGTAGAGTATGAAAGAAAAGATTTAAATCACACAGAGAGATATGAAAAAATGAGCTTGTTATAGATTAAAAGTCGGTTACAAGATCTGAAAATTACAAGCTTATTGGGAAAATACATTAGACACTAACCGAAGACTACTCGGTTTAGTGGGTACAGAAACGATACGTATGAATCTAAGATTTAGTTACGCCTTTGACGTAAACACTTAACTTCTGTCTCAAGCTCCAGTTGTGCAGCTTCCATGTCTGCGAAGCGTCTCTGGAACTCCTGGCACATCCTCATCTGAGTAGCTAACATGGCTTCTAAGACGGAAATCTTCTGATCCTGGTTCCTTGCCGTGTCCCTGGCTAACCATAGGGTCATTTCAACGTCTTCTATTCTACCATGTACCTGAGTATGGTCTCTATTCAAACAGCGGACTCTGGAATCCAAGTTTCTAAGTTCATTGTTATAAGTATCCTGCATTTCATCAAATTTCATCCCTAAGTCAAACACTTCTCGCCTCTCAGCATCGGCTCTTCTGAATAGTGTGTTAATGTTTCGATCATACCATTCGAAACGTGTTGGTTGTAACCTTTCTAGCTAATCAGTGTGGGCGTCTAGTGTACTGGCTTGCTGATGAAGAAGGGTCCATATCGAATCACGAGTACTTATAGTATAGTCAGGGGGATTAAGTGAGGATACGTCATCTGGGATGTCTGGCATTGGGGAGTCTGGAACGTCAGACAGTGGAGAGTTTGTCTCAACATCCTTCCAATTTATCTCTTGGTGCGTTCCCCTCGAACTCTGCCCAATCTCGAATGTAGTCGGACAACCATTAAATCCTTCATCTGAATAAGACTCCGCAGCTCTCCTAAGTGGAGGTGAGTGAGTAGGTGATGATGTGTTTAGAGTAAGTTCTGTATTAGGTTGCGATTGTGATACTTGTACATAGGGGTCTTCAGCATCTGTAGTGATCTTAAAGGTACGTGAGGTACTAGCAGTACGGGGAATAGTTTTAGTGGTATCAATTGATTTTGTGTATAAGTATATAGAAAATACTTAAAATCTTTAGTGTAAGGCTAGAAAGTATTAGCCATAATATAAGTACATATGCATATGTATATAGTTAACACGAAAGTATGTGTCCTCAAGTAGCACGTAGTATATGCTAAGCATTAACACGAAGTATGTGTTTATCAAAGTAGCACGTAGTGTATGCTAGGCATTAACAAGAAGTATGTGTTCATCAAAGTAGCATGTAGTATATGCTAAACTTGCTAAAACAAATAAGTAGAGTAGCAAGTAAAGTGGCAAGTAAGGTAGGCTGGCACTGGCGGTCATAGGTTGAGTTTTTGAAAAAAGTGGTTATAGTTTAGGTTTTATGTGTACCTAGTTCTCTATAACCTTAGCTCTAATGCCAATCTGTAACACCCCCAAATCTGATCGCAGCGAAAATAACATCTGGGGTGCTACGTAATTGGATCACAACATAAGTAATAGAGAACGAATTTATCAAATCCGTTTTAAAAGCTTCATTAATTAAAACATAAGTTTACATAATTGAAATTGCGGAAAACAAGGCCTATATTATTTATTAGTTGTCCCATAGTACAAAAACCCTGGTCATGAGTGTTATGTATACACTCCAAAAGTGTGCCTATGCCCCTGCCACGTACTGCCTTGCATCATCACATGTCAATCAACTAAACACCTGAGAAAAACATGCTAAAAGTCAGCTAAAAGCTGGTGAGTTCATAGGTTTACATAAATCAGTAAAGTTGGACTAGTAAGTTCATGAGTCAACATTTCAAAGTGCGAAATGTTACTAAAGTGCTATTACTCTGCCCTAAGTCTCATGCTACCGAAGCTACGACAGTGTGCATGCAAAGTGCGCATGTAAAAATAAAGCCCGGCAAGTGTTCTATCTCTAGTCACTTGTAATTCGACATGGTATACATCCGTTTGTCCTATCCGGACTATTGTATCCTCAACACGGATGGAGGTGTCACCCTCAATAGATCCATTTATATCACTCGTGCTTCCAGCAGGAATTAATGGTACATGAATCGGGGCAATGAATATAGTACTTAGGCCAGCAGGTAATAGTTTTGTCAAACAAAAGCATTGTTTAAGTAGTCCTGAAAAGTAAGCATGTTTCTCACCCCAAGTAGTTTAAAATGAGTAATAAAGTAACAGTGGGACTATGATTCACCTTGAGTATAACTGGCGAGGTGAAATATGAAATCAAGTAAGTTATGGGAACGGCTCCAACACACGACCTGAATTAATAATGAAGTCCGAGATTTTTATAGTTTTGGCTCAATACGAATGATGAGTGTGAAATTGAGTAACGGATAACGATTTGGTTTGCGATATATGAGTTTTATATGCTTAAAATGCTTAAAGTTCAAAAATAATATTATATATAATATTATCTTGTTTTTATGTTTTTGTTTCCACAATTATCGTTTCATCGAAAGTCGTCAAATAATACGTTAAGGTTATTCGTTTAAAAGTTCGTTATATAAATATAAACGTAACGAAAATAATATACTGAAACGAATGACAAAATGCACATGTTTAAACGAAAATGTGTAAAACATGAAATAGAAATGAATATGAATAAATGTTACTATTCAGCCCTTGCATTTTCACAGAATTTAAACTTTCTACCCTAACGGTGTTAGTTTTGCACCGTTAGTCCTCCGTTAGTATCTTATTACATATTTAGTCCAAAAAGGTTAAATGTTACATTTTTAGCCTTGTGTTTACTGTTTTAACAATATCCATCCTTAAGTTATGAAATTTACAGTTTGAAACATAGTTATATGAAATTGACATATTTAACCCGAATAGTAAATAATGTTTGCAAATTTAGTCCAATTTTCACAAAAAGGATGTAATAAGTTTTCCGAAAGTTCCAACATTTTTATAATGCTTATTAAAGTCAATATGAACTGCTTATTCTCAAAAGTGCTTATTCTTCCGATTATTGGGCCTTAACGAGATATAACAAAGGCCCATTAACAATTATCGATCCGTTGGGTTTAAAAGGGTTTTGGGCTTATTATTGGGCTTATTAAATGGTCTTAAAAAGATGTTCAAATAGCTTATAAGCACTGCTTATCGCAAGTGCTTATTGGGCTGCTTATTTGATTAAAGCCCAATCGACAATTTTAAAGGTTTTATAGAACGTTTCATATAGCGATAGGTTTGTGCTTTGAAAAGGATTTATACGAGCTTATTAAGGGAAACTCATAACAACAATTTATTAGTTGGTCTTGTAAAGAAATAGGTCGAATGATAAAATGGACTGTTTATACGAAGCTATTTCTAAGTCGATTTATACGGCGAAATAATAGTTATGAAATATAAATATGAGATATGAATATGTGATATAATGAATGATCAAAATGGAGTTTGATAAGAAATAAAACGATTATATAAGTGTCGAATAAATGTAACACTCATTTTCTTAGCATCCATGAAGGAGGTCAATGATTATGTACGTAAAATAAATAAATAGAAAACGTATAAATGTATAAAAGTAAATATACGTTCGAATAAGACATAATACGATGCATGATGTATTGAAATGGATATATACGAGTAGGAAATGAATTAGAGTCGACTTACAACACTTTAGGTGGTGAGTTATGCATTTAAAATGGCTTAGAATCGAGTACGATGTACTTCACTTGTTTGTATGATCACAAAAGGGTTCGAAGGGGTTTATACGACTTGGAATTGGTTTGATCAAAGGAGAAAAGCTTCTGGCTTCATTGAGTACTCTCGGCAAGTGAGTAAAAGGGCTAGAGAGAATTACTTGAGTGTGTTTAAGAGTGAATGAGCAAGTGTATATGTAGGTCGATATATATATGCATGTATATAAGGTTATATAGCTTTATATTGATCAAGTTGTGGGAATATATTCTTTTAGCAGAGATTTCATGAGATTCTTATAAGATAAGATGAAGTTATGGTCGAGTATGAAGGTATTTGGAGGGGGGTTTGCTTGTTTAGTTCGGTTATGATCAAACCGTGTGTATATATATGTAGCGTATGGCATTTTAAAGGTCCAAAACAATTTTCAACGTGACTAATAACATAAAAATGGTTAGGAATGGTTCCATGGACTCTTATTCGATTAATAATAATGAAAGACATAGGTTAAAATTAAGTTTGGTCGAGTTTAGTTAAGTTGGATAAATATTGGTCGAACTTGTACATGTCTCGAGGGCGAGTTACTTTGTGTCTCATTTTATGAACAAACGTTCATAATATAATGTGAAATTTGTCATCCTGATTCTTTGTTGTATAAGACTTGAGATGTGTAAAAACTTGTATATGTTATGGGTCGAATTTGAAAGAAATCGAGGCAAAACTTAGAGTGTTTATGTCTATTGTGAATAAAAGAAAATAACAATTGGTTTGGACTATGAATAGTAATAGGCTCGCAAGTTGGGCCAGAATAGTAACAAGGGTCCGTTTGGTTTATAATTAGTTTAATGGATTTTTGTGGTCCGCGTGTGAGCTCGTTTTAATGCATTGTATCACATATCAATGTTTTTGAGTTATCGTAGTGTGATAACGTGACTAAATGAGATAACCTCTCATTAACAAGTGTCAGAAAGTAAATAATAGGCATTTTCTGATAATTAATCATAATCATTAAAATGGAAAATTACCATTTGTCACAGTTGCTAGATAACATCCCTGCAGCTTTAGACATTGTTTAAGACGTAAAATTAGCCAATGGTAATGTGGAAAGAGTCGACACTCTAATTCGAGGTTGTACACAAAATATGTTAAACCACCCGTTCAACATAGACCTTATGCCAGTAGGACTTGGCAGTTTTGACGTTATTATTGAAATGGACTGGTTATCTAAACACTATGCGGTGATCATCTGCGACGAGAAGATTGTTCGTGTACCGTATAGTAACAAAGTATTAGAAGTATTAGGAGATAGAAGTGACCGTAGAGGTACATCTCGATTGAACATCATATCATGCACCAAAGCTCAGAAGTACATTGAGGATGGATGTCACCTCTTTGTAGCACAAGTTGAGAAGAAAAAGAATGAGTCTGAAGAAAAACGCCTAGAAGACGTGCCAATTGTACGTGAATTTCCTAAAATCTTTCCCGAGGACTTGCCTGGACTTCAACTAGTTAGGCAAATTAAGTTTCAATTTGACTTAGTACCAGGTGCTGCACCTGTTGCGCGAGCACCATACCGATTAGCTTCTTCAGAAATGCAAGAACTGTCGGAACAACTACAAGAACTCTAGAGAAAGGTTTCATTAGACCTAGTTCCTCACCATGGGGAGCCCCTGTTCTATTCGCCAAGAAGAAAGACGGAACCTTTCGGATGTGCATCGAACATAGAGAGCTGAACAAGTTAACGATAAAGAAGATACCCGCTTCCTAGAATTGATGATCCATTCGATCAACTACAAGGTTCTAGCATTTATTCAAAATCGACCTTCGATCTGGATACCATCAACTTCGAGTTCAAGAAGAAGACATCCCAAAAACAGATTTAGAACTCGTTATGGACACTACGAATTCCAGGTCATGCCATTTGGTTTGACAAACGCACCAGCAGTATTCACGGACCTTATGAATCGGGTGTGTAAACCATATTTGGATAAGTTTGTGATTGTGTTCATAGAAGATATCCTAATCTACTCCAAGAACAAAGAAGAACATGAAAAACATCTCAAGATGATTCTGGAATTACTCAAGAAGGAGGAATTGTATGCAAAATTCTCAAAATGTGACTTCTGGATTTCCACTGTACAATTTCTCGGTCACGTGATTGACAGCCAGGGTATTCACGTGGACCCTGCAAAGATTGAGTCAATTAAGGATTGGGCGGCACCAACAACTCCAACTGAAATACGCCAATTCTTTGGACTTTCCGGTTATTACAGGAGATTCATCGAGGGATTCTCCAAAATAGCCAAACCATTAACCACCCTAACTAAGAAAAACATAAAGTACGTCTGGGAAAAGACGAAGAAGAGGCATTCCAGACACTCAAATAAAAGTTGTGTAGTGCACCCATATTGGCCTTACCTGAAGGAAACGATGACTTTGTCGTATACTACGACGCTTCGCACAAAGGTTTAGGTATTGTCTTGATGCAGAGGCAGAAAGTGATTGCTTATGCATCACGACAACTCAAGACAAATGAAAAGAATTACACAACCCATGATTTAGAACTGGGATCAGTTGTATTCGCTCTTAGGATATGGAGGCATTACCTATACGGCACTAAGTGTATAGTGTATACGGACCACAAAAGCCTGCAACATATCCAAGACCAAAAAGAATTAAACATGAGACAACGTAGGTGACTAGAATTACTCAGTGACTACGACTGTGAGATTCGTTATCACCCGGGAAAAGCAAACGTTGTGGCAGATGCTCTTAGCCGGAAAGAACGACTCTAACCCTTGAGATTCAGATCACTAGGAATGTCGATCAGTTCACCTCTCCCAAAAAAAATCCTCGATGCTCAGGTCGAGGCACTCAAGGAAGAAAATAAACTAAGTGAAAAACTCTATGGTATGCCAGAGAATGCAAATGGCTTTGTAAAGAGATCAGACGGAGTATTGTGCTTCAACGATAGAAGCTGGGTACCACTCTATGGTGGGATACGAGAGTTAATTATGCATGAGTCACATAAGTCCATGTACTCTATTCATCCCGGAGCCGATAAGATGTACCTTGATCTTAAGAAAATATATTGGTGGCCTAACATGAAGGCAGATATTGCACTATATGTCAGTAAATGCTTAACTTGTTCTAAAGTTAAGGTTGAAGATTAGAGACCATCCGGATTACTAGTGCAACCTGAACTCCCTGTTTGGAAATGGGAACAAATCACGATGGACTTCATAACCAAACTACCAAGAACATCCAGTGGATATGACACGATTTGGGTGATTGTTGACAGACTCACCAAATCTGCACATTTTCTTCCCATCAAAGAAACTGACAGCATGGATCAACTCACTCGTTTATATCTGAAAGAAGTAGTCTCCAGGCATGGAGTACCAATTTCAATCATTTCTGATCGCGACAGTCGTTTCACTTCAAACTTTTGGCAGTCACTCCAGAAAGCATTGGGGACAAAACTCGACATGAGTACAGCTTATCATCCCCAAACAGACGGCCAAAGCGAAAGAACCATTCAAACTTTAGAGGACATGCTCCGAGCTTGTGTTATTGACTTCGGCAAGAAATGGGACGGACATTTGCCCTTAGTTGAATTCTCGTACAACAACAGCAATCATACAAGTATAAAAGTTGCACCATTCGAGGCACTTTATGGACGTAAGTGCCGATCACCCATGTCCCGAACTCATCCATGAGACAACCGAAAAGATTGTGCAGATTCGTAACCAGATGCAAGCTGCACAAGACAGACAAAAGAGCTATGCTGACAAGAGACGTAAACCTCTTGAGTTCCAAGTAGGGGACAGAGTCATGTTGAAAGTTTCGCCATGGAAAGGCGTGATACGCTTTGGCAAACGTGGAAAACTAAATCCTCGTTACATTCTGATGAAGCGAAAAGTGTACCGCTTTTAGGGGGTCATTTAAGCCCTAAATCGTATTTATTTGATCAAATATTGCCCTAAATCGTTCCTTTTGTCATTTTAGGTACTTTGGAGAAGAAATCTGGAAAAGGAAGCATTTTGGACGTTTTTGGAGCATAAAAGTGAAGAAAACAGCAAAGTCTCAAAATTATGCTGGAAACTACCTTTGACGGCGTCAGGTATTGGCCCAGACGACGTCATGGCTTGGTAAAAGAGGTGGATATGAAAATTACTCATGATAAGCCAGAGAATTTTGCATGAAAAATCTGACGGCGTCACCCTTTAAGATGATCAAGGCCATCACGGCTTAAGCTAAAGAGGGACGGCGTCAAGCTCAATTCTGACGGCGTCACCCCTTGATAGGCCAGAGAGGATTTTGGAGCACTAAAGAGGGACGGCGTCAGGAAGGCCATCCGGGAACCCTAAAAGCGGCGAGGTGATGGCGTCAGGATCTTTAACGTGACGCCGTCAGACCTTAAACTCTATATATAGTTTTGCAATTTTTTGTCATAGGTGTGGAACTTATTTTGTGTAATTTTGGAGGAGAAACCCTAAGACGAATTTCTGCCATTTTTAAGGGTTTTCATACCCTTGGATCTCCCATGTTTAATTGAAGATAAGTAATCGTTTAATCATTCAATATGTCTATGTGTTGTTTCATTATATCTTGTTCTTGTCTTTTGATTAACATGCTAGGCTAGATTTATCTTGTGTTTGCTTAGATCTAATGAAACCTAGCTATTAATTATTGGTTATTAGTGTGTTATTAGTTGTATTGGATGATTGTTTATCTATGTTAGGCTTAAGAAAACTGGCTAACTTCCTATTCGGTAACTTGCTTGAACGTCTTAAGAAAGATGAACCAATGCGTACTAAGGTTTTTATGGTTGTATTTAATGCACAAGCGAATTCTAGTGATCCCATGTTAGGAGCTTCCTAGCCGGCTCGACATAGGAGTGAAGTAGGAGCTTGTAGAGTTGGGGAATTACGTACGCCACCCCACGATTGGTATTAAGGAATACACCCGTCATCCACGCAATTAATGCACACTAATCAACCGGTAAAAGATAGTTAGGGAGTAAGGAAATCTAAGTAAACACATTTCTCTCTACATAAGTTTTACCACCTTTTCATTTTTAGTTATTTTATTTTATTTGCATTCGTAGTTATTTGGGTTAGTTGGCTAGCAACTAATTCCGCCCACTCCTTCAAACCCGAGATTTTTACTTGCTTTCACAAAAATATAAAAAATACAAAAAGAATCTTCTCTCACCCCTAGACCTATTAGAGTAGTTTTTCAATCCTAACGACACTATTCCCTGTGGAGAACGATCAATCCCCCGTACTTACCACTACACTATACTACATCGGTCAGGTACACTGCCTGGTGGGGTTGTAAGCCTCTTGAGATCCCTTGAGAGGTAAAACCTGTTGTAAGGTCGCAAAACCACGCATCACATTGGACCTTTCAAAATTCTAGAAAGAATTGGGCCGGTAGCGTACCGACTCCAGCTGCCACAAGAACTCACCAATGTACATCATGTCTTTCTATTCCTCTGGAAGAAATCGAGGTTGACAATCGACTACACTTTATTGAAGAACCTGTTGAAATCATGGACCGAGAGGTCAAGAGATTGAAACATAGTCGAATACCAATTGTCAAGGTTCATTGGAATTCCCAAAGAGGCCCTGAATTCACGTGGGAACGTGAAGACGAATTCAAGGCCAAATATCCCCATCTGTTTGTATCTTCACCTGATAACACGGAGTGAATGTCGGGACGAAATTCAAATAAGGTTGGGAGACTGTGACAAATGGTAATTTTCCCATTTTAATAATAATTATTACTTTATCAGAAAATGCACACTATTTATTTTCTGACACACATTATTGATTTTCCTTGAAAATGAGAGGTTATCTCATAAGATTTTGTTATTACACTACGATAACTCAAACATGTTGATATGTGATTTACAATACATTGGAACGAGCTCACACACGGACCACGACAACCACTAATACGAATAATAAACCAAACGGATCCTTATACTATTCCTGGCCCAACTTTTGGCCTGATACTATTCAAAGCCCAACCCAACATTTTATAAGTTTTATAATTCCTTATATATCAATCGACTGAACACACTATACTTGACCTCGATATCTTTTGAATTCGACACTAAACATATGCTACTTTTTACACATCTCGAATCTCCATACATCATATAATCAGGATGTCAAGTCTCATTTCCTGATTCGAAGGTTTGACCACTAAATGAGACACAAAGTAAATCGCATTCGGCACATGTACAAATCATTTGTATAATAAACCAAACTCGACCATTTTTGGTCATTCTAGCAAGGGACGTGCATGTCTCTCGGGTTCTAGCCCTATTTCATGAATTCCACACCACCTTTTAGGTGTTGTAAGTCGATTCTAACTCATTTCCATTCATCCTTAATGTTTTTAATATATCATGCACAAACTATATACTCCATTCGATCATAGTTGCTTTCTAAGCATTTTTTCGAGTTCTTTTATTTATTTTATGTTATACATGTGACTTCCTAATCATGGATGGCTAGATTATACGAGTTACATATTTATTCGACACATATACGTTCATTTTAATGCTTAACGAGGCACTATTCTAACTCATATTGCATTCGTATATTCATATCACATTTATATGTCACAATTCTTTTTGGACCAATTCATTTTATCGACTAAGAAATGACTCGTTAAATCTAATTCTATACACACAACAATCGCTAATCGAAATAGAATCTAAATCCCTTATTTTATCGATTAGGCTTTTAAACCCAATAAGCAACCCATTAAGCTCTAGCGAATAAGCAGTTGTATAAGCTGTTTGATAACATTTTTAAGACCATAAAATCAGCCCAAAACTAGGCCCAAAACATTCGAACACCCTTTGGATCAATATCTCTTAACGGGCCTTTGTTTTGTTCGTTAAAGCCCATTAAGCACTTAATAAGCTCTTTTCGCTAATAAGCAGTTCACTAAGACTCAAATAAGCTAATTGAAGCTATTGAAACTTTCGGAAAATTAATCACATCATTTTTGTGAAATTTGGACTTAAATTGCAAAATATATTACTATTCGGGTTAATATTGTAACTTTTGTATAATTATGTCTCGAACTGTAAATTTCATAACTTAAGGGTAGACATTGTTCAAACATTAAACAGAAATGTTAAAATGACACCTTGGACCCTTTTTGGACTAAAAATGTAATTAATTACTAACCAAGGACTAACGGTGCAAAACTTACTCTGTTAGGGTAGAAAGTGTAAAATATGTATAAGATCAAGGACTGAACAGTAACTTTATTCCATATTCATTTTTATTTCATATTTTACCCTTTCTCATTTAATCAAGTGCATTTTTATCATTCGTTTCAATATATTTACTTTCGTTACGATTATATTTATATAACGAGTTTTTAACGAATAAACTAAACGTATCATTCGACGACTTTCGGGGTAACGATAATTAGGGATTCAATAACATAAAAACAAGATAATATTATATATAATATTATTTTTGAACTTTAAGCATTTTAAGCATATCAATCACTCTCATCACAAACCAAATCGTTATCCGTTGCTCATTTTCACACTCATTATTCGTAATGAGCCAAAACTGTCAAATTCTCAGACTTCACTATTATTCAGGTCGTGTGTTGGAGCCGTTCCCATAATTCACTTGATTTCACATATTCACCTTTGCCAGTTACACTCAAGGTGAGTCATAGCACCACTATTACTCTTTAATACTCATTTTAAACTACTTGGGGTGAGAAACATGCTTACTTTTATGGACCATTTAAACAATGCTTTTGTTTGAAAAACTATTACGCAGTAGCCTAAGTACTGTATCCCAAATTTATGCCCATGCTCATGTACCGTTAATTCCTGCTGGGAAGCACGAGTGATATAAATAGATCTATTGAGGGTGACACCTCCATCCGTGTTGGAGAAATCAACAGTCCGGATTGGACAAACGGATGTATACCATGTCAAATTACAAGTGTCAAGGGATAGAACACTTGCCGGGCCTTATTATTACATGAACACTTTTCATGCACACTGTTGTAGCTTTGGTAACATGGAACTTAGAGTAGCGTAATAGCCTTTTCTTATAACATTATGCACTTTGTAATGTTAACTCATGAACTTACTGGTCTAACTTTACTGCTTTATGTAAACCTATGAACTCACCATCTTTTAGCTGACTTTTAGCATGTTTTTTTCAGGTGTTTAGTTGTTGGATATTTGATGATGCAAGGCAGTGCTTGGCAGGGGCATAGGCACACTTTTGGAGTGTACACATAACACTCATGACTAGAGTTTTTGTACTATGGGACAACTTAAAACTATTATGGGCCTTGTTTTCCGCATTTCATAATTATGTAAAACTTATGTTTTAATTAATAAAGCTTTTAAAACGGATTAGATGATTCGTTCTCTATTACTTGTGTTGTGATCCAAATACGTAGCACCCCAGATATTATTTCCGCTGCGATCTGATTTGGGGGTGTTACATAATGTAACTTTAGACAATATCTAAATAAGCTCGAAAAGTATATGAAATGGTGTTTTGAGCGGTTGCTGACCTAAAAAAAGATAGGTATTCAGGATTGCTTATGCAAGTGTTTATGTGCTTTTATTTAATGACAGAAAAGTAAATTTAATAGGTTGATAAAAATGTTTTTATGCTAAATTTAATCTAAAATGGACACTTTTAAATAAGCAATTATGAACAGCCGCTAATATGATAAGAGATCTAAAACCGTTCAAAGAGACAGTTCTTTTACCAAGTTTCCATATAAGGTTAATTCTATACCTCTTTAAAATTTTTTAATTCCTCAAACAAAATTGTACAAATTTAGCTTACAGAAAAATATTACCTCGTAACCCTGCCTTTGTATTCTTCCTTAACTTCCTCAGTATGATCATCTGATCTTGATGTACAGGCAACTTGTTGCAAGTTTTCTTCAATGAGATCATCTAACCTTGAACGTTGAGCTTCTGTGTCTTTTTGTTGATCCAGTAACTGTAACACCCCCAAAATCGGGTCCAGCGGAAGCATACGTGTCACTGGGGTGCTACTTAATTGGTATCACAACAAAAGGTACAAAGAATGGTTTTACTTCAACCGTTTAAAAGAAAATTTCATTATCAAAACATTAACTTTACATCATTCAAAATATAGTGCGGAATACAGGCCCATAATAATAAAGCGGTCCCAAATATATATATCAAAGTCGTCTATGACCATGCCTCTTGCAAAGCGCCTCCAAAATAAGCTATCACCTTAACTTGAAAATACATGCTAAAAGTGTCAACACGAGGTTGGTGAGTTCATAGGTTTAATCAAAAATAATAACAGTTGGACCATAATATAGTTATTTGCTACACTGGACTAAGATAGATATAAATTACAAATTCCACATATATCAACAAACACAACCAATCCAGTATCAATATGATAGGTCACGGTAGCCCTCTCTCATATTATCAAAAACTGTAGGGCCCTAGGATATACTTGACCTTAGCGAGGCACCACGTTATAGCAAAAGGTATCCGGGTTATTTGCTACCTTAGTCTAAGACAAATATCTGCTATACATATCTAAACTTAGCTAGGCACCACGTTATAGCAGAGCATAAACAGGTTACGTTGCAACATTGGTCTAAGACAAATATCTAACACATGTCTAACCTTAGCCAGACAACAAGTTATAGCAAATCAAAAACAATAGTTAGTTCCATTCAAAATAATTTTGAATGTTTTCTCACCCCAAGGTTTCAGTATACAGTTTATTAGTAAAAGTGGGGCTATGAAACTCCCATGTATATCAAATAAACACATAATGCCTTCCAATAACCAAATCAAATACTTCAGCTAAATAGTCAAATCTTGAGTAAACAGTTCGCATATTCCAAATAAACAATCATTGAGTTTAGTTAAAACAAGCATGTATTCTCCTCCAAAATAGTTATAAAACCGGTAAAAGTAGGGGCCATGAACTCACCTTAGCCACAGCAATGCAAACATCAAAACTGACACGACTAGCGTCTAGAGCTAATCACAACGGTATCCAGGAGACAGGCACAACGGTACACGGAGGTACAAGCACAACGGTACGAGATCGGTACGACCTAATACGCATACGGTTATCACAAAATACGTCTTGTACAAAAATTAAGTCTATAAAAGACAACGTGTCAAAGTTTTCGTGGATCACTCTAATCAGTACTTATAAAAAGTTTAATATCAACGTTTCGTGTGGTGGTAAGGAAATACATACTCTAAATACAACTCAAGCAAAAGTGGAAAAGACGTTGACATAGTTGAGACATACTGACACAAACTCAAGCTAACAGGGAAAAATCCAGAAAATTACGGCCAATAAATAGGTAAATACAAATGGGTCGACTTATATGTTATGGTGTTTACCCCAAATCCTCAATTAATTTGTATAAAACATAAACGTTTTATAAATAAAAGGTAAGTTTAACTAGTAAAAATCAATTTCTCCTAGGACAATTTAATAGCAAACAAACATTAATGTTTCAAGTGTGTTTATTAATTATTGGTCATCAAACATTGTTTTCATATTGTAAGTCCGTTAGGAATCGTAATATATTAAATTCATCTGAGTCTAATATACCATATTCGTATCGTGTTCAATAGTCCAATAATGTCAAATGTCCAATAACGTCGAATGTCCAAATCACCCAAATAAACTATGTCCAAGTATTTTAATTCTCCATTAAATATCTATAACTCGTTAAGTGTCCGTATTATCCAAAATCAATCTCACAATCCCAAATATATATTCCGTTAAGTTCAATATTAATTATTAAGTCCCACGAAATATCCGAAACGTACAAATATACTCCAATAGTCAAACGATTATATTTTTCACAAGTTAAATATTTACTTGGGAAGACAAATTATTATACAAAAATTATTCAAAATCAAACACACCCATTAGTCTATTCTTGGGCTCAGCCCATTCTTAAACAACGAACATACCCTTATAATAAGGTGAATGGGCTTTGGCCCATTCTTGAACCAAACGCACCCTAGCTGGAAATGCAAACCAAAAATGCACCCTTGAGACTGAAGGCACACAAAAAACGCACCCTATTTGGTTCGACCTTGAACTAAAACCCCAAAAACTCTCAATGGGATTTACCAATAAGCTAGAAAAATAAACAGCCCCGTGGGTGTCCCTCTTGTGACTCGACATCGAGACAAATAAACGCACCCTAAATGGGTTCGTGGGACCGAGACCAAACCAAGCACAAAATACAACCACCCTTATGGTTTTGTGCTAGCCGAAACTCAACACAACAACACACCCTAGTTCGATTAATACATAAACACTAATAGTGAAATAAAGCAAATACCACCCTTGTGGTTTCCTCGTTAGACCAAGGTAAACACCTTCTTGGTGTTTTTTGTGATTGAGACTGAGAAAACAACACAAACGAGCACCCTTGAGGTCTCGTTACCAACTGAGAACCAAAAACAACCCAACATCCGCTTTGCGGCTGAAACGAACAAACAAACACACACTCCTTGCATCACTTACTAAACCGAATCAAAACAATAACAAATCGAAAATCAAAAACTAACAAATCCAAACCCACCAAGACAACATTAATGCAGAAAATCCCAATCTAATCCATATAACAGATCTGGTCTACCAACTTACTGAGTCGACTCAGTTGATTGGACTCACTCATCCGAGTTGACTCGACTCGGTTACTAAACAAACTAACACCCTATTATTTCGTTCCTTACAACACGAATCCATTTTTAAAACGTTTTTATGTCCATTATTAATCCACAAAACCGAATAACTCGTTTTTTATTTACTTAGATCCACGAAAACATTGACAAAAATAGTCATAATCGGTCAAAACAAAAGACAAACATATAAACGCGGGTTTCACGGTTACCGTATCAAGAATAAAAGGGGAGGAAAAGAGAGATGAGAAACTGATGGCGAGGTGGTGGCGGCTGTGGTGACCTTCAGACCAAAACAGAACCCAAATCACGAACAAAAAAATTGATACAACCCTTAACTCTCTTCTTGATAGTGGTAGCAAACAGCGGCAAGGAATGGTGGTGGCGGCGTAATGGCTGAAAGTTGGCCGGAGCACCGGTGACGGCGCCGAAAAACTTGAGAGGAGAGTGGGAGTGATAAAATGATTTATGAAACCCTAATTTCCTTATATACCCAACGCAGGGACCAAAGGTGTAAACACTAGAAACATCAAGGGGCGGCGGTGAAAATATAATCCAGGAACCATAACTGTAATTTATCATACCTTTCACAAAATGAGGTTCGGGGCTCGTTTAGACTAGTAAACGGCTGATTCAAGACACGAGAATTACGCCATCGTGCTCAGAATAATTTTTCCAGTAAAAACGACTATTCATACGCCTCGTTTCTCACAAATAATAAAATAATCAAATTAAATCGTTGGTTGTGTCAGTACGCGTTGTGTGAAAATTCCACGTTTCGCGAGATAACTTCAAGTTTTAGGGTCAAATAACCTCGGAAAGGTTCGTAAATGAAAAACAGCGATAACCTCGTATAAAAATACGTCTGGAAAATTTCAGGTTGTCAGAGTCTTACCTCCTTGAAATGGAATCGCGTCCTCGCGATTCAATTCAAGTTACCCATTACGGTTGAAAAGTGATGATAATACTTACGCTTGATCACATCCATACATTTCCTCGTGAACTCAGGACCTCTCTTAGAGTTCACCGATCCTTTGACAATAGGAATACGACTTTACTAAAGTGGTATGACTTCATGGTCCATGATTTCGATAGGTTTCTCAACAAGGTTTAAACATTTATCATTCTGGATCTCTCCCGGAGGAATAGTAACTGCCTCATTGGCAAGTCATTTCTTCACATTGCACATAAAAACGTTGCGAACACTGCTGAGTCCTGACGGTAGCTCAAATCTGTGAGCTACCGGTCCAACTCTAGCAAGGATTTCAAAAGATCAATATAGCGAGGATTAAGCTTTCCACGTTTACTAAACGTATCACACCTTCTCATGGTGAATCTATAAGCATAATCTAGGCTTTAACTGGGAATTCAAGAGGTTTACGTCATTTGTCAGCATAACTCTTCTGACGATTCGTGAGCAGCTTGCAACTCGGTTTTGATCTGAATGATCTTCTCAGTAGTCTCATGAACAATTTCAGGGTCAGTAAGTTGGTTATCCCCAACTTCTACCCAACAATGCGGCGATCGGCACTTGCGACCATAAAGTAAAGTGTCTCTTACAGTGCCGTTGAAATTAGGTGATTGTTATAAGAGGATTTGGCCAACGGGAGGTGTCTATCCCAACCATTGCCACACTCTATTACTCAGGCAGAGGTGCGGGATTCGCTCCTGAGGTCTAGCTTATGATATAGTAGCAAAAACAGCAAATCGACTTACAAAATGATTTGTGAAATGATTTATGAAACGGCTTATAGGATAATAGGAAAACAATTGATCGTTTATAAAATTGTAGCAAAGTCAAAATTTTGATTTTCAGTTTGATTCATAACATCGTAGAAAGGCAACAAAACGTTTTATGAAATCGTTTTGCCAAATGATTTGTAGAACAGTTTACGGGGTAATAGGAAAGTAGTTCACCATTTATAAAATGGTAGTAAGATAAAAAAATTTTGATTTTCGTGAAATAGAAGTAAAACATTTTGTAGGATGACCGCAAAATGGTCGGTAGAAAACTCAAAGGCAGTTTGTAAATTAATGGCAGAACAATTTATTATCCTATAATAGGTTAGCAAAGATAACTGTATTCCCGAGGGACGAGAGGAGAATTAGATGATTGTCCCAAGGAACGCGGTCCTGGTTACTCCTTAAGGTCTTAAGATTTCTGTTGGGCGTGGAATCTCTGCCAAATGGAGAGTTTAGCGAGTTCAGAGTACAACTCTGAGGGAAGATGTTGATTGCTACTAGCAATCAGTCGGTTGAATCATTAATGTACATAGTACTTAAAGCAGGAGGTACAACATTGATTGACCAACTTCGATTGAATAACATCGATTGGGCACAAGGCTTAGGGTAGAGGCGACTGTAACAAGACCACAACAAAACAAGGCCGAATAACAATTCCAAATCCGGAATGAGGTCCAAAATCACAAAATCCAGCGATCCAAATTCAGACATAGCTAAAACCAAATCTAACATAACCAAAACCAAATCCAAACATAGCCAAAATCAAATCCAAACGTAGCCAAAATCAAATCCAAACACTCCAATAAGCTCAAATGGGCTTATTACAATTTCAAGGAGTTACAAATAAACAACTCGGATTCAAACGGTGACAATCGGGTCTAGCCCGTCCTGATGCAAAACATGATCAGACGGCAACAAACAGGAATTCCATATAAACGGAGAAGTATAGCGGTGCCAGGAGTATTACAGTTCATGCGGTGTTGTGATGCCTGTGTGTCGTGTGTGTGTGGGAGTAATATCCAATGCCCGTGTACACACGCAAAACTGTACCATTTCCAAAATCAAAAGTCACCCGAACATAATTCCATCATAACTACTCCCAGTATCGCAAAATTCATCTCTGAGTCGGACATAGGTGATAAGGCTATGTCCCACTGTCCCTGGTTGAATATAGGTGATCGGTCTATATTCACCCGAGGTTCAATGAATTTTGAAATACTCAGCCTAGTTATACTAGCAATATGTCCCTTACATCCAAAATCATTCCGAAAAACCACGACGAGTGTACAAACTCGAAATCAAATAGTTAGATTACGCAAGGAAATAGCGTAAATCTGTGACAGGTTCGGTGCGTGCATAAGCATATGGAAATGCTTATAGTGAACAACTAAAATAGGCGGATATACATTATCCAATAGTCAGGCACACATCTTAACAAATATATCATCAATTATCTCGTCACATATACCATCAAACATCTAATCACATATACCATCAAACAAAATCATCAATGAGGCTTCGGCTTGGCAGGCAGGCACATGGCGGTCATAGAGTTAAGTTTTCGCAAAATTGGTTATAGTCTAGGTTTTAAAAATATACCCAGTTCTCTATAACCTAGGCTCTGATACCAATCTGTAACACCTCCAAAATCGGGTCCAGCGGAAGCATACGTGTCATTGGGATGCTACTTAATTGGTATCATAACACAAGGTACAAAGAACGGTTTTACCTCAACCGTTTAGAAGAAAATTTAATTATCAAAACACTAAGTTTACATCATTCAAAATATAGTATGGAATACAGGCCCATAATAATAAAGCGGTCCCAAATATATATATATATATATATATATATATATATATATATATATATATATATATATATATATACCATGCCCCTTGCCAAGCGCCTCCAAAATAAGCTATCGCCTTAACCTGAAAATACATGCTAAAAGTGTCAACACGAGGTTGGTGAGTTCATAGGTTTAATAAAAAATAATAACAGTTGGACCATAATACAGTTATTTGCTACACTGGACTAAGATAGATATAAATCACAAATTCTACATATATCAACAAACAAAACCAATCAGTATCAATATGATAGGTCACGGTAGCCCTCTCTCATATTGACAAACACAGTAAGGCCCTTGGATATATTTGACCTTAGCCAGGCACCACGTTATAGCAAAAGGTATCTGGGTTATTTGCTACCCTGGTCTGGGATAAATATCTGCTATATATATATATATATATATATATATATATATATATATATATATATATATATAAACTTAGCTAGGCACCACGTTATAGCAAAGCATAAACAGGTTACGTTGCTACCCTGGTCTAAGACAAATGTCTAACGCATGTCTAACCTTAGCCAGTTAACAAGTTATAGCAAATCAAAAACAATAGTTAGGTCCATTCAAAATAGTTTTGAATGTTTTCTCACCCCAAGGTTTCAATATACAGTTTATTAGTAAAAGTGGGGCTATGAAACTCCCATGTATATAAAATAAACACATAATGCCTTCCAATAACCAAATCAAATACTTCAGCCAAACAGTCAAATTTGAGTAAACAGTTCGCATATTCCAAATAAACAGTCATTGAGTTTAGTTAAAACGAGCATGTATTCACCCCCAAAATAGTTATAAAACCGGTAAAAGTAGGGGCCATGAACTCACCTTAGCCACAGCAATGCAAACATCACAACTGACACGACTGGCATCTAGAGCTAATCACAACGGTATCCAGGAGACAGGCACAATGGTACACGGAGGTACAAGCACAACGGTACGAGATCGGTACGACGTAATACGCATACGGTTATCTCAAAATACGTCTTGTACAAAAATTAAGTCTATAAAAGACAACGTGTCGAAGTTTTTGTGGATCACTCTAATCATTACTTATAAAAAGTTTAATATGAACATTACGTGTGGTGGTAAGGAAATACATACTCTAAATACAACTTACGCCAAAGTGGAAAAGACGTCGACATAGTTGAGACATACTGACACAAACTCAAGCTAACAGGGAAAAGTCCAGAAAATAACGGCCAATAAATAGGTTAATACAAATGGGTCGACTGATATGTTACGGTGTTTACCCCAAATCCCCAATTAATTTGTATAAAACATAAACGTTTTATAAATAAAAGGTAAGTTTAACTAGTAAAAATCAATTTCTCCCAGGACAATTTAATAGCAAACAAACATTAATGTTTCAAGTGTGTTTATTAATTATTGGTCATCAAACATTGTTTTCATATTGTAAGTCCGTTACGAATCGTAATATATTAAATTCATCTGAGTCTAATATACCATATTCGTATCGTGTCCAATAGTCCAATAATGTCAAATATCCAATAACGTCGAATGTCCAAATCACCCAAATAAATTATGTCCAAGTATTTCAATTCTCCATTAAATATCTATAATTCGTTAAGTGTCCGTATTATCCAAACTCAATCTCACAATCCCAAATATATATTCCGTTAAGTTCAATATTAATTATTAAGTCCCACGAAATATCCGAAACGTACCAATATAAACCAATAGTCAAATGATTATATTTTTCACAAGTTAAATATATACTTGGCAAGACAAATTATTTTACAAATTTATTCAAAATCAAACACACCCATTAGTCTATTCTTGGGCTCGGCCCATTCTTAAACAACAAACATACCCTTATAATAAGGTGAATGGGCTTTGGCCCATTCTTGAACCAAACGCACCCTAGCTGGAAATGCAAACCAAAAACGCACCCTTGAGACTGAAGGCACACAGAAAACGCACCCTATTTGGTTAGACCTTGAAATAAAACCTCAAAAACTCTCAATGGGATTTACCAATAAGCTGGAAAAACAAACAACCCCATGGGTGTCCCTCTTGTGACTCGACACCGAGACAAACAAACGCACCCTAAATGGGTTATTGGGACCGAGACCAAACCAAGAATAAAATACAACCAACCTTATGGTTTTGTGCTAGCCGAAACTCAACACAACAACATACCCTAGTTCGATTAATACATAAACACTAAAAGTGAAATAAAGCAAATACCACCCTTGTGGTTTCCTCGTTAGACCAAGGTAAACACCTTCGTGGTGTTTTCTGTGGCCGAGACTGAGAAAACAACACAAACAAGCACCCTTGAGGTCACGTTACCAACTGAGAACCAAAAACAACCCAACATCCACTTTTCGGCTAAACGAAGAAATAAACACACACTCCTTACATCACTTACTAAACCGAATCAAAACAATAAAAAATCGATAATAAAAAACTAACAAATCCAAACCCATTGATGCGCGTGATGTGTCGTTGCGGTTTAGCAGTTTTAATGCCTACTCAAGTTTTAAATTTATATTTAGCCGACTTATCAATAACACACACACTTAACGAGCAGTGTACCCGGTCAGTATGAATATAATGGTAAGTAGAGTGTCGATCACTAAGAGTGGAACGTATTATCTAGTTATTCTAATCAGTATTTTAATATATTAAGTTAGCTATACAACCTATTCTTACGCAAGGGGGGTTCAGCCTAAGAGACTGGCACGATTTGGTTGCAATTAAATAATAAACTAAACCAATAGGCATGAATCAGCAAGTAGCACACACGTACACAGATAAATACTCGAGACAATAAGAGGGCTGTCCTTATGATAAGTAGTTTGTCACTTGTTTTATTGCTAGTGTTATATGAAGTGTATAGTTCGATGCAAGGCACCGAGATTAAGTCCTTTCTCGTTGGTTCTAATCTTATCGGCGAGTAAACCCTTAATGATTACTTATGACTATCACGTTTATCTTTCTCCTACTTTTCTACAGACCATAGAATGCATAGGCGATCTAATAAACAGGCGAGGGCAGAGGCATGGCGACCCGATCAACGCTCAGCTAGCCACAGAGGTTATCAATGCACTAATAAAAGTCACCAAAGACACTAACATATAAACTTTAATTGATGAGGAAGCAGTTTTAAGGGAGTGCAACCTTTCCGTTGTCACATTACACAAGCCACCAATCTTGATGAATTAAAGTTTACTAACACAATAAAACAAAACTACTTAATGAATTAAACACATGCAGCACCTTCTTACAGCTCTTGTATCTTTGATTTGGGTGTGTCTTGTGCTGCTGCCTTGACTGAATTCGTCCTTGGTTTCTGGTCTTCGGTCTTCTGTTAAAACTTCGGAACTAAAGCTAACCTCTTAATTCGTCTGGTCTTTGGGGTATTTATAGTTTCTGTCTGAGGGTGAGATGCGGCGCATCTAGTAAGTAGATGCGGCGCATGTACTTAACTTCGCGTGGGGTCCAAGATTATAATATTCAGGAATATTCGTTCACCGCCAGAAGATGCGGCGTATCTTCATCTTTGGATGCGGCGCATGTCCTCTTGTATCTTGGATCGTATCTGGTGAGATCTTGATAGTGATGCGGCGCATGTAATGAGTGAGATGCGGCGCATCTGGAGCAGAATAGTCTTGATCTTGTACATTTCAGTAGACTCTTAAATTCTTGCATGTTTTGCTCCATAATTAGTCCAAAATCGCCAAGTTTCACCAAATGCTTGTTTTCAACTGAGAATTACAAAAGTAAACGATTAAGTATCAATCCTCATACATAATATAATAAAACAAGTCAAATTAATAGGATAAATGATAGTAATAATATGTACTTATTTGAGTTCATCAAATATCCCCCCACTTGAGCTTTACTTGTCCCCAAGTAAACCTTAGAATTAATCTTATGAAAATGTATCCTAAAGATGTTAGGATTTATTTTTATATTTAAGCATGTATTCGTCTTTTGTCATAATCACACAACTAAACACTTAACGAATTAGAAGTAGAATAAAATATTTCGATAAAAGCAAATCTAATCGTTTAACTGTCCAGTCGCGACGAATATTCTATCATAAGCTTGGCAAGTATACACATCTCCACCACTAAAGCAAAGGAATAACAAGTCTAAAGCGGTAAAAGGGGTTTTTAGGCTTAAGGGTTAATTATTCTTATTCACTATCGATCTCAAATTCCAGAAAAGGCGACAAAATCACAAATACATGATCGAATCCACGAACACGATACTTGCAATTGCTCAAATCCTTAACTCGAATAGGCTAAAGATAGGTCCAAACTTCACCAATAATAATATATCAAAAAGGGTGACAAAATCATAAATACATAGCCGAATCCACGACTATGATACTTAAGATTGCTCAAATCCCTAATCTCAATAAATCAAAGGTTTGGTTGGATAAAGAATAATACAGGGCATGGATAAATTTGAGATATAAATTGGTGTAAAAATAAAAATAAACAAAACAAATAAATTAAAATCCTAAGTGTGGTTAATCACTATCCCAACCATCCCATGAATAAGACTCATATCATTGAATAACTCACGCTTTAACACTTGAAACACACGCTTTAGGTAGACACGAATTATACTCAACAAGATCTTAATCAAAGAATAAACCATAGTTGACGTTCCCATAACTTCCAACTCCCATTTCAATCCATAAATATAATACAACAAATAGTGGTGATATCGACCACTTACATAACTTTACATCGTTGGTTTATCAATCTTCCAACTTTTCTCTTTTTCTTTTTCTTTTCTATTTTTTTTCAATTTTTTTTTTTTTTTTTTTTTTTTTTTTTTTTTTTTTTTGAATAAAATAAACATAGATGTGTAAAATTTCACCACATCACCAAAACAATAATTCTGGATAATTTTTCCATACTTTTCATAACTTCAGAAATAACGGTAATAGTGAAAGTAGTAAACACACGAAAAAAAAATAAACTCAAAGATATACAATATTTACTTTCACTCCAATTGCATTGTGCAATTTCCCGACCTAACCATAGATAATGAATTACGCACGCGAACACAGGTAATGTAAGGAAACACACTTTACCTATAGCAATTAACCAACCACAGATTCTAATCTACAGGGTAGGCTAAGGTGTAAGGGTGTAACGAAACATTTTAAACATAGGTGTAAGAAACGAAAGGAATGGCTCTGAGTGTTTTTCTAGGGGTATCTTACTCTAAAAGTGAGAGTAACAAAAGGGTTTATACGGGGGTTAACTAACCAGTGTAGTTAGCTAATATCACATAACATATAAGGCTATTTGGGTGTAATCCTAGAATTTACCAATTTAGACAAGTCATTCCAATTATATAAAATAATACTTATTATGGTGGTCTCGAATAGTATACAAGCCAAGTTATAAAGTTTACAAGTCACCGGCACACTCATAGATTTGTGAGTTTTGAAAAATCACAATTTTTGAAAATAACGTCATGTGTGCAGCTATGCAACTTAGACTTTAAACAAAAACATGCTAAAAATTTTAAATTTTTGATATATTAAGCACATTTTAAGCATATTTTGAAAAGTTTAGGACAAGTAAGTGTTAAGTGTTCTAATTCTCCAATCCCCCCACTTAAGTTAAACAACGTCCTCGTTGTTTGTATGAAAGGTTAAAAACTGGAAAATAAAAGAATTAGAACAGAAAAACTCCCCTGAGATTTGCTCGGTATGATCCTCCATTAGTATTAGAGCAAAAATCATCTTTCTTGTGGATTAGAACGTTTAAGCTTCATATTTGATGTATCCACAGGAAATGCAGGAATCTATAATACCACCAAGGCTTCAAAGCACACCTAAGATAAGAAAGGTTCAAACTTGCATAACACATTAGTAGTTAGGTAAAAATAAAACATAAAAATTAAAAATGAAAATCATCAGGTCAGTCGATGCGCCGTATCTTATGGAAGAAGATACGCCGTATCGATCCTGGAATAAATACGGGTCAGAATAAAAGATGCGCCGCATCCTTAACCAGGGATGCGCCGCATTTAAAATAAACTGATAAAAAGTTTTAAATTCGAAAATAAAAAATGCAGAAAAATAAAATAAGATATGACCATCTGCAGGAGATGCGCCGCATCTCAGGATTGAGATGCGCCGTATCCTCTGCGGTCTGAAAATAAAATAAAACGAAATAAAAGATAGGATGCGTCGCATCTGTTTACCAGATGCGGCGCATGTAGTTACCAAACAGACTGATAACAGTCTGATGTAAAATGACTCGTTCCACGGTTTAATCTCTTACGTCCTCTCGTACTCTCATGCTGAACTTAATGCCAGTCTTCATTAGATAGAACAGGAAACATAAACTGAAACATTAAATATATACACGATAATAGTGATGAGTACAATCCAAAAAATAATAATAATATGTGGAACAATGTCTGTAAAATCAAGAGAGTAAGATCATGGGTGAGTGAGGTCGTCTGGATAGGTCCCGGAAGTGCCGGCTCCATCTGTCCTGGGGCGAACCCGGCGCTCGTATGTGGTCATCCCCCTGACATAAGCACCATCCGGGAGGTTGTGGCTAACCCCATTAAGAGCCATCAACCTACTGACACCGTCGACCAACCAGCTCGTATCTCTCCTCACTCCAGCGAGCTCAACTCTCTGTGCCTCGAGAGCCTCCCTCAATGACCTAACCTCTAGCTCCACTCTCTCGACTCTCTGTCCAATGGTGCGGGGAGCTGGTGCTGGTACATGTATTTCCTCTTGAGCAGGAGCAGCAGCCGGGGCTGCCTGAGCATCCCCCTGCTCTGGCTCAGCAGGCCTAGGTGGTCCTAATGGTGCCCAGAAGTACCCGTCTATCATCTCTTCACATATCCCAAGCCTAGTCGCAAGATAGTCCGCATCCATACCAGGTAACCTAGCAACATCAACCGGAAGATCACCGGGAATCTCATCGCCTAATACCCCAAAGTGCCTAGCAAGACGAGAGACAAAATGACCCCCAGTCATTTGGCTCCTACCATCTCTCCCTGGAGCAACTCTGTGTAAATAATGTGCTAAGAAGTGAGGGATGTTCACCACAGCTCCCCCGTCCATGCTCCGTAAGAGAAAAAGATCCAAAGTAGTCACCTTCTCAGGGGATTGTCCCCTCCCGGCAATAGTCAGGGCAATCAGACGATGACAAAGCCTCCTCATCGGCTCTCTAATCAGTGTGTATGAGGGAGTGGTGGTGGTAGAATCTCCTCCAGATGAAATCTCAGCCCAATAATCTCCCAACTCCCCACGATCTGAAACGACTCTCAAACTGTTAGCCCAATAATCAGTAAAACCTGGAGATGCCATCTCTGCTGTAGTATGCAACCCAAGAGCTAGTATGAACTGCCCCATAGACATCCTTCTCCAACATCAAAACCTTTATCAACGGTTCCTCTATCCTAAACAACCTTTCCCAGGCGTAAGACCTGAATAAAACCTGCCCCTCCCCATCTTTGTGTATCATCTCCAACCTAGTTCTTAACCTCTCAGTAGCGTTACCCTCGTCAATATTCTCGATGCTGTCAAAATCCAAAACTGGAACACTGAATACCTTCCTCTGATAAAACTTTCTAAGCCTAGTCATGTAATCATCAACAGCACCCTGTGCTAGTCCCATTGTTTCAAAACGAAGCCACGGGTGTCTACGTGCAGGCTCAGGTAACGCCATCTGAAATAAATTTTCACAGTCAGTAAACAGTCTGCAAGTTAGGTAGATACGCCGCATCTGATTTAATCAGTGCGGCGTATCTGCATGAAATATAAGAGATGCGGAGCAAGAGATGAGATACGGCGTATGTAGATGCGCCGTATCTAGATTAATCAATACGGCGTATCTGGAATTTTATTAATTTGGAAATAGGTCGTTTACCGCCGCATCAGTCAACCTAGATGTGCCGCATCTAAAAGCATACCAGTATAAATAAAGGGGGTCAGGCAGACTTTTCAAGAATCCGTGTTCGTGACGTAAACTACCACTAAATATTACAGTATCATATACTCCTTGTATCAGTTCTAATAGCTTATCACATTTTACTAATCCACCTTCCCGCTAAATATTCAAAATCGAATTCAAAACCCAAATTTTCGGTCAAATCAAACTAGTGCAGAAATTCAATGATTTACGCAAGTCAAACACGGGGAAGATCATCTATTACAAGTCCTAATCATATTTCTATATCATTTAAGCACAAATCGAATTAATCATATAAACCCTAATTTTCGTATTAACCAAGATTAAATCGAAATAGAATAATTACCTTAATTTGATGATTAGGAGAAAGATTATAGATCGGATTAAAGGTGTGTTTAAGAAAAGTGATCGAAATCGGAGTATAATATCAGTGTGTGTAAGTTCTTAACTGTGTGTGTTTATGCGGTAAAGATTTTAGATCCGGCGCATTCCCGTCGTATTTATAGGGCAAAACGATGCGCCGTATTGAAAATGGGATGCGCCGTATCTATTTAATTTCGTTGACTAGTCAATGAGTCCTAGTTGGTCAGAGATACGGCGCTTTGGATAATTAGATCCGCCGTATCGCTATATTAGTGAACGAAATTTAAATAAGGAACGTACCTTGGCCTCCGCAACACGATTCTTTATACACCAAATTGGGGTAAAACGGTTACACCATACGATATAAATGAATTCAAAATAAGAGCAATAGGTATATAAACGGTTTTTTTTTTTTTTTTTTTTTTTTTTTTTTTAACAATTGTAATCTTATAGTTTAGAGGATAAGAATTTATTCCGAGGTTAGGAACAAATATCGTTTTTAAGCATACAAAATTAAAATTACAATTTGAATCAGATGTATAATATGGATAATAAAATTGAGATTATAATGTAGAGGACTTCCCTTTGGGCAGGTTGAATAATCGAAGAGGTTACGTTTGATCACTCCAGCTAGCTTCTCTCGGGTTGGTTCAGAATGTAATCTTTCATGGTGATGCTTGAATCATCCTTTATCCTGAAAATAAACAACTTGCACACGAGAGTAGCGGACCGATCAAAGTAAATATCAAAAATCAACTATATTTATCAAATTATAATCGTCGTATTAACAAAAGTTAATGCGCCGTATTTTCGTTACGTTTCAAAATATAAGATTTTTGATTCAGAAGATACGCCGTATCGACAGAGATCGATGCGCCGTATCTGTTTAATAATTCGAAAACTGTTTTTAATTAAAATAGATACGCCGTATCTGCTGAAGCAGATGCGTCGTATGGCGTTATCGTTTAGAAATTTTTTTTATCAAAAACAGATACGCCGTATCTTGGGGAAAAGATGCGTCGTATCGAATTAATTAAACGCGTTGTTTTTTAAAAAAATTGAACGCAATACGCCGTATCTGATAAATCAGATGCGCCGTATCGTTCGATTTAGCTCAGTACAACGATAGCAGAACACAAAAAATACGAAAAATAAAACAAATAAAAACACACGAAAATAAACACAAACAAAAGCAAACAAATAACACACAAAAACAGAAAATATGCAAAATAGTACAATGAATGCAAATTAAACTAATACACAACAAACTTAGCGGTTAGATAAAAATTAAAAACCTAATTAAAATACTAATCAAATTAACAGATAATAACAATTCACTCCCCGGCAGCGGCGCCAAAAACTTGATGCGCGTGATGTGTCGTTGCGGTTTAGCAGTTTTAATGCCTACTCAAGTTTTAAATTTATATTTAGCCGACTTATCAATAACACACACACTTAACGAGCAGTGTACCCGGTCAGTATGAATATAATGGTAAGTAGAGTGTCGATCACTAAGAGTGGAACATATTATCTAGTTATTCTAATCAGTATTTTAATATATTAAGTTAGCTATACAACCTATTCTAACGCAAGGGGGGTTCAGCCTGAGAGGCTGGCACGATTTGGTTGCAATTAAATAATAAACTAAACCAATAGGCACGAATCAGCAAGTAGCACACACGTACACAGATAAATACTCGAGACAATAAGAGGGCTGTCCTTATGATAAGTAGTTTGTCACTTGTTTTATTGCTAGTGTTATATGAAGTGTATAGTTCGATGCAACGCACCGAGATTAAGTCCTTTCTCGTCGGTTCTAATCTTATCGGCGAGTAAACCCTTAATGATTACTTATGACTATCCCGTTTATCTTTCTCCTACTTTTCTACAGACCATAGAATGCATAGGCGATTTAATAAACAGGCGAGGGCAGAGGCATGGCGACCCGATCAACGCTCAGCTAGCCACAGAGGTTATCAATGCACTAATAAAAGTCACCAAAGACACTAACATATAAACTTTAATTGATGAGAAAGCAGTTTTAAGGGAGTGCAACATTTCCGTTGTCACATTACACAAGCCACCAATCTTGATGAATTAAAGTTTACTAACACAATAAAACAAAACTACTTAATGAATTAAACACATGTAGCACCTTCTTACAGCTCTTGTATCTTTGATTTGGGTGTGTCTTGTGCTGCGGCCTTGACTGAATTCGTCCTTGGTTTCTGGTCTTCGGTCTTCTATTAAAACTTCGGAACTAAAGCTAACCTCTTAATTCGTCTGGTCTTTGGGGTATTTATAGTTTCTGTCTGAGGGTGAGATGCGGCGCATCTAGTAAGTAGATGCGGCGCATGTACTTAACTTCGCGTGGGGTCCAAGATTATAATATTCAGGAATATTCGTTCACCGCCAGAAGATGCGGCGTATCTTCATCTTTGGATGCGGCGCATGTCCTCTTGTATCTTGGATCGTATCTGGTGAGATCTTGATAGTGATGCGGCGCATGTAATGAGTGAGATGCGGCGCATCTGGAGCAGAATAGTCTTGATCTTGTACATTTCAGTAGACTCTTAACTTCTTGCATATTTTGCTCCATAATTAGTCCAAAATCGCCAAGTTTCACTAAGTGCTTGTTTTCAACTGAGAATTACAAAAGTAAACGATTAAGTATCAATCCTCATACATAATATAATAAAACAAGTCAAATTAATAGGATAAATGATAGTAATAATATGTACTTATTTGAGTTCATCACCCACCGAGACAACATTAAGGTAAAATTTTGCAATCTACTCCATATAACAGATCCGGTCTGCCAACTTACTGAGTCAACTCAGTTGATTGGACTCACTCCGCCGAGTTGACTCGACTCGGTTACTAAACAAACTAACACCATATTATTTCATTCCTTACAACACGAATCCATTTTTAAAACGTTTTTAAGTCCATTATTAATCCACAAAACCGAATAACTCGTTTTTTATTTACTTAGATCCACGAAAACATTGACAAAAATAGTCATAATCGGTCAAAACAAAAGACAAACATATAAACGCGGGTTTCACGGTTACCGTATCAAGAATAAAAGGAGAGGAAAAGAGAGATGAGAAAGTGATGGCGAGGTGGTGGCGGCTGTGGTGACCTTCGGACCAAAACAGAACCCAAATCACGAACAAAAAAATTGATACAACCCTTAACTCTCTTCTTGATAGTGGTAGCAAACAGCGGCAAGGAATGGTGGTGGCGGCGTAATGGCCGAAAGTTGGCCGGAGCACCGGTGACGGCGCCGAAAAACTTGAGAGGAGAGTGGGAGTGATAAAATGATTTATGAAACCCTAATTTCCTTTTATACCCAAAGCAGGGACCAAAGGTGTAAACCCTAGAAATATCAAGGGGCGACGGTGAAAATATAATCCAGGGACCATAACTGTAATTTATCATATCTTTCACAAAATGAGGTTCGGGGCTCGTTTAGATTAGTAAACGGTTGATTCAAGGCACTAGAATTACGCCATCGTGCTCAGAATAATTTTTCTAATAAAAATGACTATTCATACGCCTCGTTTCTCACAAATAATAAAATAATCAAATCAAATCGTTGGTTGTGCCAGTACGCATTGTGTGCAAATTCCACGTTTCGCGAGATAACTTCACGTTTTAGGGTTAAATAAGCTCGAAAAGTTTCGTAAATGAAAAACAGGGATAATCTCGTATAAAAATACGTCTGGAGAATTTTGGGTTGTCATTAGTCTCAGCTTTCGTAGCTACAATTTTATTATGATGAGCTTTAAACTGACCATCCGAGGACCATGTTAGTGGATCTGCAAAATCCTTAAAAAAAATGTTTGAATAATTATTTGCATTGCAGTTCTAAATTTATGATTAAAATGTCAGTCAAGGTTTTGCAAACACTTTTAAAACATCTTTGATAGATGGCATCACAGAATGCTGATGCCTGGAACAGTTGTGTTAATGTTTATTTAGATGCAATTATTAGTATAATTAGCTTTTTAAAGGTGCCATCAAATCAGCTCTAAGTTCCATCATTCAATGCACATAAACATACACGTCCGAATCAACCTCTGTTGGGAATTAAATATTCTGAAGATTAAGTATCGGGAAATACTCTCAAGTGATTAATTCTGGTTGCAGTAATGTTAAGTCTGCTACCTGGTTAGGTGTGCTGGTTAAGTCTGGTGATTAATTCTGGTGAGTAGCAAAGTTAAGTCTGCCCTTCTAATGTTAAGTCTGCTTGCTGGATGGATAAGTATACACTTAAGTCAATTATACACGGTAGATAATATCTTACCCCATGTGATCAGTCATTATGTTATATTCTCAGAACAAGTTGTAAACATAGATACATGTTGTATCTTAGTTACTGACTCATATAAGCTAGCAAGTAGTTTGACAAGTCTTGACAAGACTTAACAATAATGTAAAGATCTTTCTTGAACTATAAAAGAAAGATCTTAGACTAGATATATGTGTGACTAATTAAGAACTTTCATATCTGCTAAGAATATAGAACAAAACACAAATATATCTCAAGTCATAGAAACATTAAGATTCAAGGTTTTGTAACCCTAGTGATAGTAAAGATCACTCGTATTATCTTGAATAATATTGAATCATTTGGTGATAAACTTTCTTTGTTCATTGTTCTACAACAAACATAATTGTTCCATTTCCATATCAAAATAACCTTCTGAGTGTGGTTAAGTAGATTCCGCATACTTAATCATGTTAACTCAATATATCACATACACTCGTTGTAAAGGATTAACATCCTATTTAGTGTATCGAAGATTCCACTCAATTGGTATCAGAGCAAGGCTGATATAGTTGATTTAGAAGAAGAAGAAGAAATGGACGCACAAGATACTGCTACAAATATTGCTGCAAAGTTGCCCATGATCAAACATAATGAGTTTGAGTTGTGTAGGTTAAGAATTGAGCAATACTTCATGGTTCAAGATTATGCTCTTTGGGATATCATTATGTATGGTGATTTTTTTACACTAGGTTTTTCAGATGTTATCCTTGAAGGCAAAACAATTAGGAAAAGAAATACTGGACCAGTTTCAAATGATGAAAGGATACAAAAGAGAAATGATCAAAAAGCAAGAAACTTGTTGCTTATGACCATTCCTGGTGAACAGATGCTATCCTTTAGCAAGTATCCTAATGCAAAAACTCTTTTTGAAGAGATTTGTGCATGGTTTGGTGGTAATGAAACTACCAAGAAAACACAGAAGACATTGCTGAAACAACAATTTCAAAATTTTAGTTCAAATAGCAATGAATCACTTGATAAGCTGTTCTCTAGATTACATAAGCTTGTCAGTCAGTTAGCTGTGTTGGGGGTTGAGATAGCTAAGGAAGATCTCAACATGAAGTTTTTGAGAAGCCTACCTGATGAGTTCCATACTCATGTGGTTGTCTGGATGAACAAACCAGATATTGAAACCATGAAACTCAATGATTTGTACAACAACTTCAAAATTGTTGAACAAAGTCTAAAGAAGTCTGGAAACTATAGTACTAGTTCTGGGAATGTGACACTCTTGTCATCTCCTAGTATTAGTAAGTCAGAAGAGGTAGATGAAGATGAAGGTGTTTCTAATGCTAACTATGGTGGTCCTACTGCTAGTTCACAAAAGAATGCTGATGGACTTGGAGATCCAGCATTCTATGTATTCATGTCTAGTCAAACTAGTGGTTCTCCTCTAACTCATGAAGATCTTGATCAGTTGGATGATAATGATTTAGAAGAGATGGACATCAAATGGCAGGTTGCTTTACTTAGCATGAGGGCTAAGAAGTTCTGGCTCAGAACTAGTAAGCAGATTACCATTGATGGTAATGAAACTGCTGGGTTTGATAAGAAGAAAGTACAGTGTTTCAACTGTCACAGGTTAGGACACTTTGCTAAAGAATGTAGAAACCCAAGGAAGCAGGATAATAGAAGCACATAGTATAGGCAAGAGAAGAAGAAGGAAGTCACAGTGGAAGAGCCAAGGGATATGCTAGCCATAGATGGTGTTAACTATGATTGGAGCTTCATGGCTGATGAGGAGGAAGCACCAAAAGAAGCTGCAATGGTGGCCACTGAGACTGCACTAATGGCATTTTCTAATTCAGAGGTAAATTCCATAATTAAATGTACTGAATCATGCTCTACTCTTAAATCCTATGAAGATCTTAAAAAGAGATTTGATGATCAACTAGAACAATTATATGATGCATTAGGTAATTTAGCTAATCATAAAAGAGGTGTAGCTGTTCTTGAAAAACAAATCTTGCATTTTCAAGGAAATGAATCTAAGTTTTCTGATGACATGAATGCTCTAAAAAGAAACATAGAGTTCAAAGATGAATGTATTATTGTGCTGAATGAATCACTAGCAAAGCACAAAAATAAAACTGAAAATGTTAAGATAACAGTAGATGCTTTAGCTCATGCCTCAGAGGGAATTAATAAAATTTGGGAAGCTCAAGTAATTAATAAAGCTAAGTCTGGTTTAGGATAAAAATCTGTTCCTCCACCATACAGGGGTGTTCTTTCACCTCCAGGTATTGACCTAGCACATACAGGATTTGCTGAGTTTCAAGAACCAATAATGGAATATGGTTCCAAGTCTACTGAGAGTCCTAAGGTAGAGAAAGTAAGTGAGAGTTTACCTAAAACTTCACTTTCTGAGGACAAGGTGTCCTCTGATAGGAAAGCAGATGCTATAGTTGTTGAGGAATGTACAACTGATAGTGATGATGAACAGGTTATGTCTAAACCTGAAATTGTTAAGAAAGCAGGAACAAGGGTTCCTAAAGTGGTCAAAAAGGATACTGTTAGGCCTAAATCAAACATTAAACATGTTAGGCA
The DNA here is from genome assembly GCA_021014915.2 of Artemisia tridentata subsp. tridentata. Classification (NCBI taxonomy): domain Eukaryota; kingdom Viridiplantae; phylum Streptophyta; class Magnoliopsida; order Asterales; family Asteraceae; genus Artemisia; species Artemisia tridentata. The sequence goes on along the minus strand of CP139501.1, from coordinate 195,057,061 downwards.
ACCAGTTAGGTATTGTGAACAATACAGAACCACCAACAAGCCCAGAGGTAACCAAAGGAGTTGGAATAACCTCAAGTCTAACCAATTAGGTGATGAATTTTCCTTTTATAACAAAGCTTGTTACACATGTGGTAGTTTTGATCATCTTGCAGCTTTCTGTAACAAATGGGTATCTAGGTATGAAAACAATAGGGTGAATTTCAAAAGGCAAACTCCTCAAACTCACTTTCACTCTAGTTCTATTTTTAATAGATCATCTCCCAAAACAGTTTCAATTAAGTCTGGCTTAAAACAAGTTAATACTGCTAGACCATTTAAGACTGTTTACCCAAGACCAACAGTTAAAAATGCAAAATTAACTTCAAAACTTGCATAAAAAAATGTTAAAAGACCCATTCAATCAAAAGCAGTGGTCCAAAAACAAATTTGGAAAATTAAGGGTACAACTGCAAAGCCAGCAGTTAATACTTTTAGGCAAGTAGTTAATACTGCTGCTTGGGAAAAGAGGGCCAATGCTGTTAAGGCCTCAGCATGTTGGGTTTGGAATCCAACTAAACCCAATGGTGCATCAACCATTCTTAAGAGATTAAATTACATTGATGCACGAGGCAGATCCAAGTCAGTAATGGCTTGGGTCCCCAAAGGAAACTAATACTCCTTATTACTGTGCAGGAACATTCAACTGATAAACAAGAGGATCAAGGATACTCAGATAGTGGATGTTCAAGGCACATGACAGGCAACAAGTCTTATCTCTCAGATTTTCAATCAATAGATGGAGGCTATGTTACCTTTGGAGGAGGTATTGGTGGCAAAATTTCCGGTAAAGGTACCATTAAAACTGGAAATTTAGACTTTGAAGATGTATACTTTGTAAGAGAACTTAAGTATAATCTCTTTAGTGTCTCACAAATGTGTGACAAAAAGAACAAAGTTCTTTTCTGTGACACTGAATGTCTTGTACTTTCTCCTGATTTTATGATGCCTGATGAAAGTCAAGTGCTTCTTAAAATTCCTAGAAAGGGCAATATGTACAGTGTAGACATGAAGAACATTGTTCCTAAAGAAGCTCTTACTTGTTTGATTGCAAAAGCTACATTAGAAGAGTCACTCAAATGGCATAGGAGGCTTGGTCATATTAACTTCAAAACCATAAATCAGATTGTTAAGAATGGTTTGGTAATAGGTTTACCTCAAAAACGATTTGAAAATGATCAAACATGCATTGCTTGTCTTAAAGGCAAACAACACAAAGCCACTTGTAAGCCCAAGATTTTTAACTCTATCAATCAATCATTGTTTATGCTTCATATGGACTTATTTGGTCCTACAAATGTTAGAAGTATGCAGCATAAGAGATATTGTCTAGTTATTACTGATGACTATAGTAGATTTACATGGGTTTTCTTTTTAAGTTCTAAGGATGAGACACCTAGCATTCTTAAGACATTCATTACAGAGATAGAAAACCTAGTAGACAAGAAAGTAAAAGTCATTAGATGTGATAATGGGACAGAGTTTAAGAATAGAGTTATGGATGACTTCTGCAAAGAAAAAGGAATTAGAAGAGAATTTAGTGTTGCTAGAACTCCACAACAGAATGGAGTAGTTGAAAGGAAAAACAGAACACTAATAGAAGCTGCTAGAACTATGTTCGCTGACTCTAAGTTGCCTATCACTTTTTGGGCTGAAGCAGTCAACACTGCTTGCTATGTCCAGAATAGTGTTTTAGTTGTTAATCCTCACAATAAGACATCATATGAACTTTTTAGAGGTAGAACTCCTGCAATAGGATTTCTTAGACCTTTTGGATGTCATATGAAAATTCTGAATACCTTAGAACATTTAGGAAAATTTGATGGTAAAGCAGATGAAGGATTCTTAGTTAGATATTCTCTCAATAGTAAAGCATTTAGAGTATACAACTTAAGAACTAAGAAAGTAGAGGAAAACCTGCATGTGGAATTTTTAGAGCATAAATCCAATGTAGAAGGTCAAGGACCGAAATGGCTATTTGATCTTGAGACTCTAACCCATTCAATGAATTATGTGCCTATTGTTGTAGAAACTAATGAATTTTCAGGTTCAAAAGCTAATGAAACATCAGATGAGGCAAGGTTAGAAAATGAGACAAATCAAGATTATGTGATGATGCCAATATGGTCAAGTACAAGTGTGGATTCAACTTCAATAAATGGTGAATCTTCTTCTGGTAAAGCTAAAGAAGATGTTGAAGATAAATACAAGGAAGATGGAACAAAGGAACAAGAAAATAGTTCTGCTGTTGACAATGCTGCTGAAACAGACTTAACTTAAGAAGTAGAATTAACTGCTGAAGCAGAATTCACAGAAGATGAGGTGGATTTGAGCAATCTCCCACCTGATTATCCAGTTCCTTCTACTCCACACACAAGGATTCACAAAGTCCACTCCCTGGAAAATGTGATTGGAGATGTACAATCAGGTGTGAAGACAAGACAACAACTGATGTCTTCAGACCAACAAGGGCTTCTTGATGCCCTTTATGCTTCAAAACAGCATGAGTTTTCAAACTCTTGCTTGTTTGTATGTTTTCTCTCACAAGATGAACCAAAGAACATTCTTAAAGCCCTAGATGATTCAAGCTGGTTAGAGGCTATGCAAGAGGAGCTTTTTCAGTTCAAGATTCAGAAGGTATGGGTGCTAGTTGATTTACCTAAGGATCAAAAGGTAATTGGCACTAGATGGGTTTTCAAGACTAAAAGGGATGAAAGGGGAATAGTGATTAGGAATAATGCTAGATTAGTAGCCCAAGGGTACACACAACAAGAAGGGATAGACTATTATGAGGTTTTTGCTCCAGTAGCAAGACTTGAGGCAATTAGGCTTTTCTTAGCTTATGCTTCATTTTTAGGCTTCACAGTTTATTAAATGGATGTCAAGAGTGCATTTTTATATGGTACTATTGAAGAAGAGGTTTATGTCTCACAGCATCCTGGTTTCATTGATCCTGACAATCCAGACAAAGTGTACAAAGTTGTAAAAGCTCTATATGGCCTACATCAGGCACCAAGAGCTTGGTATGAAACTCTAGCTTCCTACTTAATTGAAAATGGATTTCAAAGAGGCAAGATTGATCGGACACTATTCATCAAACAACACAAGAAGGATCTTCTGTTACTGCAGGTGTATGTGGATGACATTATCTTTGGATCTACAAGGAAGGAGATGTGTTTAGAGTTTGAGAAGCTTATGCATGATAAGTTTCAGATGAGTTCCACAGATGAGTTCCATGGGGGAACTTACATTTTTTTTGGGTTTGCAAGTTAAACAGTCATATGAAGGCATATTTATTAGTCAAGATAAATATGTTGCTGAGATACTTATGAAGTTCAACTTTGCTGATTCAAAAATGGCAAGCACACCAATGGACTCTGAGAAGCTACTTCTTAAAAGATTTAGATGGAGAAAATGTAGATGTACACACATACAGATCTATGATAGGCTCTTTGATGTATCTTACATCATCAAGACCTGACATCATGTTCTCTGTTTGTGCTTGTGCAAGATTTCAAGTAACTCCAAAGGTTTCTCATTTAAAAGCAGTCAAGAGGATTTTTAGATATCTCAAGGGTCAACCTAGGTTGGGACTATGGTATTCTAGAGAGTCACATTTTGACTTGGTAGCATTTTCGGATAGTGATTATGCTGGTGCTAGCTTGGACAGAAAGTCAACAACTGGAGGATGTCAATTCCTTGGGTGTAGACTTATCTCATGGCAGTGTAAGAAGCAAACAATTGTGGCTACTTCAACAACTGAAGCTGAATATGTAGCTGCTGTAAGTTGTTGTGCTCAAGTCCTATGGCTTCAAAACCAACTTCTTGACCATGGGTACAATTTTATGAACACTGTTATTCATATTGATAATAGTAGTACAATTTGCATTATTAAAAATCCAGTACAACATTCTAAAACAAAACACATTGAAATTAGACATCACTTTATAAGAGACTGCAATGAGAAAATATTAATTCAAGTTCTTAAAATTGCTTCAGAACACAACTTTGCAGATCTGCTAACAAAAGCTTTTGATGTTGGAAGGTTTCAATACTTGGTAGCAAGTATTGGAATGCTAAATCCTCAATGATTTAAATCTGTGTGTTTATGTATATCAAATTTTTGTTTGTACTGTTGGCTTTGTAAATTGGTACTAGCTATTACTTTTAATTGTGTTATTCATACAGTTAGTCCTATGATTATTCTAATTCAAGACAAGTACTTTGTACATTGTTCTTTTGGTTTTAGACTAACAATTTCAGGTATGATCATGTGAACACAAAGGATATTTCAAGTGAAATGTGTGAGCAGCAGAATGATAATACAGTTGCTGACATAATAGGTTCATGATAGAAAGAGTTTGGGAAGTTACACCTCCTTAAAACTTCTTTCTTGAAACCTGATTATGAAATTTCACATTGAATTGATGATTTAGTTGATCAGAAAGTAACTGATACAACTCACTTTCTATCATTTTATACTTTTAAGTATGATGAGCAAGTCTAAGGACATCTGATAGAAAGAACAGCTAGTAAATGTAAATCTAACACTTGTGTTAGAGGCAACAATTGCTATGAGCTGGAAACCCTGTCAAGAAAGCCTTTTGAATAGGTTTATCTTTACACAGGCAGTTATTTATAACTGAAAACATTGGTTCTCACACAACCAGAGGTTGCTTTAAACCGAAATTTTGATTAAGTGTCTGTTATACACTTAATCCCTTCAAAATGGTTGAAAGCAGTATGGTTTTTCATAATAAAATCAAGTACATACTCCTAAGGCAAAAGTTTCTTAAAAGAATGTTTTTGGAATAAAAATGGCTCAAAAACCCATCAAACGATGGATTATGAGTTATTGCCCCATGAATCTCCTCTCATAGGAGTTAACACACCTAGAAGTGATGAGGGCAGCAAATTAAACTCTTAAGGAATTGATGGCTTCATGTACAACATTGTCTGACAACAAGTTTTAGTTGATAGATCAGATGATGGGGAGAGAAATATTCTGGTACATTGTGAGAGATCTTCCAAACAGGGGAGGAAATGTTATTTGCAATCCAGGGGAGGAAATATCTCAAAGAAGGAAGATTAACCAATGAAAGGGAGGAAATGACAAGAGCATACAAGATGATGACATAAAGGTTGAAAATGACAAGAATAGAGCTGATATCTCTTCTTCATGAACAAGATTCTGGAGTATTATGTATATTCAGAAGGGATGAAGCATTCAAAAGGAGAAAGTTCTATCTAGGTCAAACGAAGAAAAGTTTCAATATCAGTTCACTACGTTTGTTCATCACTTGCAAAGGCATGCTGATAGATGATTTCACTTGTTGAAACAAGCATCCAAGATACACAGCACCATTGCCTCTTATAATTCCTCCATCCAAGGAAATTGCACCATCTTTTAGGTCAAGGAATGAAACCTGAAGATTGGTATTGATATTGTTAAAGTCAAAGAACAGAAAGCAGATGAGTTACTGAGAAAGATATTCAATCTCACAGATCAGAAGAAAGCTCAGATCAAGGGTCTGACTATGAAGTGTTTGCAAGATCCTCACAATCAGAAATTCAATTCAGAAGAAACATGTTGAAAAGGGTTCACATGTTTAGGGGAGGATTGTTGGGAATTAAATATTCTGAAGATTAAGTATCGGGAAATACTCTCAAGTGATTAATTCTGGTTGCAGTAATGTAAAGTCTGCTACCTGGTTAAGTTTGCTACCTGGTTAAGTCTGCTGGTTAAGTCTGGTCTTTGAAAGCTAAGTCTGGTGATTAATTCTGGTAAGTAGCAAAGTTAAGTCTGCTCTTCTAATTTTAAGTCTGCTTGCTGGATGGATAAGTATACACTAAAGTCAATTATACACGGTAGATAATATCTTACCCCATGTGATCAGTCATTATGTTATATTCTCAGAACAAGTTGTAAACATGGATACATGTTGTATCTTAGTTACTGACTCACATAAGCTAGCAAGTAGTTCGTGTTGATATAAATAATTCCTAAACACGTTATTAATATTTTTCGATATCTCTACGTTTTGATAATCACAAAATGTAAAATCATTAAACGGAAAATTATGACATAAACAAGTATTTAGTTGTTAATATCTATTTTAACAACTCAATCACTTAAGGTATGAATAAACAAATGCTTAATGCATCATATGATCAAAGGAACATTTTCTTAATCACTAAATTTTTTATAAAATGACCCAAACATTTTATATCTTTTAGAAAATCATTTTTTGTATCAAATAAAAAGGTTTAATCCTTTATAAATTTATGAATTCAAATTTTCAACCAAAAATGGTAAAAATGTTCCAGAAAAACCTTCCCCACAAAAAGACAAATCTGAGCAACGTTCGGATTTGGGCGGCCCCCTTAATTTACTAGGCGGCCCCCTTAATTTTAAGGGGACCGCCCCGCTCCTCTAGGTCCTCAAATTTGCCTATAAACACTGGTTCATCTCTGGACTTTTTCTTTACCTTTTGCACCCCAAACCTTCTGTTCTAAATCTTCTCTAATCCTTGTAAATCCTTTCTAAAATCCTTTGATCATATTCTCTTAAGCATTGGTTTCCAAGTGATCCAAGCTTTCATCATCCAAGTGCAAAAGAAGAATACTTCTTCAACATCTAGAGAAGAAGTATTGTAGCTCAATTCATATATTTGTATAATTGTGTAAAGTATTTGATAAGGTGTTTGTGTAGTTGTAATTAGTAGATCAAAGTGTAAGTAAGTAGTTGTGTTGTAAAGAAGTAGTGTAGAAGTTGTGAAGTCGTAGTCTAGAAGTTGTGAAGCCGTCGTGTAGAAGGTGTGAAGCCGTAGTGAAGAAGTCGTGAAGCCGTTGTGAAGAAGTCGTGAAGAAGTCGTGAGATTGGTTCTAGCTACGATTAGAACCGAACATCTAGCTTTGTGTCGTTAAGCCGGTGTAAGCTAAAGTTGTTTAAGGTTTTCTCCGCCATAAGGGAGTTTGTTGACATAGTGAAGAGAACTCTCGAGTAGGTGACTCGGGGAGTGGAGTAGGGCAAGGAAGGTGTCCTTGTAGCCGAACCACTATAAATCCTTGTGTTGTGGTTTGATCTTTCCATCCCTATCTTTCATTTCATTTCATTTACTTTACTTGCATTACTTATTTACATTTGTCTATATTTGTTCATATTGTTTAAGAGTTGAAGTCACATAAGATCGAATCGAAGTTTTTAAAAGTAAACAAAAGTTTTCACAATAAAATTTAAAAGACGTAAAACTATTCAACCCCCCCTTCTAGTTTTCCACAATTGGTATCAAGAGCTAGGTCAAAAAAGATTTTTAAAATAAACTGTATTTTAAGACTTGAAACGATCTATGGAATCCGAAAAATATTTAGAAGGGCAATCTATGCAAAGACCACCACTATTTGAAAGTGATGGATTTCTTTATTGGAAAAACCGATTCGAAACTTATGTGAAATCAAAAGATATAGATCTTTGGCATGTTATTACTAATGGTGATTTTTTACCTATTCAAAATAATCCGGAAACTAAAAAGGATGAAATAGTACCTTTTGAAAAACAAAATGATGATTTAAAAAGAAAACTTGCTAAAAATAATGAAGCAAAAATGGTTATTTATAATGCGTTACCGCGTAAAGAATACGAAAGAATCTTTATGTGTGAAACCGCAAAAGAAATTTGGAACTCTTTACTAATAACTCACCAAGGTAATAGTCAAGTCAAAGATAATAAAATAGATCTTCTTGTTCAACAATATGAAAAATTTACGATTCCGGAAGAGGAATCAATTGATAATGCTTTTTCTAGGTTTAACACAATCATCACAAGTTTAAAAGCAGTTGATGAGAGTTTTTCTAGTAAGAATTTTGTTAGGAAATTTCTTAGGGCTCTTCATCCAAAATGGCGAGCTAAAGTTACGGCGATTGAAGAATCGAAGAACTTGTCAACTCTTCAACTTGTTGAGTTGATCGGCAACTTGAAAGTCTATGAAGCAATAATAAAGAAAGACTCCGAGATGGTCAAAGGAAAAAGAGAACAAAGTAAGTCAATTGCATTGAAAGCTTGGAAGAAATCTAGTGACGAGGATAGCTCAACCTCCGAAAGTGATGACGAAGAATATGCCATGGCCGTAAGAGACTTCAAGAAGTTTTTCAAAAGACGAGGAAGATTCGTTAGACAACCACATGACGAAAGAAAGGCACTCCAAAGAAACAAAGACGACAAAGGTAGCAAGAGCGAGATGAAGTGTTTTAAATGTGGTGATCCAAATCATCTCATCGGAAGATGTCCAATGATGTCAAGAGAGCAAAATCAAAAGGCATTTGTTGGAGGAGCATGGAGTGATAGTGACGAAGACGAGAAAGAAACCACAAAGGAGGAGAAGTGTCTTGTGGCTAAGACATCAAGCGAGGTACATTCTGAAACCGAATACTTTAGTGATGAGCATTTATCATTAGATGAAAAAGACCTAGATAGTGAATATAGTAGATTATGCAAACTAGGTCAAAAAGTAATAACTAAAAATAAATCACTAAAACATATAAATAACAAATTAGAAAATGAAATACTTGAATTAAAAAATAAACTACATAACTTAGAAAAAGGCAAAGAAATTTTTGCAGAATGTAAAACATGTCAAGAAACTAAAAATGAAAACGAAAAACTTAAGGAAGAAATTTGCAAACTTGACAAATTCGAAAATAGTAGTAATTCACTTAGGAAAATAATAAGTGTTCAAAGAATATCAGGAGATAAAACCGGCTTAGGATTTAATTAAGCAAAAATCCTTAGAGTCAACACCTAAATACATACTTATAAAAGATAGAAAAATACCCATTGCTAGTAATGATGAAATAAAAACTTTTTACAAACCATCTTTAAAAACCAAAGAAGAATCACCTAAACCGAAATTAAGATAAAAAACACCTCCCCTAAGAAGACCAAATAATCCTCACCCTCGGCCTAAAACTCCTCAACCTAGAAGAAATCAAAATCGACAAAACCTCCATAATAATAATAGTTATCCAACGTGGAATTATTCAAATCCACCAAGCTTCAATCCTTGGGGAATACTTCCACCTTATATGCATCCTAGTCAATTGCAAACCATGTTTGGTTCAAACAACTATGGACCAATTAGACCATGGGGACTGATGAACTCAAATAAGTACATTTTATTATCATCATTTATCCTATTTATTTGACTTGTTTTATTATATTATATATGAGAATCGATACATTAATGTTTACTTTAGTAATTCTCAAGTAAAAACAAGCATTATGTGAAACTTGGCGATTTTGGACTAATTATAGAGCAAAACAAGCGAGATGTCAAAAGTCTACTGAAATCCAGAAGATGCGACGTATCTCAATCAACAGATACGACGCAATATCATATTTAGAAGAATTCGAAGACCATTCCCTGACTTTGAAGAATGCGCCGCATGAAATTCCGTCATGCGCCGCATATGAAACTTTGGTCAAAGAAGAAGATCAAGCTCGTTCTACTCCAGATACGCCGCAATATACTTCTAACATACGGCGTATCACTATCAAGATTTCACCAGTTAAAATCCAAGACAGCTAAAGTACATGTGCCGCATACAAAGATCAAGTTACGCCGCATCTGAAGACGGTGTACGAATATTCTTGAATATATTAATCTTGGACCCCACGCGAAGTTAAGTCAATGCGCCGCATCTATCAAGTCAATGCGCCGCATCGATCCCTCAGGCAGAAACTATAAATACCCCAAGGTCAGACGAATTTAGAAGAGGAGAGACAAAACCCTAGAGCCGAATTCAGACGACCAAGCAGCACAAGACATACCTTAATCAAAGATACAAGAGCTGTAAGAAGGTCCTGCATGTATTCAATTCATTAAGTAGTTTTGTTTTATTGTTTTTGTACGCTTTAATTCATCAGGATTGATGGGCTTGTGTCATGTGACTACGGAAGATCATGCACTCCCCTTAATATTGCTTTCCCATTAATTAAAGTTTATATGTTGATGTCTTTGGTGACTTTTATTAGTGCATTGATAACCTCTGTGTCTAGCTGAGTCTTGCTTGGGTCGCCATGCCCCTTCCTCGCCTATTTATTCTAGCGTCTCTAGAAAAGTAGGATAGACATAAGTAATCATTAAGGGTTTACTCGCCGATAAGATTAGAGCCAACGAGAAAGGTTTAATTATATACACTTCATATAAAACTAGCAATAAAACAAGTGACAAGCTATTTAATTATCAGGACAGGTCTTCTTATTGTCTCGAGTATCTATCTGTGTACGTGTGTGCTAATCGCTGATTCGTGCTCATTAGTTTAGTTTTCTATTTAATTATAACCAAACCGTGCCAGTCTCTCAGGCTGAACCCCCTTGCGTTAGATTAGGTTGTATAACTAACTTAGGATATTAAAATACTGATTAGAATAACTAGATAATACGTTCCACTCTTAGTGATCGACACTCTGCTTACCATTATATTCATACTGACCGGGTACACTGCTCGTTAAGTGTGTGTGTTATTGATAAGTCGGCTAAATATAAATTTAAAACTTGAGTAGGCATTAATACTGCTAAACCGCAACGACACATCACGCGCATCAAGTTTTTGGCGCCGCTGCCGGGGAGTGAATTGTTATTATCTGTTAATTTGATTAAGTATTTTAATTAGGTTTTTCTTTTTAGTTTTTTTTTAGATTCTAACCACTAACCCTGTTGTATATTAGATAGATTGCATTCATTGTATAATTTGCATATTTTCTGTTTTTTGTGTGTTTTTTGTTTTCTGTAATTTTTGTTTCTTTTTGTTTGTTCTTATTTTTGTTTTTCTTTTTTCTATTTTTCTGCATTCTGCTGTCGTTGTATTGTGCTGATATAAACGATACGGCGCATCTGTTTTCACAGATACGGCGTATTACGTTTAATTTTTATAAAATACAATGCGTTTAATAAATTCGAGTACGACGCATCTTTCCCCAAGATACGGCGTATTCTGTTTTTAATAAGAAATTTTTCTAAACCCTAACGCCATACGATGCATCTGTTTTAACAGATACGGCGTATTTTCTATTTAAATTAAAAACAGTTTTTCGAATTATTAAACAGAAGCGACGCATCGATCTTTATCGATACGGCGCATCTACTAAATCAAAAATCTTGTATTTTGAAACGTAACGAAAATACGGCGCATTAGTTTTTGTTAATACGACGCATTTAATTTTAATAAATATAATCGATTTTTGATAATTTAAACTTGATACGGCGCATTCTAATTCATAAGCGGTGTATCTGTTTTCTGAGTAAAAGTCTGATTAAATTTTAACGTAATAAGATACGGCGTATCCAACTTTCTGGATACTGCGCATCGTCTACAGATATCAGCAACTTTTATTTTTCGTATTCCGTTTTCGTTGTTAATTTTCTGATATCATACTTTCTTGAACATACCCTACTGATGCTTTTGTGATGATTTCAGGAAGTGCATGACCAGGAGTTCAACTAAGAACTTGCTTAAACCTTTCAAAGATCCTGAACGAGCTTTACATTCGCTTAAAAGGCTTTTCAACACAAAAAGCTTTGAAATTTCAAGTTCGTTCGAGCTTGATTACTTTTCTGAAGAGAAGGAGGAAGAAGAAACAGAAACAATGACGGAAAACACTACTATGGAGGAATACATGACCAAAACCCGTGCTGATTACAGTTCAGGAGTTGCTAGACCAAAGTTTGATGAAAAGTCAAAGTTTGAGTTGAAGGGTCAGTTTCTCAAGGAGCTAAGAGAAAATGCTTTTAGTGGAACAGAACATGAAGATGCTAATGAACATGTTGAAAAAGTCCTCGAGATTGCAGATTTGTTTACTACAGAAGGAATCTCTGACGATCAACTTATGCTAAGAATCTTTCCAATTTCTCTTAAAGGAGCTGCTAATAAGTGGCTAAGGAATGAACCTGCTAGTTCAATCACAACATGGGAAGATTTGAAGAGCAAATTCCTGAAAAGATATTGTCCACCTGCTAAAACTGCTAAAAAGATAGAGGCTATCAACAATTTCAAGCAAGAGCCTGATGAAACTCTTTATCAAGCTTGGGAACGATTTAAAGACTTATTGATGAAATGCCCTCAACATTATCTAAATCCAATGCAGGAGATAATATTGTTCTATCAAGGATTGGACGTGCCTACTAGAAAAATCTTGGATGCTAAGGGAGCTGTGCCTCAAATGAGTGCAGCCGATGCTAGAAAAGCTATCCAAGAAGCTGCTGATCACTCTCAAAAATGGCACGACGGAACCTCTACTAGATCTAAAAGCGGCACTAATTTCGACGGGTTTGCTGCAATTCAAGCTCAATTGGATAAAATTAGTAGAGAGATGAAGAAGCGTGATGAGAAAGTTTATGCTGCCCAAGTTGGATGTGAAAAATGCGAAGGACCTCACTACACTAAAGATTGCCCTAAAAAGAATGAAAGTGAGACTTTTGAAGAAGCATACTACACACAATTTGGACAACCATTCCAACCTTCAGGAAGATTTAGAGAAGCTGCTCCGGGATACTATCAAAAGAACAACTATAATCCCACTTATTAAGAAAGGAGGCAGACTTTGGATGACACTCTAAAGCAAATTATGGCCGATGCTGCTAAAAGACATGAAGAGAACACCGCTATGATCAAAGAAATCCGAGCCTCAACGGATACTATAACAAGAAATCAAGGAGCTTCGATCAAAGCATTGGAACAACAAATCGGACAAATGAGCAAGGTTCTTCAAGAAAGGGGATACGGAAGTTTACCTAGCTCAACTGAAACTAACCCAAGAGATCATGTCAAGGTTATATGCACTACTGAAGAAGTCACGCCTAACATACCTTTTCCTAGAAGATTGATGAATGGTAATGATGCTGCAAGGCCCGAATTTTTCTTTAATTCTTCAATCAGTTTAAGGAGGTTACTCAGAGAGAATGCAAATATTGAAGAGGAGATCAAGGCTACAATGAAATAAGAGAGCTCTGCAACCGACTTACGTACCTTGCCTCATAAAGAAAAGGACCCAGGAAGTTTTACTTTACCTTGTTCAATTAATGACATATCTTTCAATAATGCATTAGCTGACTTAGGAGCTAGCGTTAGTGTTATGCCCCTTAAGACATTCACTACCCTAGGACTAGGAAAATTAGCACCAACTAAGCTGCTTATTGAATTGGCTGATAAAACGGTAAAACGACCTGAAGGGGTTGCTGAAAATTTGCTAGTTAAGATTGAGAAGTTTGTTTTCCCCGTAGACTTTGTTATATTAGATATGCCCAAGGATGTCACACCCCCAAATTCGGGTCCAGCGGAAGCTTACATGTCGCTGGGATGTAACTCAATTGGTATCACAACACAAGTGTAAAGAACGGTTTCTCATCTCAACCATTTAGAATAAAATTGTTTAACAAAAGTGTTGAATTTACATTATTAAAAGTTGTGGGGAAATAGGCCCTTTAAAATAAGTAAAACGGTCCCCAATGTTTATCAGAGTCTCCTATGACCATGCCATGCCCTGCCAAAAGCCTCCTGTAGCGTGCTATTGCTTTATACCTGAAAATACATGCTAAAAGTGTCAACACGAGGTTGGTGAGTTCATAGAGTTTAGTGCAAAATGTATAGCCTTTGAATGAAGATTTCCCAGCAAAGGCATTGTAAATCCACCCAGTTCCAAGTCCCGCCCATAACAAGACTTGCAACCTGTGTGTTCACAACCCATTGCCAAATATGATTTGGACTATGTTACTGAAATGTTATACGGAAACCACAAGTATAAAGTGTATGACAAACTGCCACATAAAAATGATACATTAGCTCTTAAGCTCATGACCCCGAAGCTAGACTGAATGAAATGCCCCAACTGAGTGCTTTGCCAAACACCCTGAAATGTAGGAGGTTACGCTCCCTGTAGGTATCAAAGTACCCAAGTGTAGTAGGTGGTTACGCACCCTGAAATGTATGAAATGAAATGCGTTCGTATGACTAGTTGGCGCTACCAACCCGAACGGAGGCGTCACCCTCGATAGATCTATCCACTCACCTTCGCTTGCTCACAATTAACGGTCCATGATAAATAAAAGGGGACTTTAAACTGGCAATGATGTAACTTAAGCAATGTAATGAGTTTATATACTTTGGTCCGTATGAAAAATGGTGCAATGTATTCTCCCCCGAGAAATTTTGAAATGATGTAATAACTTGAAAAGCGGGGCTATGAAAACTCACGTTAATCCTTAGAAGATTAAAGTGCTTGTGAAAAATAATTGAGCATGTATTCTCCCCCAAAACGTAATCTAAAACGTATAAAGGTAGGGGCTATGGAACTCACCTGGTGCGATAACTACAATGACAAATATGAATATGCTGAAATGAGGCTCGGTCTCTAACCGCGACCTAATATGAGGATATGATGTAATGTAAGCAAATGAAATGATGCTACACATGCAAATACGTATGTTAACGATACCACTCGTTACTATTGAAAATAACGTTTATTGTCGAAAAATACGTTTTTTAACATCTCGTTAAGTCGTATATTACTTTTCGTGTAATTATGTTGAAACGATTCTCCATGATCCTTGTTTGGTGTTTAATCGTCAATTATAATGTTTTCGTCGCAATCTATTATTTTTCTCAAAGTTTGTAAAATGACTAAGTAGCCTCACAAAGCTAGTCGTCAAACAGTGTACGTTAGGAATTAGGAATCAAACTCAGTGTTTTTGGAAAGCTTGTAACAATATTTACAACTCGTAGAACTGACGTTTTGCCCAGAAAGGTCTCGATCATAAAGATAAGTAGTCGTTAAGTTAGCTACTCAAGCCAATTCTGCCATTTCTGGGCAGTTTTCGGGTAATTTGAAAGGGTCATATCTTACTTGTTACATGTCCGTTTGACAAACGGCCAGTCAATTTGGAAACTAGGCTGGGTGTACTTCATTTAAGTTCTTGATGAAAATTTTCCAAAACTGAATCGATCAGTGAGTAAAATGACTCTCGACATGGTTACCCAAAAATACAGTTTACACTTAGAATATTTCCCCATTTTTAGTGCTGGTAAAAATATATGTTTCGTCGGCTTTTCAAAAATTCATAACTAGGTCGTCATAAGCCCGTTTGCTACGTTCTTTATGTACACGCGTTCGTCTCAACATAAACTAGCATATTTTCAATGCCTCGGCTCAACTAGATCACGGCTAACGACTCATTTTACCCCTTAATGTTCGGCAATCAGCACCTATTTTTCAGAAAAATATAGTTTTCGTCGCGTAACTTAAATAATTCATAACTTCTTCGTTATAAGTCGGATTTTAGTGATTCAAGCGCCCACGGTTTCGTTTTTGAATTTATTTTCTGAATATTTAGGCTAAAATGGTTCAACAGTTCCTGAGTTTTCCAGAAAATCCATTTCGTGGCAGTAGGTACATATATAGTTTTGAAACACATTTTTCCTAGTCCAAAACTTAATCAAACTACTTCCACACAACTCCACAAGTACTCTTGATCTACCATACACCTTCTCAAAGGGTCATGGGGTCCTAAACATCACCAAATATAGTGTGGTTCATGAGAATATTAGTGAAAGTTATAGATCTAGTGATTAGAGATAGTTTTAGAAAGAAATGGTATCATTAACTTATGTAACATGCATTTTTAACAAAAGCCACATGAAAATACATGATCATATAGATCAAATGAAAGGAAAATATGAAAAATAAATGTTCTTGAAGTTACTTACAAAGTATGATGAGATTGAAGAGAAATGGATGAAAACCTTGAGGTTTTTATTTCAAAACCTTAACAAGGATTATGAAATGAACTAGTATAACACTTGAACTAAAAAAAATTATGGTTTCTTCTTGGCTTTGAGTTCTTGCCGTGGGTTATGAATAGAGGAAAGGAGAAAATATTTTGATCTTTTTCACTTGCAAATGAAATGGCTAGTTTATGTATTTGTAGAATAAATAATAAAACATGCTACTAACTCATTAATGAGACATGACTTGTAAAGAAAAAATGGGAAAAAGGGCATGGGGTGGGGCGTGGACTATGGAAGAAAATTTGGGCAAATGTAAGATATTTTGTAATATATTGTGTGTGAGTTAGTTAGTTTTGAGTATACTTTGGGTGTTATCGGGTACCGACTTATCTTGAAATAAATATTAACGAAGCGAAATAAAATGCGACGAAGTTGTAAAAATTGTAACATGATGTTACTGATAAAAATCGGATGTCGGAATAATTATCGGGTTAATTTATCGAAATTTGACGGTATTATAAGCCCTTAACGAAAAATATAAAGATTGGTTAAATAATACCGGGTAAAATAATAATATGACTCTTATATTATTATAATGAGTATAAAAGTTTGTTAGGATCATTGTCTTGAGTAATGGGTATAATTGTTAGTAATACTGACTGAGTGGTAACGTTAATTAATTAAATAACCTTACGTAGATTTAAATAATGCATAACCGTGCATGAACTACTGTACTGAATATGATACTGATGATATGCAGACTCCTCTAGTCTCCGTGATGTGTCCTTAACTGAAATGCATGAATTCACAGCTAAACCAAACCGGTTACGTGAATTTAAATTCATCTGAATGTTAGGTTTATGAATAATGGTAAGTTGTCGAGGTTAGGAAAATGACCTGAAATTACGAGTTGTGACAAAGGATGTTAAGATTCCTTTAATCCTTGGAAGACCTTTCTTGTCTACCACCCATGCTAGGATTAATGTGTTTAAAAGAAAAATCTCATTAAAGGTAGGGAACAATAAACTAGTCTATAAGTGCCAAAATCCTGCTAAGAGCATAATTAGAGGCGTCTATGTGCTAGGATTAAGAGAACGTATGGACCTCGATCTAGAAGCTGGGTTTATGGGAGAAACCTTGGTAAATAATGAATCACTTGAGACCTATAGTGGAGACTACATTGAATTAAATAATCTTAATTTACCAATAGGAATCAATGATCAATTTATGGAGGATTTTGAACCCGTAATTGAAGAAGGAGAAATTATGGATGTGCCTAGAATAAATATGATCAACACTAAGAATTATGATGAATTTGAAGGATATCCTAGTTTCTGTGATTATGGTAGAAATATCCATGTAGATTGTGCTTATAATTTACAATTTCCTTCCATGATAGGATTTAAACAGGTTAATGCCAACTTTTTCCCTATTTTACCAATTAATGTAATGTCAAAAGATTTCTATAATTCTATAATGAAAAACAAAATTGAGTATAGAGGGAAAAACGTAGTTGGAATATTCATGAATGTACCTATTTTTGTCGGGAATTTAACTATTGTTACAGATTTCACCGTGGTGGAAAACATGGATGCTTATCGTGATGTTGAGATGGGTGACGTGATTGTTGGGAAACTATTTTGTAAGAAGGTCGAAATTAACGCTAAAAGATTTGAAGGAAAAATCACCTTTCAAAGTGGAAGCAACGTTATCACTTACATGATGCCTCGTGCTCACCCAAGGTTTAAACATGCCCCTAACAAATTTTGTTACAAATTTACACCATTTCTTTTTGTAGATAAAAATGACGCTGAGGAAGGGATCGAGTATCCGTACAAAAAGATGAAAGGATTCTACAAAGGTGTACTTGAATTGGGGCCGGAATATGTTCGTGACGAAGTAATTCACAACTACATCGTGCACGGACATGTGGGGATCAATAGAACAAAATAAGGAACTGAACGTGAGTCTAACTTGAAGACTCTGGAATAAAGACAAGTGCTGACCGGGAGACAACCCGAAGGAAAAATTTTTACTTTTCTGTTCTGTGTCGAGTCTGTCAGACCTGCAGAAGATGCGGCGCATCTCCATCATAAGATGCGACGCATCACCTGCACTGGTCATATCTTATTTCATTTTCTGCATTTTTATTTTTTGATTTTAAAACTTTCTGTCAGTTTATTTAATGCGGCGCATCCCTGGTTAAGGATGCGACGCATCTTTTATTCTGATTCGTATTTATTCCAGGCTCGATACGGCGTATCTTCTTCCATAAGATACGGCGTATCGACTGACCTGATGATTTACAGTTTAATTTTTTAGGTTTTATTTTTTTACTAACTACTAATGTATTATGCAAGTTTGAACCTTTCTTAACTCAGGTGTGTTAAAGTCTAAATGGTATTATAGATTCCTGCATTTTTGTGGATACATCATTTATGAAGCTTAAACGTTCTCATCCACAAGAAAGTTGATTTTTGCTCTTATAAGACTAATGGAGGATCATACCGAGCAAATCTCAGGGGAGTTTTTCTGTTCTAATTCTTTTATTTTCCAGTTTTTAACCATTAACACAAACAACGAGGACGTTGTTTAACTTAAGTGGGGGGGATGAATAATTAGAACACTTACTTGTCCTAAACTTTTTCAAAATATGTTTAAAATGCGCTTAATATATCAAAATTAAAAAAATTTTAGCATGTTTTTGTTTAAAGTCTAAATTACATAACCGCACACATAACTCTATTCTTTCAAAAATATTAAAACTTTAGTGTGCCGGTGACTTGTAAACTTTAGAACTTGGCTTGTATACTATTCGAGACCACCATAATGAGTATTATCTATATAATTGGAGTGACTTGTCTAAATTGGTAAATTTCTAGGATTACACCCAAATAGCCTTTATATGTTATGTGATATTAACTAACTACACTGGTTAGTTAACCCCCGTATAAACCCTTTGTTTACTCTCACTTTTAGAGTAAGATACCCCTAGAAAAACCCTCAGAGCCATTCCTTTCGTTTCTTACACCTTTGTTATAATGTTTCGATACACCCTTACACCTTAGCCTACCCTGTAGATTAAAATCCGTGGTTAATTTCTTTAGGCAAAGTGTGTTTCCTTACATTACCTGTGTTCGCGTGCGTAATTCATTATCTTTGGTTAGGTCGGGAAATTGCACAATGCAATTGGTATGAAAGTAAATATTGTATAACTTTTAGTTTATTTTTCGTGTGTTTGCTACTTTCACTATTACAGTTATTTCTGAAAGTATGAAGAGTATGGAAAAATTATCCGGAAAAATAGTGATAGAAAAGTTGTGAAATTTTACACATATATGTTAAAGTTTAAAAAAAAAAAAAAAAAAAAAAAAAGGAAAAGTTGGAAGTTTGTTTTAACCAACTTATGTAAAGTTTTGTATTAAGTGGGAGATATCACCACTATTTGTTGTATATTATATTTATGGATTGAATGGGAGTTGGCCGTTATGGGAACGGCAACTAAGGTTATTCTTTGATTGAGATTTTGTTGAGTATAATTCGTGTCTACCTAAAGCGTGTGTTTCAAGTGTTAAAGCGTGAGTTATTCAATGATATGAGTCTTATTCATGGGATGGTTGGGAAAGTGATTAACCACACTTAGGATTTTAATTTATCTGTTTTGTTTATTTTTCATTTTACACCAATTTGTATCCAAAATATTATCCATACCCTATATCATTCTTCATCCAAACCTTTGATTTATTGAGATTAGGGATTTGAGCAATCTTAAGTATCGTAGTCGTGGATTCGGCTATGTATTTATGATTTTGTCGCCCTTTTTGATATAATATTATTGGTGAAGATTACTTGGTCCTATCTTTAGCCCATTCGAGTTAAGGAATTGAGCAATTGCAAGTATCGTGGTCGTGGATTCGATCATGTATTTGTAATTTTGTCACCTTTTCTGGAATATGAGATCGATAGAGATTAAAAAGGATGATCAACCCTTAACGAACAAACCCTTTTTACCACTTTAGACTTGTTACTCCTTGGCTTTAGTGGGGGAGATGCGTATACTTGCCAAGCCTATGATAGAATATTCGTCACGACTAAGCAACTAAACGATTTAGAATTGTTTTACATTAAAAATTATTTTGGTTTCTACTTCGTTAAGTGTTTGGTTGTGTGATTATGACAAAACGAATACGTGCTTAAATATAAAAATAAATCCTAATATCTTTTAGGATACATTTTCATATGATTAATTCTAAGGTTTACTTGGGGATAAGTAAAGTTCAAGTGGGGGGATATTTGATGAACTAAAATAAGTACATTTTATTATCATCATTTATCCTATTTATTTGACTTGTTTTATTATATTATATATGAGAATCGATACATTAATGTTTACTTTAGTAATTCTCAGGTAAAAACAAGCATTATGTGAAACTTGGCGATTTTGGACTAATTATGGAGCAAAACAAGAGAGATGTCAAAAGTCTACTGAAATCCAGAAGATGTGCCGTATCTCAATCAACAGATACGACGCAATATCATGCAATATCATACTTAGATGAATTCGAAGACCATTGCCTGACTTTGAAGAATGCGCCGCATGCAATTCTGTCATGCGCCGCATATGAAACTTTGGTCAAAGAAGAAGATCAAGCTCGTTCTACTCCAGATACGCCGCAATATACTTCTAACATACGGCGTATCACTATCAAGATTTCACCAGTTACAATCCAAGACAGCTAAAGTACATGCGCCGCATACAAAGATCAAGTTACGCCGCATCTGAAGACGGTGTACGAATATTCCAGAATATATTAATCTTGGACCCCACGCGAAGTTAAGTCAATGCGCCGCATCGATCCCTCAGGCAGAAACTATAAATACCCCAAGGTCAGACGAATTTAGGAGAGGAGAGACATAACCCTAGAGCCGAATTCAGACGACCAAGCAGCACAAGACACACCTCAAACAAAGATACAAGAGCTGTAAGAAGGTCCTGCATGTATTCAATTCATTAAGTAGTTTTGTTTTATTGTTTTAGTACACTTTAATTCATCAGGATTGATGGGCTTGTGTCATGTGACTACGGAAGATCATGCACTCCCCTTAATATTGCTTTCCCATTAATTAAAGTTTATATGTTGATGTCTTTGGTGACTTTTATTAGTGCATTGATAACCTCTGTGTCTAGCTGAGTCTTGCTTGGGTCGCCATGCCCCTTCCTCGCATATTTATTCTAGCTTCTCTAGAAAAGTAGGATAGACATAAGTAATCATTAAGGGTTTACTCGCCGATAAGATTAGAGCCAACGAGAATGGTTTAATTTTAAACACTTCATATAAAACTAGCAATAAAACAAGTGACAAGCTATTTAATTATCAGGACAGGTCTTCTTAGTGTCTCGTGTATCTATCTGTGTACGTGTATGCTAATCGCTGATTCATGCTCATTAGTTTAGTTTTCTATTTAATTATAACCAAACTGTGCCAGTCTCTCAGGCTGAACCCCCTTGCGTTAGATTAGGTTGTATAACTAACTTAGGATATTAAAATACTGATTAGAATAACGAGATAATACGTTCCACTCTTAGTGATCGACACTCTGCTTACCATTATATTCATACTGACCGGTACACTGCTCGTTAAGTTTGTGTTATATTGATAAGTCGGCTAAATATAAATTTAAAACTTGAGTAGGTATTAATACTGCTAAACCGCAACGACACATCACGCGCATCAGGGGCCAAGGGGCTAAAATGTCTACTCATCGCGAAAGTCGGTATCTCATTCATGATTGACTTCTATAAGTCAATATATACGCTTTGAAGTGCTTGAAGATCACACATTGAAGACAAAAAGGTACGCCTCTCTTTCATGCTCACCTCTATATGCTTAGATTAATGAACTAGCTTATTTCATGCCCCGTTAGTCTTAAATGCTTAAGTTTAGTTAATACTTATGTGTTTGTTAGTGAGTTTTCTTCTTATATGTATATCTAAACATATGTATACATATATTCATACTTATATATACTTATATATATATATATATATTATATATATATATATATATTATATATATATAATATATATATATGTATATATAATATATATATATATACATATCCTCTCACAACCTAGATACGTCATTTGTTGACTATCTAGAACTAAAAGAAATTGTTCGTCCTCGAACTTCTTCTTCCCCCTTTGCTCTTTTGGACTTTAACGTTCAACACGAAAATCTTCTATGTCCATATCATATATATATATATATTATATATATAATATATATTATATATATATATATATATATTTTGCCGTCAGAAACAAAATTCGAAAAACTCCATTTTTGGTAGGCGGCCCCTTAAAATTAAGGGGACCGGCTAGTTAACGAGGGCGGCCCCTTAATGTTTAAGGGGACCGGCCATCTGCTGCTACCAAAACGATTTTCCTCTTAAAACTTTTGCCAAACACTCCATTTCTCACACACCCTTCCTTTGCTACCTGCTGTGAAAGAACTAAACCACCAAAAACCATCAAAACCACTCACCAAATCACCAATTCGGGCTAAATTCGCAAGGGGCAAACACTTATATCTCGATTAGCAACATATATTGTAAGTTTTTCAAATCACATTTCATCTAATTTCATCCAATTTTGAGTCTAATCACAATTAGGTATTCTATTTAAATTTTTTTAAATTCGAACTTATGTTAAAATTGTCTAGGATTACCATTTCCAAATGCTCCCCATAGGATTAAAGTGCTTAATTCACATAGAATCTAAGTAATCTAAAACCCTCATGATAAAATTTTGAAAAACCAAACACTCTCATTCAAAATTTGTTATACATTGTTGAAATATGCCATAAACACTTGTTAAAACTAACCACATTACAATATCACAACTTTTAATCCTAAAAATACACTTTTTGAATCATGAAAAATAATTTTATAAACATAAGAGAGTGTTTGGATTAAGTCATAAAATTGTCAAGATTAAGTCAAAATAAATTTCACAACTAATGGACAAGTTTATAAACATGTAACTAGTCACTTTGAGTCATCAAGATACATAATTCATATGTATATTGAGATATGAGTCTTTATTTTTCTAGAAAAAGGGAGCGTTTGGCATAATGAATTAAAAGACATTTTTGAGTCAAAATCTATGTTTTCATTCTTTTAATAAGTTACTTAGCATAAATACTCGTAAGAAATAGCTAGACATACAATCTAATATTTGTCTAGCCACATTTCAAAGTAGCTTATGATGTATAAAGAAGCGTTTGAATTTTTTTGGTTCTTCATCAAAATATCTCTATAACTACTTCTTAACATCATAAAATACATTTTAAGCGAGTTAAAAACAAAAACTAAGGAACAATGCAAACTACTTCTTAGGATTAAATTTTTTAGAGTCGAAGTATGTTTGTGTTCCACATAAGTAGTATATATGACATATGCATATTTTTTTTCTCTTATTTTCTTGTTGTTGTCTTGTTTAGGTGAAAATGCCTAAAGCCACGGTTGGTGATGTCTCCAAAACAATACAATACATTCCAAAAGTCTCCGCCACTCTTGGCATATCTCCCACTATTGCATGTTTCTATCGTTCCATCTAAAATATAAACATTCATGAGGGGAGAATTGTCGATCCATCTTTCTATCAATCCGACTATATTGAACGAATGTTCTCCAATGTTCGTCTCGATTGTCTTTACAAAATCAATGAGCGTATTTTTCCTCGCTTTGTTCTTGACTTCTATAGCCAAGTTACGGTGCAAACCGATGACTATGGTTATATCCTCATTTCCTTCGTGATCCAAAATGAATTCATCACTCTTACTCTCGCTCAATTCGGTCAAATTCTCAAAATTCCCCCAACAACGGTCAAGCCGTTTTCTCAAATGAGTGGGATCTTTCTTCTCTTGAACAACATCGACCTCAAGAGGGTCCATACGATTCTGAGATCCCAACTCCCGAAGACATTCGTCGGCTTCTTGAGCTAGAACGTGGTACGACTAGCAGAAAGATTAAGTCAAAAATGTCGACATCCATGCAAACCAAATCCTCCTCAAGGAGTTAAGCCCCGACATGGAGCGGTGGGAAGAACTCATTCGCGAGAATGCGTTCAGTACCGGTGGTCACCGTGATCATCTCACGGCGAGCATTGCTCACATGTTGTATTGTGTTTTTGCGGAAGAACAATACAATTTGGCTTATCTCTTTGTTCATCGAATCATATCCGCTAAAAACACTCCCAATGCCAATCTTCCTTATGGTATGTTCCTTACTCGACTTTATTATCATGTCATGGAACATTACCCTCATCTTGAGAGTGATATTTATGAGTTCGTTCAACCGGTCCTACATCCTCTTGTTCATGTCCAACCTCGTCAATCCCGAAGTGACAAGGGCAAATCTCGTAGCTCTTTCTCACTCCCACCTCGTGGTTCTACATCTCATCGAGGAGATGATGATGAGGAGGAGGAGGACACATCACGTGTTAGTACCCCATCACCCACGACATTCGTTGATAATCTTCCGGAACTTGATTACACCGACTATCAAGTTCCTTCTCCTTCCCAACAAAACGATCAACTCCTCTTCGAAAGACAAACCTCATTGCTAAACACCACTCAACAAATGCATCAAGAGGTTCGAGGTGGATTCAAGTCAATAGGAAAGGCCTTCAGGAAGATTCTTGGAAAGAAGAAATAGATTTATTTGGTGTGGATTTAAATAAACATTGATGATATGTTATTAGACAATTATGTGTAGTGTTATTATTTTGACATTCATTTTGTTATATCTTGCATTGTGCTAGACGTTTAACTACTATCATGTTAGAACTTTGTTACTAGTTTCTTTAATATAATATGCCTATGATATGCTTATAACATGATTTTGCTAGTTTATATATGTACATTATTACTTAATATATTATTGTTACTATTTGATCATTCCTAGTGTACATGGTTCAAATAGAGCTTGCTGCAAACCCACCTCAAAAATTGACCATTTTCTGGAAATTTTTCAATTTTGGTCGCCTGGGAAAACACCAGATGGGCGGCCCCCTTAATTTTGCTAGGCGGTCCCCTTAATTTTAAGGGGGCCGGCCTACAATTAAGGGGACCGGCCATCTGGACAGTGAATTTCACTGTTTTCTTTTGCATCTTGTGACCCCTTTTCTCTAGTCTCAGCTACCCTTTCTCTTAATAACCCAACTGAGTTTGGAATATTACTACTAAACCTCAAAACCTTACCCAAACCAACAATACTTTCATATTATAAATTCCCTCCAAATGATAAACCCTCATTTCATCAATCCTCATCTCCTTCAAACATCAACCTACAACACCATGCTATCACCAAAATCCTCCATCTCCAAGACCTCTAAGAAACAAAAATTGGTCATCATACCACCCAAACAACTTTTCATTGATCTTACTAAAGAAGACAACACCACTCCATCACCACCACCTAAATGCTCATCTCCAAGTGCACCTAATGCACCATCCAAAACACCTTCCACCCATGGTACCTCCTCTTCTTCCATACCTTCAACCTCATCCATCAATGACTACATCAACAAACACCTCTCCTTACCACAAATAACACCACCACCAACAACATCACCACCACATCTCACTCAAGAACCTCCATCCACCGAGCTTGCCATCTCCCTCTCACCAATCACACCTCTTGATGCTCACTTTTCATCCTCACCAATTCCACCACCTCTCTTTGTTAATCCTATACCTTGGAGTCTCCTTGAAGCTCATGGAGATACTTGCCTTTGTTGCATTCATAACTGAACCATCATCTTTGGTCTTCGGGATGAAATGCAATATATGTTCTCATGCATTGAGCACATGTTAACCAACCCACCTCCACCACCACCTCCTCCATTCTCTTCAAACTAGATAAAATGTTTCAACACCAATAATGTTTTCCACTCTTTTTGGTTGCAAGCTCTATGAGGATCATGTACTCTTGGGATGATTATGTAGTATCATTAATTGTATTATTTGTTGCATGTTGTATGTTTCACCTATGATGTACTCTACTTGGTTGTGTATTTATACACAACATCTTTAATTAATGAATGTCTTTCTTTTATATGCTTGCTTATTTTTGCTATATATATGCTTGTGCTTCTAATATTTTTCTTGCAAGTATTCCATATCTCGTTTCCATTATGCTCTCAAACAAGGGGGAGCACACATCAAGGGGGAGTTCTCGTCCCGACAAATTTCATATCTAAAACTTGTCGGCATAACCTTTTTGATTCTACAAAAACGGGGAGAAGTAGATATAAACTCACTAAATACTTGTCTAAAAATTAGTTTTTCAATTTAATGAGTTTAGATTTTGTAATCATCAAAAAGGGGGAGATTGTTGATATAAATAATGCCTAAACACGTTATTAATATTTTTCGATATCTCTACGTTTTGATAATCACAAAATGTAAAATCATTAAACGGAAAATTATAACGTAAACAAGTATTTATTTGTTAATATCTATTTTAACAACTCAATCACTTAAGGTATGAATAAACAAATGCTTAATGCATTATATGATCAAAGGAACATTTTCTTAATCACTAGATTTTTTATAAAATGACCTAAACATTTTATATCTTTTAGAAAATCATTTTTGGTATTAAATAAAAAAATTTAATCCTTTATAAATTAATGAATTCAAATTTTCAACCAAAAATGGTAAAAATGTTCCAAAAAACCTTCCTCACAAAAAGACAAATCTGAGCAACGTTCGGATTTGGGCAGCCCCCTTAATTTACAAGGCGGCCCCCTTAATTTTAAGGGGACCGCCCCGCTCCTCTAGGTCCTCAGATTTGCCTATAAATACTGGTTCATCTCTGGACTTTTTCCTCACCTTTTGCACCCCAAACCTTCTGTTCTAAATCTTCTCTAATCCTTGCAAATCCTTTCTAAAATCCTTTGATCATATTCTCTTAAGCATTGGTTTCCAAGTAATCCAAGCTTTCATCATCCAAGTGCAAAAGAAGAATACTTCTTTAACATCTAGAGAAGAAGTATTGTAGCTCAATTCATATATTTTTATAATTGTGTAAAGTATTTGATAAGGTGTTTGTGTAGTTGTAATTTGTAGATCAAAGTGTAAGTAAGTAGTTGTGTTGTAAAGAAGTAGTGTAGAAGTTGTGAAGTCGTAGTCTAGAAGTTGTGAAGCCGTCGTGTAGAAGGTGTGAAGCCGTAGTGAAGAAGTCGTGAAGCCGTCGTGAAGAAGTTGTGAATAAGTCGTGAAGAAGTCATGTAGAAGTTGTGAGATTGGTTCTAGCTACGATTAGAACCCGACATCTAGCTTTGTGTCATTAAGCCGGTGTAAGCTAAAGTTGTGTAAGGTTTTCTCCGCCATAAGGGAGTTTGTTGACATAGTGAAGAGAACTCTCGAGTAGGTGACTCGGGGAGTGGAGTAGGGCAAGGAAGGTGTCCTTGTAGCCGAACCACTATCAATCCTTGTGTTATGGTTTGATCTTTCCATCCCTATCTTTCATTTCATTTCATTTACTTTACTTGCATTACTTATTTACATTTGTCTATATTTGTTCATATTGTTTAAGAGTTGAAGTCACATAAGATCGAATCGAAGTTTTTAAAAGTAAACAAAAGTTTTCACAATAAAATTTAAAAGACGTAAAACTATTCAACCCCCCCCCCCTTCTAGTTTTCCACAGTTTGACAAGTCTTGACAAGACTTAACAATATTATAAAGATCTTTCTTGAACTATAAAAGAAAGATCTTAGACTAGATATATGTGTGACTAATTAAGAACTTTCATATCTGCTAAGAATATAGAACAAAACACAAATATATCTCAAGTCATAGAAACATTAAGATTCAAGGTTTTGTAACCCTAGTGATAGTAAAGATCACTCGTATTATCTTGAATAATATTGAATCGTTTGGTGATAAACTTTCTTTGTTCATTGTTCTATAACAAACAAAATTGTTCCATTTCCATATCAAAATAACCTTCTAAGTGTGGTTAAGTAGATTCCGCATACTTAATCATATTAACTCAATATATTACATACACTCGTTGTAAAGGACTAACATCCTATTTAGTATATCGAAGATTCCTCTGAACCTCCGACTGTCTATTCAAAAACTTAGTTGTAGGCTCGTACCCAATAGCAAAAAACAAGCCATTAACTTAAACACCACTTGTCACTTTCAACCCGTAGTTGACCAAAATTTTTGAAGCTGAGACTTACTGGGAATAGGTCATGAGTTATTCGTCTATCGTTTTCTGTGGCTTTTAATGCATAGCCTAAAAGCACTAAACGAAAATTGATTTGGGACTAAAATGCGGAAGACAACAAATTAGATATTAAATTTTATAAACAACTAAATGATAGTTTTATTACCAGGAACTGAGTGGGTTGTCTTATGTGTTTGAGCTCATCCGAAGCTCAACCTGAATACTCAAATTTTTTTTCCTGCGGACAGTTGGAAAAAAACTCATAACCATTTTCAACGACTTGGAAAACATTGAAAAGAACCAAAAAAAATAATAATAAAATAATGGTTATAATAATAGAATGTATAAAATAATCACATACCATGTTAACTATACAAACTACCTGATGATGAACTCTGCAAATAAGATCTATGTAATAGATGCCTCTATCATTAAAAGGCATCGTTCTCGTCGCCGCAATAAACAGTTTTACCTTCGTGGTTCCAGCAACATTCATTACATTGGTTACAAAAGGGATTGTGGCTATCACTCTAAAATGTGTGAGGTCTCAAGTTCAATTCATGCTAGGTGCAAACAACCTTGACGTGGCCATGCCAACCTCTTGAAAAGGGAGGGCTTTACCTGGTTTGAGTCTGTCAGAAACCATGGTTACAAAAAAAAAAAAAAAAAAAAAAAAAAAAAAAAAAAAAAAAAAAAAAAAGTACATTGTTTTGTAACAATAGCTACTGATGTGATGTTATATATTAGTGTCTTCTAACGAACTATGCCAACAATAGTGACCATTGATAGCAATACATGGCATGAACAACATATTTAATGATGCAAAGCAGAAACTGATGTATTATGTAAGTAGCAAACATATTTACTTTCTAATAATAGTATTATGGTGTAATAAATTGTCACCAAAAGGTATTTTCCTCCTAGTCTCCATTCCTATATTCAATTATGTTATAATGCATGTTAATACCCATGGGAAAAAAATTTCACTGAGGTTGAAAAGTAAGCGCATCAGGTAACGGGTCAAAGCGGGTAGTTTTACCTCCATATATACCGAACTTGATACTACCATCTATTTATTCAAGTGCCATATAATCGTATTTAGTTGATGATTTTTCAATTTACTGTAGGCCATCCAGATTGGCTCTGTAACAAAGGCAGATTTAGTGATTTAAGGGGTGTTTGGTATTACATGTTCTTAGGTCATATGCTTATAAAGAATTTTTTCGAAATTAAAGTATCACATGTACAAATGACCTAATACATTAATAGGTTGCATATTAGCAAAGTCGTTCATAAATCAGGTTGTCATAATGTAATCGCATTGCTATTAGAAATCAGAATTCGAGCATTGGGAGAGACATTTTTCTATTTTCATTATAGTTCAGTTCATACATGTTATGTTGAGAATCGTTGAACATATTCTAAAAGCAATTCCAAACACCCCAATGTAATACACCAAAATACTAATTAAAGTTCTAAATGTGTTATGGTGTAGGGTAAGGATTGGGATTCACCACCAAGTATCTGCGAGTAATGTACAGTAAACATTGTCATGCATTAAGGTACCAATATGTGACTGCCTAAACTATCTGCTTTTGTTCTCTACATTACGCTCACTTGTTTCCTTTTCTTTTAGCAAGCTAACTTTTTATTCAGTTCCAAAGAAACCTCTTTGTTAATACATAATGACCTGATGTACATTTGCAGTCCGTTAAAACACTTTTTATTCCTGTTATAACTTGATCCAAACACTCCTTATTGCTGCAATAGCCTAATCGATACACACCTTATTGCTGTAGTAGCCTAATCGAAAGACAGCTTATTGCTGCAGTAGCCTAGCTCTAATACATCATATTTCTGAAACAGCCTAATGCAAACACACCTTATTGTTGTAGTAACCTAATCTAACAACATCTTATTGGCCTACTTGGCTGATCCAAAATCACTTTATTTCTACAGTTTTCTGTTCCAAACGCCACTAATTTCTACATATACGTTTGACCTTCTAATCAACAATGAAAACCCTAACTCAGTAACCTCAAAACCTAAAATCATAAAGAAACCAGTTAAAATAAATTAAATTTTGGGAAAATGATACTAACCTCTATAACCTTGTTTCTGATTAGCAGCAACAAAATCAACACCATCGAAGCTCAGAACAGATTCCCCACCCCAAAACGAAACTCATCGATTCTCCATGGATGTCGCCAAATTTTTTTGAAGATGAATCTGGAATAACAAAGGACGATCGTGAAACTTCTTATTCAGAATTAGTAATAAGATCGTACAAATTTGGTGTACACTTGTTATCCATCTCATGGTATCGTACAAAGTTTTAGTTGTATTAGGGAGTCATTACACTAAACGGCGTCCCCCACCACACTTAGACCAATCCAAATTTGCCAACATATCTTTGAACTCACTATTGGGCCTTGTAGTTCGAAACTCATTAAAAATAGACCAATAGAAAGCCTTATTAGTGTACAAAGATCACTGTTGAACCCATTATTTTCTGGGTTTTAGTATATTTTATAATTAATAAAAAAAAAGATTTGCCCCATTTGTTTGCGACGCTGATCAGGAAACAGATTCATGTAAAATTGTGAAAACATTGCAAGGGAATTTCTACGATGGAAGCTTAATGAATTCCAAATTTCCAATTCAACAACACCCGCAAAATTGCAAAGCTTTTCTATAACATATAATCGGGTGAAGTGAGATCAACAAATATATATATATATATATATATAATATATATATATATATATATATATATATATATATATATATATATATATATATATATATATATATATATATATATATATTTCCTTAAATAACAAGTGGGTGAATCCTAGCCATTTATCTTTTTATCAAATTAAAAAAAAAAAAAAAAAAAAAAAAAAAAAAAAAAAAAAAAAAACCTCATTTTTCACCTTTTTTTTTAAACAACATATATTACAAACGGTAAATTTTCAAGCTACGAAAAATAATTCATCGTGACGAGAATTATATTATCTATCTATAGATATGTACTTCTATATACTTTTGACGAACTTTTTTTTTTCCAAAATTTCCTCCCATAAAAATTGCACGTGATTTGTAAAACACTTGTGATTTGTTTTATTTTCTGATTTATTAAATTTCCGCCGAGTAAATCGTATGTGATTGTTTATTTTTTGATCTGTAAAATCACTCTTGTGATTTTTTATTTTTCACATGTGATTTTTTCGAATCACATGTGACCTTTTAGGCGGAAATTTTGAAAAAAAAAATTCGTCGAAAGTATATAAAAGTGCATATTTATAGAAAGATAATTTACTTCTCGTCGCGATGATTTAATTAGTTTCGCGTAACGATTAACGGTTTTTGAGATATTTAAAAAAAATGATGAATGTGTATTTTATTTTTTGATTAGAAAAAATAGATGGATGAGATCGCATAGTTTGTTCTTTAGGTAAAATTGTTTCGTTTAAAACTTTTGTCATCATTGAGTGATGATAACAAAATTGCTATTAAGATGGTGATTCACGTCGTACAACATGGTCCTCAAAGGTATAAAGACTTTCCCTATCCAAAAGATGGAAAAATATAAATATTGTTCGTCTGGATTGGTTGTATAACCCAAGGAATCATCAAAGTAACACTGGTTTTATGTAGAGAATAACTAGGCCTTCATCTTCTATGTATAACTTGGAACATGGAAATCAAATGAAGAGTGTTTGACGTTGTTGGTGAAGTGAACGACTAAGAGAGGGGAGGAGGGTATTTATAGAGCCTTGAGGAGGTTAGTTTACACTAACGTATGGTCTAGAATGAACCACATGATGCATACTTGGTTGATTTTTAGCCTTAAGACTTTCTATGGCTCCTAATGTAACACATGATGCCCTAAATGTTCCATGGCTCTCACCAAGCCACCAAGGCCTTGGTGAATCACTATATACACATTCATACTTAAGTGGGAGGGACTAGGTGGATAAACTTGGTATTATATGTAGCACTCTGTAAAATTCCCCAGTAATTTGTACATTGCTAATCAAGTATTAAATACTAATATAGTGTAGTTAACCATTTTTATGGTCAAAATTTAAAATTTTGTTATTACATTACAAACACATTGAAACGAGCTCACACACGCACCACAAATAATCCAACACACTCAATTATAACCAAACGGATCAAACTACTATTCCTGGCCCAACACTTTGGCCTTTACTATTCCAAAGCCCAACCCATCAAATTTTAAGTTTTATATTTGTTATATAACAATCGATCGAACCCCATTTACTTTGCCCCATTTTCTTTTGAATTGGACACACAAGTTGTATAATATTTTGCACAACTCGAATCTCCATACACCCAACAATTAGGATGTCGAATTCCACTTTCTTATTCGAATGATTTATGGCTTAACGAGACCCAAAGTGAATGCTTCTCGCAACATACATCAACTCACACAATATTTATCAAATTTTACCAAATTTGATCTACACTAGTTCTTTTATGTTTCTATGATCGAATAAAAGATTTCAACAACGTTTCTCACCTTCCTCACACTTTTGGTCATGTTAAAACCTTTTTGGACCTATTAAATATGTTGTACGAGATATATATACGTACACATACATGCATACTCGACGTATACCATATATCTACACCTAATATACTCCTAAGCTACTACATACTCGATTGTTATACCTTATCTTCTGCTAAACATCAAATCACACACAAGTGGTGGAGTATAATACTATATATCGAGTATTATGCATGTATAAATCCATGCACATTAAACTCTTTTCACACCCACAAGTTCTATCCGAAATTTCTCTAAGTATTTTCTCCCTTGCCGAGAGTTCTCAAGGACCAGAAGTATTCCCCATTCGTTCGAGTTCATTTCCAAGGCGTAAACATACCATTCGAAGCATTGTTGATCGGTTCTAGCAAGCTACGCTCGTATTTCCCTTGTTCTTGATCATTTCGAACGTGTACACACCACCTATAAGGTTTTGTAAGTCTTCATAAACTCTTTTCAATTCATTCATATCGATTTATATCACCTCATGCATTGTTCCTATATTTCATTCGATCTATATTTCATTTTTAAGCATTTTATACGCTTTCTCTTATTGATTTTTACGTTTATACGCAATGACTCCTTCATGGATGGCTAAGAACTTGTGCTTTATCTCTATTCGACACTTACATATTCAGTTCTTTACTTTTCGCACTTCATTTTATTTATTTATTGAATCGCATGTTCATATCACACATTAAACATGTCATTTTCACATTTTTGACCAAGTTAAACTCGACTAAGAAATGGACTGATAAAAATGAATTCATATACACGACACCTCAATTTTATTGCTCAACCCGTTTCTTTACAAGCTCGTCTACTAAATTGATGTTTTAAGTTTCCTCTCATAAGGTCATATAAGCTCTCTAAAAGTCACCGGTTGCGCTAATAAGCCCAATAAGCAAATATTAAGCTTATTTGATAAGCTAATCGTATAAGCTATTTGGACATCTTTTTAAACTCATTAAACAAGCCCAAGACCAAGCCCACTTTGTTTTAAAACACTCCAGATCGAAAATTACTAATGGGCTTTGTTTATAACTCGTTAAAGCCCATTAGCTTAAAAACAAGCACTTGGTATAATAAGCAGTTGGAAATCACTTGAATAAGCTTTAATAAGTTATACAAACTCTCGGAAAACTTTTCCAACTCTTTTTATAAAATTTGGACTTGTTTTGCAAAGATTATTACTATTTGGGTTAAAACTGTCAACTTTGTATAAGTATGTGGTAAAACTGTTAAATTATTAACCTGAGGGAATAAATTGTAAAAACAGTAAACAGGAGGTTATTATGTCATTTTGGGAAATATTTGGACTAAAAATGTAATAAAAGTTAACCAAGGACTAACGGTACAAAACTAACACCGTTAGGGTAGAAAATGTAAAGTTGGTAAAAGTACAAGGGCCAAACTGTAACTTTATTCCATATTGATTTCTATTGCAATTTTACATTTCTCATTTCACTCACGTGCTTTTATCACGTTTCGTTCAATACTTTATCACATTACTTTATATTAATATATAACGAATTTTAACAATTAACTTAACGTTTCGTTCAAACACCTTTCGAGGGAATGATATTTATGGAATCAATGACATAAAAACATGATAATATTATGTATAATATTATTTTTGAACTTTAAGCATTTTAAGCATATCACACTCACACCTCACACCAAATCGTTATCCGTTACTCGTTTTCACACACATTGTTCATATTAAGTCACAAATACCAAATTCTCGGACTTCACTATTATCCAGGTCCTGTGTTGAAGCCGTGTCCGTAATTTCACTTAATTTCACATTTCCACTATGCCAGTTACACACAAGGTGAGTCATAGCCCCATTTATTTATTTAACAAAGTTTACTCTCTATGGGGGAGATACATGCTACAAACACCCACAAGTATTTTCAAGTATTTTTGTATGCTTCACCTGATATGATATTGACTAAGTTACTCTATTGCCACATGCCCCTCATATCATGAACAATTAATCACTTGCTAGTGAACGCGAATATAGTGAATAGATCTATTGGAGGCTGACTGCCTATCCCATAATACTTGACGGATAGCCTTAGTTGCTAGTCGTATTAGTCGCAATGCACTATATTTGAAGAAAATAGGCAATGGCAAATAACCTATTAAGCGAGGGCCCCGCACCTGTTACTATACTATTAACGTTTGCGTGTCATGAGACTTAAGGCAATATATACATAACTGCAATATCACCATTTTAAACATGATTGTAATTCACAGGCAATCACTACTTGTGTTCTCTCAAACTCATTATTATTACAAACTCTATGATTTCACTCAACAATTTTGTTGACTTTTAGC
This sequence comes from Artemisia tridentata subsp. tridentata, assembly GCA_021014915.2. Taxonomy (NCBI): domain Eukaryota; kingdom Viridiplantae; phylum Streptophyta; class Magnoliopsida; order Asterales; family Asteraceae; genus Artemisia; species Artemisia tridentata. Next base: position 195,022,084 of record CP139501.1, on the reverse strand, counting down.
ATGTTTATCTCAGGTAATTAGCGGAGCACACAAGACACGGAGCGGGCAATAAACTCAGGGTTTTAATGTGGTGTAAAACAAAATAAAGTCATGTCATTCACTTTTAAAATACTACACCCTTTTATGGGATGTTTCAACTCTGATATTTTCACATTTTGTACTTCAACTTTGATTTGAATAACAAGTACTTTTAAAAACGCCTCTTTTGAGCCGTTTTCTATTATTATGCAAAGATCCTCCCCGTAATACCCCGATTAGTCTTCCGCTGTTAAATTATAATTTAGGGGGTGTTACAGATTGGCATCAGAGACATAATTATAGAGAACCAAATATTTTCAAACATTGAACTATAATTACACTTTCAAAATGAATGACTTTTACACCATACCACTTTACACCCTCCGTGCGTGCATAACACCGTGCTCAATATATTACCTTTTAAGATTATTTTACACTAATCTTCACACACTTGATATTTACTCTCACACACCCGATTATTTCATGTTGATTCTCACACACCTGATTATTTCACCCTGATTTTCACACACTTGATTATATTGATTGCTTACATTTACTATTTACGGATTATTACAGTACCATGTCTACAATCTCACACCTGAGTACCTCATCATCGGATGTAGAATCCGAGGACACCCTATCATCTATCACCTCCCTATTGACAGAAGACCCGTATGTTTTAGCTCTACAAGCACATGCCTCACCACCACACCCGGAGAACCGACCAGTTTCTCCTACATACCCCCCACTTACTGACAACCAGTACATGCAGACTCGCCAATGGTTGCCAACAGAAGAGTCAGATACACCTTTACCTACTCCACTACCCCCACCTGCACCGGTAGCCCGGTACAGACAAGTCAGGATTCTAGAACCATACGAGCCTGAACCATTCATGACACCGTTTAGGAGTCACACCAACGGTTGCAATAGGATGCATACACCTCGTCTGAGGGTACGCCTACCTATTTTGCCGATTTTACCACCATTCCCACCCTATTCCCTTACTTCACCCCTAGATATGATCGGGATGACACCCCCATTATCACCCGAGTACCAGTATACATTACCACCATTACGTTTATCATCTCCTCCACTTAGACCCGACCACCTATTCAACCAACTCACCCATACTTACCCATTTACACCCACCAGCGGGAGCCGACTCTAGAAGAGGATTTACCCTCTTCAAGCCGGGCGCGTACAGCAGGTCCCAGCCATTCACCCTCACCATCATTTCCACCCGGTTTCACTCCACCAGCTCGATTCTTCGAGACTGGAAAGAGCTCACGGGCAGCAGTAGCTCGCACCCCTACTCCATCCTCCATCATGACGCGTCTAGAGCGCCATGAGAGGCAGATAGATACCCTCCTGGGTATAGCTGACAGGACACCATTGGACTGCCCGAGACAGTCAACGGCACTCTACATAGCATCATATCCGACAGGATTGAGCTTCAGAATGGTCTGACTAGGATACGGTCAGAAATGTTCGAGACCCGCACCCACATTACAGTCTCTGTAACACCCCAACCCGATAAGGGTAGAAGTATTACGTTATGGTGACATATCAAAGAAAACACAAGCATATGACTAAATAATACAAAATGAATTTCAAAGGTTACAAAGGAAGAATTGAAAATACAAGGTTACAAAGGGAACAATAATAAATTCTAAGTTCTACAATTTGTAAACGTTCTAGTCATCTTTAATCCAGAATAGCTAGTAAGGTCTTCTAAGTCCAAAGTACTCTCCACTCATAACCCAGCTTCCAACTAAAACCTGCTGAAGGAAAAGAAATGCGGCTGAGCTTAAAAAGCCCAGTGAACAGATATATATATGACATAACATAACGGTAAATAAGCATAAGCAACGAAGGAATAAGAATACAAAACGAAAGTATAATTATGAAAGTCATACGAATTTTTAAAAGAACTAAAAACCAGGAATGCATGAGAACTGAATAATAAATGTGTAACACCCCAACCCGACAAGGGTAAAGATATCACAATAATGGATTCACATCAGATCAAAACAAAGCATACATCTTTAGTAATACAAAAATCTCAAAGGATTACAAATGAAATACTGAATCTACAAGGTTACAAATGAGAAATTCCAAAAACACTAATTCTAAAATACATTATCTTCTAGTCAACTCTAATCCAGAATAGCTATCAAGTCTTCTAAGTCCAAAGGTACACTCTTCACTCATTCCCAGCTTCCTACTAAAACCTGCCGCAGGAAAAGAAATGCGGCTGAGCTACGAGAGCTCAGTGAACAGATATAACGGTAACAAAAGCAGTAATAGAGAGTAGTACAAAGAAAACCAAGAATACAGATCATACCGATACAAAATCAAAGCAAATGGAGTAAGGATCGGAATAAGGACAAAAGAAAAGAAATAAGGAAAGGAAACAATAAAGTTATAGAATAAGGGAAAACAGGAATCTATCACGAGCCTAGATAACAAATAATATCATAGCATACCAATATAATAAAACAAACCTGTGTAGAGTGATCAGCTCTCAGACAATGTGAAAGACGTGTATCGCACACACAATCAGTCACTAGGTATAATAACAGTAAACATATAACATAAACAAAGAACAGATCAAATCTAGGATGCACCCATACGCCCCCGCAGACAAGTCAATAATCATAATCGTAATGGCCATAGCAGATAATAAATAAGGGACGGAACATGTCATCACTCTCCTGCCCTAGAGTCATGTCAAAGGTGCGTCAATGACATGGACATGAAACCCTCATGCCTAGTGATTGGCTCGGATATCAAATTGTAGGTCAAAGGTCAGATGTACTATCAAAATAATCAAAAGTCATCTCTTAAGGGTACATGGCAAAAGGTTCATGTCAAATAGTTCCGAAATAAAAGTCAAGGTTCAAATCAAAGCTTAGGTTCAAATAATCTAAGTCATCGAATCAAAGTCAAAGTCCAAATATCAAGGGTTCATGGTAAAGGGTTCACGTCAAGATATTTCAGAAGTAAATGACAAAGGTTCAAAATCCTTTACAACGGTTTTTATAAAAATAATCTCACAAAATGATCTTCATAAAAATGGTCTTTTTAAAACAGTTTTTCATAGAGACAGTTCTAACCATAGTTTTCTGAAAACATTTCATAAATAATCAAAAGGTTTTCTCATCCCCTTTACCATATCCAACATATTTGGGTTCAAATCAAATCTTATCAAATTAAGTTTTATATCAAAGTTAAGTTCAGATTATAAGGACTATATCAAATGGTCCCGAAAAGAATTTCACAGGTTCATAATTAAAGTTCTTAGCAAAAGTTCATTTTAGAGATTCTTGTCAAAAGTTCATTTAAATCATTCCTTTAATAACGGATTTTCAATAAAATGATCTTTCAGAATAGTTTTCATAAAATAATCTTTCAAAACGGTTTTTCATAAAAACATTCTTTAAAACTAATTTTCACAAAAGTTAACAACTGTCATATAAAATAGTCTCATATCACCATTCATAATCATTCTTTTAAAATAACTGATTTTCTCAAAACATTTTCAGGTCATAATTAAAAAGGTTTTCACATAACAGATTTTTATATCAGAGGTCGTAACAAAAGGGAATCATGAAAAAGGTTCAAAGCAAAGAGAATTATAACAAGGACATCAACTCAGCAGTTAAACAGGTCAGGACATGAAAGAGAGGTCATAGAAAGCTCACAAAACAAGAGATCACATGAAAGGTTCACAAACAGAAGGAACATAGCAATGGTATAGGGAATCCTAATAAGGAGAATGAAAAACTGAAGGAAAAGGGAATGAAAAACCCTTACTGAAAAAGGGCAGAATATCTGTACCTTATTAGCAAAGCAAAATAAGCAAGACAAACACGGAACAAAATCAGGGCTCCTCCTTCTTTACACCTAAAGGAGTAGAAGACGGAATTATAAAGGATTCTAACTCAGATTACTATTTTTAATTTACCTTTTCATTTTAATAACTTTTTAAGTTTCTATAATTAACAGATTTCCATATTTAGTAAGATATTAGTACCCCAGATTAGGTTAAGTTCTTATTTAAGGATTTTTATGGAATTAAAGTACATTTTATCAAATTACAAAAGTTTTAGGGTTAATTATGACAAGTATACATAGTTTAGGGTTTTAATTGTAAATTCATATAATTCAAAGGTTTAAAATAAAAGTATCACAAGTCATCCATTTAAATACATAAGTTTTCCAGAATTACACTTTTAACCTTTAAGTTTCACAAATTACAATTCATACCCCTTTAGTTATTAGAAAAGTAACCATATAACAACTTTTAAAAGTTCTTTACACTTTAACAGTTTTTAAGTATGGACTGGGCCTGTTTAAAATAAATTATGAATCATATTATATCTTCGAAATAAAATTCACCAAAATTCATAGAGGTACCTCAGTTCCCCTAGTATTTTACCAAATTTTTCCATATTTTATTTACTTGTATGGATATGAATGAAAAATCCTTTTTCCAAACCTGTTCCAGAACCAGATCAATTAAAACACCCGAAAAGTAATTAATCCTCAGCCCCATTTATAAAATTTATAAAAATCTATAAAACTTCCAGTAACTAATAGACTCAGTAAATATTAGTCAGTTCAAAGGAGACCTTCTAATTCGTTACGGTTTGAAAATGAAAAATGGAAAACCCAGACTGTTTTTCCAGACGTACTATTCCGATTTGACACTTAACTTTCCAAAAATCAAAAAGTGGTCTTCCAGGCCTCTAAAAATTACAAGGGTAATTTCTACAGAAAGCTATTTCATTGAATTTAATTCTAGACACAAAAACCACCTAAAAACACTTAGTTATCATCGAGATTCGATTGATTAAAGTCGGATTAATATTCCTGATCAGCAGCAGTTTTATGATTTTATGTAAATAATTAGGGTTTCGCTTCGAAATTCGAATGGATTAAATCATGATGTGTATTGATTACCTTGTTTGTGATACGAATAGAGCAGGAACACAAGATCAAAGCCTCCTTGTGGTTTTTTTGTGGATCGACAACAGCAAACAAAGAGAGGCAACCAAGAACTTTGTAGAGAGAGAGTTTAGGGTTTCAAAAAAAATATTCGGCATATCAAAAAAAATAAGGGAAACCGACCTATTGATAGGGGAAGGATGGGCCAAGCTTGAAGTATTATCATTATGGATTAAGGCCCAAAGGTTGTGCACAAGTGTCAAGGTCAATTCGGCCCAAAGGAAACGCATAAGGGAAAACGTGCGAATGTTTTATTAATTTCGACCCATATGAACTTTCTTAAACGTGCCATACTTTTATATTATAAGGTTTCCCGTAACATTTCGTATTTACTTTAGGTTATATGTTCATATCATATAATTTGGAGTCATAACATGTTGTATAACTCGAGTTTTAATTTATAGCGTATTTCATAAGTTCTTAAAATTTTAAATTTAGAGGGCATTTTGGTCTTTTTACATGTTATCTGAATTTCAGGTATTACAACTTCTTCCCCACTAACAAAAAAATTTCGTCCTCGAAATTTGCAGAAAGCAGAAAGAAAAGAGAACAGAAACAAAACAAAGACATACCATACTAATAGATGATAATCGGATTCTCTTGGAAGAGACGTAAGAATTACACAGAATTTTGACGGATATGCCGTCCACAGGATTTGATTTGACAAGTCAGATTAGAACGTACAGGAATAGATTATCGATAACATCAATTGGTAGAAGTTCTATAACAGAACCTAAGATTTTTATCGGGAGTCCAGAGGTCAGTAAAATGCATGACGAGAATCCAGACGTATCAATTCGCATAACGGTGAAAGCAGATTACGCGTAAAGGTAGAATGAACTTAAAGTCTCACTAACCAGATGATCTCAAACAGTTATCAGAATTTCGAAGCTCTAAGGCACTTCTCGAAATATCCGATGCCCACAACAAGTGCACGTTATATGATGTAAGTATTATCACGTTGGCCAGACGTCATAATACTGGCATCATATAAATATGCCCTCATGATGGTCATACTTTATCTCAAGTCGTGAACAGAACAACTTATCTTAATCCACCTAGTCTTCCTACGGTCTCAGAGGTCACAAAAATCAAATACCTTAACTAAGAGGAGAACGAATCACTCGAAGGAGTTAACGAAACCGATCTAGAATGTTTATCAGAATTTGGGCACATCATCAAAAGCATCAGGTCATCCATCATTCGTCAAATTTGACATATCAAAGCCATCGTCCTACATACGCGGAATGAACACAAAGCGGAATTACTAATAGAGAACCTAAACCATTCAAAGGATTTTATCATCAGGTAACCGAAATTTAAATAGGTCAAGAGGAAATGAATTACGTCATCCATAGCTTCATCCATCACATAAATAATTCTTCTAAACTCAAACGTTCACTTCAGAATTTTCTTCCATTCAAAATCATGATCTCGATTTCCATTCTCAAGTCTGCTTCTGGTCTCAATTAATCTTAGTACAACTAAAATGAATAGAGAAGTAAGACTAGCGTGTCTTTGACAGGTCTCCTAGCACAGTTCGGAATTCGCCAACTCAGATTGCTGTCGTCACTGGATGCCTGGTAGTATTGTCTGCTACAATCTCTGAACGCCAATCAAATCTACTCTTCCAGAACCAAGGTTATTCCATTTAATACGAAGATGGTCTACATGTTCCTCGTTCGTCTCAGAGCAAAAATATGTTGTCATACTATGACAATTGTCCAAATACTCGTGAAAACATGATTTTATTAACCAATACAATTGGCATTTATTTAAAACTCATAATGGTCACAACGAGTACGAAAACAGCTTCATGAATCACTTCAGGGAAAACTTCATATTTACATCACATCACCTATCTTCCTCTTTACGAATAAAACTGAAATGCTTCAAGGAAGTTACTATCAATTAGCCATCTCCTATCTTAGGAGTTCTTGTGGTTGCTTCATCAGTCCTTCAAACATTAAATGAGGTCGTCTGATACAAAATTTAAAGGATAGAATAATTTAATCATTGATACGCGGCAATGAAAAGTGATTACGGTTAGAATTTCGGTTAGGTTTACGATAGTTGATATGCAGACGCAAAATTTCCTCCTTCTTCTTCATAAATTAATAGGATATTCAAAGGGAACACTGAGGTGGAAAAAACATATTACATCAGCTTCTTCAATCTCTCAACTCAACAGTATCATGGTTCATCAACTGGATAAGTTCAATGCCAACTCCATCTCCCGAGCAGTAGGGAATCAAAAAGGTTCATTAGAAACATCAGAAAATCGTACAACAAGACTTCCAATGCCAAAGCTTTCTAAGGATGGATATTATTGGGTGTCAGGGAAAGGTTGTCATAACCAAAGTAGGATGAGAACAGATTTCAAGAGGTCTCATATCAGATATGGTAGTCTCTGGTGGCTTATAAAAAGCCAGTCAACCAAAAGGCCTCGAAATCGAATATATCAAAAGTAAACGGATCCGCAGAACGAATATGGTTATTAAATCCAAACGGATAGTTCATATGTCAGGAGTCAAGTACATGGTTCAGTATAGTGTTGAGGATAGATAAGCGAACAGTTCAAGGTGTTGGTGTTTTATTAGCTATTTAGCACAAGTGTAGGTAGGTTGCGAATAATCGTAATACGAACATCGTATAATTGTCAAAAGTGAGGCGTAAGGAATATCAGTTATCAGCATCATCATGCTCAGTTAACAATCCCATACAGAGATAGTATTTGTATCAAATCCTTCCGAAGGAAACTGGTTGGCAGCAAGATTCGTAATTAAAAGGGAGGGAATAAACTTCCTATATCCATGGTTAATAATCACTAGAGTTCTCATATGAGTAGTAATGGATTTTGCAAGACAGAGTAGTATCAGATGATACATTTATATCCAGCACGGTTATTGAATTTAGAGAATGGGTCAAACACATTAGGGTTAAATGACCTTCGAAATGATCGGAGAAAACATCAAACTGTTTATCAAACAGGTCGGAAGTGAAGGTCAAAATCAGGTAGTGGCAGCAAAAGTTTAATCGGTAATCATGGCAAGGGTTCCCAAAGATTGTTTCAAACGCCAAAGGTGAGACATAGGGGGATAGTCGTCAGTATTAAAGGATCAGCCCATCAATCCTTATAAGAATAAAATCAAGGTTACTATCAAAGAAGGACGGATCACAAGGAAGAATCTTATCGTTCAGAATGAGAAGGAAAATATTTTTACACTCGTGGTTAAACACCACAAAACTTCTCATGGGAACAGGGATGGTTAAAACGAAATCAAATAGCGTCGGAAGATTCATAGATGCTTATCAAAAGCAAGAGACAAATAACAAGATGTATCAAGTATGTCATCGTCATAGAGATTCTCATAATGCCCGAAGAGGCATCAAAATGGTTAACAAAAGGATCAGTGGTCGGAGTCGGAATCTGAAGACAAGGATCAAATAGTGTCAAACAATTACTATGCAATTTCAATGCTTCATGTTTTATTTAGGTTTCAAATTCTTAGGTGGGGCAAGGCATAAGCACTAATTTTCCAAATGTGATTTCAATAGTCCTTAACCAAAATCAAGGCACGAATCAGAGTGATGCGGAAGCAATGCTACTTAAACATATGACTTATAGTCTACCCATTCCTCACTGGTCAGAAATTAAGCTCCTATAGGGAAATCCTAAAGCAAATTCTCAAAGGTTGTCCTACGAGCGCCTATAGTGGAAACTTAGTGGTGCCAGACTTCACAGGTCAAGGGTAAATGTATTACGAGTTGCAGCCTATCTCTCTAATACCATAAACTGTAACACCCCAACCCGACAAGGGTAAAGATATCACAATAATGGATTCACATCAGATCAAAACAAAGCATACATCTTTTGTAATACAAAAATCTCAAAGCATTACAAATGAAATACTGAATCTACAAGGTTACAATTGAGAAATTCCAAAAACACTAATTCTAAAATACATTATCTTCTAGTCAACTCTAATCCAGAATAGCTATCAAATCTTCTAAGTCCAAAGGTACACTCTTCACTCATTCCCAGCTTCCTACTAAAACCTGCCGCAGGAAAAGAAATGCGGCTGAGCTACAAGAGCTCAGTGAACAGATATAATGGTAACAAAAGCAGTAATAGAGAGTAGTACAAAGAAAACCAAGAATACAGATCATACCGATACAAAATCAAAGCAAAAGGAATAAGGATCGGAATAAGGACAAAAGAAAAGAAATAAGGAAAGGAAACAATAAAGTTATAGAATAAGGAAAACAGGAATCTATCACGAGCCCAGATAACAAATAATATCATAGCATACCAATATAATAAAACAAACCTGTGTAGAGTGATCAGCTCTCAGACAATGTGAAAGACGTGTATCGCACACACAATCAGTCACCAGATATAATGACAGTAAACATATTACATAAACAGATAACAGATCAAATCTAGGATGCACCCATACGCCCCCGAAGACAAGTCAATAATCATAATCATAATGGCCATAGCAGATAATAAATAAGGGACGGAACAGGTCATCACTCTCCTGCCCTAGAGTCATGTCAAAGGTGCGTCAATGACATGGACATGAAACCCTCATGCCTAGTGATTGGCTCGGATATCAAACTGTAGGTCAAAGGTCAGATGTACTATCAAAATAATCAAAAGTCATCTCTTAAGGGTACATGGCAAAAGGTTCATGTCAAATAGTTCCGAAATAAAAGTCAAGGTTCAAATCAAAGCTTAGGTTCAAATAATCTAAGTCATCGAATCGAAGTCAAAGTCCAAATATCAAGGTTCATGGTAAAGGGTTCACGTCAAGATATTTCAGAAGTAAATGACAAAGGTTCAAAATCCTTTACAACGGTTTTTATAAAATAATCTTACAAAATGATCTTCATAAAAATGGTCTTTTTAAAACAGTTTTTCATAGAGACAGTTCTAACCATAGTTTTCTGAAAACATTTTCATAAATAATCAAAAGGTTTTCTCATCCCCTTTACCATATCCAACATATTTGGGTTCAAATCAAATCTTATCAAATTAAGTTTTATATCAAAGTTAAGTTCAGATTATAAGGACTATATCAAATGGTCCCGAAAAGAATTTCACAGGTTCATAATTAAAGTTCTTAGCAAAAGTTCATTTTAGAGATTCTTGTCAAAAGTTCATTTAAAGTATTCCTTTAATAACGGATTTTCAATAAAATGATCTTTCAGAATAGTTTTCATAAAATAATCTTTCAAAACGGTTTTTCATAAAAACATTCTTTAAAACTAATTTTCACAAAAGTTAACAACTGTCATATAAAATAGTATCATATCACCATTCATAATCATTCTTTTAAAATAACTGATTTTCTCAAAACATTTTCAGGTCATAATTAAAAAGGTTTTCACATAACAGATTTTTATATCAGAGGTCGTAACAAAAGGGAATCATGAAAAAGGTTCAAAGCAAAGAGAATTATAACAAGGACATCAACTCAGCAGTTAAACAGGTCAGGACATGAAAGAGAGGTCATAGAAAGCTCACAAAACAAGAGATCACATGAAAGGTTCACAAACAGAAGGGAACATAGCAATGGTATAGGGAATCCTAATAAGGAGAATGAAAAACTGAAGGAAAAGGGAATGAAAAACCCTTACTGAAAAAGGGCAGAATATCTGTACCTTATTAGCAAAGCAAAATAAGCAAGACAAACACGAAACAGAATCAGGGCTCCTCCTTCTTTACACCTAAAGGAGTAGAAGACGGAATTATAAAGGATTCTAACTCAGATTACTATTTTTAATTTACCTTTTCATTTTAATAACTTTTTAAGTTTCTATAATTAACAGATTTCCATATTTAGTAAGATATTAGTACCCCAGATTATGTTAAGTTCTTATTTAAGGATTTTTATGGAATTAAAGTACATTTTATCAAATTACAAAAGTTTTAGGGTTAATTATGACAAGTATACATAGTTTAGGGTTTTAATTGTAAATTCATATAATTCAAAGGTTTAAAATAAAAGTATCACAAGTCATCCATTTAAATACATAAGTTTTCCAGAATTACACTTTTAACCTTTAAGTTTCACAAATTACAATTCATACCCCTTTAGTTATTAGAAAAGTAACCATATAACAACTTTTAAAAGTTCTTTACACTTTAACAGTTTTTAAGTATGGACTGGGCCTGTTTAAAATAAATTATGAATCATATTATATCTTCGAAATAAAATTCACCAAAATTCACAGAGGTACCTCAGTTCCCCTAGTATTTTACCAAATTTTTCCATATTTTATTTACTTGTATGGGTACGAATGAAAAATCCTTTTTCCAAACCTGTTCCAGAACCGGATCAATTAAAACACCCGAAAAGTAATTAATCCTCAGCCCCATTTATAAAATTTATAAAAATCTAGAAAAATTACAATAACTATTAGACTCATCAAATATTAGTCAGTTCAAAGGAGACCTTCTAATTCATTACGGTTTGAAAATGAAAAATGTAAATCCCAGACTGTTTTTCCAGACGTACTATTCCGATTTGACAATTAACTTTCCAAAAATCAAAAAGTGGTCTTCCAGGCCTCCAAAAATTACAAGGTTAATTTCTACAGAAAGCTATTTCATTGAATTTAATTCTAGACTTAAAAACCACCTAAAAACACTTAGTTATCATCGAGATTCGATTGATTAAAGTCGGATTAATATTCCTGATCAGCAGCAGTTTTATGATTTTATGTAAATAATTAGGGTTTCGCTTCAAAATTTGAATGGATTAAATCTTGATGTGTATTGATTACCTTATTTGTGATACGAATAGAGCAGGAACACAAGATCAAAGCCTCCTTGTGGTTGTTTTGTGGATCGACAGCAGCAAACAAAGAGAGGCAGCCAAGAACTTTGTAGAGAGAGAGTTTAGGGTTTCAAAAAAAATATTCGGCATATCAAAAAAAATAAGGGAAACCGACCTATTGATAGGGGAAGGATGGGCCAAGCTTGAAGTATTATCATTATGGATTAAGGCCCAAAGGTTGTGCACAAGTGTCAAGGTCAATTCGGCCCAAAGGAAACGCATAAGGGAAAACGTGCGAATGTTTTATTAATTTCGACCCATATGAACTTTCTTAAACGTGCCATACTTTTATATTATAAGGTTTCCCGTAACATTTCGTATTTACTTTAGGTTATATGTTCATATCATATAATTTGGAGTCATAACATGTTGTATAACTCGAGTTTTAATTTATAGCGTATTTCATAAGTTCTTAAAATTTTAAATTTAGAGGGCATTTTGGTCTTTTTACATGTTATCTGAATTTCAGGTATTACAAAATGAATCGAGAGAAAGAATGAAATAATGAAAAAGTTCATATAAGGATATGCCATAAGAACTCCATACATAATCCGTCAAATCATACTAAAGCATAACAAGTATACGAAGAGGGGAGACCTCTAAGTACTAAAAGCGTGAGAAGGAGTGTAAGGCACACACCACCTGGTCACCATACATACACATACATAAACCTAGGATGCATCCATATGCTCCCTAACATAAGTATGTATGTCAGTACTAAACTAAGCACACACACGCATTAATGGCCAATAGTGATCACAATATAATACATAACATTAGGGGGAACGCCGTAGATCTATCACACCTCTACGGGAGTGTCATGCCTAGGGTGCCATAAAGACATGGTCATGGTACCTCCACAACTAGGTAAGCTCAGGCACAGATCTATCATAGCATACAACAATAACAAACTAGCATGGCAAGAGAAACAAGATAGTAACTCAAATAGCATGGCAAAACATAAGCATAGCATAGCAGAGACATTTAAAATAAATGTCAGAGTGAAACAATAAGATTAACAATCATACAATGAATTGTCATGAGTCAAATGAGGGAATCATATTAGCATAGGATCTCAAAGGTTCATAATCAAATGTTCGAAATCAAATGGTTCATAGCAAGGTTCAATTCAAAGGTTTCCATCCAATGTTCATTTAAAGAAATCTTTTAATAATGGTTTTCATAGAAATGATCTTTAAAAAAGGTTTTCATAAAGGTAGTCTTTAAAAGTAGTTTTCCTAAAAGTTTAGTAAAATTTCATATAAAAGTGGTATCACATCGTTCAAAAACATCATTTAAAATTTAGTTTTTCTCAAAACATTTCCATAATAAAATTTAGAAAGGCTTTCACATCCAGTTACAAAATCAAATGAACCTTCTAAGCATCCCGTGATTCGAATACTTATGTCAAGTATCATACCATAGGAATCACAATGAACAAATGTCAAATGAATCATAATATCAACGAAGCATATCAAACGAATGGATCAAAGAACAGGGGATCATAGCAATGGCTTAAGGAATCCTAATGAATCAAGATCAAGAAAATCATGAGAACGAAAGTACCCTTACTGAAAAAGGGTAGAATATCTGAAACTTAGACCGCAAGTGAAAACACAACTAGAAACGAAAAGATCGGAAGTAAACTCCATCTTCAGCGAATCTACACGAATTTATGATCGTCTGATTAATAACTTATTTTAAATCAGATTACTTATTTTAGTCGACTCTTCCATTTTAAGTAATCTTCTATTTTAGGCAGGTTTCCCGAATTAGTAAGTTTCCATAATTAGAAGGTTTCTATATTTCGAAACATTAGTCATAAATGTTCAAGTTTATCCCTTAATCAATTTGAGATAGCAAAGTGAATAGTTTAAGGTTCATAACGTAGCTTTCGAAGTGTTAAGGTTCATTATGCAAATACAACAAGTTTAGAGATTATAGTGTCATTATGGTATAATTAGGGTATGAAATGTAATTATCATAAAGTTATATGATTTCACAAGTTAGGCCCTTTTAGTTTAGAAAAAATGACAATTTAAACCCTTTAGTTAAATATTACACAAGTGACCCTTTTAAAAACCCTTTTGAACCTTTAACAGTTTATATATATGAACTGGTCACGTTTTGACAAATTTATGAATCACATTAGAACTCAAAAATAAAATCCACAAAATTTCACACACGTACTTTAATGTCTATAGAACCCCCACTAATTTTTCCAGAATTTACTAGCTAGTATAACTATAGTCTAAAAATCCCTTAAGCCAACTCGTCCAGATTTATGTTCAGATTTTACATACGAAAAGTTTGTATTTCTTTACCCGTCAAAATAATTTAGAAAAATCTACAAAAGTTCCAGTAACTACTAAATATATTAAATATAATTCCTTTAAAAGGGAATCCTCTAAAAAACACTGACTGTTTTTCCAGACATAGAAATCCAGTTTTGACACTCGAACTTGTAAAATCAAAAAGTTTACCTTCCCGACCGTCTAAAAATTACAGAGGCTTATTTTTCCAGAGAGTTCTTTTCTTAAACTTAGTTTTAGACTCCAGAGACACTCAAAAACACGTTACCATCATTAAGATACAATTGAATCAAATCGACTTAATTTTTCTGGTCAGTAACTGGGTCTATTATTTTATGTGATCTTTTAGGTTTTTCATTCCCATGACTTACATATTATCACAAATTGATTATGTATGATACAAAACAATTATAGGTCGACTCTTAAGTGTGTAAACATGTACATACAATCGAATCAATAATAGTTTACATAGGTCGATTATATTAGGGTTTTTCCAATTCATTATTTTATGTAACATAGTTTATGATTTTATGTAACTTTCTTTCTATGATTTTGTGTAGCTTTCTCTTCCATTATTTTATGTGTATGAATCGACAATAACAACAAGGAAACAAACAAGAATCAAGCAAGAAAGATTGAATTGAACAAGTTTGATACGATTACCCTTGTAGCGTGATAAGAAGAACAGGAATAAGATCGAAACACCAAGAAACTACCCCAGCCGATCCCTAACCAAATCCTTCGAATAGCTTTCACAAACCACGATCAATACCACCACGAACCAGGAACAACACGCTAGAAATCACAACGAAAAAGGTCTTCTTTCTGCTGGGTTTATGATCGAACAGGAGGGAAGATAGTAGTAGCAACCGAACTTTTGTTTTGGTAGTTTTTTTAGGGTTTTCAAATGGAGTGAAATTTTCGGTATAAAGGGATGGAACAAAACCGTGTATTTTGATTGTGCTATACAAGGAAAGACCTATTTTAGTGGGATGTGATTATCAATCAAAATTAAATGCATGATTATCTCCTTTATTTGATCTAGCCGAAAATTATGTGTTGAACACATATACATGTCGAAATTTTGGGACTTGATGTAGGGATTTATTTGTTTTGTGATATTAAATTATAATGTAAAGTTCATATTAACTTAACTTGTTAGATAACTTAGGTTAAGTACAAATGGTGTTACTTACATATTTTACAAGTTCTTGAAAGTTTCAAAATTAGAGGGTATTTTGGTCATTTCAGATTGTGGTAATTTTGGGGTTTTACAATTCTTCCCCTCTAAAAGAAAATTTTCGTCCTAAAAATTGAAGTGAAAGAAACGGAACACAATGGGCAGTGAACATAAATGTGAAAGACTTGTTTCTCATGACTCTATCTTGTTGATCAAAATAGCTTCGGCTTCCTCAGAAAGACATACCATACTGAATCCAGATCAAAGAATGATATACCCAACGTAACAGATGATAATCGTATTCTCTCGGGAGAGATACAGGGAATACGTAGGATTTTGACGGATATGCCGTCCATAGAATTTGATTAGAATATTCAGATGAGAACTACAGAAAATAGATTGTTTGATATCATCAAACGGCAGAGGGCTCTACAACACAAACCCTATGATTCTTATTGGAAATATAGAGGTCAGCAAACGCGTGTCGAGAATCCAAACGTATCCAATCGTATAATGGTGAAAGCAGATTAAGCGTATAGGTGGAAGAACCTAAAGTCTCACTAACGCAAAAATTCTCAAACAGCTTATCAAAATTCTAAGGCTCCTAAGGCACTCCTCGAAATATCCTATGATCACAATAAGTGCATGTTATATGATGTAAGTATTATCACGTTGATCAGGCGTCATAATACTAGCATCATATAAATATGCCCTCATGATGGTCATACTTTATCTCAAGTCGTAACAAAACAACCTATCTTAATCCACCTAGTCCTTCTACAATCTCAGAGGTCATCAAAATCAAACAACATAACTAAGAGGAGAACGAAACTACTCGAAAGAGTAACGGAAATCCGAGAATGTCTATCAGAATTAAGGTACGTCGTTAATAGCGTCAATCCTTCATCACTCACCGAAATCAACTCAGCCAATATAAGTGGTTGTTTCAAAATCCGCCCATTCCTAAACATAAATCTCAAGGTTCCTTCCACAATTCGCCAAAACCATCATCCAACATACGGAGAATGAACACAGAACGGAATTACTAATATAGAACCTAAATCATTAAAAGGATCTTATCATCAGTTAATGGAAACTTAAGTAGGTTGAGAGGGAGTGAATTACGCCATCAATAGCTTCATCCTTCACAGAATCAACTCTTCCAAACCCAAACGTTTGCTTCAAATTTCATCCATTCAAATACATGATCTCAAATCTCTTTAAAATTTCAAGTAATCTGTCTACGTCTGTCCATATGATCATAGGGTGGAAAGGAATTACAAACTTGGATCTGGTCACTCAAGCCTTCGACACCTCTTCTGGACACTGTGGTGTGGTAATGTGAATTTCTTCTTATATGCTTCTTTCATGGTAACGCCTGTCACGAACACCTTCCACTACCCTTCTATCAAGGTTTCTAACTCTGACAACGGTCTTCAATCTTGGTCCTTTCTGTGGAAACTCTGTCATCGCAAGATACCTGGTAGTGCTGTCTGCAACAATCTCCGAACGCCAATCAAACCTATTCTTCCAGAGCACAGGGGTCATTCTACTTAATACGAAAATGATCTACATATTCCTCTTTCGTCTCTGAGCACAAGCACACTGTCATATTATGACAATTGTCCCAAGACTCGCGAAAACATGATTCTATTAGCCAATACAATTGGCATCCTTTAAGACTCATATGATCACAACGAGTACGAAGGCCGCTTCAGGGATCGTCTTCATATCTACTTCACATCACCCATCTTCCTCTTCACGAATAAAACTGAAATGCTTCGGGGGGTTACTCTCAGTTAGGTTGTTTCTTCTGTCCTTCAAACCTAAATGAGACCATCTGATACGGAGTCTTCAAGGGTAGGCCAAATCAATCATTGACACGCGGAAATGGATAATGAATACGGATAGTGATACGGTTAAGTTCACGATAGTCGATACGCTGCCGCATACTTCTCTCCTTCTTCTTCATAAACCAACAGGAGCATTTAAAGAGAACACTGAGGCGAACAAAATCAAATTCCATCAACTCCTTCAATCTCTCAACTTCTATGGCACCATGGTTTCGTCAACTGAGATCAGTTCAATGCCAACCCTACTTCCCAAGCAGGAGGGAATCCTAAGAGGTTCATCAGAAAACACCAGAAAAATTTTGTACAACGAATACTTCCGATGGCAGAGCTTTCTAAGGGTGGATACTAATAGGTTTCAGGAGAATTTGACAATCAAATGAGGTCGGGGTAAATGTTTCCATAGCAGCATTAATCTTAAGAGATTTAAGTGGTAGAGCCATCATAGCAAAGTAGGATGAAAAATAGATTGCTAAAAGTCTTATATCAGATTTGGTAGTCTTTGGTAGCTTTATGAAGAGCCAGCCAATCCATAACCAAAAGACCATAAAATCAAATATATCAAAAGTAAATGGATTCGTAGATCGAATACGGTCGTCAAGCCAGGCGGATAGTTCATGTATCAAGGTCAAGTGCACGGTTCATTATAGTGTGGAGATAGATAAGCGAACAGTTCAAGGTGTTGAAATTTTCATTGGTAATACGAACATCGTATAATCGTCAAAAGTGAGATGTATGGAATATTAGTTGTCAGCATCATCATGCTCAGTTAACAATTCCGTACTGGGATGTATTTACATCAAATCCTTCCAAAGGAACTAGTTGGCAGACAAGGTTCATCATTCAAAGGGCGAGAACAAAACTTCCTATATTTATGGTTAATAATTACCAGAGTTCTCATAGGAGTAGTAATGGATTATGCATAGTTAAGTAGTATCAGATGATACATTTATATCTAGCATAGGCAATGAATTCATAGAATGTGTCAAACATATTATGGTCGAATGACCCTCGGGATGATCGGAAAAGTATCAACCTGTTTATCAAACAGATCGGAATTGGGGATCAAAATCAGAAGGTAAATCTTAAATGGTGTAAGGTATCCATGTAGTTCCCGAGGTATTCCAATCTTACTTGGTTACTAAACTTAGGTTGCAGAACTTTCTAGCTTCTAAGACAAATGTTCTTACAAGGCATATCTAAAGGCAGAGGTACGAATCAGAGTGATGCGGAAGTAATGCTACTTACATAGATGTCCTTGTCCTACCCATTCCTCACCGGTTATAACTTATGTTCCTATGGGAAGATCCTAAAGAAAATTCTCAAAGGTTATCTTTGAGCGCCTACAGTGGAAACTTAATGGTCCAAACCTCACAGGTCAAGGTTAGATGTACTACAAGTCGCAGCCTGGGCTCTGATACCATAATTGTAACACCCCAACCCGATAAGGGTAGAAGTATTACGTTATGGTGACATATCAAAGCAAACACAAGCATATGACTAAATAATACAAAATGAATTTCAAAGGTTACAAAGGAAGAATTGAAAATACAAGGTTACAAAGGGAACAATAATAAATTCTAAGTTCTACAATTTGTAAACGTTCTAGTCATCTCTAATCCAGAATAGCTAGTAAGGTCTTCTAAGTCCAAAGTACTCTCCACTCATAACCCAGCTTCCAACTAAAACCTGCCGCAGGAAAAGAAATGCGGCTGAGCTTAAAAAGCCCAGTGAACGGATAAATATATATATATATATAACATAACAGAACGGTAAATAAGCATAAGCAACGAAGGAATAAGAATGCAAAACGAAAGTATAATTATGAAAGTCATACGAATTTTAAAGAGAACTAAAAATCAGGAATGCATGAGAACTGAATAATAAATGAATCGAGAGAAATAATGAAATAATGAAAAAGTTCATATAAGGATGTGCCATAAGAACTCCATACATAATCCGTCAAATCATACTAAAGCATAACAAGTATACGAAGAGGGGAGACCTCTAAGTACTAAAAGCGTGAGAAGGAGTGTAAGACACACACCACCTGGTCACCATACATACACATACATAAACCTAGGATGCATCCATACGCTCCCTAACATAAGTATGTATGTCAGTACTAGACTAAGCACACACACGCATTAATGGCCAATAGTGATCACAATATAATACATAACATAAGGGGGAACGCCGTAGATCTATCACACCTCTACGGGAGTGTCATGCCTAGGGTGCCATCAAAGACATGGTCATGGTACCTCCACAACTAGGTAAGCTCAGGCACAGATCTATCATAGCATACAACAATAACAAACTAGCATGGCAAGAGAAACAAGATAGTAACTCAAATAGCATGGAAAAACATAAGCATAGCATAGCAGAGACATTTAAAATAAATGTCAGAGTGAAACAATAAGATTAACAATCATACAATGAATATCATGAGTCAAATGAGGGAATCATATCAGGCATAGGATCTCAAAGGTTCATAATCAAAGGATCGAAATCAAATGGTTCATAGCAAGGTTCAATTCAAAGGTTTCCATCCAATGTTCATTTAAAAAAATCTTTTAATAATGGTTTTCATAGAAATGATCTTTAAAAACGGTTTTCATAAAGGTAGTCTTTAAAAGTAGTTTTCCTAAAAGTTTAGTAAAATTTCATATAAAAGTGGTATCGCATCGTTCATAAACATCATTTAAAATTTAGTTTTTCTCAAAACATTTCCATAATAAAATTTAGAAAGGTTTTCACATCCAGTTACAAAATCAAATGAACCTTCTAAGCATCCCGTGATTCGAATACTTATGTCAAGTATCATACCATAGGAATCACAATGAACGAGTGTCAAATGAATCATAATATCAACGAAGCATATCAAATGAATGGATCAAAGAACAGGGGATCATAGCAATGGCTTAAGGGAATACTAATGAATCAAGATCAAGAAAATCATGAGAACCAAAGCACCCTTACTGAAAAAGGGTAGAATATATGTACCTTAGACCGCAAGTGAAAACACAACTAGAAACGAAAAGATCGGAAGTAAACTCCATCTTCAGCGAATCTACACGAATTTATGATCGTCTGATTAATAACTTATTTTAAATCAGATTACTTATTTTAGTCGGCTCTTCCATTTTAAGTAATCTTCTATTTTAGGCAGGTTTCCCGAATTAGTAAGTTTCCATAATTAGTAGGTTTCTATATTTAGAAACATTAGTCATAAATGTTCAAGTTTATCCCTTAATCAATTTGAGGTAGCAAAGTGAATAGTTTAAGGATCATAACGTAGATTTCATAAGTGTTAAGGTTCATTATGCAAATACAATAAGTTTAGAGATTATACAAGTGACCCTTTTAAAAACCCTTTTGAACCTTTAACAGTTTATATATATGAACTGGTCACGTTTTGACAAATTTATGAATCACATTAGAACTCAGAAATAAAATCCACAAAAATTCACACACGTACTTTAATGTCTATAGAACCCCCACTAATTTTTCCAGAATTTATTAGCTAGTATAACTATAGTCTAAAAATCCCTTAAGCCAACTCGTCCAGATTTCTGATCAGATTTTACATACGAAAAGTTTGTATTTCTTTACCCCATCAAAATAATTTAGAAAAATCTACAAAAATTCCAGTAACTACAAAATATATTAAATATAATTCCTTTAAAAGGGCATCCTCTAATTCGACATGGTTTGCAATTTAAAAATAAAAAACACAGACTATTTTTCCAGACATACGAATCCAGTTTTGACACTCGAACTTGTAAAATCAAAAAGTGTACCTTCCCGACCTCTAAAAATTACAAGGCTTATTTTTTCCAGAGAGCTCTATTCTTAAACTTAGTTTTAGACTCCAGAAACACTCAAAAACACGTTACCATCATTAAGATACTATTGAATCAAATCGACTTAATTTTTCTGGTCAGTAACTGGGTCTATTATTTTATGTGATCTTTTAGGTTTTTCATTCTCATGACTTACATATTATCACAAATAGATTATGTATGATACAAAACAATTATAGGTCGACTCTTAAGTGTGTAAACATGTACATAACAATCGAATCAATAATAGTTTACATAGGTCGATTATATTAGGGTTTTTCCAATTCATTATTTTATGTAACATAGTTTATGATTTTATGTAACTTTCTTTCTATGATTTTGTGTAGCTTTGATCCGTGCTTTATAGATATAAATATTATGCAACGACGGATGCTCGTGAATAATTACAAATTACCCCTTTGTGAAAAAGGATACTTGCAAAAACTCACGTTCGTGTGTAGTGTTAAGACAGGTAAGTAATTACCCAAATCGTTTCCCAACGAGGTGTGAATGGGCAACTGTGAAAAGCTAGGATTAGAGTGATTGATGATTTAGATATTTTGGATTTTGCTTTTTGATATTTAATTAACAAACGATAAACAATTATGCACAATAAATTTAAACGTGAATTAATAAGCTAAAAACGCGTAACAGAAAATTTAAATGGGACAAAAACTCAGATTTATGAAATTTAAAACCTAAAAATGTAAAATTACTAAAAACTTATTTTAAAACTTAAATTATAATTTTTTACACTTTTTATTTAATTATTACTAATTATTTATTATTTAATTATTAATTAAACTAATTTAAATTATAAAAAAATACTAAATGAGCAAAGAAAAATCTAAAACTTTTTCTAAAAATATTATTAAGTAAAAAGAAGCTAAGAAAATTATAAAATTGAAATTTACTTAATTAAAATTTAAAAAGATAAATTCTATTAAATAGAAGCTATCACAATTTTTCTATTTTTGGTTTTTCTTAAGGTCTAAAAATATTATTATATTTTTCCTAGATTAAAAATCACAAAAGAAAATTATGAAAATTAGATTTATATTTTTCTGATTAATATTCTATTTATTATGATTTAATTACTAATAAAAACTGATTAAAAATATTAAAAATAGTAAATGACTTAGGAAAATTATGAAAAATTCTGAGTAAATCTAAAATATTATTAGAAAGCTAGGAAAAATAAAAGTGGAAATTTTCTAAGCCTGATAAGCAGATTTGGGCTAATAAGCAGTTTGCTAATAAGCCCAAATTAAGCTAATAAGCACAAAAATTAACCAAATGCTCAGGACAAGTTTAATATACTTATTAAAGCACAAAATAACTTAATATGACCAGATAAGCACTAAGGATCAGCAGATAAGCACATGTACAGTAGTGGAATTTAAAACAGAAAGAGCAGGAAAATAGCAAACTTGCAGACCTAAATTAAGCAGTCTAATAAGCTGAAAAGTGAAACTAAAGGGGGGCAAAACCTAGGTAGTACTACTGGGTGTACAAAAAACCTAAAAGCCCTAAATCTATCACCCCAATTGAACTCCAATTGGAGCCAAGATCAGATGATGCAGCAATCAACTCTGCTTAGCATACTGATGCAGCAGAGTGGATTTGTTTTTGTTTTTGACTTTGCAATTCTTAATGAATCCTATTCTACTCTAGGATACTGACTTATTAGACCCTAAGTGACAGGAAAAAAGGCAATAAATAAGCTCAAGCTTATTCTAAGCTTATCAGCTCAGTATAAGCTTTAATAATGAGCTCACAAATGCAAAAACTTAAACAACCTCAAATTAACTTAACATTTTATTAAAACAACTAATCTGGACTATTTTATGCAAGATCAAAACTGATCAATAGGTAAATGAACAGTAACAGGCTTATTGACTGCCTAAACCAAGCACAGCCAAACACCCCTTAATGAGGGACTGATTTGGTTTTTTGATTAGAACAGGCTAGTAGATCCTAGGTTTTGGAATGAAAGTTTAACAACTAGTTATACTTAGCACTAAAAAGCACTAAACTAACCACAATAGGTACTGAAATAAGCTAGGACTTAATTAAGCTATTTTTTTGGTTTTTATTAGTTATTAAAGCAAAATAAAGAAAAGGACATATAAAGCTGATAAAACAAATGACATATACTTAGAAACTATCAATAAGCAGAAAATTGCAACAATAAGCTAAAAATAAGCTATTGCACAGTAAAATGCAAAATTAATGAAAATTAGCAAATTGCTTACAACTGAATGGTATAAGAACAGAGGAGAACTAGATCAGAACTGAGCTTGGAATGTCACTTACCAAGTTTAGACCCCAATCACCTTAATCACAACTGCTTAATCCTTCCAATTGCTTATTTTGAGCTATTTTGACTTTTTGGTTTTTCTTGATACAGAGCTGAAGTAAATTACAATGAACTCACAATAAGCTATATAGAGCTTAAATGAGCTTACATAAACAGATAATAAGCTTTTAATCAATACTTTAACTTAATTCGGATTTAACAGTAACATGTGAAAATTTGAAACTTCATTAATCTTGGAAAATTAATACAATACAGCAGTAACTTAAGACTAATGATTTGAAACAAACATGAAATTACAATAAAAACCTTAATTGAAACTAAGATAACATTTATCTACTTTTCTACACTACTTTGGTCTTAAAAAACTGACATCTTCTTCATTGTGTCTTCTCCTCTTTATATAGCAATCCCAAAAGACTCTCTGATGAATTCCGAGCTAATCCCACCCATTTAATTGCTTTGAAGTGATCTCAGCCATCCATGGCATTTTTGGCGGGAAACAGGACATGTGGGATTTTTAACTTTTTCCTGAGTCATGTGGGCAAGTGGGAGTAGCAAAGAGATAAGGAGGGGGGTTGAGGTGGATTGTCAGGGGATAAGGGTTGATTGGTGGTATTGCAGAGGTGAGGTGGTTTTGGCGGGGTAAGTGGGGAAGGAGACGGGTCAAACATGAGTTTGACCCTGGGATATTTAGTTAGGGTGAGTGGGCCGGGTCAAAGGTTTAGGAAGTGGGCTGGGTTTATAATAAATGTGGGTTGGGTTGGGTAAATATATAAGGGTTTTTGTTTGATCCGGATTATGTAGTTTTGGACAAAATGGGATTAAGTTTAGGATAGATTTGGATTTTAGGTAAACCTTGGGGACCAATTGTGTAAATACTGAAAATTCAGGGACCATTCATGCCAAAATCCAAAACTATTTCCAAGGGTACAATTTGTCATTCTTTGATTCCTGTGGACTGCTGTTGACTTTACTTCAAAATAATTTATCCAGGGACCATTTCTGACAATCTTTAAAAGTTCAGGGACTAGACTTGCCATTTATGCAAACTTTGCTCATTTTCACTTGATTTTAATCTTTTTGTATTTGAATCACATAAAAACACATTTTAATGATATTTTCTGTATTATTTGACTTTTCAAAGTGTTTTTGGCTGTTTATGTGGGTTTAAACAAGGTAAACATATGTGTATTTAGACACATATCAAGCTTTCTCTTCCATTATTTTTTTATGTGTATGAATCGACAACAACAACAAGGAAACAAACAAGAATCAAGCAAGAAAGATTGAATTGAACAAGGATGATACGATTACCCTTGTAGCGTGATAAGAAGAACAAGAATAAGATCGAAACACCAAGAAACTACCCGAGCCGATCCCTAACCAAATCCTTCGAATAGCTTTCACAACCCATGATCAATACCACCACGAACCAGGAACAACACGCTTAGAAATCACAACGAAAAAGGCCTTCTTTCTGCTGGGTTTATGATCGAACAGGAGGGAAGATGGTAGCAGCAACCGAACTTTTGTTTTGGTAGTTTTTTTAGGGTTTTCAAATGGAGTGAAATTTTCGGTATAAAGGGATGGAACAAAACCGTGTATTTTGATTGTGCTATACAAGGAAAGACCTATTTTAGTGGGATGTGATTATCAATCAAAATTAAATGCATGATTATCTCCTTTATTTGATCTAGCCGAAAATTATGTGTTGAACACATATACATGTCGAAATTTTGGGACTTGATGTAGGGATTTATTTGTTTTGTGGTATTAAATTATAATGTAAAGTTCATATTAACTTAACTTGTTAGATAACTTAGGTTAAGTACAAATGGTGTTACTTACATAATTTTACAAGTTCTTGAAAGTTCAAAATTAGAGGGTATTTTGGTCATTTCAGATTGTGGTAATTTTGGGGTTTTACAGTCTCACTATGGGAGGGACAGAGGCATATTGTGGAAGCTTTGGAAGCACACCTTAGAGTCGACACCTTAGAGAACCTAGTGGAAGACATGCAGGTCTAACACCAGATTGACATTCAGAGGCTCCTGGATCAGATATCAGAGCTCACCGGGCCCATGGACGAGTCTTCTAGCAGGTACACATAGATTACATCTGTATAGTTTTTAGGCACCTTAGCCTGCCGCATGTGGCATTAATAAAGGACCTTGTAATCATTCTGTTATGTAACAAAATTGATTCAAGTTATTAATATACGTTGTTGGTTATGATTTACTATATATTGATGTTGATTTATGCTACTGTGGTTGTTCATGTGTATTATGATTGTATTCAGACATGTCGTGATGTTACTTGTGATTGTTCTTTAAATGATACAAATGGAATATAAATACAAACACATAACAATCAAAATTTCAAAAGAAACTTGATGAATGAAGAGAAAGTTGCTAAACTTCAGCTTTTGTAGATGATGAATCACTTCTTTCCTTAGCAATCCTATACCAAAAAGTTGATCATTTACTTACGATAATACCCAACCATGTCGTGATTCTATGATTTTCCATCACTTTGTGACAATATTGTTAGAATTATATACAAATTCCCCATTACTCAATGTATTCTAACATGGTCACTATGTGTAACACCCCCAAAATATCACAACGGAAGATAGTTCACTAGGGTATTACTTCCTAGCACAAAGTACAAGTTACAGAAAATGACTCTATAAAAGAGACTTTTTTTAAATGTATTTCACATTTGATACATTAAAAGCTCAGAGTTTGCAAAAGGTCCCAACAGTTTTCATAAAATACAATGTTTTCAAAAGATTGCAAGTGTTTTAAACATAACATTAATCTTTAAAATATAGTCTCCTAAATGTGAAAATACGCCGTGTCTTCAAAATATATCCGTGCGACTCTATCCAAGACCTTCATGCCTTCAAACCTGAGATAAAACATGCTAAAACGTCAACACAAAGGTTGAGTGAATCCATAGAGTTTTAGTAATAAGCAGTTGATCACAATATAATTCAGTTTATAAAAACGACTAAGCAACAAATGCAAAGTCTAGTAAGGTTATTATTGCTCTAAGCTCGTGACCCCGATGCTACGTATCTGTTTTTGAATCAGCCCTTCATACATAGGTAATAGCCACACCTATCATATAGTACGAATACAATACACACGACTGCCATATAGACACGTTCTTCCAGGTGGGGATTGTTAGTTCCAATAGATCTATTCACTGTATTCGCGCTCACTCGCAAGTGACTAACGGTTCACGATAAAGGGACTTTCGGCTATGGGAAACTTAGGCAATAATAATAACATGATAGCATCCAATTTTTCAAAGCATTGTGATCATAAATATTTATAGCATGTATCTCCCCCACGGAGTTTGTAAAACAATATAAGTAAAGCTTGGGGCTATGAACTCACCGTAAGCAAAAGTGAACGATCAAGTGAGGTGATCAAGAAATAACCGCAAGAACCCTACGAGCAACCTAGAATATACGCGCGTGTCTTAGCTTCTAAGAATAATGATACAATTATTTCTATATGCCATATAAGTTACAATCTCAATTATGCTTGGTACATAATGTTTAAATAATTATCAAGATTTAATTTAGCCCTTTTAAAAATAATTACATATGTGAAATATTTATTTTCTTACCCAATTTCAAGTTTAACCTCCATTTTTGTTCTTAAGTCCAAAATAAGTATTAAGGTTCAATTTGAGTCTAAAGGTCCAATTTTTGTCAAAGGGTTCAATTCTTAGTCAAGAGGTTCAGATTATGTCTAAAGGTCCAAAATATATTAGGTGGTTCAAAATAAAACTTAAGGGTCCAAATTCATAAGTCATTAATCTTTTTATACTCTTAATCCAAATCTGATGGAATTTTTATAACTTATCCACTTCCAAAAATTCATAACTTGCAAACCGTAAGTCAAAAAATTATGTTCTTTATATCCCCGGAAAGGTATTCGACCATACTAACAATATTTGTGGGGCCCACTAATTTAGAAATTCCGTAATAGTAGTGAAATTACTATTTTACCCTTACTATCCAGTTCTGAAATTAATAATATCACAACAGTC
The DNA here is from genome assembly GCA_021014915.2 of Artemisia tridentata subsp. tridentata. NCBI lineage: Eukaryota > Viridiplantae > Streptophyta > Magnoliopsida > Asterales > Asteraceae > Artemisia > Artemisia tridentata. The sequence goes on along the minus strand of CP139501.1, from coordinate 194,994,636 downwards.
CCGCGAAAAATACGATATCTTGAGTTCTACAAGCCTGATTAATCTCATTCTTGCTGCCGCGTTTAAGTTAAGATGTTATCTACAACTTTTATGTTGTGAGAAATAGTTGGTCGTATACAAAAAAAAAATGACTTTTATAGGTTTCAAATATGTTACTCAGAATATGACATGTTTCACGAAAACATTTTTAGTTTAATCATCGGGTGTCGTCACGGAAATCACCACCCGGGGAAATGACCACAAGACATAGATCTACAACTTTATATTTTTATTTTAGGTCCTAAGTCTACTGATTCTTCCAGTTAATTACCTTTTTACTACTGATCAGCAGACTGTTTTGCAAAACAAGTCCTATTAGGATTTTCTAGTGACTTTTAGTATGTATCAAGCATATTCAAGCATCAATAACTTATGAAACATATAAAACACATAAAGTAACATGTAAATACAGTAGTGAAATGAAAAGATGAAGGTTGGTTCCTTACAAAGATTTGATGAATGAAAACAAGAAGATCAAGAACAAGAACCTCTAATCCTATATCACCAACTAAACCCAAGCTTCCAAAGCTTTTACCCAAATCAATATGAACCCTTTTTAACCTTGTAGAAACACCTCTAATGAGGCTTGTGGGCTGGAGAAAAGAACCCTTAACAACCTTGATGAAGACTTCAAGAAAACACCAAGATTTGATGAGATTTATGTGTTGTTTGAGTGAATTTAACCAAGAACAAGACTAGGGCTATTGATCTTTAATCCAAGATCAATATATTAGTAAAAATTTGGATGAAATGGGTGTTTAAGATCTGTTCTTGGTCGTTCATATCAAGAAGGAGAGAAGGAAAATGAGGTGGTGATGATAACTAGGTAGTAAATGAAGTGTGAGTGTGAAACATGGGTTTTGTAAAACAAATTGCATGCATTTTGATAGGCTAAGAGGGGTGGCCGGTTCTTGGGGCTCCAAGGGGGTGTTATATTTAATTATTTTATAAAAATACATTATATACATGTTTTGTACAAGTATCATAAGTCACGGAGTGAGTTTGAAGGCCAACGGGGCTAAACCAGTAACGTTTTATGCATAGTTTGTGAAAATAAATGTCATGAAGACAATATTTTCATAAAAATGTCACATTTAACTTAAAATGACCCAAATTGATGTTTCATATATTTCCCGAGCCTTTCGGAGTGTTAATATGTCTTTAAAGCTTAAACCGCGAGCCGAAAACGCGAATTACGCAGTACCGGGTGACTTGAAAACGTGAATTTTAGAAAAATGTTATAAAAACATTATGAAATTGTTATGAAGTGTTAAAATGACAAATTTTAATATTTCATGGGAGACTTGGGTTTTTCAGAGGGTTTAAACGTTGTTAAAACCTAAAAACGTAGGTTAAATACGCGTAAAACGTAAAAAGTACAAGGTTTACGTAAAAATGATAAAATGACAATAGTTCATATTAAATATGACTATTGGTGAAATATGGGTATTTTGAACACATAGACTTATCCTAGTCTTGCGTGTGATTTTCACATTTTGCGAGATATCTTCTCGCTAAATAGACAGAGAGTAACAATTCAAAGAAGAGTGAATTATTTAACTTGGAAAGTTACCGGTTACAGTATTTGCTTTTACGTTATGGTAAAAGTCAAATAGTCAAGAAGTAAAAGTCAAATTCAACTTTGGAAAGTCAAAGGGCAAAATAGTCATTTTGCCTTATGAAATTTTTACGGGTTGTTACAGTCTCCACCGGTTAAGGGAATCATGTCCTCATGATTTAATTCGTGTTATGAGTTGATGATGTGTCTCAAAAGAGGTGGGGGTACTTCTGTCGCCTTTCCGGATATGTAAGGAACATTTCAAACGGAGCTACGGCTATTTTTCTATGATTTGCCAAAGTCGGTGCAAATTCCTGCACAATATGCTGTCCCATTTTTAAACATATCATAAACGACCCAAAACCGATAATAAGTTATCTCAATCTCTACCAAACTTATATGACAGCTTATTAGGCATGTTTAAGTCGTAATTCCTCAGGCCTTAAGCCAGATTTGATTATTTAGGTGCTAATTTGAGCTCTAGTCAAACACCCCTTTATTTAATATCAACATTTATCACATCTAATGAAGGCATAACTTCTTTACCTAATAATGTTTTAGAAAGTTCCTTAATGTATATAGAAGATATATAAATGTTACTCTCATATTTTCTAATAATTTTATGGCTCAAACGGACCCAAAATCGCTCGAAATGCCCTTTTTATTTTCCAATTAGCTATGTACCATTTGCAGAAAAATTTCAGCATGTAATGACCCATTTAAGTGCTGATGGACAGCACACTGCAGTCCTGCGGCAAGGGCCATATATTGAGTTCTACAACACTTTAGGATACGAGGCTTTTTCCTACGTTTAAGTTTATGTCTTAGCTTCATTTCATAAAACTACGACGAGTTCCCTAAACGGACAGAACTATCCCATTTTGTCTAACGAAATCTGCTAGTCAGATTTTGACAAGTTTTACCTTTTTGGCTATAGTTTATTCATCGGGATGAGTTACGAGGTACGCCACCCAGAGAGACGACCACAAGATAGAGCTCTACCGGCTTATCTTATTGTCTTAACCTCAAGGTTTACTGAGATGATCAGTTTGAACATTCTATGGGGCTGTTCAGAATTTCAGATTCATAAAACACACTTAGGGCTTGTCCTAATTTATTTTTGTGTTTCAAACCTCATGTACAACATCAATCAAGTCTTAATACTTATACAACTTGTATAAAATATGAAATATACCAAAAGGAATAAATACATGGAAACTAAACATAATCTCACAATGATCTTGGATGAGAACTTACAAGAACCACAACACTAATCAACACTTAATCTCCAATCAACCTTTAACCCTTGTCTTGAATCTTTACCCACTTGATTTCAACCCTATGTAAACCTTATAATAACCCTTTTAATTCAGCCCCTAACCTCTTGATCAAACCCTTGAATAGCTTCTAATTCAACCTTGAAATCAACAAATCAACACTTGGACCTTGTAAGGATCACCTAGGTCTTCATCTATGTAACATAAATTGTAACTTCGTTTGATCCACTTCACACTGGATGTAACAATTCTGATGTCTCGCAATCCAGTGGATCAAGTTGTGCGAGCTTGGTCTACTCAAGGACCCAACAATAGCAAAACAAAAGGCAAGAGAATGCCAGAGCCTATGATGTCGTTGTCACAACTGAACGAAGAGGTAATGTCAAGAATAAACCATTATGTCATCGATGCAAGTTGCATCATATTGGTTCTTGCACTATTAGGTGTAGAAGTTGCTAGAAGGTAGGCCATATGACCAAAGATTATAAGGGTAAGAATTCCGTTAATAGTGGTAATGCTCAACCAGTGGTAACTTACCTTGGATGTGAGGATATTTCAAGAGGCACTGTTCCCAGAACATGGGCCAACAAGTGATAGGAGCTCGTGGGAGAGCTTATGCATAGGTGTCCACACACTTAAATAAATTAGGCATCTCACGCACTCAAGTAAGCAGGTGGAATATGTACTCAGTCTGATAGTTCGAGATTGAACCAAGTCAAGAGTGTAACAAGTCTGTTAACTCAATAAATAGCTCATGATTGTAAGGATTTGTAATGACAGAAGTGATAACTTAAGAATGAATTCAGGCAGTTCAAATGAGATCTTAAGATTTTTGCTGAGTGGTGGAATACTGGTGATTCTCAAGTTCAAGTTCATACTCATGTCTCATCGGATACAAATAAGCCCACTTATTTATAATTCATTATTTACATAGAGAGGCGTCCCAAACAATGTAAACAAGGAAATATAAACTTATTGTTCGGCGATTCACAATTTCTTTATTTAAATAAAAAGGCGTCCTAATCCATTTAAATAAAGATATTATAAATCATCCTACTTAAGAATTCCCGACAAAACACTCATACTTAACCGATGAGTTACAGAGCGGTGTGATACGAGACGTCATAAGTGTTCCGAGAGTATGGAATAAATGTTCACATTCATCCTCGAAGGCGAGGAGTAAAATAATCAGAGAAAGTCGACATAGTGTTCAAAAGAGTTGGTGAGTTCATAGTTATAAAATAGTTTTCTTACAATGTTTGAGAAGGAAACGAGACCATTGTGCAGTTCAAACATTTATATAATTAAACTTTATATAAATAATAGTGTATATAAGCATACTTTATATAATACCATTAGTGATGACATATGAGTAACAACATAGGCAGTCTGGTGGTACACGCGCACGGATATCGGATACGGCAATGAGAGACTCTTTAGTGAAAAATAGTTATAGTCTGGGTTTTGAAAACGACTCAGTTCTCTATAACTGTAGCTCTGATACCAATCAGAAACACCCCCCAAAATATCACAGCGGAAGATAGTTCACTAGGGTATTACTTCCTAGCACAAAGTACAAGTTACAGAAAACGACTCTATAAAAGAGACGTTTTTTAAAAGTATTTCACATTTGATACATTAAAAGCTCAGAGTTTGCAAAAGGTCCCAACAGTTTTCATAAAATACAATGTTTTCAAAAGAATGCAAGTGTTTTAAACATAACATAAATCTTTAAAATATAGTCTCCTCAAATGTGAAAATATGCCGTGTCTTCAAAATATATCCGTGCGACTTCATCCAAGACCTTCATGCCTTCAAACCAGAGATAAAACATGCTAAAACGTCAACACAAAGGTTGAGTGAATCCATAGAGTTTTAGTAATAAGCAGTTGATCACAATATAATTCAGTTTGTAAAAACGACTAAGCAACAAATGCAAAGTCTAGTAAGGTTATTATTGCCCTAAGCTCGTGACCCCGATGCTACGTATCTGTTTTTGAATCAGCCCTTCATACATAGGTAATAGCCACACCTATCATATAGTACGAATACAATACACACGACTGCCATATAGACACGTTCTTCCAGGTGGGGATTGTTAGTTCCAATAGATCTATTCACTGTATTCGCGCTCACTCGCAAGTGACTAACGGTTCACGATAAAGGGACTTTCGGCTATGGGAAACTTAGGCAATAATAATAACATGATAGCATCCAATTTTTCAAAGCATTGTGATCGTAAATAATATTTATAGCATGTATCTCCCCCACGGAGTTTGTAAAACAATATAAGTAAAGCTTGGGGCTATGAACTCACCGTAAGCAAAAGTGAACGATCAAGTGAGGTGATCAAGAAATAACCGCAAGAACCCTACGAGCAACCTAGAATATACGCGCGTGTCTTAGCTTCTAAGAATAATGATACAATTATTTATATATGCCATATAAGTTACAATCTCAATTATGCTTGGTACATAATGTTTTAATAATTATCAAGATTTAATTTAGCCCTTTTAAAAATAATTACATATGTGAAATATTTATTTTCTTACCCAATTTCAAGTTTTACCTCCATTTTTGTTCTTAAGTCCAAAATAAGTATTAAGGTTCAATTTGAGTCTAAAGGTCCAATTTTTGTCAAAGAGTTCAATTCCTAGTCAAGAGGTTCAGATTATGTCTAAAGGTCCAAAATATATTAGGTGCTTCAAAATAAAACTTAAGGGTCCAAATTCATAAGTCATTAATCTTTTTATACTCTTAATCCAAATCTGATGGAATTTTTATAACTTATCCACTTCCAAAAATTCATAACTTGCAAACCGTAAGTCAAAAAATTATGTTCTTTATATCCCCGGAAAGGTATTCGACCATACTAACAATATTTGTGGGGCCCACTAATTTAGAAATTCCGTAATAGTAGTGAAATTACTATTTTACCCTTACTATCCAGTTCTGAAATTAATAATATCACAACAGTCTCGCGAAAAATACGATATCTTGAGTTCTACAAGCCTGATTAATCTCATTCTTGCTGCCACGTTTAATTTAAGATGTTATCCACAACTTTTATGTTGTGAGAAATAGTTGGTCGTATACAAAAAAAATGACTTTTACAGGTTTCAAATCTGTTACTTAGAATATGACATGTTTCACGAAAACATTTTTAGTTTAATCATCGGGTGTCGTCACGGAAATCACCACCCGGGGAAATGACCACAAGACATAGATCTACAACTTCATCTTTTTATTTTAGGTCCTAAGTCTACTGATTCTTCCAGTTAATTACCTTTTTACTACTGATCAGCAGACTGTTTTGCAAAACAAGTCCTATTAGGATTTTCTAGTGATTTTTAGTATGTACCATGCATATTCAAGCATCAATAACTTATGAAACATATAAAACACATAAAGTAACATGTAAATACAGTAGTGAAATGAAAAGATGAAGGTTGGTTCCTTACAAAGATTTGATGAATGAAAACAAGAAGATCAAGAACAAGAACCTCTAATCCTATATCACCAACTAAACCCAAGCTTCCAAAGCTTTTACCCAAATCAATATGAACCCTTTTTAACCTTGTAGAAACACCTCTAATGAGGCTTGTGGGCTGGAGAAAAGAACCCTTAACAACCTTGATGAAGACATCAAGAAAACAGCAAGATTTGATGAGATTTATGTGTTGTTTGAGTGGATTTAACCAAGAACAAGACTAGGGCTATTGATCTTTAATCCAAGATCAATATATTAGTAAAAATGTGTATGAAATGGGTGTTTAAGATCTGTTCTTGTTCGTTCATATCAAGAAGGAGAGAAGGAAAATGAGGTGGTGATGATAACTAGGTAGTAAATGAAGTGTGAGTGTGAAACATGGGTTTTGTAAAACAAATTGCATGCATTTTGATAGGCTAAGAGGGGTGGCCGGTTCTTGGGGCTCTAAGGGGGTGTTATATTTAATTATTTTATAAAAATACATTATATACATGTTTTGTACAAGTATCATAAGTCACAGAGTGAGTTTGAAGGCCAACGGGGCTAAACCGGTAACGTTTTATGCATAGTTTGTGAAAATAAATGTCATGAAGACAATATTTTCATAAAAATGTCACATTTAACTTAAAATGACCCAAATTGATGTTTCATATATTTCCCGAGCCTTTCGGAGTGTTAATATGTCTTTAAAGCTTAAACCGCGAGCCGAAAACGTGAATTACGCAGTACCGGGTGACTTGAAAATGTGAATTTTAGAAAAATGTTATAAAAACATTATGAAATTGTTATGAAGTGTTAAAATGAAAAATTTTAATATTTCATGGGAGACTTGAGTTTTTCAGAGGGTTTAAGCGTTGTTAAAACCTAAAAACGTAAGTTAAATACGCGTAAAACGTAAAAAGTACAAGGTTTACGTAAAAATGATAAAAATGACAATAGTTCATATTAAATATGACTATTGGTGAAATATGGGTATTTTGAACATGTGTGTGATTTTCACATTTTGCGAGATATCTTCTCGTTAAATAGACAGAGGTGAACGAAAACGTTCAGAGAGTAACAATTCAAAGAAGAGTGAATTATTTAACTTGGAAAGTTACCGGTTACAGTATTTGCTTTTACGTTATGGTAAAAGTCAAATAGTCAAGAAGTAAAAGTCAAATTCAACTTTGGAAAGTCAAAGGGCAAAATAGTCAGTTTGCCTTCTGAAATTTTTACGGGTTGTTACATTATGTGAGTTCTAAATCTATATTTTCTTGTGGTATTAACAAAAAAATGCCTCATACAAGGAAAGAAACTGCCACTCCCGCAACAGCTATGACTCCTGAAGTTATCCAAAAATTGGTAGCTGATAGTGTTGCTGCAGCTCTAGAGACTCAAGCGGCTACCATGGCCCGCTCGAGCAACAACAACCGATCCACAGCTGAAAGCGAGGCGTCTGCGTATCACAAATGCACATACAAAGATTTCATAGGTTGCCAGCCAACTTATTTCAAAGGATCCGAAGGGGTCACCGAACTAGCTCAGTGGTTTGAGCGCACCAAAACTGTGTTCATGTGGTGCAACTGTCCAGATAATAGCAAGGTTACCTTTGCTACTGGAACACTTCTGGAAGATGCCGCATCTTGGTGGAACTTAACCGCCCAGACCATTGGTATAGAAGAGGCCTATCGGATGTCCTGGATCGAACTAAAAACTAAACTGCTGAAGAAATACTGTCCCCGAACATAAATCAGAAAACTGAAGGAGGAATTCCATCTTTTAATTGTTAGGGGAAATGATTTGAGAACCTACAACCGAGGGTTCCAGGAACTGTCCATACTATGTCCAACTGTGGTGCCAGATACTGAAAGGGAACTGGAAAAGTATATGGAGGGACTACCTCGAAACATCGAGGGAACGTCACCTCGTCCAAACCGGCAACTCTTGAGGAAGCTATTGGAATAGCTCAATGGTTATTAGAACGAGAAATCAGACGGAGTTCTACCTCCGCAAACAATGATCACAAACGAAGTCTCGATAACCGTGGAACCACCAACAACAACACCCACAACAACAACAGAAACCCCACCAACAACAACAACAACTACCACAACAACAACAATAACAACAACAGAAACCCCAACAACAACAACAACAACCGTAACCACAACTACCAACAGAACCACAACAACCACCACCACCAACAGAATCGCCGACAAGAAGCTACTAGAGCTTATGTTGCGGCACCCACCGGAGAAAAAGCTTACACCAGAACCCAACCCCATGCAACCTATGTAAACTCCATCACACTGGACCTTGTCGTGCAATTTAAAGCAATTTCCGAAAAGTGGGTCACAAAACCTCTGACTGCCGAGCCACAGGTGCAAACACACAGCCCATAACAGTAGTGTGCCACGGTTGTGGTGAAAAAGGACACTACAAGAACAACTACCCAAAGAACCCGAACAACGTAGCTCGTGGGAGAGCATATGTGCTTGGTGATGGAAATGCACCACAGGAACTCGGCGTCGTCATGGGTACTTTCTTACTGAACCAACACAATGCTAAAATATTATTTGATTCTGGAGCTAATAACAGCTTTGTGTCTACCTCATTTGCTTCATTGCTTAATATTACCCCTGTAGAACTAGACACTACATATGAAATCGAAATAGCTAACGGAAACCTCATAGGCACCAACAAAATGATCAAAGGTTGCACCCTAACTCTTCTAAACAAACCTTTCTCTATTGATTTCATGCCTATCCAACTCGGTAGCTTTGACGTCGTTATTGGCATGGATTGGTTATCCAAACACCACGCCCGAATCATTTGTGATGAGAAAGTCATCCAAATCCCACTTGATGGAGAAACTCTTATCGTTCGCGGCGATCACAGCAAAACCCGACTCAACATCATCTCATATATCAAAACAATGAAGTACATGGACAAAGGATGTCACGTATTTCTGATTCAAGTAACGAAAACTGAAAAGAAGGAGAAACAACTCGAAGAAGTGCCTGTTGTCAAGGACTTTTCTGAATTATTTCCAGAAGAATTGCCCGGTATTCCACCAGTTCGGCAAGTAGAATTTCAAAAATGATTTAGTGCCTAGAGTAGTACAGTTGCTAAAGCCACCTTATCGATTAGCACCTTCCGAAATGAAAGAACTGTCTGAGCAGTTGAAAGAGCTGTCAGATAAAGCTTATCCGACCAAGTTCATCACCTTGGGGAGCACCATCTTATTTGTCAAAAAGAAAGACGGACATTTCAGATGTATTGACTAACAGGGAACTGAAAAAACTCACCATAAGAATCGATATCCGTTATCCCGGATTGACGATTTATTGATCAGTTGCAAGGACGAGTGTCTACTCAAAAATTGAATCTGAGATCAGTTATCATCAGCTACGAGTCAGGAAGAAGACATTCCCAAAACAGCCTTTCGAACACATTACGGGCATTATGAATTTCAAGTAATCCATTTGGTCTCCACAAATGCACCCAGTGTTCATGAATTAATGAACCGAGTATGCAAACCATACTTGGACAAATAGTGATAGTGTTCATCGATGAATCTTAATCTACTCACGCAACCAAGAAGAACATGGAACACTTAGAACCATTTGGAGTGCTCAAGAATTAAAAGTTTAAGCAAAATCTCAAATTGATTTTGGATCCCCACTGTACAATTTCTTGACATATATCAACAGTCAAGTATCTACGTAGATCCTGCAAAGATTGAGGCGGTTAAAGTTGGACATCTGTTACAACCCCAACCGAAATTCATCAATTTCTAGTCTCGCTGTTACTACCGAAGTTCATAGAATACTTTTCAAAGATTGCAAAGCCTTTGACGAATAACCAGAAAACAAGAAGTATATATGGGAGGATAAACAAGAGTCAGCTTTCAACTCTTAAAACAGAAACTCTATAAAGCACCCATCTTAGCACTACCTAAGAAGCGAAGACTTCGTGTGTATTGTGATGCATCAAGCGCGTTTAGGTGAGTGTTGATAGTATCTAAACACACTCCTTGTGTTGAAGATATTTTAAGTATATATGAATTGGCACGCAGAATTTGCTAGCTAATACTTAGAAGATTGTTTGTGTGATGAATGAATGTAACAGTAATTGTATGAACACAATGTGTAAAACAACCTAATAGCTTCAATATTATTATCAATACAAGTGATCTTCTGTTTATCACTAGGGTTACAAAAACCTTGAAGCTCTATCAATTAATCGTACACAAACTTTAACCTAGGATCTTCTTTTATAGCACAAGAAGTCCTTTACAAGTAAAACTAATATACGTATCAAACTATAATATTAAGATATACACAATATCTATTCTATATATATCTTCACACGTCTTCTTTATCTTTGTCTTCATCTTATAATCAGTACTAACCATCTGTGCTAACAGTACTAACTGACTTAGTACTGTTAGTGTAATCTTCAGCAGTTGTAACTTCATGCTTAACAGTACTAACTATATGCTTAGCAGTACTAACTGTTGGTTTAATTCCCAACAATCCTCCCCTAAACATATGATTTCTGTGCAAATCATTAAGTTTTTCGAATTAAACTCCAATATAGATGATGGGGGAATTCTTTCAAACACTTATCTTCAATCCTTAATAACTTCAGAATTTTCTTCACATTTAGGGCTTTGAAGAAATCAAACAGCAAGTACTCCAGCACTTAACTTCATCAGTATCAATAAATCTTTGAATTTACTTTGTATTAATCATCTATTCTTGAACTATATTCTCCTCCCCTGAGTTTCATACTTATCTTGAATCAACAAATCTGAGCTATAAACTATTCAAAACTATTATCCTCCCCTGTTTGGAAGAATTTTCATCATCACTTGAATCAGAACTTTTGAACTTTAACTTTGCGAAGAACTAGAACTCAACATCCAATGTTATCAGACAATTTATACAAGTTTCCATCAATTCATTGTATTTTCAAACTACTCTCATCACTTCCAGGTGTGTAACCTCCTGAGAGAGGTGAATCATAGAGTATAAAATTAGTTTCAAAGCAAGTTTGAACTAGCAGTACAAACTGTTTAGCAAAAATTTTCAATGAGCAGTAGAAACTCAATGTGGACTTGAAAACATTTTTGCCCACTTATAGTTTTTTAGCAAACTATCAGCTATCAACGGATTTGATGTGTCTTTACCAATAGCCGTTTGCTTTGGACTAGCCAACTCTTTGCTGTGAAGTATGGTGAGTTGATTACCATATAGTTTTTTGTAAACTATCAACCATAAACGGATTTGATTAGTCTTTACCAGAAACCGTTTGATCTGGACTAGTTGGTTCTTGATGTGGGTTAGACATGGTGAACCAATTACCATTTGTTGTGTGCTAAGATCACACATTTTACATTCCAAAGCACCATACTTTCCAAATCACAAACTTCTTAATTCACATACTCCAAGCAATTTGCTTATTCAACCTGCAAATGTTAGTCTAAAACCAAAGAAAATACAGGATATTTTCTTTTTGACAGTTATCAAAAGTGACTAACATATATAAGCAATATCAAAATTGAACAAACAGTACAAACTATACATAGCAGACACAACTAGCACAACTAGCAGTACAAAATCCTTTTTGAAACAAAAACACTTAGACATCGAATTTTCAAGGGTTAAGCATTCCAATACCTCTTACCAAGTAATGAAACCTTGTCACATCAAAACCTTTAGTTAATAAGTCAGCAAAGTTGTCATCAGTATGAATTTTGACAACTTGGACTAACTTCTTTTCATTACAATCTCTGATAAAGTGATGTCTAATTTCAATGTGTTTAGTTTTTGAGTGTTGAACTGGATTTTTAATGATACACATTGTACTGCTATTATCTATGTAAATAATTGTGTTTAAGAAATTGTACCCATAATCAAGTAACTGATTCTAAATCCAAAGAACTTGAGCACAACAACTAGCAGCAGCTACATATTCAGCTTCTATTGTAGAAGTAGCCACCATAGTTTGCTTTTTTATACTGCCATGAGATTAATCTACATCCCAAAAACTGACAACCACCAGTTGTAGGCTTTCTATCCATACTAACACCAGCATAATCACTATCTGAAAATGCTACCAAATCAAATGGAGACTCTTTAGGGTACCACAGACCTAAGTTTGGTTGACCTTTAAGATACCTAAAGACTCTCTTCACTGCAGTCAAGTGAGACACCTTGGGCTTCACTTGAAATCTTGCACAAGCTCATACTGCAAACATAATATCAGGTCTAGATGATGTGATATACATCAAAGACCCAATCATAGATCTATACATGTGCACGTCCACAGCTTCACCACTTTGATCTTTCAAAAGCAAATGTGTCTCCTTATCAATAGGTGTACTAGCAACTTTCACATCTGTAAATTGGAACTTCCTCAATATTTCAGTTACATATTTATCTTGAGAGATAAATATTCCATCTGGTTTCTACTGTACTTGAAGTCCTAGAAAGAAAGTAAGCTCACCCATAGTGCTCATCTAAAATTTATCTTTCATTAGCTTTTCAAACTCTTTGCACATTTCCTTCTTAGTAGAACCAAAGATGATATCATCTACATATACTTGAACCAAGAGTATATCACCTTTGTTCGTCTTGATAAAAAGAGTCTGATCAGTCTTTCCCCTATGGAACCCATTCTTCAATAAATAAGTAGCCAGAGTCCCATACCAAGCTCTTGAAGCTTGATGCAAGCCATATAGAGCTTTCACCACCTTATAAACTTTGTCAGGATGATCTGGGTCTATGAAACCTGGAGGTTGAGAAACATATAACTCCTCATCAATTGTACCATATAGAAAGGCACTCTTCACATCTATCTGATAGACCATGAATCCCATAAATGAAGCATAAGCTAGAAAAAGCCTTATTGCTTCAATCCTGGAAACAAGAGCAAAAACCTCCTCATAATCAATCCCTTCTTCCTGAGTATAGCCTTGAGCTACAAGTCTTGCTTTGTTCTTTATCACTATACCTCTCTCATCCTTCTTGTTCCTGAATACCCACTTAGTACCAATCACTCTCATGCCTTTTGGCAAATCAACCAGAACCTAAACTTTCTGAATCTTGAATTGAAGCAGTTCTTATTGCATTGCTTCAACCCAACTTGAGTCCTCCAATGCCTTGAGCACATTCTTTGGTTCTATCTGTGATAGGAAGCATACAAACAAACATTCATTCTAATCTTCATGGTGTTTTTCTTCATACACAACACCTAGAAAACCATGATGATCTGGATCTTGTGTTTGTCTTCTAGTCTTCACACCAGATTGTACATCTCCAATCACATTAGTAAGTGGATGATTCTTGTGAACTATAGTATGGGGAGTAGAAGGAACTTCATAATTCATTGGCATGTTGTGCAGACCAGCTCCAAACATATCAAAAGAATCCATTTGTGGAGCAGTAGTAGAACTTGAACCAGCAGTAGGAATATTTTGCCCATCAGTAGAATCTTCTGGCTCAACAGTACTAACTCCATTTGGCTCAGCAGTACTAACTCCATTTGTACTGCTTTCAGGAACTTCTGTTTCTTTGTCATCTTTTCCATTGTTTTCACAAGCATTCTTCTCTTTAGCATCATCCTCAGAAGAAGAAACACACAATGGACTATCTTCCAAAATTGGCATCAAGATATGATCTTCATCATCTTCTTCTGAACCTACATCATGGTTAGTATTTGTACTTGTAACAGGCACATAATTCATAGAATCTGAAAGCATATCAAGATCAAACAACCAATCTGGACCACCACCTGCAACATTTGGTATATTCTCTTGAAACTCAATGTGCAGATTTTCCTCTACATGCCTAGTGCTCTTATTATACACCCTAAAAGCCTTACTATGCAAAGAATAACCAACAAATAAACCTTCATCAGATTTTCCATCAAACTTTCCTAATTGATCTTTGGTATTAAGAATAGTGATATGGCAACCAAAAGGTCTCATAAAACTTAAGGCAGGGGTTCTACCTCTAAAAAGCTCATAAGAAGTCTTATTATGAGGTTGCACCACTAGAACCCTATTCTGAACATAACAAGCAGTACTAACTTCTTCAGCCCAAAATGAAATAGGTAACTTAGAGTCAGCCAACATTGTCCTAGCAGCCTCTATTAAAGTCCTATTCTTTCTTTCAGCTACTCTATTTTGTTGTGGGGTTCTAGCTACACTAAATTCTCTTTTAATACCCTTTTCCTTGCAAAACTCATCCGTAACCCTATTTTTAAATTCTGTTCCATTATCACATCTGATTATCTTAACTTTCTTATCAGCTAGGTTTTCTACCTCAATTATAAATGACTTAAGGATTTCACTAGTCTCATCCTTAGTTCTCAAAAAGAAAACCTATGTAAACCTGGAATAATCATCAGTAATAACCAGACAATATCTTTTATGATTCAAGCTATTCACAGAGGTAGGACCAAACAAGTCCATATGAAGCATGTATAAAGCTTGATTGTTAGAGTTATGAACCTTGGGCTTACAAGAGGCTCTGTGTTGCTTACCTTTAAGGCAAGAAACACATGTTTGGTCATTCTGAAAAATTTTATTAGGTAAACCTCTTACCAAAACATATTTAGCAATCTTATTAATGGTTTTGAAATTGATATGACCAAGCCTTCTATGCTACAACATTGACTCATCCAATGTGGCTTTTGCAACAAGGCAAGTAAGACCATATTTAGGAACAATTTTATTCATCTCAACACTGTATGTGTTACCCTTTCTGGGGATTTTAAGTAATACTTGACTTTCATCAGGTAGCTTGAAATCAAGAGAAAGAATAAGACAATCAGTATCAGTGAATAACACCTTGTTCTGTTTATAACAAATTTGTGATACACTAAAAAGGTTGTACTTAAGCTCTGGTACAAAATACACATTTTCAAAGTCAAGATTACCAGTTTTAATAATACCTTTACCAGTAATCCTACCACCAAACCACCTCCAAAGATAACAGGTCCTCCATCCAGAGGTGTAAATTCTAAAAGGTATGACATGTTACCAGTCATGTGCTTTGAACATCCACTATCTGAGTATCCTCTATCTTCTCCATCATTTGTTGGATGTTCCTGCAAACAAAACAAAGGATTTAGTTCCTTTTGGGGACCCAAGCCATCACTGACTTGGATCTGCCTCGTGCATCAATATAATTATATCTATTGAAAGTCATTGATGCACCATTGGGTTTGGTAGGTTTCCATACCAAACGTGCTGAGGCCTTCACAGCATTGCCCCATTGACCCTTAACACTCATATGCCTAGCAGTAGGAATTGCTGGCCTAGCAGTAGTAACTGCTAGCCTAGCAGTTGGAACTGCTGGTTTAACTTTAGGCACCCATTTTTGATTATTCAAAGATGTTTTCATATAAAAGAGCCTGTTAACTATTTGTGCATGATTTGAAAATGATTTTGCACTTGAAACAGTTTGTTTGTTATTAAACCACTTGTTTTGTCTAGCAGTAGAAACTGATTTAATGCCAGACTTCAACATGACTGCTCTGGGTGTCATCTTATGATTCACATTAGGGTTAGTCAATCTAGTGGGACTGTTTTGATTTACCCTAGCATTGGTATTCCTATACACCCTTGAATTACCAAAAACCTTCTTTTTCCATGGGTTTGAGTCACAATAAGCAGCCAAATGATCAAAATTACCACACACAAAGCATACTTTATTCTGCATAACAAACTCATCACCAAGTTGTTGAGATTTTAAGTTATTTCAGTTCCTTTGATTTCCCCTAGGAACTGAAGATCTATGTGTAGACCTATACATCTCAGCATATCTAACATTTTTCCTAACTGGTTTTATATTTTAATTCTTGACCACTTTAGGAACATGTTTCACTTCAACCTTAACCTCAGACCTATCCTTAGACACAACCTTATTGGTCTTAGGCTTAACCTCATTATCTTGATCATCATCAGAAGTCCAATCCTCTATGGTTGGAGCATCTGAATGACTACCAGAGGACACCTTGTCCTCAGTGAGTGAGGTTTCACTAGCACTCTTAAAAGAATCCTCAGCCTTGACAAATTTAGTAGGATTCTCATTTGTTTTAGGACCATATCCAGGAAAATCAATATCCTTAAACTCTTCTAAACCTGTATGAGCTAAGTCAATTCCTGGAGGTACAAACATTCCTCTATTGGGGGTGCAACAGACTTGTATCCTAAACCAGATTTAGCTTTATTAAGTACTTGACTCTCTATTATTTTCTGAACTCCTTTTGATGTATGTTCAAGAGTGTCAACACTTAACTGTATGTTTTCTTTTTCTTTCTTAAGCTTCTCTAGTTCATATATAAGCCCACTCATCTTATCATCTCTCAGTTGCAAATCCCTCTTTAAAACAGCTATATCATCATTAAAGCTTGATTCATTCTTTCTATAAAATTTGTCCTAAGATTAGAAAGACTAAAGTTTACTTCATTAAAATCTGTCCTAAGATTATCATATTGTATCTTAAGAGACTCATAATCTTTCAAAGCTTGACAAGAATTTGAACATTTTATAACCTCATGTACCTCTGAGTCAGAGAAGGCCATCAATCCCAAGTTGGCTGGTTCCTCCTCTTCATCCATGAAGCTCCAGTCAAAGCCAGCTCCATCAACAGCTACCATTGCCTTGGAAGAAGTCTCTTCCACATTCACTGTTCTCCTATTACCCTGCTGACTTCTATACCCTTTAGCCTTGTTATCCTGTTGTCTTGGGCTTCTACACTCTCTGGCAAAATGTCCCATCTTGTGACAATTATAATACTCTACCTTGGACTTGTCATAGCCAGCAACATCTCCTCTATTGAGAGCAAGCTTCTTTCCGGTCCTTTGAAAGTACCTCTTTGCCCTAATGCTAAACAGAGCCATTTACCACTTTAAGTCCATGGCATCCAAGTCATCATCATCAATTTGAAGGAGGTCTTCATTGTAGATTTGAGACCCACTGGATTGCTCAGATACAAAGGCATAGATAGTCTCATCACTCAAGCTAGCAGTACTAGTTTTTACACTAGCAGTACTAACTATAGGGCTAGCAGTACAAACATCTGGATCATTCTTTGTACTGCTATTGCTGGGGGATGACAAGAATGCCATACTTCGAGACATAGAACTGGTGCTTCCTCCCTTTTTCACCTTTTGTTCAACAATCTTAAGATTGTTGTACAATTCATTAAGTGTTATCTTCTCCAGTTCAGGCTTGTTGCTCCAAACAACAACATGGGTGTTCCACTCAGCAGGTAGGCTATTGAGAAATTTCATGTTAAGATCTTCTTGTGGGATCACTATCTTCAAAACAGTAAGTTGGCTCACAATTCTCTGTAGTCTGTTAAAGATCTGATCAAGAGTTTCAGTGCTTGTGGCACTAAAATTCTCATAGCTCTACTTCAGTAATGTTCTTTGTGCCTTCTTAGTGGCTTCATTACCACCAAACCTTTCAACAATAGCTGCAAAAAGTGTCTTTGCAGTCTCATAATGACTGAAATTCAACACTTGATCATTGGGAATTGCCATGAGTAACAAATTTCTAGCCTTTTGATCATTCTTCTTCTTGATCCTCTAATCATTTGTGGCTGGTTTAGTGTTGAGCTTTGTGGTTTTGGAACCATCAGCAAGTGTTTCCTCAGAAGTTGTTGGTTTAAACGAATCACCATTGATAATGATATCCCATAGTGCATAATCTTGCACCATGAAGTATTGCTCAATTCTGAGCCTCCAGAGATCATATTCGTTTTGTTTTAGCATTGGGAGTTTGGCTAGGATTGAGGTTTAAGGTGTTTTCATGTCCATCTTTTTGGTTGAAAGAGAATAAGTACTTCTGGATCTTCTAATTCAAAGTATCAGAAACCTGTCTCTGATACCACTTGATAGGATCTAAACACACAATTTGTGTTGAAGATACTTTGAGTATATATTAACTAGCACGCAGAATTTGCTAGCTAATACTTAGAAGATTGTTTGTGTGATGAATAAATGTAACAGTAATTGTATGAACACAATGTGTAAAACAACCAAATAGCTTCAATATTATTATCAATACGAGTGATCTTTTGTTTATCACTAGGGTTACAAAAACCTTGAAGCTTTATCAATTAATCGTACACAAACTCTAACCTAGGATCTTCTTTTATAGCTGATGCGTGGTTTTGCGACCTTACAACAGGTTTTACCTCTCGAGGGATCTCAAGAGGCTTACAACCCCACCAGGCAGTGTACCTGATCGATGTAGTATAGTGTAGTGGTAAGTACGGGGGATTGATCGTTTTCCACAGGGAATAGTGTCGTTAGGATTGAAAAACTACTCTAATAGATCTAAGGGTGAGGGAAGATTCTTTTTGTATTTTTTATATTTTTTTATGAAAGCAAGTAAAATCTCGGGTTTGAAGGAGTGGGCGGAATTAGTTGCTAGTCAACTAACCCAAATAACTACGAATGCAAATAAAATAAAATAACTAAAAATGAAAAGGTTGTGAAACTTATGTGGAGAGAAATGTGTTTACTTAGATTTCCTTACTCCCTAACTATCTTTTACCGGTTGATTAGTGTGTATTAATTACGTGGATGACGGGTGTATTCCTTAATACCAATCGTGGGGTGGCGTACGTACTTCCCCAACTCTACAAGCTCCTACTTCACTCCTATGTCGAGCCGGCTAGGAAGCTCCTAACATGGGATTACTAGAATTCGCTCATGCATTAAATACAACCATAAAAACCTTAGTACGCATTGGTTCATGTTTCTTAAGACGTTCAAGCAAGTTACCGAATAGGAAGTTAGCCAGTTTTCTTAAGCCTAACATCGATGAACAATCATCCAATACAATTAATAACACACTAATAACCAATAATCAATAGCTAGGTTTCATTAGATCTAAGCAAACACAAGATAAATCTAGCCTAGCATGTTAATTAAAAGACAAGAACAAGATATAATCAAACAACACATAGACATATTGATTGATTAAATGATAACTTATCTTCTATTAAACATGGGAGATCCAAGGGTATGAAAACCCTTAAAAATGGCAGAAATTCGTCTTTAGGGTTTCTCCTCACAAAGTTGCACACTAATGACAAAAAATTGCAAAACTATATATAGAGTTTAAGGGCTGACGGCGTCACGTTGTAACTCCTGACGCCGTCACCTCGCCGTGTCTAGGGTTCCCGGATGGCCTTCCTGACACCGTCCCTCTTTAGACCTCCAAAATCCGCTCTGGCTTATCAAAGCTTGACGCCGTCAGAATATGGCTTGACGCCGTCCCTCTTTAACTTAAACCGTGACGACCTTGATCACTTCAAAGGGTGACGCCGTCAGAAATTCATTGTAAAATTCTCTGGCTTATCATGTGTATTTTTCATGTCCACCTCTTTTGCCAAGCCATGACGCCGTCAAGAGCAATACTTGACGCCGTCAAAGGTACTTTTCCAGCCGATTTTGAGACTTTGTCGTTTTCTTCACTTTTATGCTCCAAAAACGTCCAAAATGCTTCCTTTTCCAGATTTCTTCTCCAAAGTACCTAAAATGACAAAAGGAACGATTTAGGGCAATATTTGATCAAATAAATACGATTTAGGGCTTAAATGACCCCCTAAAAGCGGTACACTTTTCACTTCATCAATAGCAAAAGAAGTCCTTTACAAGTAAAACTAATATACGTATCAAACTATAATATTAAGATATACACAATATCTATTCTATATATATCTTCACACGTCTTCTTTATCTTTGTCTTCATGTTATAATCAGTACTAACCATCTGTGCTAACAGTACTAACTGACTTAGTACTGTTAGTGTAATCTTCAGCAGTTGTAACTTCATGCTTGACAGTACTAACTATATGCTTGGCAGTACTAACTGTTAGTTTAATTCCCAGCAAGTGTTAATGCAAAGAAGCAAAGTGATAGCTTATGCTTCTAGACATCTAAAGAAGAACGAGGAAAACTATACCACTCATGATCTAGAATTAGGAGCAGTGGTCTTTGCTCTTAAGATTTGGAGACATTACTTGTACGGTACCAAGTGTACAGTTTTCACCGATCACAAGAGTCTTCAACACATCCTAGATCAGAAGGAGCTAAACATGAGATAGCGCCTGATGAAGCGAAAAGTGTACCGCTTTTAAGGGGTCATTTAAGCCCTAAATCGTATTTACTTGATCAAATATTGCCCTAAATCGTTCCTTTTGTCATTTTAGGTACTTTTGAGAAGAAATCTGGAAAAGGAGGCATTTTGGACGTTTTTGGAGCATAAAAGTGAAGAAAACGACCAAGTCTCAAAATTGTGCTGGAAATTACCTTTGACGGCGTCAGGATTATCCCTGGACGGCGTCATGGCTTGGCAAGAAAAGGTGGATGTGAAAATTACTCATGATAAGCCAGGGAAATTTGCATGGGAATTCTGACGGCGTCACCCTTTAATCTGATCAAGGTCGTCACGGCTTAATTTAAAGAGGGACGGCGTCACGACTAAATCTGACGGCGTCAAGCCTTGATAAGCCAGAACGGATTTTGGAGAGCTAAAGAGGGACGGCGTCAAGAAGGTCATCCGGGAACCCTAAAAGCGGCGAGGTGACGGCGTCACACTCCATAACGTGACGCCGTCAGATCTAAAAGTCTATATATAGTTTTGCAATTTTTTGTCATTAGTGTGGAACTTATTGAGGAACTTTGTGTGTGAAAACCCTAAGACGAATTTGGCAGCTTTTTCAAGGCTTTTTGCCTTGAGATCTTCCATGTTACATTGAAGATAAGTTATCAATTAATCATTCAATATGTCTATGTGTTGTTTGATTCTATCTTGTTCTTGTCTTTTGTTTAACATGCTAGGCTAGATTTATCTTGTGTTTGCTTAGATCTAATGAAACCTAGCTATTGATTATTGGTTATTAGTGTGTTGTTAGTTGTATTGGATGATTGTTCATCTATGTTAGGCTTAAGAAAACTGGCTAACTTCCTATTCGGTAACTTGTTTGAACGTCTTAAGAAACATGAACCAATGCGTACTAAAGGTTTTTATGGTTGTATTTAATGCACAAGCGAATTCTAGTGATCCCATGTTAGGAGCTTCCTAGCCGGCTCGACATAGGAGTGAAGTAGGAGCTTGTAGAGTTGGGGAAGTACGTACGCCACCCCACAAATGGTATTAAGGAATACACCCGTCATCCACGCAACTAATACACACTAATCAATCGGTAAAAGATAGTTAGGGAGTAAGGAAATCTAAGTAAACACATTTCTCTCTATATAAGTTTTACCACCTTTTCATTTTCAGTTATTTTATTTTATTTGCATTCGTAGTTATTTGGGTTAGTTGATTAGCAACTAATTCCGCCCACTCTTTCAAACCCGAGATTTTACTTGCTTTCATAAAATTATAAAAATATAAAAAAAGAATCTTCTCTCACCCTTAGACCTATTAGAGTAATTTTTCATACCTAACGAACACTATTCCCTGTGGAGAACGATCAATCCCCCGTACTTACCACTACACTATACTACATCGGTCAGGTACACTGCCTGGTGGGGTTGTAAGCCTCTTGAGATCCCTCGAGAGGTAAAACCTGTTGTAAGGTTGCAAAACCACGCATCAACGCCGATGGTTAGAACTGCTCAATGATTGTGATTGTGAAATTCGCTATCACCCCGGTAAAGCAAATGTCGTGGCTGATGCCTAGAGCAGAAAAGAAAGAATCAAACCTCTCAGAGTCCGATCTCTAGGAATGACCATTTATTCACCACTTCCATCACAAATTCTCATAGCCCAATCAGAAGCTCTCGAAGAAGAAAACAGACCCCATGAAAAGATTTACAGTATGCCCGAGAATGAAAATGGTTTTGTAAAAAGATCAGACGGTATGCTGTGTTTCAAAGAAAGATATTGGGTTCCTCTCTACGGAGGTATTCGAGATCTCATCATGCATGAACCTCACAAATCCAAGTACTCTATACACCCAGGTTCTGACAAGATGTATCAGGATCTTAAAAAGATCTACTAGTGGCCCAACATGAAAGCCGACATCGCTGAGTATGTTGGGAAATGTTTGACTTGTTCAAGAGTTAAGGCGGAAAGTCAAAAGCCGTCAGGATTACTTGTACAACCTGAACTACCAGTTTGGAAACGGGAAAGAATTACCCTGGATTTCATCACGAAACTACCAAAGACATCAACTGGATGGGACACCATCTGGGTCATCATTGATCGTCTCACCAAGTCCGCTCATTTCCTACCAATCAAGGAAACTGACAAGATGGCCACTCTCGCTCAGTTGTACCTCAAGGAAATAGTGACTCGACATGGAGTTCCAATCTCCATCATCTCAGATAGAGATAGCCGATTTACCTCAAGATTTTGGCAACCTCTACAAAAAGCTCTCGGTACACGTCTAGATATGAGTACCGCTTATCACCCTCAGACTGATGGAAAGAGTGAAAGAACAATCCAAACCTTAGAAGACATGCTCTGAGCATGTGTTATAGACTTCGGAAAAGGTTGGGATAAACACTTGCCATTAGCTGAATTTTCTTACAACAACAGTTACCATGCCAGCATCAAGGCGACACCATTTGAAGCACTTTATGGTCGAAAGTGCAGATCACCTGTTTGTTGGACAGAAGTTGGTGACATACAACTCACAGGACCAAAACTGATACACGACACGACAGAAAAGATTTTTAAGATCAGACAAAGACTGCAAGCTGCTCATGACAGACAAAAGAGTTACGCTGATGTAAGACGAAAACCCATGGAATTTCAAGTCGGTGACAGAGTTATGTTGAAAGTTTCCCCATGGAAAGGAATGATACGCTTCGGGAAGCGAGGAAAGTTGAATCCCAGGTACATTGGACCATTCAAAATCCTTGAAAGTATTGGTCCAGTTGCTTACAAACTTGAGCTCCCAGAAGAACTCAGTAGAGTACACCCCACATTTCACGTTTCACAACTAAAGAAATGTTTATCAGACGAAACTCTCGTCATCCCCCTAAGAGAAATCAGACTTGACGGCAAACTCGTGTTCACGGAAGAACTAGTAGAAATAATGGATAAGAAGGTAAAACAACTTAAGCAAAGCCATATTCTCATTGTCAAAATTAAATGGAACTCGAAACGAGGACCAGAGTACACATGGGAACGTGAAGATCAAATTCGCGACAAATACCCCCATTTATTCCTATAGACACCCATAACAACTATCTTAGATTTAATTATGGGACGGAATTCTGTTTGACGGGTAGGTACTGTAGCACTCTATAAAATTTCCCAGTAATTTTTACATTGCAAATCAAGTATTAAATATTAATACAGTGCAGTTAACCATTTTTATGGTCAAAATTTAAAATTTTGTTATTACATTACAAACACATTGAAACGAGCTCACAAACGGACCACAAATAATCCAACACACTCAATTAAAACCAAACGGATCAAACTACTATTCCTAGCCCAACACTTTGGCCTGTTACTATTCCAAAGCCCAACCCATCAAATTTTAAGTTTTATATTTGTTATATAACAATCGACTTAACCCCATATACTTGGCCCCATTTTCTTTCGAATTCGACACACAAGTTATGCAATATTTTGCACAACTCGAATCTCCATCCACCCAACAATTAGGATGTCGAATCCCATTTACTCATAAAAATGATTTATGGCTCAACGACACCCAAAGTGAATGCTTCTCGCAACATACATCAACTCACACAATATTTATCAAATTTTACAAAATTCGATCTACACTAATTTTTCACTAGTTCTTTTATGTTTCTATGATCGAATATAAGATTTCAACAACGTTTCTCACCATCCTCACAGTTTTGGTCACGTTAAAACCTTTTTTGGCCTATTAAATATGTTGTGCGAGATATATATACGTATACATACATGCATACTTGACGTATACCATATATCTACACTTAATATACTCCTAAGCTACTACATACTCGATTTTTATTCCTTATCTTCTGCTAAACATCAAATCACACACAAGTGGTGGAGTATAATACTATATATCAAGTATTATGCATGTATAAATACATGCACATTAAACTCTTTTCACACCCACAAGTTCTATCCGAAATTTCTCTAAGTATTTTCTCTCTTGCCGAGAGTTCTCAAGGACCAGAAGTATTCCCCATTCGTTCGAGTTCATTTCCAAGGCGTAAACATACCATTCGAAGCATTGTTGATCGGTTCTAGCAAGCTACACTCGTATTTCCTTTGTTCTTGATCATTTCAAAACGTGTACACACCACATATAAGGTGTTGTAAGTCTTCATAAACTCTTTTCAATTCATTCATATGGATTTATATCACCTCATGCATTGTTCCTATATTTCATTCGATCTATATTTCATTTTTACGCATTTTATACGCTTTCTCTTATTCATTTTTACGTTTATACGCAATGACCTCCTTCATGGATGGCTAAGAACTTGTGCTTTATCTCTATTCGACACTTACATATTCAGTTCTTTACTTTTCGCACTTCATTTTATTTATTTATTGAATCGCATGTTCATATCACACATTAAACATGTCATTTTCACATTATTGACCATGTTAAACTCGACTAAGAAATGGACTGATAAAAACGAATTCATATACACGACACCTTAATTTTATTGCTCAAGCCGTTTCTTTACAAGCCCGTCTACTAAATTGATGTTTTAAGTTTCCTCTCATAAGCTCATATAAGCTCTCTAAAATTCACCAACCTATTGCTAATCGGACTGCCCTTAGACTATTTATTTTTACCGGTTGGGCTAATAAGCCCAATAAGCAAATATTAAGCTTATTCGATAAGCTAATTGTATAATCTATTTGGACATCTTTTTAAACTCATTAAACAAGCCCAAGACCAAGCCCACTTTGTTTTATAACAACCCGGATCGAAAATTACTAATGGGCTTTGTTTATAACTTGTTAAAGCCCATTAGGTTAAAAATAAGCACTTGGTATAATAAGCATTTGGAAATCACTTGAATAAGCTTTAATAAGTTATACAAACTCTTGAAAAACTTTTCCAACTCTTTTTATAAAATTTGGACTTGTTTTGCAAAGATTATTACTATTTGGGTTAAAACTGTCAACTTTGTATAAGTATGTAGTAAAACTGTTAAATTATTAACCTGAGGGTATAAATTGTAAAAACATTAAACAGGAGGTTATTATGTCATTTTGGGAAATATTTGGACTAAAATGTAATAAAAGTTAACCAAGGACTAACGGTGCAAAACTAACACCGTTAGGGTAGAAAATGTAAAATTGGTAAAAGTAAAAGGACCAAACTGTAACTTTATTCCATATTCATTTCTATTGCATATTTTACACTTCTCATTTCACTCACGTGCATTTTATCACGTTTTGTTCAATACTTTATCACATTACGTTTATATTTATATATAACGAATTTTAACGATTAACTTAACGTTTCGTTCAAACACCTTTCGAGGGAACGATATTTATGGAATCAATGACATAAAAATAGGATAATATTATTTTTGAACTTTAAGCATTTTAAGCTTATCACACTCACACCTCACACCGAATCGTTATCCGTTACTCGTTTTCACACACATTGTTCATATTAAGTCACAAATACCAAATTCTCAGACTTCACTATTATCCAGGTCCTGTGTTGAAGCCGTGTCTGTAATTTCACTTGATTTCACATTTCCACCTTGCCAGTTACACACAAGGTGAGTCATAGCCCCACTTTTACTTATTTACCAAAGTTTACTCTCTATGGGGGAGATACATGCTACAAACACCCACAAGTATTTTCAAGTATTTTTGTATGCTTCACCTGATATGATATTGACTAAGTTACTCTATTGCCACAAGCCCCTCACATCATGAACCATTAATCACTTGCGAGTGAACACGAATATAGTGAATAGATCTATTGGAGGCTGACTGCCTATTCCACTAATATTTGACGGATAGCCTTAGTTGCTAGTCGTATTAGTCGCAATGCACTATATTTGAAGGAAATAGGCAATGGCAAATCACCTATTACGCGAGGGCCCCACACCGGTTACTACACTGTTAACGTTTACGTGTCATGATACTTAGGGCAATATATACATAACTGCAATATCACCATTTTAAACATGATTGTAATTCACAGGCAATCACTACTTGTGTTCTCTCAAACTTATTATTATTACAAACTCTATGATTTCACTCAACAATTTTGTTGACTTTTAGCATGTTTATCTCAGGTAATTAGCGGAGCAGACAAGGCACGGAGCGGGCAATAAACTCAGGGTTTTAATTTGGTGTAAAACAAAATAAAGTTATGTCATTCACTTTTAAACTACTACAACCTTTTATGGGATGTTTCAACTCTGATATTTTCACATTTTGTACTTCAACTTTGATTTGAATAACAAGTACTTTTAAAAACGCCTCTTTTGAGCCATTTTCTATTATTATGCAAAGATCCTCCCTGTAATACCCCGATTAGTCTTCCGCTGTTAAATTATAATTTAGGGGGTGTTACATTACATAAGTTACGGAGTGAGTTTTGGTCCCGTTAATCGCTAACTGTAAGCCGTTAAGTCACGAAATGTGAAACCGAGTATCCTAAAAATATGACACTTCTAAGAAATGTTCAAACATATCAATATACTCTAAAAAGTGTATTAAATGAGTGATAAGTTTTATCGGGGTGCTTAATTGTCGTAAAAACCTAAAATCGTAGGCTTAAAACGCGTAAAACGCAAAACCGAAAAATGTAAATTTCCAAAACTCTTGAAAATGTCGTAGGAGTTAAGGAACAAGGTGACATGGTGTAAAGTTGTTTGATCCATAGCCACAAAGTTAGGGTTTGGTTCGAATGGTTAAAAAGAGAACACCTATGTGTATACTTGTTCGAATTTTAGCCTTTTGATTTGAATAGTTTTAAAAGAATCCATGTGTATAGCTTGATAAAATGGACCAAGGTGTAGAAAATCAAATGGACATAGTGAAGTGGCTACATTGTGCTCATACATTTGCTTAGTTGATGTTCAAGTTAGTTTAGAAACTAGTTAGGGTTAGTTTGGTTATGTTTTGGTTCCATTTGAACCAGAAAGGGTCAAGGGTGGCATTTTAGGCTTAAGATACTTGTACCTAGGCTATAATATGTTGTACTTGAGGTTTAGAAGTGTAGTAACCTTAGTTGGAGTCCTTTAGTTAGGTTTAGTTATATTTATTTAGGTTTAGAATAATAAAAGTATGGATTTAGGTTTCATGCTTTAAGCACTTGTACTACAAGCATTAAGGACTTGTACTTTAAGTTTGTAAATTATAAGAAAATCCAATTTAAGGCTTGTGCATTAAGGAATTGTATTATGTGCTTTACAATAGGTACACTATGGTTTATAATAAGATTTATACTAATATTAAGTTTCTATGCATTAAGGACTTGTACATGTGCAAGAAAGACTTGTACATTTCTATTTTTTATAAAAATCAAGTACATATTAATTAAGGTTTGTGATTTTATTAACATAAAATCATGGAATTGTAAATTTAGGGCTTGTAACGGGAAGTAAAGTAAAGTTAGGTTTTCATGCTTTATAGACTTGTACTCTAGGTATAAAATGTTGTAGTTTAGTATTTATGATCTAGTTGTGTAAAATCGTAGATATAGTAGATTAGGGTTTCGAAAAAACTCTAATAGGTAACAAACATTTAGTTTGTACGTTAAGTAGTCGTACGTTAACGAATTAACGTAAAGTGGTAAATAGAAGTTAAAAACTTTTATACTTTACATATAAAGAATGTTTACGTGAAATAAATATAAAGCATGTTAGTGTTGGTAAGCACGTTTGTTAGGAATGTGAGTTACGTCACATTAGTTTGTTGTTGTGATCAGATAAACTGTTAACGTTTCATCTTTAAAAAAATTATACGTAGAAAATGGATAAGTATTCTTTATTTAGAATGTGTATTAGTTTAGTGCAAGTGGAAATTTACCGGTGGTTACAGTCTCACCCTCTTAAATGGAATCTCGTTCCGAGATTCAGTCTATATTAGATGTTGAAACGATGTTGACGAATAGTCGATGTGTATAGTTAAAGTAATTATGCCAAAGCTTATGTATCTAAGTTTCTTATCTAATAGAGGCATGAATCCTGTAGGGCAAAGCTAAGTTTTACCGAAATTGAATAATATGGTAGAATACTAATTGTCTAGGGAAAGCGTACCCATTATGCATGAGCTGCATCCGAATGACCCAAATAGAATGCTCGACCATGAGGCAGACTGTTATCGATTCCAGGGTTTGAGTTATTTCCTACAATTGCTAAAGCTAGATTACCCTGTATTGGTCTAGGTTTGATGAGGAAAACTTTCCCATTCTCGAGCATAACATTCAAAAGACCTTTAGGTAATCGATTTTTACTTAATCACATAACTCATCAAACAAGAACTGTCATGGGATTAGGCTAAATCAGTTTGAGTAACAACTTGATTCTAGCTTGATCTTCGCAACTCATCAAACATGAACTGTCACTTAGATCAAGCTGGGAAACAAGTGGTATGAAGGAGGTCTTTTGAAAATTTGGCTCGATTATGGACTTGCTTACACATATGAGACTACTACTCCCTTCATTGCATGATTCTTCCTGAATTAGACATAGGTGCGTAGGCTATGTATAATTTAGGAGTAACAATGCAATGCTTGGACTAATCGACTCATATGATGTTCGGTGTTCAACTATAAAAGTCTTCCTTAGGAACTAAAATCGCGAAAAGTTTAAAGTGTGCAAGGTGATAGAGAGAAAGGTCTCGACGTATAAAGCAGTTATAGTCTAGGCTCTTAAATGCAACCTGGTTCTCTATAACCAAGGCTCTGATACCATTCTATAACACGGTGACAACCCGTAATTTTCCGAACGTATTTTTATACGAGGTTATCCCTGTTTTTCATTTACGAACCTTTCCGAGCTCATTTGACCATAAAACGTAAAGTAACTCGCGAAACGTGGAATTTGTACACAACGCGTACTGGCTCAACTGACAATTTGATTTGATTATTTTATTATTTGTGAGAAACGAGGCGTATGAATAGTCGTTTTTATTGGAAAAATTATTCTGAGCGCAATGGTGAAATTTCCGTGTCATGAATCGATGGTTTGCTAGCCTAAATGAGCCCCGATCCTCATTTCATGAAAGATTACAAAAACTACAGAAATGGTCCCTATGGAATTTTACCTCACTGCCCCTAGACTTTGATTGTGTCATAATTGGCCCCTCGGGTTTTCCATAATCTAAACCTAGCACTATATAAAAACAATTATAACTCTATTAGGGTTAGATCTCTTTCCTCCTCCTCTAAAATCCGGCAGCCGCCCCCTCCGGCCACCCCTTCTTCGGCCGCCATAGCAACCATCAACGCAACCACCATCAACACCACATCTACCATCACACCCTCATCTTTATTTCTTTCTTCTTCGATAACTCAGAAATTCTGGCGAAACTTCCGGCGATGCCATTTTTGTAGCCATACGATAATAGCTTGGAGGTGGTTTTTTTAGATCGAATGGTTGTTCACTTTTGGAACAGCCTCCACCACAACGCGTCACCACCATCTCGGCCGCCTCTCTTTCCCCCCCCCCCCTCGTTCGCCCATGTGGTATGGTAAAACCACTCATCTTGTTTATTTATTTAACCGATTTTACTTATTTAGTTACTGTTTTCATGGACTCAAAATTGATAAAACTCGTTATTGGATTTGTGATTAAAAAGTGGTTTTAAACATTTTTGTTATATGATTTCGTGTGGTAAGTTTTTAAATGAAAAATGACGTTGTTCGATTCTGTGGTAACGGGTCGAGTCATCAAACCGGGTTGGTGTCCCGATTCGTGTTTGGAGTTTAGTTCAGTAGAAGTGATGTTGAGTTTTCTGTTGTGTTGTTCGGTTCACAGAAATCACCCATGAGGGTGTTGTTTGATTCATATTAGTCCCAAACTGTATAGGGTTGTAGATTGTTGGTCTCGGCATAGCAGGTTATAATGTTCTTGGTTATTTGTTGTGTTCTCGGATGGATTTTAGACCCGTATGGGTCACGATTAGTGTTGGATTTACTTGTTTTGGTTCACAAGAGACACACCCAAAAAGGGTGTCGAGTTTCTTATTTATATGTTATGTTCATTGGTTCTCGGTTCAGGAAAAACCACCACGTAGGTGTGTTTGTTGCTCTAGTTCAGCAGCTTTGACACCAAGGGGTGTCGAGATATTGTTACACTTCATTTTTGCCTCTTGTGGTTATTTTGGTGTTTCGGTTTTTGGTGTTTGAAATCATGCTGAGTTTGGTGATTTGAGTTGGTTTTGAGTTTAGTCATTTCATTGGATAAGTAGGCCGAAGCCAAATGTGTAATAGGGAGTATATGTGTTGTTATATATATATATATGATTGTGATTCCATTTTGGGTCAACAATTATGAACTAACATGGATGAATTAACTTAGTCTTGGTGACTTTGGTATATTTTGGAATAGCTATTGGGGATTTTGATACTTAGTTTGAATTCGGATGAAAATCTATCAGACTAAATATATATTTGGACATTGGACAATTAATGGATCGTTATTGGATTTACGATGTTAGGCATTGGACTTATTGGACATTTTGGGACTCGAGACGGTATAATATATTAGATTCGAAATGAATTTAATATATTAGACACGAAACGAACACAAAATCCTCAATAAAACCAAAACTAATAATTACACGAATGATAACGAAACATAAAACTTATAAAATATTGTAATTACAGATTTGGATAATTAAAATCACAACGACTTGAGAAAACTGATTTTTGTTAGTTAAACTTATTTCTATTTATAAGACGTTTATGTTTTATACAAATTATTTGGGATATTGAGGTAAATACCAAAATGTACAAACTGAATTATTTTATTTGACGTGTTTATTGCTCGTTAACTTCTAGATTTGTCTTCTAATTTGTTTGAGTTGTGTCAGTATTCTCTCGACTATGTCGATGTCTTTTCTCTTTGGCGTGAGTTGTATGTCGAGTCTATGTTTTCTTACCACCACACGAAACGCTGATACTAAACTTTTGATGAGTTTTGAAATCGAGTAATCCACAAAAACTACGACACGTTGTCTTTTATAGACTTTATTATGGTGCGAGCCGTATTTTGAGATAACCGTATACGTATTAGGTTGTGCCGATCCTAGACCGTTGTGTATCGCTGTGCTTGCACCTCCGTGTTCCGTCGTGTCGTATGTCTTGAGACCGTTGTGAATAGCTAGATGCCAGTTGTGTTTGTCGTGATCTTTGCATTGCTGTGGCTAAGGTGAGTTCATGGCCATTTCCACTTACACTCAATACTTGTTTTACTTGAAACGTGATTTGTTTGCTCCAACGTACTGTTTGGCTGAAATATCTGACCTGGCTATTTGAATGCGTTATGTGCTTACCTGCTTATTAATGTAGCCTTAAACTATGATTGTGGTTTGCGAAACTGTTACACGAGCTGGCTAAAGTTACTATTCCATGTCTGCTATTGTGCGGAGTTATTGTTATGAGCTGCATTAGTGCAGGACTATTATACACAAGGGCTCTTTGTGCCTAATTATTAACAAGGCCTCTTTGTGCCTATTACAATGGGCTCCTGTGCCTATAGACGACTATAGTGTGCACCTATAGGGAACTGTTATTGTGATTTGACTTTTGTGACTTAGCCAGCGTAACAGTCAAACTTGCAGGACACTATATGAGTGTAGTATCTATATGATTGATTATGGTTCGAGATTTTTTGATTATGATTTGGTTTTGGAATGGTGATTTAGGCAGTGTGAGCCTACGTTGGACTTGACTTGTTTGTGACCAATGATTTGAACTCGAAAACCTTTTGGTTCAACTATATTGTTTTAAACTAAAACCTGTGAACTCACAAGCGTAAGCTGACCCTTTTAGCATGTATTTTCAGGTTTAAGGTGATAGCTTATTTCTGGAGGCGCTTCGCAAGGGGCATGGTCATAGTCGACTCTGATACATTTATTTGGGACCGCTTTACTTATTTTATGGGCCTATTTCCGCACTACTTTGAATAATGTAAATTTAACACTTTTGTTAATAAATTTTATTCTAAACGGTTGAGGTAAAACCGTTCTTTGTACCTTGTGTTGTAATACCAATTAAGTAGCACCCCAGTGACATGTATGCTTCCGCTGGACCCGATTTTTGTGGGTGTTACAGATTGGTATCAGAGCCCATGTTATAGAGAACTGGGTTTATTTTCTAAAACCTGGACTATAACCACTTTTATGAAAACTTAACCCTATGACCGCCACGTGCCTGCCTGCCAAGCTGATGCCTCGCGTATGATTTTGTTGATGATATATTAGATGAGATGTTCATGATATATTTGACGAGTTGTTTGATGAGATGCTTGATTATATATTTGTTGAGGTGTGTGCCTGACTATTGGATATTTTATATCCGCCTGTTTTAGCTGTTCACTATAAGCATTTCCATATGCTTATGCACACACCATACCTGTCATGGAGTTACGCTATTTCCTTGCGTAATCTCACTATTGAATGCTGAGTTTGTACACTTTTCGTGGTTTTGGGAATGATTTTGGATGTAACGGACATACTACTAGTATAACTAGGCTGAGTATTTCAAAATTCATTGAACCTCGGGTGAATATAGACTGATCACCTATATTCAACCAGGGACAGTGGGACATAGCCTGATCACCTATGTCCGACTCAGAGGTGAATTTTGCAATACTGGGAGTAGTTATAATGGTATTATGTTCGGGTTGGTCCTTGATTTTTGGAATGGTACAGTTTTGCGTGTGTACACGGACATTGGATATTGCTTCCACTCACACAACACACTGGCATCACAACATCGCATGAACCGTAATACTTCTGGCACCGCTATACGTCTCCATTATATGGAAATCCTGTTTGTCACCGCTTGGCCGTAATTTGCATCGGGTCTGGTCGATTGGCACCATTTGAATCCGAGTTACTTATTTGTAGCCCTTAAGAGCATTATAAGCCGTCCGAGCTTACTGTAACGCTTAGATTTGATTTTGGCTACGTTTGGATTTAATATTCGCTATGTTTGGATTGGTTTTGATTCTGATTGAATTCGGATTGTTTGATTTTGTGATTTTGGACGTCATCCTGGATTTGGATTTGTTATCCGGCCTTGTTTTTTTGTGGCCTTGTTACAGTCGCCTCTACCCTAAGCCTTGTGCTCAATCGATGTTGTTCAATCAAAGCTGTTCAATCAATGTTGTACCTCCCTCTTTAAGTATTATGTACATTACTGATTCAACCAACTGATTGCTAGTAGCAATCAACATCTTCCCTCAGAGTTGTACTCCGAACTCGCTAAACTCTCCAATTGGCGGAGATTCCACGCCCAGCAGAAATCTTGAGACTCTAAGGAGTAACCTGAACCGCGTTCCTTAGGACAATCACCGAACTTTTCTCTCGTCCCTCAGGAATGCCGGTTATCTTTGCTAATCTCTTATAGGATAATAAACTGTTTTGCCATTAATTTTACAAACTGCCTTTGATTTTTCTACCGACCAATTTGCGGTCATCCTACAAATGTTTTACTGCTATTTCACGAAAATCAAAATTTTGATCTTACTACCATTTTATAAATGGCGAACTGCTTTTCTGTTACCCGTAAACTTTCTATAAATCGTTTGGCTAAATGATTTCATAAAACGTTTTGTTACGATGTTATGAATCAAAATAAAAATCAAAATTTTGACTTTGCTAAAAAAAAAAATTTAAACGATGAATTGTTTTCCTATTATCCTATAAGCTGTTTCACAAAACATTTCACAAATCATTTTGTAAGTCGATTTGTTGTTCCTGCTGCTATATCAGAAGCTAGACCTCAGGAGCGAATCCTGCACCCCCACCTGAGTAATCGAGTGTGGCAATGGTTGGCATAGACACCTTCCGTTGGCCACATTCTCTTATAAAAATACCTACGACTCCAGTATTTCAACGGCACCGTACGAGGCACTTTATGGTCGCAAGTGCCGATCGCCGACTTGATGGGTAGAAGTTGGGGATACCCAACTTACTGACCCTGAACTTATTCATGAGACTACCGAGAAGATCGTTCAGATCAGAACCGAGTTGCAAGCTGCTCGCAAATCGTCAGAACAGTTATGCTGACTAATGACGTGAACCTCTTGAATTCCCAGTTAAAGTCTAGATTATGCTTAAAGATTCACCATGAGAAGGTGTTATGCGTTTAGTAAACGTGGAGAGCTTAATCCTCGTGGTATTGATCCTTTTGAAATCCTTGCTAGAGTTGGACCGGTAGCGCACAGACTCGAGCTACCGTCAGGACTCAGCAGTGTTCGCAACGTTTTTATGTGTATTGTGAAGAAATGACTTGCCGATGAGGCAGTTGCTATTCTTCTGGGAGAAATCCAGATTGATGAATGTTTAAACTTTGTTGAGAAACCTATCGAAATCATGAACCGTGAAGCCGAACGACTTTAGTAAAGTCGCATCCTTATTGACAAAGTCCATCGAACCTCGCGAAAAGGTCCTTAATTCACGTGGGAACGTGAGAATAAATTCACGTGTGTATGTACTCATCTCTTTTCAGCCGTAACGAGTAACTTGAATTGAATCGCGAGGACGCGATTCCGTTTAAGGAGGTGAGGCTGTGACAACCCGTAATTTTCTAAACGTATTTTTATACGAGGTTATCCCTGTTTTTCATTTACGAACCTTTCCGAGCTCATTTGACCATAAAACGTGAAGTTATATCACGAAACGTGGAATTTGTACACAACGCGTACTGGCTCAACCGATGATTTGATTTGACTATTTTATTATTTCTGAGAGACGAGGCGTATGAATAGTCATTTTTTATTGGAAAAATTATTCTGAGCGCAATGGTGAAATTCCTGTGTCATGAATCGATGGTTTGCTAGCCTAAATGAGCCTCGAGCCTCATTTCAAGAAAGATTACAAAAACTACAGAAATGGTCCCTGTGGAATTTTACCCCACTGCCCCTAGACTTTAATTGTGACATAATTGGTCCCTAGGGTTTTCATAACCTAAACCTAGCACTATATAAACACAATTATAACTCTATTAGGGTTAGATCTCTTTTCCCCCTCCTCCAAAATCCGGCAGCCGCCCCCTCCGGCTACCCCTTCTCCGGCCGCCATAGCAACCATCAACGCAACCACCATCAACACCACATCCACCATCACACCCTCATCTTTCTTTCTTTCTTCTTCGATAACTCAGAAATTCCGGCGAAACTTCTGGCGACTCCATTTTTGTAGCCATACGAGTATAGATTGGAGGTGGTTTTTTTAGATCGAATGGTTGTTCACTTTTGGTTCAAGAACGCCACCACAGCCTCCACCACAACGCGTCACCACCACCTCCGCCGCCTCTCTTTCCCCCCCCCCCTCCCCTCGTTCGCCCATGTGGTATGGTAAAACCACTCATATTGTTTATCAACATTATTTAACCGATTTTACTTATTTTTGTTACTGTTTTCGTGGACTCAAAACTGATAAAACTCGTTATTGGATTTGTGATTAAAAACTGGATTTAAACATTTGTGTTATATGGTTTCGTGTGGTAAGTTTTTAAACGAAAAATGGTGTTGTTCGATTCCGTGGTAACGGGTCGAGTCATCAAACCCGGTTGGTGTCCCAATTCATGTTTGGAGTTTAGTTCAGTAGAAGTGATGTTGAGTTTTCTGTTGGGTTGTTCGGTTCACAGAAATCACCCACGAGGGTGTTGTTTGATTCGTATTAGTCCCAAACCGTATAGGGTTATGGATTGTTGGTCTCGGCATAGCAGCTTATAATGTTCTTGGTTATTTGTTGTGTTCTCGGATGGATTTTAGACCCGTATGGGTCACGATTAGTGTTGGATTTACTTGTTTTGGTTCACAAGAGACACACCCAAAAAGGGTGTCGAGTTGCTTATTTATATATTATGGTCATTGGTTCTCGGTTAAGGAAAAACCACCACGTAGGTGTGTTTTTTGCTCTAGTTCAACAGCTTTGACACCAAGGGGTGTCGAGATATTGTTACACTTCATTTTTGCCTCTTGTGGTTATTTTGGTGTTTCGGTTTTTGGTGTTTGAAATCATGCTGAGTTTGGTGATTTGAGTTGGTTTTGAGTTTAGTCATTTCATTGGATAAGTGGGCCGAAGCCCAATGGGTAATAGGGAGTATATGTGTTGTTATATATATGATTGTGATTACATTTTTGGTCAACAATTATGAACTAACTTGGATGAATTAACTTAGTCTTGGTGACTTTGGTATATTTTGGAATAGCTCTTGGGGATTTTGATACTTAGTTTGAATTCGGATGAAAATTTATCGGACTAAATATATATTTGGACATTGGACAATTAATGGATCGTTATTGGATCTACGATGTTAGGCATTGGACTTATTGGACATTTTGGGACTAGAGACGGTATAATATATTAGATTCGAAATGAATTTAATATATTAGACACGAAACGAACACAAAATCTTCAATAAAACCAAAATTAATAATTACGCGAATGATAACGAAACACAAAACTTATAAAATATTGTAATTACAGATTTGGTTAATTAAAATCACAACGACTTGAGAAAACTGATTTTTGTTAGTTAAACTTATTTCTATTTATAACACGTTTATGTTTTATACAAATTATTTGGGATATCGGGGTAAATACCAAAACGTAAAAACTGAATTATTTTATTTGAGGTGTTTATTGGTCGTTAACTTCTAGATTTGTCTTCTGATTTGTTTGAGTTGCGTCAGTATTCTCTCGACTATGTCGATGTATTTTCTC
Source organism: Artemisia tridentata subsp. tridentata (assembly GCA_021014915.2). NCBI lineage: Eukaryota > Viridiplantae > Streptophyta > Magnoliopsida > Asterales > Asteraceae > Artemisia > Artemisia tridentata. The sequence goes on along the minus strand of CP139501.1, from coordinate 194,957,401 downwards.
TTTGGTGTGAGTGGTATGTCGACTCTATGTTTTCTTACCACCACACGAAACGCTGATACTAAACTTTTGATGAGTTTTGAAATCGAGTAATCCACAAAAACTACGACACGTTGTCTTTTATAGACTTTATTATGGTGCGAGCCGTATTTTGAGATAACCGTATACGTATTAGGTTGTGCCGATCCTAGACCGTTGTGTATCGCTGTGCTTGCACCTCCGTGTTCCGTCGTGTCGTATGTCTTGAGACCGTTGTGAATAGCTAGATGCCAGTTGTGTTTGTCGTGATCTTTGCATTGCTGTGGCTAAGGTGAGTTCATAGCCCCTACTTTTACGAGTTTTATAACTATTTTGTGGGAGAATACATGCTCATTTCCACTTACACTCAATACTTGTTTTACTTGAAACGTGATTTGTTTGCTCCAACGTACTGTTTGGCTGAAATATCTGACCTGGCTATTTGAATGCGTTATGTGCTTACCTGCTTATTAATGTAGCCTTAAACTATGATTGTGGTTTGCGAAACTGTTACACGAGCTGGCTAAAGTTACTATTCCATGTCTGCTATTGTGCGGAGTTATTGTTATGAGCTGCATTAGTGCAGGACTATTATACACAAGGGCTCTTTGTGCCTAATTATTAACAAGGCCTCTTTGTGCCTATTACAATGGGCTCCTGTGCCTATAGACGACTATAGTGTGCACCTATAGGGAACTGTTATTGTGATTTGACTTTTGTGACTTAGCCAGCGTAACAGTCAAACTTGCAGGACACTATATGAGTGTAGTATCTATATGATTGATTATGGTTCGAGATTTTTTGATTATGACTTGGTTTTGGAATGGTGATTTAGGCAGTGTGAGCCTACGTCGGACTTGACTTTTTTGTGACCAATGATTTGAACTCGAAAACCTTTAGGTTCAACTATACTGTTTTAATCTAAAACCTGTGAACTCACCAGCGTCAGCTGACCCTTTTAGCATGTATTTTCAGGTTTAAGGTGATAGCTTATTTCTGGAGGCGCTTCGCAAGGGGCATGGTCATAGTCGACTCTGATACATTTATTTGGGACCGCTTTACTTATTTTATGGGCCTATTTCCGCACTACTTTGAATAATGTAAATTTAACACTTTTGTTAATAAATTTTATTCTAAATGGTTGAGGTAAAACCGTTCTTTGTACCTTGTGTTGGGATACCAATTAAGTAGCACCCCAGTGACATGTATGCTTCTGCTGGAACCGATTTTTGGGGGTGTTACAAATACCCCCAAAATATCGAATCAGAACGATAGTGTCAATGGGGTGCTACTTCTTAATATAAAGCACAAGGTATAGAAAACGACCTCTAAATGAGCCGTTTTGAAAAGTTACCATTCGAATTATTTAAATCAGAGTTATTACAAGAGGTCCCAAAGTATATGACTACATAAATGTTTTCAAAATGTATCAAATGGTAAAGGATAAAACCATAAGTCTCCAAAGCATGCAAATGACTCTATGATCCATGCATCCGCTATCGCCTTACTAACCTGAGATAAACATCCTAAAAAGTGTCAACACAAAGGTTGGTGAGTTCATAGAGTTTAGTTAAATTGTAAAGCCTTCAAGTAATGTTCCCACAGCAAAGGTATTGTAAATCCATTCAGTTCCAAGTTCCGCCCATACAAAACTTGCTATGTGTTCACAACCCACTGCTAAAATATAGTATGAGTATGACATATGTGTATACGATATATGTGAGTACTTAATGTAATGAATAACAGCCAACGGAACCTCATGACAAGTTTACGTAAGTTTACACAAGAATACTGGATTATATTCACCCAAGTCCATGAATCTGGGACCAAGGGTGGGGGCGTCAGCCCGATAGTACTATAAATACCTCTCCAACGGCTCCATCCAGGAGTTAAACAGTTGCTAAAGAATAAAGCGTATAAGAATAAGTTTAACACATTAAGGCACATATCGCAACTACACTTCATGTCCAAAAGTATAGAAAGTGTAGCCTAGTATAAGAGTATAAATGTTTTGAGTATTTGTGGAAGTCAAAGCAAGTTTTTGAGCATGTATCTCCCCCAAAGAGTTTATAAAGTAATTAAACAAGTAAAAGTGGGGCTATGACTCACGGTAAGCCGTAAAAGTTTAGAGTACTTGTGAAAGTAAATGAAATTAGTTGAGCATGTATCTCCCCCAAAAATAATTCAAAACGTATAAAAGTAGGGGCTATGAAACTCACCTTGAACTAATGATATCAAAACGAATAATGGATTCGATGGATATGCCGAGGAAACCCCTACACGCAACCTAGAATACGATGTTATGTCTTAGGTTCTAAAACAACGAAGTGAATACATAAACATGCCTTATATAGTTATTACATTAATTATGCTTGGATACTTAATGTTTGTAAAGTTGTATAAGTGTTTAAGTCTAGTTTGGGATTTTCGTTTATTTAAGTTTTTCCGTCTAAATCTACCCGTTATTTCTAAACTGTAAATGATCACGACTCAGTTTTTACGTCTTCGGAAAGGCATTTAAATGAACTTTACAGATTTATCAGTCCCACTTCCCCTAAAGTCACTTAACTAAGGTCAAATTACTAATTTACCATTTTATATACATACTTTTGGTTACAGCAACTCACAGTCTCGCGGAAATAGCCATAAGTAATTCTATACCACTCCGTTTTATGCCCGGTTTTCGGCCACGTTTAATTTAGGATCTTAGCTAAAACTTTTATGTTTTGACCAACAGGGGGTTCTAGTAAAGTTTTATAAATTTTACCCGATTAAAATATATTACTCAGGTTTTGACACTTGTTACCATTTTGGCTCTAATTTATTCATACGGATGAGTTACGAGGTGAGCCAAGCGGAAAAATGACCACAAGATAAAGAACTATAATCCTGTATTTTTACTTATGATATAAGGTTCAATGATCTAGCCCAGATTGCCCATTTACCGCCATCTATCCAGAAACTATTTTGCGTTTAAAGTCCTTACGATGTTTCTAGCATTTTAATCCAATTTACCAAGCATAATCAAATATAATAAGCATATAGAACATATTAAATACATGAAATACTAATAAAAGGTAAATCTAGGAGTTTACTTACAATCCTTGTGAAGAACTAAACAAGAAACGAGGAACTAGAACACTAAACTAAATCCTTCAATCGAAAACCCTAGCTTCCAATCCTTCAACACAACTCTTGCAAACCTTTGCTAGCCTTGATATAACCCTTGTAAAAGCCTTTTAATCTTAGCCCTAATCACCTTGTATAGCTCTTAATCCAACCATGGAATCATCAAAGTAACACTAGTTTTATGTAGAGAATAACTAGGCCTTCATCTTCTATGTATAACTTGGAACTTGGAAATCAAATGAAGAGTGTTTGATGTTCTTGGTGAAGTGAACGACTAAGAGAGGGGAGGAGAGTATTTATAGAGCCTTGAGGAGGTTAGTTGACACTAAGGTATGGTCTAGAATGAACCACATGATGCATACTTGGTTGATTTTTAGCCTTAAGACTTTCTATGGCTCCTAATGTAACACATGATGCCCTAAATGTTCCATGGCTCTCACCAAGCCACCAAGGCCTTGGTGAATCACTATATACACGTTCATACTTAAGTGGGAGGGACTAGGTGGATAAACTTGGTATTATATAAGTTACGGAGTGAGTTTTGGTCCCGTTAATTGCTAACTGTAAGTCGTTAAGTCACGATACGTAAAACCGGGTATCCTAAAAATATGAAACTTCTAAGAAACGTTAAAACATATCAATATACTCTAAAAAGTATATTAAATGAGTGATAAGTTTTATCGTGGTGCTTAATTGTCGTAAAAACCTAAAAACGTAGGCTTAAAACGCGTAAAACGCAAAACCGGAAAATGTAAATTTCCAAAACTCTTGAAAATGTCGTAGGAGTTGAGGAACAAGGTGACATGGTGTAAAGTTGTTTGATCCTTAGCCACAAGGTTAGGGTTTGGTTCGAATGATTAAAAAGAGAACACCTATATGTATACTTGTTCGAATTTTAGCCTTTTGGTTTGAATGGTTTTAAAAGAATACATGTATATAGCTTGATAAAATAGACCAAGGTGTAGAAAATTAAATGGGCATGGTGATGTGGCTACATTGTGCTCATACATTTGCTTAGTTGATGTTCTAGTTGGTTTAGAAACTAGTTAGGGTTAGTTTGGTTATGTTTTGGTTCCATTCAAACTAGAAAGGATCAAGGGTGGCATTTTAGGCTTAAGATACTTGTACCTAGGCTATAATATGTTGTACTTGAGGTTTATAAGTGTAGTAACCTTAGTTTGAGTCCTTTAGTTAGGTTTAGTTATGTTTATTTAGGTTTTGAATAATAAAAGTATAGATTTAGGTTTCATGCTTTAAGCACTTGTACTACAAGCATTACGGAATTGTACTTTAAGTTTGTAAATTATAAGAAAATCCAATTTAAGGCTTGTGCATTAAGGAATTGTATTATGTGCTTTACAATAGATACACTAAGGTTTATAATAAGATTTATACTAATATTAAGTTTCTATGCATTAAGGACTTGTACATGTGCAAGAAAGACTTGTACATTTCTATTTTTTTATAAAAATCAAGTACATATTAATTAAGGTTTGTGATTTTATTAACATAAAATCATAGAATTGTAAATTTAGGGCTTGTAACGGGAAGTAAAGTAAAGTTAGGTTTTTGTGCTTTATAGACTTGTACTCTAGGTATAAAATGTTGTACTTTAGTATTTATGATCTAATTGTTTAAAATCGTAGATATAGTAGATTAGGGTTTCGAAAAAACTCTAATAGGTAACAAACATTTAGTTTGTACGTTAAGTAGTTGTACGTTAACGAATTAACGTAAAGTGGTAAATAGAAGTTGAAAACTTTTATACTTGACATATAAATAATGTTTTCTTGAAATAAATATAAAGCATGCTGGTGTTGGTGAGCCCATTTATTAGGAATGTGAGTTACGTCACATTAGTTTGTTGTTGTGATCAGATAAACTGATAACGTTTAAGTTTTAAAAAAAATTATACGTAGAAAATGGATAAGTATTCTTTATTTAGAATGTGTATTAGTTTAGTGCAAGTGGAAATTTACCGGTGGTTACAGTAGCCAAGTATGTGTCGGTGTCCTTATGTAGTCTTGCCTTACAAGGCAAGTAAGTCGATAGCTTTGTGTTTAAACAAGTCCTAAGTCGGTCAGGATATGATAGAATGCCGAGTTCAAGAGGTTTCTCCGATCGTCTAGGAGATGATTTATCTACCCCACTTCTTTGTAAAAAGGGGAGAGGTTTAATTTCTTTGTAAACCAATAGTTGTTATAATCGTTCTGTTTCTTTGTGGTTCTCTTTTGTTTGAGGTTTCTTCTACGAGTCAGTCAACTTGGGTTCTTGTTCACGTGTTATTAAAATCAAGGTTTATGATTATGTGTTTGTCAGTTCGAGTTTGTCTAAGACGGGATAGCTATAATATCAATTTTAGTAAACGGAACCACTTGACATTGAAATAGTATTATTGCCCTAGTCTATATCACTCACAACCATCACCAAGTTAACCTACTTTTCAAACGTTCGATTAGGGGTGAAAATGAGCTAAGCCGAATTCGAGTCTGTTAGAGTTCTAACTCGGCTCGTTTATGATTATAAAGCTCGAGCTCGTTTCGAGCCTCATATTTCTCAAGTTCGGCTCGACTAATTATTTTGATGCGTTAAACGAACTTATGATAAAATTAAACGCGGCTCGTTAAGCACACTAGGCTCGAGCTCGATTATTTAAATGGAGCTCGTTTATACATAGCTATACGTATACAACATATACATACATACATATATATTGTGTGTGTGTGTGTGTGTGTGTGTGTGTGTGTGTGCGCGCATATTTATAAGGCTAGTGTGCCTAATCGATCTTTATATATAAAGCTAGGGCTCATGCTCCGTTATTAAATGAGCCCAAAGTTAGGTTCGAGCTCATGCTTGAGCTTGTTAGACTCAGATCGTTCAAGCTTTTTACCGATTCGATCTCGAGCTTTTAACGAGCGACTCAACTCGTTTCCATCTCTAGTTCTGATATCCTCATAAGAGGTTTCTATGGCCAGGAAAAGAGTTCGGAAACGATCACTGAGATACCCTAATTTTGATCTATGTATATTTGAGTCATGAGACTTGGTGTTCCCAGATAACCAAAAAAGAGAAAAGCTCATTGATGCGTAGGATTGCGCCCTCGCAGTAGGTTTTACCTCTCAAGGGATCTCAAGAGGCTTGCAATCCCCACCAGGCAGTGTACCTGACCGTTGTAGTATAGTAAAGTGGCAAGTACCGGGGGATTGATCGTTCAACTCAAAGAATAGTGTTCGTTAGGATTGAAATTATTCTAACTAGGTCTAGAGGTGATGGATGATTCTTTTTGTATTTTTATATTTTATGGAAAGCAAGTAAAAATCTCATGTTTTGGAAGAAGGGGCGGAATTAGTTGCTAATCAACTAACCCAAAAGCTACTAACTAAACTAATATGCAAGAAAAGTAAACTAGGGTTCTACAAGGGAAGTGAAGCATGTCTACCTATGATATGTTACTCCTTGCTAGCTATCTAATTCTACCTATTGAATTGTCACACCTTGTTTTAATTGACGGGTTGTATTCCTTAATACCAATCGTGGGGGTGTGTACGATCTTCCCCAACTCTATAAGCTCCTACTTCACTCCTATGTCGAGCCGGCTAAGAAGCTCCTAACATGGGATCACTAGAATTCGCTCATGCATTAAATACAACCATATAACCTTAGTACACCTTGGTTCATGTTTCTTAAGACGTTCAAGCAAGTTACCGTATAGGAGGTTAGCCAGTTTTCTTAAGCCTAACATCGATATCACCCAATCAAACAAGAGACAATAGGAAACAAGAATTATAAGCTAAACCAATTAGATCTATTGAAGTTGTCACGCCCTAATTGATGGAGATGGACACACACATCAACAAGAAATCAATAAGATCTAATTAGTTATACACAAGTTTCACACAATCATAGGTAAACACTAGGTGATTTAGTAAAACATAATCAATGAAGAACAAGCAACAATAATAATGGAAGACATAATTAAGATAGAATCAACACACCATTACAAGATGTTTATGGAGTGATTAAGACCTTCTAAGTTGCTGGAAAAACACCTACCTAAACCCTAGAATCGGACTTAGGGTTTAGGGCTTACAAAAAGTGAAGTTATGATGTTGTATTTATAGGCAATATTTCTGTCGGCAAGGCTTGACGGCCTTCTTGACGCCGTCTCCCTTTAAACTCCAAAAATACGTTCTGGCCTATCAAGGCTTGACGCTGTCAGGCTTGGTCTTGACGCTTTCAGGATTGGGCTTGACGCTGTCAGGCTTGGGCTTGACGCTGTCACAGGTACTATTCCAGCAGATTTTGAGACTTTGTCGTTTTCTTCACTTTTATGCTCCAAAAACGTCCAAAATGCTTCCTTTTCCAAATTTCTCCTCCAAAGTACCTAAAATGACAAAAGGAACGATTTAGGGCAATATTTGATCAAATAAATACGATTTAGGGCTTAAATGACCCCCTAAAAGCGGTACACTTTTCGCTTCATCAAATACCCTTACACTTGAGATTTTCTTGTCCTCAAGCAAATGCGCTTTTATTCTAATCAAAATACAAGTTAGGGGTCATTTAACGCTAATATAAAAGTAATTACAACAAATAGTCGTTCCCCTTTTATCATAATAAGCACGAAGATTACACACTAGCACCTCACAAGTAGTGTTTAGATACTCACATCTCTCAGGTGTCATAAAAGTATATCTCATAAATGAAAATGAATAATATCTCTCACTACCTGTCATAGCAAATAGATTACCATAGGCTTGGGAAAGGATCAAAATCCTCCTCCACTAGGCGTAAGCACCTAAGATAAACTATCAAAGAGGGCTTTTAAACGGGTTATAACGTTAGGTGTAGGGATATGATAAACACGGTTTTGTTGGATAAAGGATATTTTACTGGTGGCGAGTTAAAGATCTTGATTAATTACATGTACAATATGGCGTTGCTAAGCCAAGACTAGACTCGACTTAAGCTAATGAAAAAAAATAACAAAAAGATAGAATAAACATAAAATGAAACGGGATGGTAGTCCGTATGTTTTTTCTACTTTTTTTTTTTTTTTTTTTTTTTTTTTTTTGCATACACTCTTGCCCTACCATCCAAAATAATACATCGTAGGGGGGTTGTATCCCCCTTACACTTGAACTTTTACATAACTTTACAATTAACTATTCTAATGACTCGAATTAAGATAATCGAAACACTTGGAGTACTTTTAAAATATTTAGCACATATGGGGGTAATAATGTTGTTCTTCCCCATTACTCCATTACACTAGTACTTTACCCATGAGTCCCAATCGTCCCAAAACAATATGTACAAGGAAATGACTCGACTTAGCAACCATGTAATCAATTAGATAATTAACTTGGGGTTTAAACAAATGTTGTCACAATAATGCACTAAAAATGAGTGCATACAAGGTAGACTAAGGCGATTTGGGTGTACATTTAAGTGGGGTGTAAACAAATTCTTACTTTAAGTTAAATGCTTAAAGTTAGAAATGAAAAGATAGGCTCTGAGGGGTGTACTAGGGGTATCGTGTACTAAAAATGAGTACAACGCAAAGGGTGTGGGAGAATTACTTGACCAATGTAGCCAACGTAATTATAACAAAAACACAGGTGTGAAACAATGGGTTAATCCTAATGCCTCTTATCATGTAGTAAATCTAACTACACGAATGTAGTCTCACTTGTGGCCTCGGAATGGTCCTAACGCAAGTTCTAGAATCTAAGTGCTACCGGTACACACATCATAGCATAAATGCTTTTCCTACCAATTCTAGGGGCGAACCTCACATATTTAGGGGTGGAAAATTTTTTTGTGGTACGGTTTTGTGCTAGTCATATAACTCCTATCCGTGAGACGCTCATTAAGACCAAAGTTTCACTCCTATATGTTGTAAAAAAATTTAAATTTGGCACTAAAATTGCCTTAACAAGTATTTTTCTCAGTTTTATTACACATCTACCATTAAACAAACGAAAAATCAAGCATAATAGCATTCTCTAAGGTATCGTACTTTACCCCCCCCCCCCCCCCCTTACACTTAAGATGAACATTGTCCCCAATGTTCAAATAATAAGATGTAAAAGTAAATAAGGTAAAAGAATGAAAACAAATACTCCCCTGATTCGTTCGATGTGGATAATCCGGTAACATGGTTAAATCCTCCTCCAAGAAAATGAACGTTGAAAGCTTCCCTTCCGAAATTTAAATTATCTTCTTGTCCAATATAACCTGTTAAACCTGAGAAAACAAACACAAAAAACCCAAAGCATCAACCTGAACAAAGAAAACTCACAACTAGATGTAATTCCAGACTTAGAAATAAAAACAAAACGATTAAAGATATAATGCTTGTAGAATGAATATTTGCAGATTTCCTGGAGTTTATAAAACTAAAGATTTAACAAAAACTTTATGACTCCGGTAGAAAAACAAAACTTGCAAAATTTCCAGAATTTTACACTTGACGCCGTCAGGTGTTAACCTTGACGCCGTCAGAAGTGACCTGCAGAAATTTTATGGTTAGTTTCCGGAAAATTTCTGGAAAAACTTATGCCTCACTTCCTGGAAATCCTGCAAAATATTCATTATGACTCGATACAAGCATTTGACTCTAACAATTACTAGTATGCATGCTCATTTAATATTGTTGTGATTCATGTTCAATCTTGTTCTTGTAAACAAATTTGGATTCCCTTACACTTATCTTTTGCAAAATACCTTTATATGTAGTTAAGACGAAGTTAAAAACAAAATAAAGCATTTTCACAATTTACTTTGAAACATGAGCACAAAAAATAACAATTAAACTTGCATACGGAAACAAATAAAATCAAACAAACAAAAAAACAAACAAACAAACAAATAAAGCTTGGGTTGCCTCCCAAGAAGCGCTTGTTTTTGTTCGAGTCACGAGCCTGACTCTACCCTTATTTAACGGAAATAGGGGAGGTTTTCCCTACACTTAGGATTAAGTGCGGGTGGAAGTAGCGATACACACCCTTAGGGTGGAAATATGCCACGTGAGGTGAAGGGGGTGAGTGAATGGCTTCCTTCATCCTAAAACTACCCGGATAATACTGGTTTATGGGTGGGTCGGTTCCTCTTTTGTCTCCTAGATGTAAATCTAAGGATGAAAAGTTGTGTAACGGTTGAGGTTCCGGCTCATCAACACTAGGAAATTCCCTAGAACTAAGAGTAAGGTCATCACTAAAAGTGTTCAAACCTATATCCTCTAGTTGTGCTTGGTCCAAGGGTTCTACCTCCATCGGGATTCCTAAAGTCTCTTCTACTTCTTCCGGGTAAGTCACGGGCGGTGTGGGTGCCTCAAATGATGGTTGAGTATTTTGTGGGCTTATGTTATTTACCTCATCATTCCACGTGTCAAGATCACCTATATCCTCATCAATTGTTTTCTTAGGTAGTGATAATAACAAACCTAGTGCTTCATCCAACTTATGGCTTATTGATACGGCTCTATCCACAATTCCTTGGCAAACTAGGTCTCTTTTCCTATTAGCCTCACTAAAACAAGATCCTAAACATGGAGGTTGTTCATAAGAATCTATCCTAGGTGAAGGCTCATATGATTCATAGGTGCCTCTAAATGAGGTATTTTGAACTCCTTGGTGTTCTAGCCACTCAACCATATCTTGCAATCTTAGAAGTCTAAGTGAAAAGTCCATTTGAAGCAAATTACAAACAAAATCACAAAGAAAAGATAGACTACGAGAAAGCTACAAAATAAAAAGAAAAAATCTCACTTGATAGGAATCTTGTGAGTAGACCTAATAAAAATAAAATTTCAACCTAAGCAATAACTACTACCCGGGCTGCGGCGCCAAAAACTTGATGCGTGGGATTGCGCCCTCGCAGTAGGTTTTACCTCTCAAGGGATCTCAAGAGGCTTGCAATCCCCACCAGGCAGTGTACCTGACCGTTGTAGTATAGTAAAGTGGCAAGTACCGGGGGATTGATCGTTCAACTCAAAGAATAGTGTTCGTTAGGATTGAAATTATTCTAACTAGGTCTAGAGGTGATGGATGATTCTTTTTGTATTTTTATATTTTATGGAAAGCAAGTAAAAATCTCGTGTTTTGGAAGAAGGGGCGGAATTAGTTGCTTATCAACTAACCCAAAAGCTACTAACTAAACTAATATGCAAGAAAAGTAAACTAGGGTTCTACAAGGGAAGTGAAGCATGTCTACCTATGATATGTTACTCCTTGCTAGCTATCCAATTCTACCTATTGAATTGTCACACCTTGTTTTAATTGACGGGTTGTATTCCTTAATACCAATCGTGGGGGTGTGTACGATCTTCCCCAACTCTATAAGCTCCTACTTCACTCCTATGTCGAGCCGGCTAAGAAGCTCCTAACATGGGATCACTAGAATTCGCTCATGCATTAAATACAACCATATAACCTTAGTACACCTTGGTTCATGTTTCTTAAGACGTTCAAGCAAGTTACCGTATAGGAGGTTAGCCAGTTTTCTTAAGCCTAACATCGATATCACCCAATCAAATAAGAGACAATAGGAAACAAAGATTATAAGCTAAACCAATTAGATCTATTGAATTTGTCACGCCCTAATTGATGGAGATGGACACACACATCAACAGGAAATCAATAAGATCTAATTAGTTATACACAAGTTTCACACAATCATAGGTAAACACTAGGTGACTTAGTAAAACATAATCAATGAAGAACAAGCAACAATAATAATGGAAGACATAATTAAGATAGAATCAACACACCATTACAAGATGTTTATGGAGTGATTAAGACCTTCTAAGTTGCTGGAAAAACACCTACCTAAACCCTAGAATCGGACTTAGGGTTTAGGGCTTACAAAAAGTGAAGTTATGATGTTGTATTTATAGGCAATATTTCTGTCGGCAAGGCTTGACGGCCTTCTTGACGCCGTCTCCCTTTAAACTCCAAAAATACGTTCTGGCCTATCAAGGCTTGACGCTGTCAGGCTTGGTGTTGACGCTGTCAGGATTGGTCTTGACGCTGTCAGGCTTGGGCTTGACGCTGTCAAAGGTACTATTCCAGCAGATTTTGAGACTTTGTCGTTTTCTTCACTTTTATGCTCCAAAAACGTCCAAAATGCTTCCTTTTCCAATTTTCTCCTCCAAAGTACCTAAAATGACAAAAGGAACGATTTAGGGCAATATTTGATCAAATAAATACGATTTAGGGCTTAAATGACCCCCTAAAAGCGGTACACTTTTCGCTTCATCAAAAGAAAAAAACTCATCCATTTATCGCTCCAAGTCTATATCTTGTTAGCTCACTCGACACATACAACATAACAAACCACTATGTAATAGTATGAATTTGCCTTTCTATTAAAAACCAAACCACCATCACCTAAGATTTAATTAGGTAACCAGTTATCTAATAAAGACAATCTTTTTTGTTTTGAAATTCAGTAAACGAGCGATCACAAAAAGTAAATTACATAAAGTGACTAAAAATGTGAAATGTGTTTAAATGAATTGGATTTACCCCCTCGTTGCTCCGGGATATAAGGTTAAGCAACACTAAGTATTCAGTTTCTTTAGTTACAATTAATCTATAAATAATTACTTGTTAACATCTTTACCAAATTTAATAATTTTTATTAAATCTTGAAATTATGGATGTTCTTTGTAAAGTGAAGTAACTGAGATGAACGAATTATGTAATATTTTTTAGTGTAACGAATCCTTAAAATAAATTCAGGGACCGTTGCCGTTATTGATAGGTAACTGAAAGGACTAGTTTTGTAATTTTTTGTTACACAAAAAGCTAAAGATTTAACATTAGGAATTTTTTTACAATCGCATTTAACAATAGGGACCAATTTATCAAAGACTGTTTGTGAAATGTAACTAAACCAGAAGGACTATTTTTGACATTTACCAATTCAATTTACTTCTTATCTACAATTAAATTTAAGGGTAAATTGCAAATTTAGTCACTAAAGTAGCCCAAATACGCAAGAAATACACAGAGACAAAAAGTATTGCAAAAGCGACATTATTGTTTCATTTTTTTGCAAAACAGCCACCGAGAACTACTTTTTGCTGACGCCCGTTATTTATCTCGTTAGTTGCACGCGAAATGACTAATATACCCTCGTCTATATGTCATAACTACTTGCAAATAATGTCCCTGCACTATCCTCCAACACCACCACCCTCTACCACCACACGACCAGCGCAACCACCCTCCACTACCACCACCCTCTACCACCACACAACCAACACCACCACCCTCTACCACCACACAACCACCACCATCAAATCCCTTTGGAAATTATTAGTATATCTGAATTTTAATATTGTGCAGCAACCGATTGTCCTATTGATATTTTTCTTAATAAAATTATTTGTCATAATAGAGCTGTAAAGTATTTGCTTAATAAAATCACAAAGGTTATACAATAAATGTCCAGATGGTTGTTTCAATGTGTAGTCCACAACGTTTTCATTTAATTGAATGTTACTGTAATAATGATGCGTGACATAGGAGACGGCATCAACAACTCGCTTGATCAGGCACATCATATAAGATGTCAATAATACATGGTAGATAGAAGCAATAACAATACAAAGAACACATGCCATGGCAACAGAAATAACGACAGAAAAGACATCGAACACCAACAATATAAAACGGGTCATTTTTGTAAATGTCATGTCGGCCAATTTTTTGTCAAAAAAATCTATATACTCCTCAAACATCTATGGAGTCAACTATGACTACAGGAATTAAAGTTTATTAATAATAATCTGAGAAGAGGCGTTATGTGAAAATACACTCTGGGTGACTTCTAACCCACTTGATATGTTTTATTTGACATGTTAAATCTGAAACATAACCTGGCTCGTCTCTCATTCTTAAATAAACGGGTTAAAAAAGAAGACAAACCACTATCAATGAGGTGACTCAAAATGTAAAAAATCAACCAGATAAAGAGAAAAGTTGTATTAGCAGAGTCCAAATGCTTACTACACTGCAACGAGATAATTTGCGCCAATTCATTGTAAGTGAACAAAACAAATAACATACTTTACTTCAATAGCTTTACTTGAAGCTATAATAATAATCATACCATTTTAAGAACCAAAACGCATGAGAGATTAACTTTAGATAAAAACGTAAATGAGATGCCAGTGTGTTGTAAAATGTCAGAAAACAGAGTAAATACTGAGCAAAACCCATCTACCAAAATCACTGAAAATCCACCAAGTAAACTTCTGATAATCCAGCTACACTAATCACAAAGTAAACGAATCGTATCTAAGATTTAAAACGGGCTCATGTTATGTTTGGGATATGAACTGCTTTTTGGTTTTTTAACAAAAAAATTTGAATAAGCAACTCGAACATGTTTATCAAAAACTGTTTTTTTGTCGTATCAAAACACAATATCCTCAAATCCTTTAACAAGAAGTGGTATCATTAAAGTAGTAACCTGTAAACCAGGAAAGAGGGTCAACATTTTGTTCTTCCTCGTCAGCTCAAACCCTTTAACCTGAAGTTATTAGCCTACGATCTATACTTAAACTCTTATTCATGAGCAATTACATCATTAAATCCCAAACACAAATACTCGGAGAGATTTATATAAACGAGTTAGGAATTAATTATACCTAGCGTTATCATCATTCTTCCCACCTACATTTCCCAAACTTGACGTCTCATTTCCAAAGGGATGAGAATCAGAATGTTGATTACAGCCTTTTTTTTTTAAAAAATAGTTAAAATAGGTTTTACATTGATCTCTATAATCAGATTTTACAATTTCTCATTATGTCCTACTTAAGATCACTTGTTCTAGATAAATCCCAATGATAAGTTCCCTATGCCGATTATGAAACATGAGTCGATAATATCTCCTTTCATCTGCCTGGGAGAGATTGTGAATTATTTCAAGAATAGGTACAATAACAGACCCATGTACATTACGAAAATACATGATATGATCCTAGCAACAAGCCAACACCTATCGATGTGGCCATATAATCAACTTTTGAAGCTGCTATTGCTCTGCTCTGCTCTGTTCCGTTTAGTTGGTTTTGCAATTGAATTTGTGTGGAAGCATATAGATAAGATGGAACTTCTTTCAAAGAAAAGTAAAATACATTTAGAAAATGATATCTCATCTAAGATTTAAGTGCCAACAAACTGTATATAAGCTTTTTAAACACCCTCTAAAAAATTGTACTATTCTTCGAGAAGTTCGATTACACTTTTTGCTTCCTAAGAAAATCGTCTAATTGTTCACCACCTAAGAAAAAGGGATTTGATGGTGTTGGTTGTGTGGTGGTAGAGGGTGGTGGTGGTTGTGTTTGTGATGTGGTGGCTTCCAATCCAAAAAAGAAGAAGGTAAATTGCAAATTACATCACTAAAAGTGGGGAAGAAGAAGAGGTATATTAGTCATTTCACTTGCCACTAACGAGGTAAATAATGGATATTAGCAAAGAGTAGCTCTCGGTGGCTGTTTTGCAAAAAAAAGAAAAAAAAAAAAAAAAAAAAAAAAAAAAAAAGAAACATTAATGTGGTTTTTGCAATACTTTTTTTCTCGGTGTATTTCTTGCGTATTTGGCTACTTTAGGGACTAAATTTGCAATTTACCCTAAATTTAATTTGGTAAATCTTTACATATATATGAGGCTAAGTATGACTTGTACGAAACGCTATATTTGTTGTACAATGACATGGAAATGCCACCTCAATGCCACTTGGCACATGCATTCCATGATATTTTTAACAATTTTCTGGAATTTGGTTAAAAAATATGGCACAAATGGGAATCGAACCCTGGTCTTGCACAACAACAACCAACACTCCTACTACTGGAGCAACTGAGTTTTTGTGTTACACATTGGAAAACATCATTGATTAAGCCCAAAAATTCTGATGCAATAATGAATTCTTATGATTTCTCCTGAAACTGAAATTTGACAATTCAAAACAAACTCCCCTACTCACTCGGCATTTCCAAATTAGATGCTCCTAATCAATTATAAGAGCACTTGGTGTAGTCTTCGTTGTGGCTCGCCATGCCACAGTGGCACTGTTAGAAATGAAGCTGAGCGATATTTACGTAAATTGGAGTAGACAACTAGTATGCGTATAACGCAGGGACTGCTAATGTAATATTGGAATAGTTGTCATAGTAAGGCCTATAAATACCCCTCAAGTCTCCACTTGAGGGGTGTGAGAGTGTAACCTTATCTTGAATATCAATAATATCTAGTTTTCCTCTCCACCTTCTCTCTACTTTCTCTCTCTAAAACTATCATGGATTTGTTTTACTTTGATCAACCTCGACCACCTGATCTTGATTATTGATCATTACAATTGGTATCAAGAGCTAACCAGGGGCGAATCGTGGTGTTTTGAAGAAAAAACATGATTTGTGATATGTTTTATCTCGTTACTGTTCATCAGCCATAAAAAACGTGAGTTTTTTGAAAAAAGGTTGAAGCTTTTGGATTTTTACGTGAGTTTTGATTGGTTTGTTCGAATATTTGGTTGCTTTTGATCGAAAAAAGGAGGCTACAAAAAGGTTGCGAATTCAATCCTCATTGCATTTGGTTTTTATCACTTTCTTGTATAGAATTGTGATAAAAAGGTTCTACATCGACTTGAAAAAATCTACTTTCTTGTATAAGAATTTAGATAAAGGAGGGTTTTATAGGAATTGTTGTGTTTAACAATTTCTATAAAAGAGGGTTTCATCGAAATTGTGGAAAAGCCATTTCATCGCAATTGTCAAAGCTGCTTTCCATCGCAATTGTTCAAACTTCATCGCAATTGTCCCAGTGGTTATCGCAATTGTATAAAGAACTTTTGAAAATTGGCAATACTGGTCCTTCATCGCAATTGTGGCAGTTTATAGTACTTTCGTGAATTGTCAACTTTAGTCCCTTATCGCAATTGTTACAACTTGAAGATCTTTTGCAAATTGACAGATGCAGTCCCTTATCGCAATTCTCAAAACTCTATCACGGGAAAATTTGAGTAAAATATAATTTTGAGGAGTGACTTAACGGTCAATTTTTACGCTAAATTCAAATTTTGGTATAATGGTGAAAATTTTGGCCCAAAAGTCAAATTTTTAGGTCAAAATTCAAATTTTTTTCGGTGAAATTTGGCGTAAAAAATTTTAAAACTCAATTTTTTCCAGCATCATTAGAATTGCATTTTTGGCATATTTCACACCAAAATCACATATGACATTATTGGCCTACACCTGCAAAATCACCACGTATAGCATAAAAGATCCTGATCAAGAATCAATCAAATGACAATGGCTAAATTTTGAACGTTATCAAAATGTGACTACAGGGATTATTTGTTTATTACTTATTTGAGCTTGAAGTGGAATTTCACGGGTGCGTGTACTTAGTATCTTGAAGATATCGGGGTTGGTTGGATGCATGATTCTTCGAGATCCTTGTTCGAGCTTTTAACCGTTACAATGATTACGACTTGAGTTATCTAGTTATACCTGATGTAAAGAGTTACGTTGTTGTGCTCACAGTGTAAAGCTATCACTTTAAAGGAGTTACGTTGTAGTGCTCAAGTGTCACAAAAAGCTGTGGATAATTCGAGAGAAGTTCATATACAATTAAGGATGGTTGGATGGGTATATGATTCTACCTTTATTGAAATTCTCAGTATTGGTTCTTAGTCAGACAATAGTGCAAGTTTAAGTCACAAGTTCGGGTTATTTTACTTCATTCTCAAATTTGTCATATCGGGTTGTCTCCATACGTGGTCATTTACTATTAGCCAGTGGAAATGAAAAGAGGTTTGACAAGAGGTTGATCTGAAGAGAATTGTAGAGAGAATAGTTATCGACATCCACTCATGGGGTATTGATTTGTATGTTGCTTCCAGTTGATATGTTTATGTACACATATGTAGGATGAGTCCGAAAGATCGTCATCATCCTGGAGGGAGAAATGGGTACATCGGGGCTTTTATTGAAGAACTGGAAGCATTCTAAGTGAGTTGAAGATGTCGATATGATGCTACCCAAACAAACCTGTGAAGAAGTTACAGATTATCAGTCTATGATCCATTTTCCGCTGTGCAAGAGACTGAAGACAATTTGGGCAAGATTTCAAAGAAACTTCTTCTACAAGCATCAGGGCTATATCAAACAGGTTGTCAATTTGGGAGGGAGCATGTAAAAGAAAAGGGCTTACTAATTGGGAGGGAGTAATAACCCAATTAGATCATTACAGTGATTCTGCAAGTAATTCAAGCAAGCTGAGAAAGATACGAGAAGATCAAGAGCTGTGAAGACATCCTCAAAGGAAACTGCTCTACTTCAGCATTGTATTCATCATTGTTATGTACTTGTTAGGAATCATTGTAACCAATTCACGTATATCTCTAGCTGGAGGGAGATTGTTAGAAATGAAGCTGAGCGATATTTACATGAATTGGAGTCGACAACTAGTATGTGTATAACGCAGGGACTGCTAATGTAATATTGGAATAGTTGTCATAGTAAGGCCAATAAATACCCCTCAAGTCTCCACTTGAGGGGTGTAAGAGTGTAACCTTATCTAGAATATCAATAATATCTAGTTTTCCTCTCCACCTTCTCTCTACTTTCTCTCTCTAAAACTATCATGGATTTGTTATACTTTGATCAACCTCGACCACCTGATCATGATTATTGATCATTACAAACACCTTCGTTGTGCCACGCCACCACATCGCCCCCCCCCCCCCCCATTTTTTCTCACCACTCACTACCTCGTCGCCTGCACGGCGAGGTTGAAATCTGACAATTGGGACGTTGGAGTGGGCCAAGGACAAGATAAAATGGATATTGATGAGACGAAAAGTGTACAGCTTTTAGGGGGTCATTTAAGCCCTAATTCGTGATTATTTGATCAAATATTGCCCTAAATCGTTCCTTTTGTCATTTTAGGTACTTTGGAGAAAAAATCTGGAAAAGGAAGCATTTTGGACGTTTTTGGAGCGAAAAGTGAAGAAAACGGCAAAGTCTCCAAAAATCAAGCTGGAAACAGAGCTTGACGGCATCACGCTTTGTAGGTGACGGCATCACGTACTGGCAAAAGGATGAATATGAATTTACACGTGACGCGCCAGAAGGTTTTGTGACGGCGTCACGTGTTAATGGATGTAGGCCGTCAAGTGTTAAGTTAAAGAGAGACGGGCCAGAGGATTTTTGAAGGTGACGGCGTCAGGATCATAGACCTGACGACGTCAGATGATATAGAGTGACGGCGTCAAAGTATTCTTACACGAGAAGGAACCTTAGTGAAACCACCACAAGTTAATCAAGACAATCACAACTCGCGCGCGGAGTAGCTGTTACTGTTTTGGCCATAAAATCCTCATACGAACTCGGATTTAGGTGATTCAAAAGGCCACGGATTCGGGACGAAAAGATCTACAATTTGGTGAAGAAAAGTTGGTCTTGACGCCGTCAAGGTTAGTCTAACGCCGTCAAGACGGGCCGGGCAGAAAAGTGCTTATAAATACAACCTTATAACTTCATTATTTGTAAGCCCTAAACCCTAAGTCCGATTCTAGGGTTTAGGTAGGTGTTTTTCCAGCAACTTAGAGGGTTTCAATCACTTCATAAACATCAAATATTGGTTTGTTGATTTTAAATTAATTATGTCTTTCATTATTGTGGATGTTTGCCCTTCATTGATCCTGTTTTGCTAATTCACCTTGTGTCTACTTATGATTGTGTGAAACTTGTATATAATTAATTAGATCTTATTGATTCCTTGTTGATGTATGTGTCTATCGTCATCAATAAAGGTGTGACACTTCAATAGATCTAATTGGTTTAGCTTATAATTCTTGTTTCCTATTGTCTCTTGTTTAATTGGGTGATATCGATGCTAGGCTTAAGAAAACTGGCTAACCTCCTATACGGTAACTTTCTCGAACGTCTTAAGAAACATGAACCAATGCGTACTAGGTTTATTTGGTTGTATTTAATGCATGAGCGAATTCTAGTGATCCCATGTTAGGAGCTTCTTAGCCGGCTCGACATAGGAGTGAAGTAGGAGCTTATAGAGTTGGGGAAGTACGTACGCCACCCCACGAATGGTATTAAGGAATACAACCCGTCAATTAAAACAAGGTGTGACAATTCAATAGGTAGAATTGGATAGCTAGCAAGGAGTAATACATCATAGGTAGACATGCTTCACTTCCCTTGTAGAACCCTAGTTTACTTTCCTTCACATTAGTTTAAGTAGTAGTTTTTGGGTTAGTTGATTAGCAACTAATTCCGCCTCTCCTTCCAAAACCCGAGATTTTTACTTGCTTTCCATAAAATATAAAAAATACAAAAAGAATCATCCCTCACCTCTAGACCTAGTAGATAAATTTCAATCCTAACGAACACTATTCTTTGAGTTGAACGATCAATCCCCCGGTACTTGCCACTTCACTATACTACATCGGTCAGGTACACTGCCTGGTGGGGATTGCAAACTTCTCAAGATCACTTGAGAGGTAAAACCTGTTGTAAGGTCGCAAAACCACGCATCAAGTTTTTAGCGCCGCAGCCCGGGGAGTAGTTATTGCTTAGGTTGAAATTTATTTTTATTTGGTCTACTCATTAGATTCCTATCTAGTGAGATTTTTATTTTCTTTTATTAGCTTTCTAGTAGTCTATCTTTTCTTTGTGTCTTTGTTCGTAAAAACCTTTCCATTGACTCTTCCGTTCACCAATATGGAGTACGCGAACCCACCATACTACTGACCACGAAATCCATTTGCCCCTAATGACATCTTGATGTTCAACCAATATCGAGATAAACCCATATATGATGCATGGACTCGTTTTAAAAACTTACTCCGAATAGTCCCTCATCATAGCTTCAATTTAGCATCCCTAACCCAAATCTTTTACGATCGTGTCGACCGATATGACCAAATGTGCATTAACGATTTTGCCAATAGGGACCTTAGGGAATTAAATGCTGAAGAAGCATGGGATACCATAGAAGATTGTGCCCAATATTATTATAGAGTAGACAACCCAACAAACGTTAGTACAAGTCAATTGACCACAAATTTCAAGGATCATGAAACATGTTTGTTTGGGGATGAGGGTAGAGTTGAGCCACCTAGTTGCATGTCATGGTTAGGCACTACCATAATACAAGATGAACACATAGGTGATCTTGACACAAGGAATGATGAGGTAAGTAACATAAGCCCTCTAAATACCCCACAAGTCCTACCATCATTTGAGGCACACACACCGCCCGTGACTTACCCGGAAGAAGTAGAAGTGACTTTAGGAATCACAATGGAGGTAGAACCCTTGGACCAAGCACAACTAGAGGATATAGGTTTGAACATTTTTAGTGATGACCTTACTCTTAGTTCTAGGGAATTTCCTAGTGTTGATGAAACGGAACCTCAACCTTTACACAACTTTCCATCCTTAGATTTACATCTAGGTGACAAAAGAGGAACCGACCCACCCATCAACCCTTATTATCCGGGTAGTTTTAGGATGAAGGAAGCCATTCACTCACCCCCTTCACCTCACGTGGCATATTTCCACCCTAAGGGTGTGTATCGCTACTTTCACCCGCACTTAATCCTAAGTGTAGGGAAAACCTCTCCTTTATCCGTTAAATAAGGGCAGAGTCAGGCTCGTGACTCGAACAAAAACAAGCGCTTCTTGGGAGGCAACCCATGTTTTTAATTGTTTGATGTTTTTATTTTATTTGTTTGTTTGTGTCATATATGCTTAATCATAATTGTTAAATTTTCATGTTTCGAATAATTTGTGAAAATGCTTTATTTTGTTTTTAACCTCGTCTTAATTGCATATAAAGGTATTTTACAAAAAATATAAGTGTAGGAAAGTTTATATTTTGTTAAAAAGAACAAAATTCGAACATGGAAAATTCACAATTCATGATTAGCATGTATTCTATCTTGTTTATGTGTCAATACTTGTGGACATGTTTTATGAGTCCCTATTTGTAAGTCATCCCGCAAGTATCCTACCCTTTTATTGCTTTGTTTTGTTTTTATTTCTAAGTCTGGAAATACATCTAGTTGTGGTTTTTCTTTGTTCGGTTTGATGCTTTGGTTTTTGTGTTTGTTGGTTACAGGTATTATTGGATAAGAAGATGTACGTGCAACACATCAAGAGGATGATTATATTTCTGGAGTGAAGCTTATCATGTTCATTCTCTTGGAGGGAGATTTAACCATATTATCACATCATCCATATCGAGCGAATCAGGGGAGTATTAGTTTCTTCCATTCTCATCTATTTTTACTTTTACATCTTTTGTCTAGAACATTGGGGACAATGTTTGGATTAAGTGTAGGGAGGGTAAATTAGGATGCCTTAGAAACTACAACTTCGCTTGATTTTTGTTTTGTTTAATAGTGAATGTGTAATAAAGCCAAGAGAAATATTGGTTAGGGCAATTTTAGCACCAAATTTAAAATTTTTTACAACATATAGGAGTGAAACTTTGATTTTAATAAGCGTCTCATGGATAGGGAATTGTATGACTAGCACAAAAACCATACCACTCAAAAATTTCCACCCCAAATATGTGAGGTTCGCCTTTAGATCTTTAGGAAAAAGCATTCATTGTTGGTGCTTATGAGTGTACCGGTAGTTTATAGATTCTAGAACTTGCGTTTGTGATGCATACCGAGACCGCTAGTGAGACTACATTCGTGTAGTTAGGATTGACTACATGATAAGAGGCATTAGGATTAACCCATTGTTTTACACCTGTGTTTTTGTTATAATTACTTTGGCTACATTGGTCAAGTAATTCTCCCACACCCTTTGCGTTGTACTCATTTTTAGTACACGATACCCCTAGTACACCCCTCAGAGCCTATCTTTTCGTTTCTAACTTTAAGCATTTTACTTAAAGGAAGAATTTGTTTACACCCCACTTAAATGTACACCCAAATCGCCTTAGCCTACCTTGTGTGCACTCATCTTTAGTGCATTATTGTGACAACATTTGTTTAAACCCTTAGTTAATTATCTAATTGATTACATGGTTGCTAAGTCGAGTCATATCCTTGTACATATTGTTTTGGGACGATTGGGACTTATGGGTAAAGTACTAGTGTAATGGAGTAATGGGGAAGAACATCATTTATTACCCCCATATGTACGTTAATATTTTAAAGTACTCCAAATGTTTCGATTATCTTGATTCGAGTCATTAGAATAATTTTATGTAAAGTATGTAAAAGTTCAAGTGTAGGGATGGTACAAAGAATCCCTAGTGATGTATTTTTTTTGGATGGTAGGGCAAGAGTGTATGCAAAAAAAAAAAAAAAAAAAAAAAAAAAAAAAAAAAAAAAAAGTGAAGAAAAAGCATATGGACTACCATCCGCCTTTATCTTTTATTTATGTTTTGTTTTGTTCTATGTTTATTAGTTCTTGATTAGTTTAAGTTGAGTCGAGTCTTGGCTTAGCAACGCCTCATTCTACATGTAATTGACCAAGATGATTGACTTGCCACCAGTAAAAATACCCTTATCCAACAAACCGTGTTTTCCTTATCCCTACACCTAACGTTACAACCCTTAAAAGACCTCTTTGATAGTTTTATCCTAGGTGCTTACGCCAATGTGGTGGAGGTTTTGATCCTTTCCCAAGCCTATGGTAATCTATTTGCTATGACAGGTAATGAGTGATATTTCTCCATTTTCATATATAAATTTACAACACCCGAGAGATGAGAGTATCCAAACACTTAATGTGAGGTGCTAGTGTATAATTTTCGTGCTTTTTTTTACTAAGGTGGAACGATCACTTGTTGTAATTACTTTTATATTAATGTTAAATGACCCCTAACTTGTATTTTGATTGGTGGAAAAGCTCATTTGCTTGAGGACAAGCAAATCCCAAGTGTAGGGATATTTGATGAGACGAAAAGTGTACCGCTTTTAGGGGGTCATTTAAGCCCTAATTCGTGATTATTTGATCAAATATTGCCCTAAATCGTTCCTTTTGTCATTTTAGGTACTTTGGAGAAGAAATCTGGAAAAGGAAGCATTTTGGACGTTTTTGGAGCGAAAAGTGAAGAAAACGGCAAAGTCTCCAAAAATCAAGCTGGAAACAGAGCTTGACGGCATCACGCTTTGTAGGTGACGGCGTCACGTACTGGCAAAAGGATGAATATGAATTTACACGTGACGCGCCAGAAGGTTTTGTGACGGCGTCACGTGTTAATGGATGTAGGCCGTCAAGTGTTAAGTTAAAGAGAGACGGGCCAGAGGATTTTTGAAGGTGACGACGTCAGGATCATAGACCTGACGACGTCAGATGATATAGAGTGACGGCGTCAAAGTATTCTTACACTAGAAGGAACCTTAGTGAAACCGCCACAAGTTAATCAAGACAATCACAACTCGCGCGCGGAGTAGCTGTTACTGTTTTGGCCATAAAATCCTCATACGAACTCTGATTTAGGTGATTCAAAAGGCCACGGATTCGGGACGAAAAGATCTACAATTTGGTGAAGAAAAGTTGGTCTTGACGCCGTCAAGGTTAGTCTGACGCCGTCAAGACGGGCCGGGCAGAAAAGTGCTTATAAATACAACCTTATAACTTCATTATTTGTAAGCCCTAAACCCTAAGTCCGATTCTAGGGTTTAGGTAGGTGTTTTTCCAGCAACTTAGAGGGTTTCAATCACTTCATAAACGTCAAATATTGGTTTGTTGATTTTAACTTAATTATGTCTTTCATTATTGTGGATGTTTGCCCTTCATTGATCATGCTTTGCTAATTCACCTTGTGTCTACTTATGATTGTGTGAAACTTGTATATAATTAATTAGATCTTATTGATTCCTTGTTGATGTATGTGTCTATCATCATCAATAAAGGTGTGACACTTCAATAGATCTAATTGGTTTAGCTTATAATTCTTGTTTCCTATTGTCTCTTGTTTAATTGGGTGATATCGATGTTAGGCTTAAGAAAACTGGCTAACCTCCTATACGGTAACTTGCTTGAACGTCTTAAGAAACATGAACCAATGCGTACTAGGTTTATTTGGTTGTATTTAATGCATGAGCGAATTCTAGTGATCCCATGTTAGGAGCTTCTTAGCCGGCTCGACATAGGAGTGAAGTAGGAGCTTATAGAGTTGGGGAAGTACGTACGCCACCCCACGAATGGTATTAAGGAATACAACCCGTCAATTAAAACAAGGTGTGACAATTCAATAGGTATAATTGGATAGCTAGCAAGGAGTAATACATCATAGGTAGACATGCTTCACTTCCCTTGTAGAACCCTAGTTTACTTTCCTTCACATTAGTTTAAGTAGTAGTTTTTGGGTTAGTTGATTAGCAACTAATTCCGCCTCTCCTTCCAAAACCCGAGATTTTTACTTGCTTTCCATAAAATATAAAAAATACAAAAAGAATCATCCCTCACCTCTAGACCTAGTAGATAAATTTCAATCCTAACGAACACTATTCTTTGAGTTGAACGATCAATCCCCCGGTACTTGCCACTTCACTATACTACATCGGTCAGGTACACTGCCTGGTAGGGATTGCAAACTTCTCAAGATCCCTTGAGAGGTAAAACCTGTTGTAAGGTCGCAAAACCACGCATCAGATATATTACTGTTTATTTTAAATGGTTACTTTTTTTTTAAATATACTTAACACACCCTATAAATACCAAACCATTACATATATATTTCTCATATACAATTCAACTAAAAAATAACATTACTCTCTATATCTCAACTAAAAAAAAAATAAATAAAATAACAAACAAAAAAACAATGTCTCAAAACCTGAATGAAGGCGGCTATTTCACGAACCTTCTCACATCAAACCCACAACAATACGGGGGTTCGCCAAACCCGTCTACCCCCTCGTCACAAAATTCTAACTCATCTTCGCCATATGGTACGCAATTGAACCCAGAGGCAATTTACCTTAATCAACAATATGCGTTTCAACAAGGATTCGCAAATCAACCCCAACGATTTCCATCACCACAATTTTTTAACCCGTCACAACCTTCAACGTTTCCTCAATCTCAACCACAACAACAATTTGAATCACAACCATCAGGTTCACAATTCAAAGTACCATAAGCACGTAAACCGGCCAAATCCCGAGGAAAAAAAACGATGGCAAAAAAATCAAAAAAAGCCATGGATTTGGACGTGGACGATGACGATGACGTAGAAGCAGTAGGTACGCGTGTGAATAGGAAATGGACCAAGGCCGAAGAAAAGTTATTTGCGGAAATTTGGATATAAATTTCCCAAGAAAAAGAAATGGGAAATGACCGTTCTGAAGATTACTTTTGGAACCAAATTATGGAGATGTTCAACGTTCAGACTGCCGGTGACCCTCATTCCAAAAATATGATCACGGGTAAATGGACGAGGATTAATGGTGATTGTCAAAAATTCAACTCTGTTTATAAACATTTGCAGCGTAGAAGTGGTGAAAATGAGGCTTATCATCTCGAAAATGCGAAGACGAACTTTGAAGAATGCTTTGGTTCGAAACAATTCATGTATGTTCATGTTTGGGAGGTCTTGAAAAATTACCCGATATGGAATGCCAAGGACCCGATAGACATTACATGTCTCGAGGATATATCCGGCCCTGACAAACGACCTCGTCCCGACGACGCCAGAAAGAGTCGAGCTGCAAAGAAACAAATGTCGACGGATACGTCGAGCGCGGCGAGCTCTGGTGGGAGTCAAACGAGTACTTTTTCGGGACACTTATCCGAAAAATATTCGCAAAAAGCCGATGTTCAAATGGCCGCGTATGAGGCGAGGAGACAGAAGGAAGTGAAGACCTTAGAGATGGAGGAGATGAAGTTTCTCATGATTGATCCCGACCAGACCACACCAAAAAAAGCCGCTATCATTCGCCGGAGACAAGAACAAATCATGAGAAAATATCAAATCGACGACGAGGAAAATGCTTAAGTTTCGTTTTTTTTCTTACCGTTATTTCCCGTGTCGTTTTTTTTTTCGAATCGTTATTTCCCGTATCGTTTTTTCTGTATCATTGTTTCGTATGTTTTTTATTGTGTTGTATTGTATTTTTATTTTTATTGAAATGAATTTAGTTTATTTGAAAATTTGTATAAAAAAATAAAGTTGTAAGTGGTGGGGCCCAAATGAGTAAGTTGAGGTTAGTTGTTAGGGTGGGGGGTGTGTTGTGGAGGTTTGTTAAAGTGATGTGGCACCCCGTGAGCCCCAAATGAGGAGGTGAAGTTACTCACTACACCTTGTGCTCTAACCTTTCATAAACACATTAACTCCCTCTTTTAAAAAATTGCAATATTTTCTCAATCAATACCGTGTTTATCTTGATTATTTTTGGGTTTGATTTTTGATTTTCAAAATATTACAGGAAATCATGGAAGAGTTTAAACTCACAAGCATGGCTACACTATTCACACTACCATCACACGATTTGGTGAATGACAGAAAACTATCCATGATCATTATAAGGTATGGTTGATCTTTAATCTTCTTTTAAATCATTCTTTTCATTCGAATAATCAAACCTTATTATCCAAAAAAATAGGTTTCGATGATTCATGGTATGATTCATCATTTGATGTGTTTTTACTGCTTGAACTTTTAGCAATCAAAGGCCAATGAAGTATACATATTAGTCAAGCAACTTTGAAGGTAAATATATGTTTTTATGATCTGGTTTATTCTTGTGTTTGATTATATTAACCTATGCTCACCATATGTTCGATGAAATGATTATGAAGCTAAGATGGTATTTGTTGATTCTGTGATCTAATATGCGTGTATTTTATTGCTTCTATGAATGATGTTGGTTATATTTTGCCATTTTGTTTGACTATGACATAGGTAGAAAAGTGAACGAGTCTGTGTTATGCAACTTATCATGGTCAAGGAGAACCAGTTGCATTATATATTTGCGTGAGATGGGCAATGAGGTACTATTTTTTTCACATTTAGATGTTGATCCATTTAGTTCTATTACTAATCATTCTACCTCTATTTTTCCTTTTTTTTAATAGATAGTTTTAAAACTAGCTTAAACAAGTAATGTTATGACGATGGGGCAGTGTTACCCTCTTTCAATCCAGTTGTTGTCCATAGTGGTTGATTGTTACGCCAAACTGCAACTGATATGACGGTTTAAATCAACTAGAAACTCGATTGTTGTATTTTAAGGCACCATAGTTCTTGCTACTTAGCTATGGCATCATGGTTGGTTTTAGTTACACAAGCTGATGGTGCATTCATTCTGCACAAGCATATGATTTTAGATACTATTCGTTTAACTAATAATTAATTCGGTCCAGAACAGTAGCACTCACCTTTAATATCTTTGTAATGTATATGCTCCATTTGCTCAAAATGTTACTCACTTGGTTTTTTACTTTATGATATATTTCTTTTATGCTTCATACTTTTTCAGTATTGAATCAGTCTTTTGTATGAGCACAAAGTATGGCAACAAAGAGAGGAAATTGGCCTAGGTAATGGCTTCATCCATATATTCTTTGGATAGCCGTTGTAAGCAATTTTCGTAAAAGGACCGAATCGAGGTCACGAAAACAATTCACCCAGTTGCTAGGTTTGTACTCTAATGATTACTTATGCATATTGTAGCATTTAATCTATCTGATATATTTGGTTTTGAACAGAGGTGGGATGAATGGATATATATCACTTTGAGTTGGAGATCCATTAATTTTAATTATAGTACCTTGAGTTGGATATATATCACTTTGTGTTTTATATAACACTGACATGCCATCGATCGTTTTCATTGTAGGTTTAAATGTAGGACTACAAGCGTTTGCAGCAGCTCGCACGAAAATTCCAGCCACAAGTAGTCACACACTATAAGGTTATTTCAATATTAGTTTTTTTTTGTATTGTAAATATTGGGGCCCGTAACCTTCCATTCATGATGCCTATTCATGATATCTTTTATTTTGTTAACCTTTTTGCAGGACAGGTCCTGGCAAATAGAGATTATGTATATATAGAATAGATAAAACTTTCATGTCATATATGAAGTATTAAGTCACATACAGAGATTATCTCGAAATTTCTATATATAATGGCTTATAGTTGTTGGAGTTTGTGCCAATCTGGGTTTCATCCCGTTGCCTAATGCAGGTGACTTTGGTGGTTAATTTTCCCCTTGCTAGGGATCGCACTACAACATATCTGGTAGAATTCGCAAGAATCACGTTCCTTACTATCTGGAGGTGCCTACCTATAGCTACTAACAGTCAACATATAAGATAACTTTTCTATTGTAGGAGGTTTGATTCACTTACACGATGGGAGACCTCAAACTCTATAGTATGTAGTCAATGCAGCCTTCTTGGCTACTTTATTTTATGTAGCAACTATCTTGAGACTGTTGTTCTTAGTTTACAGTTAGTTACGAGGTGCATGAAACCTATGGACCAGGGCAAGCTTCACTCTTCCAGGGGTAGATGTCAATCAATAAAATAGTGTTGGGCATTTTATCCAAAATACTTCAGTTTTTTTAGCTGGACGATGTTTCAAGAATATGCTCAAGTTAAAGCCTGATTTCAGGGGAGCTAGCCAAGCGTCAAATGTGCTCCTAATAACATCAGGCCCACAATGGTCGAGAATTCCAGTGAGCCTCGCCCTCTACTCGCTACAACAAATGGATTCTATGATAATGGGTATGTGGAAGTCACATTTGTTATGTTTTTGGTTATATGTTGTAAATATCTTCAGTTACATTTATTCCGTGTGCTTTCAGATATGAGCGTATAAACTCGATTGTTGGAAAGTAATGATGTGGTACTAAGACCGCAGCAGGTGGTGGCTGAGAATAGGAGTGGGCAGTTCAACATCATAACGGGTGCGTTAATTTCATATCAACAAGACCATTGTTCCCGGAAGCACAAGACACAAGACTGGCTGAACCACATACCAGAGTTCAGCCTTTTGTAAGTTCTAATTAGTTGGTTCGCGTGGTTTGGTTAACTGGTCCAAATAAGTTAGTAAGCACGTGTTGAGTCGATATGGTTCAATATTAGAAGCTTAATTTTTCTCACTATTTTTTAAATCCTAAAAATAATTATCGGTACTAAATTTCAGTATTATTTTATATGAATCATAGATGGTGCAGAGTTCAAGATGCTTCCTGGATGTCCCAGCAATGGAACCACAACGAAACTCGAAGGAGCATTGAAAGAAGAGGTGAAATGGAGTTGTTTCTTGTACTAATGTTGTGGCCATGGTTGCAAGAGATTCAGTTTCTTTGGCAAGTAGAAAAAGCAAAACAAATCATCATTATCCACATTGCTCTTTCTCTCACATAATTACAACTTTTAGTATGTGTCAGGTTTTGATGGTACAATCAATTTTTTTTTCACCTTAGTTATTGTTTTTTGACAGAGTCATGGGCTAGTATATCAAGTTGGAACTGGAAGAAAAGAGGGTTTCGTGTCACGTATTGACCTGGCTGTGAGAATGCCTGATGTCCAAGATTCAATTCAGATTATCAACCAAAAATTTATTGAAAAAGGGCTTAATGATAGAGACCTTGTGATTCTCAAGTGGTAATCTTTATCTCTCTCTACACACATACTGACTATGGATAGGTGCTATATCATAGTACCACACACTAAATTATAGAATTGATTAATCGTGTGTAAAAAAAATGGGTTGAAATTGATTTTCGCTTTTAAATATTGACAAATGCGGAGTATTTTACATACTACAGACCATTTTTTTAACGATTCGTGAATTGTTAATAATTAATATAGTTTCATGTGTTTATATAGCGACCAGATTTAAAGAGTTCATAAGGGAAAACAATTACATAAATTTTGAGAATCTGATTATATTATGTGGTCTGTAGTATGTAACAAAGAGCATCTTCATGAGTGATTTTCTAGCAAAGAGCATGTTCATGAGTGGCTTATTCCTTTTCTTAAAAGAAAGTCCTCAGTTACTCGAATATATACCAATGACCATATTTATCTTCAAGCTATATTATATTTTGTCAATGCGTCTTACTCTCATTCCATACTAATTATTATAGTCCCAGAGGATCGTGTGCGGACAGAAACTTATAGGACATGTATCTTGTGATGGGTACCATAAATACAGGGTACATATCTTGGAGATAATAGTGTTTCTACATTCTTACACATTTTGATGTATAAGATATGTCAATCTATGGCTTCCCATGGACATTGAGAGCATGTTGTTTAATTGGTATAATGCGGCTATACTTAGTGAGACTTATCATTATGTGGATAATGTTATTTACTTATTACGATCAAGCGGGCAAGACATTTTCAGGTTGTCTAAAATTTAGAAACATTATTTGCATGACTATAAGTGAATATTTCATATTAGGAAGTATATGATGGGAGGCAACAATCGGTTTCCACTTAGTGACATAGTTGGTGTTTAAGATGAGTTTATTAGTGTTTGGACCTCAAATGAGTATAAAAGGTAATTTGAGTACAAAAAGTAATGCATGTACATATAAGGTATGTGTGTGTAAAATGGTTATATGGAGTGGATACTTGAGTAATTAATAGCATTAATATATAAGTTTATATATTCATCACGTTTAATACTTGAGTATTAATAAAATTGAAATCTGTATTTATGTAAGTTTATATGTCGCCCTTTCTCTTTCAAATCTAAATATCTATTTATGTTTTATATACACCTTATAGCTATATGTTTCTTTTATATATCATGCCTATAAAATAAAATGTGTTTGTTGGGTGTGCAGGCAAAATTGTCATGTGGTGTTTGGATTTGCGGCATAGCAAGGTTAAAAACATTGAGCTACAGGGGTATACCGGCATAGCAAGTCCATCCGACAAGATGATGCCATTTCAACATAAAAGGAGACAATTCCCTGTTTTCGTCAGTTTTGCCATGACAATAAACAAAAATCAAGGCCAAACTTTGTCTAAGGTTGGTCTTTATCTTGAACGAAATGTCTTTTCACATGGTCAACTTTATGTAGCCGTTTCAAGAGTAAAAAGCAAGAAAGGTTTAAAAGTGTTGTGTTGTGATAAAGACGGAAACTACATCAACTCTATGACCAATGTTGTATACCACGAAGTTCTTCAGAGATTATAAGTTTTATTTTATTATCTTTTTGTACACAATAAAGAGACTTTAATATTTTGTATTTATTTCAACATTATATTTCTTTAACGTTATTTTATTATGGATTTTATATTTTCTTTCATGTTTAAACAAATCCTTAAAGCTAGCCGCCCCATCGGGGTGGGCCTTGAGGCTAGAAAACGGAATTATCGTGTGTCGTAGGTATCAAGACTATTATGGATACGACCTGAATAATTACATCATCGTGTGTTGTAGGTATCAAGACTATTATGGATACGACCTGAATAATTACAAAATGCAGACTTTATCTCAAACGACCACTCTTAGTGCACCTCAAAGTTTCTTTAAGGCTTACAAAATGAGGTTTCGCAGAACGGTCCAACAAACAATTGTTTGAAGACAAGATTGAGAAAGGAGTACTCACTTGCATTTACCATGTGTTTGTTCAAGACAATTTCTTTTAATGCTTTCCTAATGTTTGTTCAAGACAATTTTTTTTTCCAATGAATTTCATTTCAATAATTACGCAATTTTATTGTTTTCTTCCATTTATGTATCTTATATGATATATCTACAAAGAAGTCTTATGTTGGATGCAAATATAGTATACAAAGAAGTCTTATGTCGGATTTGAATACGCAACATTGTTTTGTATGCACAACATTTTATTTTTGCTAAAACTGACTGTTTAGTTTTTCTAATTGTCTGTCTCTGATGAACTCAAATAAGTACATTTTATTATCATCATTTATCCTATTTATTTGACTTGTTTTATTATATTATGTATGAGAATTGATACTTAATCGTTTACTTTTGTAATTCTCAGGTAAAAAAAAGTATTATGTGAAACTTGGCGATTTTGGACTAATTATGGAGCAAAACAAGCAAGAAGTTAAGAGTCTACTGAAATGTACAAGATCAAGACTATTCTGCTCCAGATACGCCGCATCTTACTTATTACAAACGGCGCATCACTATCAAGATTTCACAAGATATTATCCAAGACAGCAAGGACATGCGCCGCATCTAAGAATGGAGTTACGCCGCATCTTCTGGCGGTGTATGAATATTCCTGAATATATTAATCTTGGACCCCACGCGAAGTTAAGTCAATGCGCCGCATCTACTTATTCAATGCGCCGCATCTTACCTCAGACAGAAACTATAAATACCCCAAGGCCAGACGAATTTCAAGAGCCCTAGTTTTAGAAGACCGAAGACCACAGAAACCTAAGGCCGAATTCAGACGAAGTAGCAGCACAAGACACACCTTGAACGAAGATACAAGAGCTGTAAGAAGGTCCTGCATGTATTTAATTCATTAAGTAGTTTTGTTTTATTGTATTAGTACACTTTAATTGGTCAGGATTGATGGGCTTGTGATCATGGATTTAACCATGCACTTCGACTCCCCTTAAAATTGCTTTCCCATTAATTAAAGTTTATATGTTGATGTCTTTGGTGACTTTTATTAGTGCATTGATAACCTCTGTGTCTAGCTGAGCATTGCTTGGGTCGCCATGCCCCTTCCTCGCCTATTTATTAGATCGCCTATGCATTCTATCGTCTGTAGAAAAGTAGGAAGAAAGATAAATAGGATAGTCATAAGTAATCATTAAGGGTTTACTCGCCGATAAGATTAGAACCAAAGAGAAAGGACTTAATCTCGGTGCGTTGCATCGAACTATACACTTCATATAAAACTAGCAATAAAACAAGTGACAAGCTACTTAACTATCAGGACAGGTCTTCTTATTGTCTCAAGTATTTATTTGTGTACGTGTGTGCTACTCGCTGATTCGTGCTTAGTAGTTTAGTTTATATTTAATCACAACCAAACCGTGCCAGTCTCTCAGGCTGAACCCCCTTGCGTTAGATTAGGTTGTATAGCTAACTTAAGATATTAAAATACTGATTAGAATAACTAGATAATACGTTCCACTCTTAGTGATCGACACTCTACTTACCATTATATTCATACTGACCGGGTACACTGCTCGTTAAAGTGTGTGTGTTATTGATAAGTCGGCTAAATATAAATTTAAAACTTGAATACTGCTAAAACCACAACGACATACCGTGGGTATAAATTAGAGCATACGCACACGCGCATCAAGTTTTTGGCGCCGTTGCCGGGGAGTGAATTGTTATTATCTGTTAATTTGATTAGTATTTTAATTAGGTTTTTCTTTTTAATTTTTAATTCTAACCGCTAACTCTGTTGTATATTAGTTAAATTGCATTCATTGTATTATTTGCATATTTTCTATTTTGTGTGTTATTTGTTTTCTTTTATTTTTGTTGCTTTTCGTTTGTGTTTATTTTTTGTTTTTACTTTTCGTATTTTCTGTATTCTGCTATCGTTGTACTGAGCTAATATAAACGATACGGCGCATCTATTTTCATAGATACGGCGTATTGCGTTTAATTTTTATAAAATACAACGCGTTTAATTAATTCCAATACGGCGCATCTTTCCCCAAGATACGGCGTATCTGTTTTTAATAAAAATTTTTCTAAACGTTAACGCCATACGACGCATCTGCTTTAGCAGATACGGCGTATCTATTATTTTAATTAAAAACAGTTTTCGAATTATTAAACAGATACGACGCATCGATCTCTGTCGATACGGCGTATCTTCTGGAAAAAAAAAATCTAGTATTTTGATACATAACGAAAATACGACGCATTAACTTTTGTTAATACGACGCATTTAATTTTAAATAAATATCGATTTTTGATAATTAAAACTGATACGGCGCATTCTAAATTTATAAGCGGCGTATCTATTTTCTGAATAAAGTCTGATTAAATTTTAACGATTATAAGATACGGCGTATCCAACTTTCTGGATACGGCGCATCGTCTGCAGATATCAGTTATTTTTATTCTTATATCCGTTTCTAAATTCATTAATCTCTCTTCTAGCGAACAAATCCTACTTACGATTTTACCTATGATGTCAGGTTTTGCTATGGAAGACATGTCAGTGAACGGATATCTTGCTAAGGAACTCTTGCTTTCGGATTCATTCGAAGTGAAAGTTTTTGATGACGTCAACTTCAATGTGCTCATGATTAATGCCGATTTATTTTCTTGGGAGACCCCTCTTGAAGCCACTTATAAGGAATTCAAACGCTTATGCAATATTGAAGATGGGATATTCTCTTATGATTTACTAATGAGCTACACTAAAGATGAATTGCTACTCTTATAGCCCATCATTGAATCCAAAGGATTGACTTGGACTACTATTGAAGAGAATGATGGGAAATTCCAAATTGAATACATGAACTCAAGCAATAAAAGCTGTGGAGGAGGCAATACCCAACCTATACAAATATCTTACATGCCTTATTCCGAACAGTACTGGGGATTAAATGAGAACTATCTGGTCGATGAAAGAATTTATGCTGTGTCGGAGTTATTATTTAATGGCAGGTTGGTAAGGTTGATGGACATCTCCCTCGAAGAATGGCTTGAACTTAAATACGGTAATCCTAAATTTGCTCCTGTGAATGAAATCAAACGGATTGTGACCTCATGGTTGACACGGAGTTTTAGGGAACAATTTAACGAGTTTATGGAGATAAGGAGGAAAATGATTGGAAAAGCTTGCTTTGACGTTGACCACGATCCTAACAATGTTGATTTTGCAGATTGGTTGGCTAGTAAGTTCAATAACCATAAGAGCATGGACCGAGCTACTAAAGATGCGTTATGGGTATATTGGATGAGAGGGGAAGATGAAGAAGTAGAGAGCGACTATGGGTCGTCACTTAATGATTCAACAATCAATGAGGGCATTGAAGAATTATTCAGCATAGACATTGATCTGTTCAATTATGAGACACCTTTGTGCAAACAATTCAAAGAATTTAATTACCTTCTTCAAATCGACGCTGATGTGCTGACTGGAGATCTACCAGGATTCAAAACTTATGATGATTTCAAAAACACCTGGTACTACGAATGGAATGACCAAATACCATGGGTTTGGGATAAACCATGGGAATTTGAGCACATTAATCACACTTGTACACCCTTCTGTTTCAAGGATGGGAGTAGTGTATGGCCGACCTGTGATTATAAGAATGATGGAACCTGTAATGGGGGAAGTATTATTGGAATGAAACGGGTTGGAAACGATGTAACCTTTGAAGACTATGAGTGGTATGATAATGTTGAAGACTGCCCACAAAAAGCGGAGGCTTTGCAAGAAAAGGGTAGGATCGAATATTTGAAAGAGCTAAAGGGAACATCGAATACTACTTTCTGGGAATGGGTGCATGAACAATTTGATGATTATACTAAGCTTAGTCGACGCTTACAATGGGAATTGGAAAGAGAGTGGGAGGCAATTCAAGATGATAATAACAATGAGTCATTAATTGATGAACTTGATGACTATTTGATTAAGGATCCTTATTTTAAGTTTGTTGATATAGACGACGAAGAATTCATCAAAAGAAAGTGTCAACTACTTGGGATCCCTTATAATAAGCCACCCATGATTATTTCTGAAAAATTTAAAGTCATTAAATACTCTTTGGGACCAGATGAGGAATATGTTGCGACGAAGACCAAGAGTTATACTAGATTAAGTCGAACGGAAGAAAATGTTGCGGAGCTATACGGGAACATCTTTCGGATGAAAGAAGAAGGATGGACCGTGACAAGAACAAAATAATGAGCTGAACGTAAGTCTAACTTGAAGACTCTGGAATAAAGACAAGTGCTGACCGGGAGACAACCCGAAAAATTTTTACTATTCTGTTTTGTGTCGAGTCAGTCAGGCCGGCAGAGGATACGGTGCATCTCAATCCTGAGATGTGACGCATCTCCTGCACTGGTCATATCTTACTTTATTTTCTGCATTTTTATTTTTGACTTTAAAACTTTTTATCAGTTTATTTTAATGCGGCTCATCCCTGGTTAAGGATGCGACGCATCTTCTATTCTGATTCGTAATTATTCCAGGCTCGATACGGCGTATCTTCTTCCATAAGATATGGCGCATCGACTGACCTGATGATTTTCAGTTTTAATTTTTACGTTTTATTTTTACTAACTACTAATGTATTATGCAAGTTTGAACCTTCTTAATTTAGGTGTTTTAAAGTCTTGAGGGTATTATAGATTCCTGCATTTCCTGTGGATATATCAATTATGAAGCTTAAACATTCTCATCCACAAGAAAGATGATTTTTGCTCTTATACAAATAATGGAGGATCATACCGAGCAAATCTCAGGGGAGTTTTTCTGTTCTAATTCTTTTATTTTCCAGTTTTTAACCTTTGATACAAACAACGAGGACGTTGTTTAACTTAAGTGGGGGGGATTGGAGAATTAGAACACTTACTTGTCCTAAACTTTTCAAAATATGCTTAAAATGTGCTAAATATATCAAAATTTAAAATTTTTTAGCATGTTTTTGTTTAAGATCTAAGTTGCATAGCTGCACACATGACGTTATTTTCAAAAATTGTGATTTTTCAAAATTCACAAATCTATGAGTGTGCCGGTGACTTGTAAACTTTAGAACTTGGCTTGTATACTATTCGAGACCACCATAATAAGTATTATTTATATAATTGGAATGACTTGTCTAAATTGGTAAATTTCTAGGATTACACCCAAATAGCCTTTATATGTTATGTGTTATTAGCTAACTACACTGGTTAGTTAACCCCCGTATAAACCCTTTTGTTACTCTCACTTTTAGAGTAAGATACCCCTAGAAAAACACTCAGAGCCATTCCTTTCGTTTGTTATAATGTTTCGTTACACCCTTACACCTTAGCCTACCCTGTAGATTAAAATCCGTGGTTGGTTAATTGCTATAGGCAAAGTGTGTTTCCTTACATTACCTGTGTTCGCGTGCGTAATTCATTATCTATGGTTAGGTCGGGAAATTGCACAATGCAATTGGAGTGAAAGTAAATATTGTATATCTTTGAGTTTATTTTTCGTGTGTTTACTACTTTCACTATTACCGTTATTTCTGAAGTCATGAAAAGTATGGAAAAATTATCCAGAATTATCATTATAGTGATGTGGTGAAATTTTACACATCTATGTTTATGTTTAAAAAAATAAATAAATAAATAAAAATAAAATAAAAAAAAAATAAGAAAAGAAAAAGAAAAAGAAAAAGTTGGATGTTTGTTTTAACCAACTTATGTAAAGTTTTGTATTAAGTGGTCGATATCACCAATAGTTGTTGTATATTATATCTATGGATTGAATGGGAGTTGAACGTTATGGGAACGCCAACTAAGGATATTCTTTGATTAAGATCTTGTTGAGTATAATTTGTATCCACCTAAAGCGTGTGTTTCAAGTGTTAAAGCGTGAGTTATTCTATGATACGAGTCTTATTCATGGGATGGTTGGGATAGTGATTAACCACACTTAGGATTTTAATTTATCTGTTTTGTTTATTTTTTCATTTTACACCAATTTGTATCCCAAATATTATCCATACCCTATATTATTCTTTATCCAAACCTTTGATTTATTGAGATTAGGGATTTGAGCAATCTTAAGTATCGTAGTCGTGGATTCGGCTATGTATTTATGATTTTGTCGCCCTTTTTGATATAAGATTATTGGTGAAGATTACTTGGTCCTATCTTTAGCCTATTCGAGTTAAGGATTTGAGCAATTGCAAGTATCGTGTTCGTGGATTCGATCATGTATTTGTGATTTTGTCGCCTTTTCTGGAATTTGAGATCGATAGAGATTAAGGAGAATAATTAACCCTTAAACCTCAAAACCCTATTTACCGCTTTAGACTTGTTATTCCTTGGCTTTAGTGGGGGAGATGTGTATACTTGCCAAGCTTATGATAGAATATTCGTCACGACTGGACAGTTAAACGATTAGATTTTCTTTTATCAAATTATTTTATTTTACTTCTAATTCGTTAAGTGTTTGGTTGTGTGATTATGACAATAATGAATACATGCTTAAATATAAAAATAAATCCTAATATCTTTTAGGATACATTTTCATAAGATTAATTCTAAGGTTTACTTGGGGACAAATAAAGTTCAAGTGGGGGGATATTTGATGAACTCAAATAAGTACATTTTATTATCATCATTTATCCTATTTATTTGACTTGTTTTATTATATTATGTATGAGAATTGATACTTAATCGTTTACTTTTGTAATTCTCAGGTAAAAACAAGTATTATGTGAAACTTGGCGATTTTGGACTAATTATGGAGCAAAACAAGTAAGAAGTTAAGAGTCTACTGAAATGTGCAAGATCAAAACTATTCTGCTCCAGATACGCCGCATCTTACTTATTACATACGGCGCATCACTATCAAGATTTCACAAGATATTATCCAAGTCAGCAAGGACATGCGCCGCATCTAAGAATGGAGTTACGCCGCATCTTCTGGCGGTGTACGAATATTCCTGAATATATTAATCTTGGACCCCACGCGAAGTTAAGTCAATGCGCCGCATCTACTTATTCAATGCGCCGCATCTTACCTAAGACAGAAACTATAAATACCCCAAGGCCAGACGAATTTCAAGAGCCCTAGTTTTAGAAGACCGAAGACCACAGAAACCTAAGGCCGAATTCAGACGAAGTAGCAGCACAAGACACACCTTGAACGAAGATACAAGAGCTGTAAGAAGGTCCTGCATGTATTTAATTCATTAAGTAGTTTTGTTTTATTGTATTAGTACACTTTAATTGGTCAGGATTGATGGGCTTGTGATCATGGATTTAACCATGCACTTTAACTCCCCTTAAAATTGCTTTCCCATTAATTAAAGTTTATATGTTGATGTCTTTGGTGACTTTTATTAGTGCATTGATAACCTCTGTGTCTAGCTGAGCATTGCTTGGGTCGCCATGCCCCTTCCTCGCCTATTTATTAGATCGCCTATGCATTCTATCGTCTGTAGAAAAGTAGGAAGAAAGATAAATAGGATAGTCATAAGTAATCATTAAGGGTTTACTCACCGATAAGATTAGAACCAACGAGAAAGGACTTAATCTCGGTGCGTTGCATCGAACTATACACTTCATATAAAACTAGCAATAAAACAAGTGACAAGCTACTTAACTATCAGGACAGGTCTTCTTATTGTCTCAAGTATTTATCTGTGTACGTGTGTGCTACTCGCTGATTCGTGCTTAGTAGTTTAGTTTATATTTAATCACAACCAAACCGTGCCAGTCTCTCAGGCTGAACCCCCTTGCGTTAGATTAGGTTGTATAGCTAACTTAAGATATTAAAATACTGATTAGAATAACTAGATAATACGTTCCACTCTTAGTGATCGACACTCTACTTACCATTATATTCATACTGACCGGGTACACTGCTCGTTAAAGTGTGTGTGTTATTGATAAGTCGGCTAAATATAAATTTAAAACTTGAATACTGCTAAAACCACAACGACATACCGTGGGTATAAATTAGAGCATACGCACACGCGCATCAGTCTCATTGTATGTTTTTATTATGAGTTAACCACATTTTTGGTCCTCGTGGTTTACCGGGTATAACGATTTTGGTCCAATAGTTTCAAACGTAACGGATCTTGTCCTATTTTTGCTGACCCGTAACGGGTTTGGTCCATTTTTCACGACTCCGCTAAATTGACTACGTTTGACCGTTAGTTTTGGGGGTATTTCTGTCATTCACATATTTTTATTAAACACAAACACAAATACTCAAACCAAATACAAATACGCAAACACAAACCCTTTCTTCCACCATCTCTTTTTCTTCTCCCTCCCTAGATCTCCGGCCAACATCACCGACCACCACACAACCTTCGGCGATACACCAAACACCACCACGACCTCACCAAACAAACACCAAAAACCACCACGACTTCACCAAAGAAACACCAAACACCACCACGACCTAACTAAACACCAAACAAGACCTTTAACAAGATCTTTAGTCAAAACCAACAAGACCTTTACAAAGATCTTCTCAATCGAGACCTCAAAGATCTACAAGAAACCATTATTTCGAGATCTTTTCTGTCAAGATCCTGTCGTTCGTTTTCAAGATCTGTGATTTTTAGTGGGTTTTTGTTGAGTTTGATGGTGGGTTTCACAAATGGTTGGATGCGAAAATTTGTGGGATATTGTTGATTTTTTGTGGGTTTTTGTTACAACCCATCTTGTTTTTGTTACAACCCATTTTTGTGGGTTTTTGTTATAAGATGGTTGCTGAGGAGATTAGAGCAGTCTTAGATGAACGGGGAAGGAAGTGGAGGAGACGAAGGGGATGGTGAAGTGAATTCAAAGTTAAGGGCGGGTTGAATTCAAAATCAAGACAGTTAGTGTTTTTTATTTGGAGAGCCGAGAAAAATGTACTTCCCACACTTGATAATCTGGATAAAACATACATCGACATTCACTTATATCTTCACTTTTGGAAGATAAATGTGAATTTTGGAGGTTGACTGTTCTTTGATAAAAGCTTTATGGATTAAAGAGTTTCTTTTGCGGGGAAGATAAATGTGAATTTTGTTGGTCATTAGATGTGTTATAATCTTCTTAGATTGAGATAGGTGGTTAGATAATCCCGTTTTAATTTTTAGTTATTTAAACAACAAAATTTTATTTTTGCATCTCGCCGAAATTTTGATTTATAACAGTTTATGTTGTTTAAAGAAGGACTTCAAGAATAAATAGTTATATAATAATAATAATAATAATAATAATAATAATAATAATAATAATAATAATAATAAAATGAAAGAAAGGGCATTTTAGTCATTGTACATCAACATCCGAGGGTATTTTAGTCATTTCACACTTTTTTAACTAGTCAAACTAACGGTCAACGAAAAATGGACCAAACCCGTTACGGGTCAGCGAAAATAGGACAAGATCCGTTACGTTTGAAACTATTGGACCAAAATCGTTATACCCGGTAACCACGAGGACCAAAAATGTAGTTAACTCTTTGTATGTTTTTATTATTTTACGTGATTTTCAATATTTCTTTATGTCCAATTATTATTAATATTATTATGAAGCGAACCCGTACATCGGGCGGGTTATGAAGATAGTGTTATGTATATAATTAAATAGCTTTAGTGAAGCCTAAGAAATATCAGCAAACTGAAAGAAATTGTCCAGAGGAATTTCATATCAAATTAGCAACAGACAGATACCTTGCGAAGCTGGATGACCATCGTACCTAACACAGCGTCTTAGAAGTGAAAATGATAGAAAGAGAAATTGAAGGTGTCATAACATGCTGAACTATGTATTTCACTTGTTACTATTTTGTAAACTTTAGCTTGATATAGTCGGACAATTATTTTGGGATTGTTAAGCATTGAAAAGATCAACGTAAATACAAACTATACAAAACACCATATAAGAATGTAAACCCTTGAAACCAAACCAAATGGTTGTAATTATAAATCTAAACATCTTATCATTACACGTTTTAAGCATACTTATTGCTTTCTCGTTCAATTCTTTTTCCGTCAGTACCTTCTCAGTTTTATCCCCACTCGTAAACTGATCAACAATCTTGCAAGCTAACGCAGCTGAGTCAGGAATGGCACCCTCGCCTGATAAAAAAACCTACACTTCTGCACCATGATCATCACATATTGGTCCAGTAAACTCATTTTTTTGTGTATAGACGGCAAGCCGCGAGCATTGATCCATAATAATCCAACTAGATCCACTGATGAATAGTTGCAAGAACAACATAAACATAAATGAAACACCATTTATGTCTTATATGACACAAACCATTGAAACCAAACCAAACCAAATGCTCGTAATCATAATCTAATTTTCTGACTTCATTTCATACGACTATATTTTTAGCATGAATAATACTGAACCAGTTATATATGACCAGAAATGCAAAGGTTCTAAACTTATAAAAGTTACAATGATCCCCTAAACCTTCATCACATGACTATATGACCCTTCCGATCCATTTAGCAACAACTTTTTTTTTGTGGCTCAAAGTTAGACAACTCCTTAACAAGCCTATCCAATTCCTTTGATGAGCTCCCACCTTCTTTAACGGCTTCGAGTGCTTTATCTTTTAATTTTTTTGCTTTTAGCTTCTCAACTCTATCCTCACTCATTGACTCGGCAATTTTACGAGCTAACACACCCGAGTCAAGCACCGTATCATTGCCTTCGCAAACCCGCACAGCCACACTATGGTCCTCAACCAACAACTTAGCATTCACATATTGGTCAGCCTCCATGGGCCAAGCCAATATGATCACTCCAGCCACAATAGCTTCCAAAACCGAGTTCCATCCACAATGACTCAAAAATCCACCCACTGCTTCATGACTCAGTATCGAAACTTGTGGGGCCCAACCATTGATCACCATCCCTCTACCCGACCCGGAACGAACCGGGTCACCTTGTTCTTGCTTCACCACCCAAACATAATGGACCTCACTTTCCTCTAGCCCAATTCCCAAAGCCTTCATTTGCTCACTTCCAAGAAACTTCTGACTTCCAAAGCATACATACAAAACTGACCTAGTTGGCTTCCCATCAAGCCATTTCAACACATCTAAACCCGACCCGGAATCCGATTTCCCACGGGTCATAGGATCCAACCCGTTTAGCAAACTAACCGGGCCAACTCCAAAAACCCTCTCATGGCCCATCATCTTACTCAAATACTCCATATACTTAGACTCCAAATGATCAAAAGTATTCACAACCCAACCCCAACTC
Source organism: Artemisia tridentata subsp. tridentata (assembly GCA_021014915.2). Classification (NCBI taxonomy): domain Eukaryota; kingdom Viridiplantae; phylum Streptophyta; class Magnoliopsida; order Asterales; family Asteraceae; genus Artemisia; species Artemisia tridentata. The sequence goes on along the minus strand of CP139501.1, from coordinate 194,913,356 downwards.
GAAGAAGTCGCAATATGACCATCAAGAACCAAATCCCATTCAGGGTCAGAGTCCTTATAAAGCCTAGCTAGTGACGGCAAATGTTCAAAAGAAAAACTAGGTGATCCAGGCATATCATGAAAGGTGGTCACATCTTGAGACCGAACAAACGTAATATTATGACATACGTAATCTAAAACACCAGTCAAAAAAGCACCAGAAGAAAAAAACACCAATCTATGAATACCTAACTTGCTAGCTAGATTATGAGTCCACCCAAGAAAAAAATCTGATAATATAGCAACAGGAGGGTTATCATGTGCCTTAAACCACTCTATAATTGGTTCTTGAAGCTTAGCTAGCGAGTTAACAATGGGCACGTTGCCACGATTCCCTATATCTTTTACATTTTCGACACCGGGAGGTAGGTTCTGGTGTGGTGGGAACTTGAGGACTAGTGGTTTGATGCTTAGAGATGAAGCTAGAAGTGGGTCCAAAAGTGGTAGGTTTTTGGGTGTGACCAAGATGGTTATGGTTAGACCATGTGTGGCCAAGTGGTGTGTTAGGTCTAGTAATGGTAGCATATGACCTTGTGCTGGAAATGGGAATACTAGAATATGTGCACCTTGATGATCTAGCTTCTTCATGGTGTTGTTTGAGTGTGTGATTGAGAGTGTTTTGTAATTATAAAGAGCTATACATTGTGTTTTACCGGTATTTACTCTAGAAATAATAAGTTGGTGGTGAAGAACTTAAAGCGTAGCGAAAAGTAATGCTGTTATTCTCAAAAGGGAATTAAGTAGTACTATTTTTATAAATAGAATCGTGTGATGTTTTGTGCATATAAACTTTTTATATTTGTGGACAAGGGTCATGCTAGACCCACATCACGACTTACTCCACGCTTTGTCTTTTTCAGTGACTTACTCGACGCTTTATCTTTTTCAACAACAACAACAACAACAAACTCAATCCCACCGAGGCAGAGTATGGGGGAGGTAGAATATAGACAGATCCTACACCTATCCCAAGGAAAACCCGGGAGTAGAGAGACTGCTTCCAAAGAGACCTCCGGCAAGTGCATGTGTGCGCGTGAGAGAGCAAAGGCAGGAGGGCAACCGAGTTAGCATAACAGGCAAAAGCAGGCAAAACAAAGCAGGCAAAACAAGCAAACACATAAACAGAGCAGAAACAAAACAAGGGACCCGAAGAAAGGCAAAGAAAAAAGGGGGCATGGGCAGAAACACAGGCAAAAAGCACAAAAAGCAAAGAGCAAAGCACAAAAAAAAAAACGACAAACCTAAGGAGGCAAAACAAAGCAAAGCAGGGCAACACACGGGGCCTAAAGCTAAGGCAAGGCAGCAAAAAAAAAAAAAAAAAAGCCAAAACCACCTAGACCCACACACCCCTAGCCTGAGCTACCCGCATATCCTAATTCTATCTCTCCACGCCTTCCTATCTGAGGTCATGTCCTCGGAAAAGAGCAGCCCCTTCATGTCGAGTTTAAGTCTATCCTCCCATCTGAGTTTGGGTCTACCCTTCCTTCTCACACCGTCCACTACTAGCGCTTCGACTCTTCTTACAAGCGTTGATTGTGGCCTCCTCCTTACATGATCGAACCACCTGAGCCTTCCTTCTCTCATCTTCTAAATAATACTCTCGACCTCAAGTTTAGCTCTGAAAACTCCGTTCGGGATCATGTCAAGCAAGGTTCGATGCTTTATCTTTTTCATTGATGCTAATTGTTGTTGGGATAATCACTTGTTTGTAATTTCATTGATCAATAATTACATTATATTAGGGCCTGCAAATCTATCCGAAAATCGACTCAAACCGACAAACCGACCGAAATCGGACTGAACCGAACCGACCTTTTTCGGTTCGGTTTCGGTTTTTGTATATTTATTTCGGTTTTTATCGGTTTCGGTTCGGTTTCGTATATTTATTCGGTTTTGATATCTATTCTCGGTTCGGTTCTCGGTTTGAGTTTTTTTCTTTTTCGGTTTTCAGGTCGGGTCGGCTTTTGTCGGTTCGGGTCGGGTTAGACCTGATGCTCACCCTTACATTATATAATCATTTAAGGATTATTATAAAATTATGTAAACATGGGCTAAGCTCTCAAATTAATACTAAAGCCCATAATACAAAATAATGTCTAACACTCTCTCGTAGTTTGATTTGGAGGTGACCGAACAATCAAGCTGGTACACCAGGAACTCATCAAACAACGCAGTTGGTAAGCCCTTAGTGAAGATATCCGCAACCTGATAACGTGAAGGCACATAAAGAACCCGAACCTGACTAGTAGCAACCAAATCACAAACAAAGTGAATATCAATCTCAATATACTTCGTACGTTGATGCTGAACAGGGTTGGAGGACATGTAAACCAACTAACATTATCACAATAGGCTAATGTAGTTGAGAACAAAGGTGTATGAAGCTCCTATAACAAATTTCGTAACGAACAATTCTCAGCAACAACATCTATACTCAGCCTCGGTGCTAGATAAAGAGAGAGTAACCTGCCGCTTGGAAGACCATGAAACTAAATTGTTGCCAAGAAACACACAATATCCCCAAGTCGAGCGACGAGTCATAGGGCAACCTGCCCAGGCCGCATCTGAGTATGCAACTAAAGATGTGGTCGACGAAGAGTATAACTGTAATCCATAATCTAAAGTATCCCGAACATACCGCAAAATCCTCTTGAGAGCAGAAAAATGAGGCTCCCTCGGATCATGCATATATAAACAATCCTGTAACACATCATAAGATATATCAGGACGAGTAAAAATAAGGTATTGAAGAGCCCCCGCAATGCTACGATATAAAGTCAGATCGAAAACCGAATCCCTATCTGCCCCTAACTTAGATTCAGTATCAACAAGTGTCCGACACGGATTGCAACGAACCATATGAGCCCGCTAAAGAATCTCAGCAGCATACTTACGCTGAGAAAGAAATATCCCAGACGTGCTACGTGTCACATAAATTCCCAAGAAATAATTAAGAGATACAAGACCAGTCATAGAAAACTCCTGATGTAGAGAAGTAATAATTCGCTGTAATAAAATTGTAGACGAAGCAGTCAAGACAATGTCATCAACATATAGAAACAAATAGGTAGTGTTAGTCCCCTGTCTGTATATAAATATATAAGAGTCACAACAATAAATATGAGTCACAACGACTATGACAAAAAACTAATTAACACGTGTAATATAAGCAAGAAAATGTTGAAACCAAGCCTGAGGAGCCTACTTAAGACCATAACGAGATCGTTGCAGTAAACAAACAGGATTAGGACAACTTGGGTCTCGAAATCCTAGAGGCAGATTCATATAAACCCTCTCTGATAAGTCTCCATGTAAAAATACATTCTGAAGATCGAGCTGATGAACATCCCAATGTCGAGAAACTGCAAGGCTAAGAACAATCCAAATGGTGGCTGGTTTAACAACCGGACTAAAGGTCTCATCAACATCAATGCCAGAAACCTGTGTACTGCCATTCGCCACAAGACGAGCCTGGTAACGACTAAGAGTACCATCGGCCAAATACTTGTGCCAAAATAACCGCATCGAGCGAACAATGTTGGCATTCGTGGGTCGCGACACAAGTGTCCAAGTATTATTTTTAATAAGTGCATTATATTCATCACGCACAGCAAGTTTCCAATTAGAATCTTGAAACGCTTCATTATACGACATAGGTAAAGGAAAAATAGTGGTAACATTTAAATTAAGACGATCGGGAGGACGATTAGATCGACCCGACACAAAAACGAGTAACCATGGGGTGAACCGAAATCGGGTTTGGGTTATGCATATGTTCTGCTGGTGGTGTGGGTTCAGGCGGTGTAACAGGTGACGTGGACTGGGTTTGGTGGGTTGTTGTTTAAGACAAAGGTCTAAGTGATGTAACTGGTGGAGTGTTTTGGGCCTGTTGTGGTCCATGTGGTGTAACTGGTGGAGTGTTCTGGGCCTGTTAGGCCGTGACTTGGGTTGTGGAATGTAAAGGAGACTCAAGTTCTTGTTTTTCTATAGTAGTAGGAGCATTAGTGATATGATCAACCGTAGCACTAGGTTAATCGGCCATTGAGGTGCGAAGAATGGTATGCATTAAGTTAGGAGTGTCCAAAAAAGTGTAAGATGGTGTTGAGGTGGATGTCATCGATCCAAATGAGAAAACGTTTCATCAAAGGTAACATGTCTTGAGAGAATAATTTTAATGGTGTTCTGTTAGCATTGATTAAAGTGATGGTCATTTCGCACTTAACAACTTTGTAATGTGTTGTGTATGTTGTATTAGTTATAGGATAGTCAAGGGCTTCATGGACTTAATATAATATGTTGTATGTTAAGTATTAAAAGTCCAATCCATGTTAAGCCTAACCAAAGCCCATCATAAAGCCTTTCAGGGCGCCACTTTCTTACTATATATGCACACTCCCTACCTCATTTGTAGGTGTGAATTAGAGGTGTAAAGGTGGGAGTGTGTGTGTGTTCTTGTATTATTTTCTATCTTCTCTTCTTAATACATTCGACATACATTTTATATACATACTCTCCATCTTTCTCTAGTGTGCCATACGATTTACATTTTGTTTAAGGTGTGATAAAGGTTGTTCTAGTGTCCTACAAGTGGTATCACATAGCCAAACATCGAATTAGGAGAGTTATTGTGTTCGGTTTTTTTTATCAAAGTCGCATAAAGTTGCGTTTTCTCCAATAAAACGTGAACTTTTTGTGTCCAACTATGATTTTTACGCAAGTTTTAGGTTAAAGATTATTGCTTTTCATAGTTTTTACGTGTTTTTTAGTGAGTTTTGGATCATTTCATTGAATCTATAGCTTCAAAATCTTGGTTTGATCGTTAAAGGTGGTAACTTTGTATCGAATTATAGGAAAAAGTAAAAATAGGCGATAAAGGTTGGCTCTTGATTGTTATTTAAAGCTTTTTGAAGTTATTTGATCGTGGAAAATAGCTTGGAATCTTGTTTGTTGGTCGTTATTTGGATCCCTTTGTATAAGGGTTTGTCTAAATTGGTTTGAGGGTTTATAGAAATTGTGGACGAATTCCTACAAGAAAGGGTTTATAGAAATTGTGGACGAATTCCTACGAGAAAGGGTTTATAGAAATTGTGGACGAATTCCTACAAGAAAGGGTTTATAGAAATTGTGGACGAATTCCTACAAGAAAGGGTTTATCGAAATTGTGACGAATTCCTACAAGAAAGAGTTTATCGAAATTGTGGCTTATAGGAATCCAACCTTATCGAAATTCCTTGTATAAGGGGTTTTCGAAATTGTGGGTTATAGGAATTGTGGCTTATCGAAATTCTGTTGCTTGTCGAAATAGATTATAGGAATTGCTTATAGGAATACTGTTGCTTATAGGAATTACTTATAGGAATTCAGACTGTCGCAATTCACCCAGATCTGTCGCAATTGTGAATCTGTCGCAAATTCAAGAATGATCTAAATTCAACTTGTACTTGATTTCTACAATATCAAACGTGAACTCAGTATTCCCGTGCTTGTACAAGTGTGTGGAATACTTCGAAAAAGGAAACATCATCTAATTTGTACAAATTAGATAGATTTTTTTTATCTAAATTACAAATTTGTCTAAATTGCAAATTTCTATCTAAATTGAAATTTTGTCAAAATTATATAATTTTGTCTAAATTGAGATTTCTATCGAAATTGTAATTTTGGTAACCTTGTCGAAATTGTGATCATTTGATTTTTTCTAAATTATAGTCTTGTCGAAATTGTGATTTTTGTCTAAATTGCTACTTTTATCTAAATTGCAAGTAACCTTCTGGATTTGACTGCTGAAGACTAAACCTCAAACGATCATAAGCTAAAGACCAAGACTTCACTACAACAACTGAACTTAACCTACCAATCACAACTCCTATTTCGTTGCACCGATCCAAGTTCAACTTTATCACACAAAACATCATCAATGGCAACTCAGCAAGACATTCATGCAGCCGGTGCAGAAAACCGTCCTCCTATGCTTGAAAAAGGTGGATATCTTCCATGGACGAGTTGTATGCTTCGCTACATCAAAACTAAACCTGATGGACAAGGTAAACTCCTGCTCAACTTCATCAAGAATGGACCATTCAAGCCTCGTCAAGTTCAAGACCCTGGAGCACCAAATGCAACACCTCCTGTCCCACCATCCCTTCGTGAACAAAGAGAAGATGAATACACAACAGAGGATTGGAAGCAAATTGCAGCTGATGACTTGGCAATGCACTTAATTCAACTTGGTTTACCGCGTGAGATCTTTGCTGCTGTCGATAGTTGTGAAACTGCTTATGATATGTGGGAACGAGTTGGAAGACTTTGTCATGGCACAGAAATTGGGCAACAAGATGTTGAAAACAAGCTTCTAACTGAATGGGAGAAGTTCACATCCACTCCAGCAGAACCCATTGAATCTTACTACACCAGGTTTTGCACCCTAATGAACGAGCTCATCATAAACAAGTTGACACCAAGACAAATTGTTCAAAACATCAAGTTCATCAACAATCTACTAGAAGAATGGGGACGAATTGTCACAATTGTCAACCAAACCAAGGATCTTCATCAAGTGAACAATGATCAGCTCTATGATTTCCTTAAGCAAAATCAGGCCGAGGCAAATGAAGTCAGGAAAGAAAAACTAGCAAAGCAACATGATCCTCTTTCACTCATTGCTCAAACACCAACACCTGTACCAGTGAATATACAACCATCATCATCATCTTCCACTCAGAACTACATGCAACAATAATACGTTCCACAAACTGCTGTCTTACCACAACAACAATTCTACCCACAACAACAAGTCATTCCACAACAACAATATCCATAATTCCAAGAACCAGAGTTCACTGACAATGATGAAGCTACTGCTGCTATGACACAAGCATTTGCTTTAATATCAAGGGCATTCCAAGGACGCTATTCCACACCAACTAACAACAACGAAAGGATTTCATCGAACACTCGCAACAGGCAAATTGCACAGCCGAGTTTTAACATGGGTCTACAAGGACAAATGGTTGGAGTTATTAGGAATTAGCAAGGATATGCTACCAGATTTCAGATTGGTAATCAAGGGCAGTATGCAGGAAATCAAATGGGTCAGTATGCAGGGAATCAGATGGGTCAAGTTGTTGGAAATCAGAGGGGTCAGAATGTTGGGAATCAGAATGTTGGTGATCAGATTGGGAATGTTGCTGCTCCAGTTGCTAGGAATTATGTAAATTTGAATCAGGGCAATCCAGTAAAGTGTTTCAACTGTCAGGGAGTCGGTCACATGGCAAGGAACTATCCCACCAAGCCGAAAAAGAAAGACCCAACTTATCTGCAGAAAGCATTGCTGTTGGCACAGAAGGAAACGGCAGGGTTTCAGTTGAGTGCAGAAGAGAATGATTTTATGGCCCTCATGGATGATATGGAAGACATTGAAGATATTGATGCAAACTGCATTTTCATGGCAAATCTTCAGGAGGCTAAGTATGACACGGATTCTGACTCACCTCCTGTTTATGACAAAAATGCAGTCTCTGAAGTACCATCATTCAATACATGTCACAATAATGAAATATTTGATATGTCTCCCCGTGATGAATAGCATCCTGCAACTCCAGCACCCACTTATGATACATATATGGACACGCCAAGTTGTAGCAATATTAATTTGGCAACTCCATATATGAATCCTAATGGAGGCTTCGAGTCACAGCATACTGAGAATGATGAGGAAACACATGCGTTATTTGAATCATTATTGAACAACTGTAGTATTGAAATTGAAAAAGTCAAAAAGGTCAATCGCGATGTTAAGGCCGCGAATGAGAAATTGACCGCTGAGCTTGAGAGGTATAAGGAAAATGAAAAAGTTTTTGATTTTCATCAAACACGACAGTCAGTATTAGAAAATGGTTACAAAAACTCCGTTTTAAGAGAAAAACAATTGCAAATCAAGTTTGACACTCTTGATGTTAACTTGAACAAGAAAATAAAATCCTTAAACGCGGAAGTTTCAGATTTGAAAAACCAACTTTCTAAACAAAAATCAACTTGTTCTGATCTTGAAAAAGAAAAGAAACAGTTGAAAGCAGATTTTTCAAAACGCGAAAATGATCTTCTTGATGAAATCATTGAGAAACAAGAAACAATTAAGAAGTTGGAAGATTTGCTGGTCAAAACGGGTCATTCTGCTCAAACAATTCATATGCTCATTAAAGATCCAAACCCGCTTTTGCACACAATGAAGAAAATGACTATCGGTTGTGAAAACCCTTATACACTCAAGAAAGCTCAGAAAGAACAGAATGTTTTGTATAATGGTAATGTGCTGTTTGATAAACATGATCCTCCCGAGGTTCGGGATTCTGATGAAACGATTGAGCTTGCTGAAGAGAGTAGAATCAAAATGAGACAAATGAACCCATAAATAAAACCAATTGATTATAATAAGCTGAACATACTTTCTGGAGTAAATTTTGTTAAACAACAACAAACACCAAAGGTTTTTAAAAAACCAGTTGTCTCAACAAAACAAAAAGTTGTTTCCAAAAATCTTTCAAACTTGGAACAAATGTTCTCTAGCAACCCTTTTAACACAAGTGAAGCTAGAAGATGTTTGGATGATCTTAAAGAGAGAGTAAAAACAATTCAAAGTATTGTTGAATCTAAAACGAATATTAGTATCAACAACTGGCATTCAAGTTTTCATATTGAAATGAAAAAGGTGTTTCAAACAGAAATTACTGCTCCACTATATGCAATTCATGCGAGAGTAATTCATGTTGAAAATGCAATTTTACAAGAAACAGCTGACTTTGTCAAGGACCACAAATCCTTGGTGAAGGAAGCTAATGAAAACATTGAACGCATCAAAGTTTTGGAAAACCACAATGATTCTCTCTTCGAAGCAGCTTTGTCAACTCATATTAAGTCCATTATTTTGCAAACATATTCTGTTGAAGACGATGAAAGACTGCGAGCTGAGACTTCTGAAATTGTTTTAAAATATGAAAATTCCTTGCTAAACTTGAAAAAGAAAATGTATCATATTTTAAACAACTTGATCGAAAAACCGAGGAATGCAAGTATGACAAATTGTCGTATGAGCGTGCCTACAAGGACATACAAGAGCAAAATGATATTTTGAGAGCTCAGCTACAAAGGCTAAAAGGGAAGGGTGTGGATACTAAGTTTTCAACACCATCGACTACGGTGAAACCAAATGCTTCAAAACCGGTTGAAAAATCAAAAATGTCTATTTCTCAGGTTGTTCCAAAAGTCGATGAGAAAAATGATATTGTCACAACCAGTCACTCCACATTTCTTGCCCATCAAGAAAAGAATATTAAAGATTGATGAAAAAGGTGTTGAAAAAGAAAAAACGTTTGTCGAGAAACCACAAGTCATTACACCTGATCTTTCTAGGAATAGCTCACCGAATGTGACCACAAAAACTGTTAAAGAATCTGTTGGTTCAAACAACATGGTCCGCAATCACCATCTAGAAGGAGCTAGGAAAAAGGCACAGATTCGAAAAGACAGAATTTTAGGTACAAAACCTAGGGTGATGAATTCTACAACATTACAAGGCACTGCTAGTACGCCTAGTAGTAGTAAACCATTATCTAAGAACACTCAACAAAAGACTAGGGATTGGCTTGCATCTAAGAGTAGTTGCGCAAAAGAAAATGTTATGCACGTAGAATGCAACACTAAGAATTCAAATTCCTCTTCGAACAAGAAACAATTTCCAAATGACAGTAGTGACAAAATTAAGGTTGCCGTTTTAAACAAAAATGTTGAATTTGTCAGTCCTACATGTCAAAAATGTGTCTTTTCAGCTAATCATGATGCATGTGTTGCACAGTATATCAAGAAAGAAAATTTACGTGCTAAGGCACAATCCACTAAGACACCAAATAGAAACAAACCCGTTGATAAGAAGCAAGAGACTAGGTGGGTCTCTACAAGACGTAGTTTTTCTCAAAATGAGACTTCTGCTGCATCTGAAAAGAAAACAACTCCTAGATCTTGCCTTAGGTGGATTCCCACGGGAAAAGTTTTTAACACAGTTGGTCTTAGATGGATTCCCACAGGGAAGATTCTTGATAGTTGCACCAAGACAAATAATAGTGAAAATCTTCAGGATAAGGAAGTAGAAACCACTACAACAGTTGATAGTGAACACCCTCAATGTGAGGAAACATGTACTTCTAACACTATTATTTGTGCAAATTCTTCTTTTGTGGATTCTGTGGATGCAGGTACTTGTGAAAGTGTTGAGGTTTCATACACTCGATGTGGAAAAGAAGAACTTTATGCCAACATCGCATGTGGAAATCCTTATTTAATCACACTCTTAACTCCACTTTTACTTGTTCAAACTTAATTCTTCTTTGTGAATATATTTTTTGAAAAAAAAACCAAAAACAAAATACAAAATTTGAAAAACAAACAAAAACAAAATACAAAATTAGAAAATTTTCAAAAATACAAAAACAATATAAAATCAAAAATCCAAAAATATTCTTCTCCCGACATGTCTCTCGTATAATCGATATTCTGTACGTATCTAGAAATGTCATTCAACAATGATACGGACATGTACAGATGCTTGAGCGAGAGTTCACTAAGATTATTTTCAAAACATGTCGTTTCTCAAAATTTTCTTCATAACGGCTTCGGAACAACTCAGTTTCGGACCCGAGCTTCATGGAATGGCTTCTGGATACATCAGTTCAGGACCCGCGCTTCAAAGAAAGGAAAGTGCTTAATCAAAACAAAGGTTTTAAATATTTTTTGAGCTCTTATCCTAAAAATCTCTATGGCTTTCGTATACTTCAGTACGAAACCCGCACTTAAATGATGACTTCTGATTATATCAGATCAGGACTCGTGTTTTCAAAGACAAAACAAAGAATTCTTGAGCACTTGATCAAGATTTTTCAAAATCTTTCTCAAAATTCTATGCTCAAGATAACTCCCTCCAAACCCGATAAAAACTGCTATATTTAAGGAGGAGTATAAAAATTAAAAACAAAAAGTTCCGATTTCATGCTAAAACAAATCCGTCTATCTCTCCAAAAGCCTTATTTTAATCTGTTGATATCAAAAATATCACTGCATGCTATTTTTGAGGGGGAGAAGACGTGATTAAAATGAGATCAAAATAATTAAAGATCGTGAATTGAATCTCAAAAGAGCTTGACTCAATATTAACCCTCGAATTGACAAAATCTAAAAAGTCATTTATCGAAAAGACATGTTCGGGATGGGTAATAATTTCAAGCTGGTTTATCCAGTGATGTAAACGTGTCTCGCAAAGGACTTGTCTGAGTAGAATGTACCAATTCGAGAGATCTTCTTTGAATATGACCGGGACGGGTAATAATTTCAAGCTAGTCTAACTAGTGATGTAAACGTGTCTCGCAAAGGTCATGTTCATTGAAAAATCGATCAATTCAAAATGTGCGAACTCTACCCAACATGTGCAAATTATCTTAAAAATGCATGAGCACATGTGTAGGGGGAGTATTTCAGAAAATGCAAAACTCTCGAAGTGTTAACAAAATGTGTTTTATTCATAAACACTTTGAGAGATTTTCACAAAAGGTTTTATGGCAAGTGATCAAGAAATCTAGGATAATCATGGAGTAATAAGGTGCTTATGGTTAGGTTATGTCCTATGATCCGCCAGAGCCGGAGGGATCTACCCAAGGACAATTCCAATAGATTAGAATTAGAAGTCCTTAGGAAAGATTGAAAAAAGGAGTAAATGAGAAAGGGAAAGAAGGGGTTAAAGAATGAAAAAGAAAAGTTTAATGAAAGGGTGAAAAGAAATAGCCCTCCATGAAAACTTAGGGCAGAAACCGGGTCAATACATCTGCTATCGGTTATCACAGAGTTGATACTGATATTGAAGACAAGACGTCATGGACCCAGTGACGCGCTGCACCACCCCTCCTAGCCACTCAGATATCTCTTAAAAGATATTTGTTTCATTTCTCACGGAGAACACTGCATAATCTATCGGTCTCTCACTCCGAGATGTGTTGATATTGAAAAGGTGACACTCTGCTCCATGTCTCCGACTACTAACACCAAAACGCAAATTATCGAGTCTAGAGCCATGAGATTCATCAAAAAATCTCTTAGGAACACTTCCAAAATAATACACCTGTGCTCACCAATAAGGACACATGGTGTACAAGAGTCTTAATGAGATCTAAGGATCTTGCCATATATCATGATGGTTACGTGCTTCAAACGGTTTACAGTCTTGAAGTGATACTCCGGTATACTTCAGAGGCTCACAACGGACCTGGTAAAGATTAGAGAAAGTTTTCACACTATGTTATTAACAATCTCTAAATCTGAACCTATAAGTGTTGGATGATTTATTGCTAACTGTTTTATGCAGGTACTGAGGAAAGTCCATTTACCATCATCATATAAAACTACATTCAAATCTCCTCATACTCATACTTATGAAGATCATCCTCAACAAAGCTCAAGTGAAAAAGTTCAAGACAAAAAAGACAAAATTGTTACGAAAAAGTCAAGAAGCTAATCAAGATGTCAAGAACAAGTTCATGTATCAAGTGAGGACGACGTAAGTATGAAGTTCAGAAGAAGTATGAGTATGATGGAAGAGACGACGATGCAAATGTATAGAAGATGTTGATCAAAGGCAAGAATGACCGAAAGACGATTATTTTGAAGATCACCAAGCATGAAGGAACAAAAAACAAAGACTATTCTACTACGACACACAAAGTTCAAGACAACGAAGACGAAAGACCTTATCACTGGGGGCATCATTTGAATGACCATCCCTTAGGGGGAGATTGTTAGCATTGATTAAAGTGATGGTCATTTCGCACTAAACAACTTTGTAATGTGTCGTGTATGTTGTATTAGTTATAGGATAGTCAAGGGCTTCATGGACTTAATATAATGAGTTGTATGTTAAGTATTAAAAGTCCAATCCATGTTAAGCCCAACCAAAGCCCATCATAAAGCCTTTTAGGGCGCCACTTTCTTACTATATATACACACTCCCTACCTCATTTGTAGGTGTGCATTAGAGGTGTAATAGGTGAGAGTGCGTGTTTTCTTGTAGTTTTCTCTCTTCTCTCTAATCTAATATTCCTTCATTCGGTTATATTCATACGCCGTATCTATCTTGCTTTCTCTTTCGTATCGTTCGATCTATACATATTGTGGTGTGATAAAGTAGTGACCTTGTGTAATAACATGTTCAAATCAAGACATCATTATCCACGATGATTGGACGGGTATCCTAAAAAGATTGAAGGTGTACCACATCGTTCAAGTTTATTATCGGCATAGACATGTAGGTAACATAAGCAACTAAACACACGCAAAATTGTGTAATCCGGTTTGGTGTCAAACAAGCGGGTTTAAGGAACTTCATTAGCAATAGCACTAGAGGGTAAAATATTCAAAGGGAAAGTAGCCATATTAAGGGCTTCAACCCTAAAATGTGGAGGTAAGTGAGCCTGAAAGAGAAGAGTTCGGATAAGGTTGTTAATAGTGCATATCATGCGTTCAGACTTCCCATTTTGTTGAGATGTCTCAGGGCATGAAAAACGAAATTGGATGCCTTTAGAAGCAAACAATTTTTGAATGGCAGGGTTATCAAATTCACCACCATGGTAACATTGAAAGGACTTTATTTCACACTTAAATTAAGTGTTGACATAATTACGAAACAAAACAAATTTAGACAAAACATCTGAATTATTTAGTAAAGGATAAACCCACACATAATGAGAATAATGATCCGAAAACAAAACATAATATTTATAACCCGTAAGACACAGAATTGGGGAAGTCCACAAGTCCGAATGAACAATATCAAAAGAAGACCTAACAATAGTTTGAGACCTAGAAAAGGGAAGTCTTACGTGTTTGCCAAGCTGACAAACATGACAAGTCGCAGGAAGCTTCGTTTTATTACAAACAATGGAATTACTAGAAATAAGACTACGTAACACTTCACTTCTTGGATGTCCAAGTCGCTGGTGCCACGTGTATCGCAAGAAAAACTTGTGGGATAGGGGAAGGCTTCGTAACAGGATAATGATCACCCGTACTATCACATCGGAGAAGAAACCGACGGGTCAGGTAATCCTTAATAGAAAAAACAAATTCATCAAATTCAACAGTACATTTATTATCACGAACAAACTGACGAAAATAAATCAGGTTTTTAGCAATGTTAAGAGTTATGAGGACGTTATTTAAATGAAGAGGTTTATGAGGAGTTGGCAAGATGTTATGGCATGTGTTGGTGACGAGAATAAACATACCATCACCAACATAGACAAATGGATACATACATTTATTAAAAATATTACAAAGAGAATTAACAGATTAGTTAAGATGAGAAGAAGCACATGCATCCATGTTCCATGCACCTATAGTAGGATTCTAAAGTGATGCAACAGTTGGTGTAACTGACGTTGGACCTGAAATGCATTCGGTATTGGACCAGCAACTTGGGTTGGCCCAAATTTGGTGGAACAGTGGATCCATGAACCGTGCCTAGTGTTGAAGAAATCCGAAGTTGAACTAGTAAATCACTCTGGACCTTTATTAATTCCACCATCTGGGCATGTGTTAAGTTATAATAAGGATTGGGCCCAAGTAAAGAAGATGAAGTACTCGACTGTGAGGGAGACCAGAGAGATGAATGTGATGTTGCTTTAACTCGTGATGTATTATTAGCATGCAAAAACTTGCATGAGTTTCCAAACCGACAGAAACCCTTAGCAAAGTTAAAACAAACCTTCGTTGTAGGTTGTAGGTGGATGTTGGACGTGTCATTGTTGTATGTTAAAGGAAAATATTGGATTGATTATATTAGTTTTTGGTGGTTAGGGTTATAAGGTGAAGAAGTCGATTTTTTAAGGTTGTGCAGAAGTCAACCGGTTGCTTGATAAAGTTGACTATTATTAAGAAGTCGACTATTTGTGGAAGCCACGAACAAAAAAGAAAAAGAGAAATCGGTAACGTGAAAACCTGATAAGAGAAAAGAAATTAAAAAATGTGTTTAGGCACGATCGCTTAGGAACGATTTGTTTAATTCTTTCACTATAAAATTGACATGTGAAGAAGTCTTCCATTATATAAAAAAACGATTCTGCCACGAACGAATATTTTAGGGTTGTTTTGGGATTTTTTGTCGAGAAAACTTAGGAGGTTAGGATTTTTGGTTGTGATATCATGTTCGAATAATGATTTATTTGTCATTTCATTAATTAATCAATAATTATATTCTATAATCATCTAAAGATTATTCTAAAATCATGTAAACATGAGCTAAGCTCACAAACTAATATTAAAACCCGTAATGCAAAACTATCGTCTGACAAATGGCTAAAGTTTTCTAGCACTTGAAGAATTGTCATGCAAAGATTGATGACCAGTTATTTATTTAATTATATATATTCAAAACATGAACTTCATGTTTTGTGTCAAAAATGGCTAAAGTTTTTTTTTTTTTTTTTTTTTTTTTTTTTTTTTTTCTGAAGTAATTGATAAAATTTGTAACAACCTTAAGTAATTTATATTCGAAAGTTTTTTGAAATGAGGTGTTCTTGTGTAAACTGAATTCTTTCTAACAGTCAAATGCGAGAGTTCTCCGACATCAAGCATGTAATGGAATTAAATGTTTCAATCTCAAATCTAACATCTATTTTGTTCCATGCGAGACTTAGTGGTTGATCATATCTTTGATGATGCAGTTCCTAGACATGCTAATTGGGGGATGCTTATGTAGACCTCAGACACAAAATCAAGAAGTGATTCAAAGACACTGCAAAAACTATTGGCCGCATTGATGAAAAGCTCGAATCTCTCACTTTTGTCACTTAGAGTCTCTTCGCATCAGTATCTAAAGGTGACTTACCTGATATCAAGGCTAGCCTGAAGTCTCTTGCTACATCCACTAAATCATTGCCATGGTCTACTTGCCAAAGACTATCCAAGATTGAGGCCTCTCAAGCTACTATGGCCTCTAATATCTTAGACATCAAGACCTTCTTACAAAAAAAGCTTAATCTACATCAGTTGACAGTCTCGCTGGTGGTTCATTAGCTCCTAGTTCTTCAGCCCCAACAACTGCTAAGGGGGAGAAACCTACTGAGACTTCCCCTCCTCAACGTTTATCAATCACCTTCACCGATAAATCTCCCTTTGAAGAGAATCCACACACCTCTGAACCAGCTCACCCTAAAGCCAATGCAATGGTTATCTTCGAAGGTCCCTCCTCAACAATTGTGCGGGGAGGGGGGAGGGGGGGGGGGGGGGGGGGGGGTTAGGGGAGTATGAAATCCTTGAACCTATCTCATCACTCAAACCTACTAATTAAGGACGCCCCTACTTCTTCGTCTGCACAACCAGCAGGGGACAACAAAGGCAAGAAGAAGATGTTTGGTATTAAAGATGGTATGCTCTCTGAGCTTGCAAAAGTTGAAATTCCCATCCCTGAAACCAACCCTGGTCAAACCTCATCTGGCCCAACCAACCTAGCTAAATTCTCATTATGCTCCTGATTGACTACCAACTCGAATTTGTGGAATTAGTCAAGTTCACTTGAAATGGGCAAAGCGAAGTCCTTAAAGATGAAGAAAGAACGAATAAAGCCTTAGATGATGCTGCCAATATTGCTAAGGTAGATATTGAGGAAGTTGAGGCAACAAAGAAAGTTCTCAACCCGAAAACCGAACCGAATTCAAATTCGGTTTCCGGTTTTACCCATAATTTTTGGTTTTCGGTTTTACCCATAAGTTGTTTTTTGCCAAACGATCCACTCCCCTACTTCTTGAGATTTTCAATATTAACTATTTTTGGTCTATAAGTTTTTTCAAATACAGTAAATTTTCCAGATGTACCCATGATCAAACTTCAGGCCCACTGTTAGCTTTAAAGTTTTGTCATATGTCGGGAATTGCATAGTTTGTAAATACGAGGACTAGTCTTGCCAATAAGACATAGATATCTTTGTATAAATACCCTCCTAGTTGTGTAGGAGGGTTTGAGGATTCATTTGTAACAAAGAGGTGTGTGTGTTTTCTCTAGCTTCTCTCTCTAGAAAACATACACACCTCGGCATTCAATAAAACCAAAAATTCAAAGTTTAATCTTATGTTCGTGTTTATGGTGTTTCCTCCACCTCCAAACGTGAATCTTGGTCTTTACAATTGGTATCAAGAGAAAACTTGGGAGATTCAAGGTGAATCGTGGTGTGTTTTAATTCTTTATATTCGGTTTGTTTTAAAAAAAAAATAACCAACTGTTGTGTTTTTGCTTCTAAAAAACATGACAAAGTGTTGTTTTTTCGTGGTCAAGAATAGCAAAAATCATTTGCAAGGTTGTGTTTATTTACATATTCATGATTTGGCTTATTTTTAAGTGAATGTTTCTCATTTGCTTGTTGGAAAAACTGGGAAATACTGCATATTCTTGGTGTTCTTAGTTGTTAGATCGAATGTATTTTAAGAAAGAATCACGTGAGGTGTTTTTATAATATCTTTGATGTGATTGGTCCAAGTGGTTGAAAAGTTGTAAGTATTACTTACAATTTGGTGAAAAGTTGTCTGCAAGTAGGATAAAGTGTAAGATTTCACGTGGGAAGGTACTCAAAAGTCAACAAAAGTGGGTAATAGTTGAAAAATCTCGCAATTGGCTTCCTTCTCGCAATTGCTGAATTCTGTCGCAATTGGTGAGTCTCGCAATTGGTCATTATCGCAATTCATCTATCTCGCAATTCCACTTCTGTCGGAATTAGGGCGTCTCGCAATTGGTGTATCGGAATTGGTGGTTTTTATCGCAATTGTCTATCGCAATTCATGTTAAGTCTCGCAATTGGAGCTGTTCTTTCGGAATTGGTCTCGCAATTCAAGATTTGTCTCGCAATTGGAGCATTTTATCGCAATTGACTTCGCAATTCAACTTTGGTCTCGCAATTGGAGGTGTTTTATCGAAATTGGTCTCGCAATTCACATTTTGGACTCGCAATTGGTGCAATTTTCGGAATTGGCAACTTCAGTCCCTGAACTTTCAGCAGAATTAAGAGATCTTTCAATTTTGACACTTTTGGCCCTCGCAATTGTGTTTAAAAGACTTCAAAGTTAGATAACTTTTAAGGATTTGATTCGAACGTAATTTCGTCAACTCGAAAGTGAACTCGGTATTTTTACTCTTGTATAAGAGTGTAAAATACTTCGACAAACGGTTATCTAACCTCTTGTATAAGAGTGTTAGATTTTATATATAAATTACTGATTTATATAAATTAGATATATTTCTATCTAAATTGATATTTTGCCATAATTTGTATAAATTTTGGTCAAATTGAAATTTCTATAGAAAGTGTCGTGTTTATCTAAATTGTAATTTACATATCCTTTTGTCGAAATTGTAAACTTTCGACTTTGTCTTAATTATACTTGAATCAAGTTTTGTAACGTTATTTAATTTGTTACACCATCGATCAACAACAACACAACAAGACTTCACAACAACAACCAAATTTAACCGTCAACATCACCACGTTTTTGCCGAAAAGATCCTGATCAAGATTCACAATCAGATGACAATGGTCAAATTATCAGCTGTGGCTACAAGGATGATGATTCATTATTACTTATTTGAAGTTGAAGTGGAATATCTCGGGTACGTGTACTTAGTATTTTGAAGATATCGGGGTTGGTTGGATGCATGATTCTTCGAGATCCTTGTTTGGGCACTCATGGGAATAGTGATTAAGTCTTGGCAATAACTGAATTCGTGCTTAAAACTTGAAATTGATTACTTGAAAACGTTTACAATACACTTAAGAAACTTAATACAATGCTTAAAAGCTTGAACATAAACTAAGAAATGGAAATTAACTTAAACGACATACTTAAACTAAAATTACACTAGATAGTTCTTCACACTGCATCAATCTTCTTCTTTATATACTTTTGAGACTCCCCACTTGATTCTGAACATATCCCATCAATAATCTTGACCATTGGATGAGTCAAATTGATCTAAGCCGTATAAACTAATTTTGGCGCCAAAAGTGGATATGGGTAGATATGTAATCACATGGGTCTGAGGGAGTGGGGAAGAAGCATTTAATGCTTTTGGAGTGGTTAAGTAGCGTGTAGGAGGAGGGGGAGTGGGTGTGTCAGGAGGTGGTGGACAATGGTGGTATTGGAGGGTGGTATTTTTGGCGGTATGGTTTTGCAGGGATAGGTTTGACCGAAGTCAAACCTTCGGTTTAACTAATAAAGGTTGGGTTGGATCGGGTTATTCATTGGGCTTGTGGGCTGGGTTTAGATAAGTGGGATGGGTTGGGTTTAGTTAAGGATGGGTTTGTTTTATTTATTTTGGGGTCCGGTTTGG
Source organism: Artemisia tridentata subsp. tridentata (assembly GCA_021014915.2). Lineage (NCBI taxonomy): Eukaryota > Viridiplantae > Streptophyta > Magnoliopsida > Asterales > Asteraceae > Artemisia > Artemisia tridentata. The sequence goes on along the minus strand of CP139501.1, from coordinate 194,893,911 downwards.
TTAGTAGCTAAATCACAAGGACCATTCTTGAAATTCCTGAAAATTGGAGGACCAAACTTGCACATCTTCCAAAATAAACCAAGGGTAATTCCTGCCATGTTTCAATAATCCAGGGACCATACATGATGTTTCCAAAAAATAATATTTCATAGGGATCATTTTTGCAAATTCTAAAAGTGCAGGGACCAAACTTGTAAATTATTTAAACTTTTCACCAAAGGACTAAATATGATAATTTATGATTTAAAAAGGACATTTGGTGACTTTTCTTACAAAACAAATGCTTAGGGACTAATTTTGACAAGTTTTGAAACTTGGGGGACTGAAACTGCCAATTTTGCAAACTTTGTTCGTTTTTCAATTGTTTTTAAACATTTTGCATTTGAAACATATAAAACACAATCCCTGGGATATTTTCAGTATTTTGATGCATTTCTGAGTGTTTTTGAATGTTTTGGCAGTTCAGATAAGACAAAAATGATGAGTATTTAGACACTCATCAATCCCCCACACTAAACTATTGCTAGTCCCTAGCAATCTTTTATGAAAATTTTTATGGATTTTATCTCTTTACCAGATAGCCATTACTTCTGGAGTAGCCAATGTTTTAGTATGTGATACTTTGGTACAATGATAAACAAATGATTTTGAGCAAACCATCAGCTGTCAAAGGTTTTGATTTGTCTTTACCAAAAGCCGTTTGCTTCTGGACTAGCCAACTCTTAGATAAATTATCAATATTATCTTTGGTGAGCTGATTACCAATTATGGATTTTCACTGCCTTTACCACAAGCCACAACCTTGCGGGCTAGCCAACTCTTCACTTTTAAAGATATGGCGAGTCGAAAACCATACAATTTTCGGCAAATTGTAAGCCATCAACGGATTTGAGACATCTTTACCAAGAGCCGTTTGCTCTCGGATTAGCCAATCCTTATGTGGGTTAGACATGGCGGACTGATAACCATTTATTGCGTTCTAAGTGAGAAAAAATTTTAAAATTTTGGCTAAAATGGGGGTACTAGATGGTACATCGATTAAATTCGCTAGAATTCCCCCCCACACTTAGAACTGAATATTGCCCTCAATATTCAAAGCACCGGTTGTTAAACCAACACTTAGAACGTGAAAGGGAAATACTAATAGCCATTTATATTATATACACACATTTTTTTTTTTTTTTTTGAAATTTCCATATATACAACATGTGGGGCATCTCCCCCACACTTAGGTGGTAGAACAGAGAAAGAAGTCAGAAATATGGGTGAAAACCCATATGGTGGGCTAATATTTTTGTTCACCGAGTCACTTAGCTCGACTCGACCCCGCATTCATTGGTGTATGGGGAAGCAAGTGGAAGAAACCATCTTCATCGGACTTTCGTTCAAATTGTTTGGATAACCAATTGAACATAAGAAAGTTCCACACCGATGAGATAAATCCGGCATTTAAACCAATGTTAGATGGAAAATGCCAGGATCAAAGGTAATATCCTCACTCCCGAATGAGTGAAAGATAGGGGAAATCACCGGGTAGGTGAAAGGAAGAAGAGAGATCTGAATAGCACTTAAGATAAGAACTTCCTCCTCAAGAATTGCATATTCAAGTGGAAGAGGCAAGTTCTTAAACTTGATCTCTGGAAATTTATCAGTTTTCTCAACTGACTTAATTTCCTCATTATGAAGTTGTTTTGGTGGAAGAGGGGAAGATGAATCTTCGTTTAACAAATTCTCTAGAAAAAGAATGTCCCCCTCAGGATCAAGATAGTTATCATCAACCTCATGCAGAAGTGAACTATCTAGAGCAAGAAAATCATCGACTTCATCCCAAAAGGGATCACTTCCCTCAACTGGAGTGAGAGAAGGGAAAGAGTCGGCTATGATAGGTTGAGAAGATGTGGTGGGATTCCCACTCACAGAATTATGAAAATAACCAATATTTTCTTGAGAGTACTCCTTTGATGTAATATCAATGACATCGATTCGGTTAACCGATGCAGAATTATAATTTGAGGAGTACTTTGAAGTTTGATCATGGTTAAAGGTAACAGCTTCAGTACCCACACACAATGTGATCTCATGCTTAAATACATCAATAAGAGTATGGCCCGTTTTTAGGAATCCTCTTCCAAGAATGAGAGGAACCTTTTGATCAGCATCGAAATCAACAACCACAAAGTCAGCTGGAAAATGGAACTTTCCTACTTTCACAAACACATCCTCAGCAATGCCGCATGGATGAGATATGGATCGATCTGCAAGCTCAAGAGTCATGCAGGTAGGAGTAAGAGCCGGAAGAGACAGTTTCTTCCATACTGAATGAGGCATCAGGTTGATGCTTGCGCCAAGATCGGCCAAGGCATAACATTCAACCATTCCTGGAAATACACAGGGTAGTAGAAACTTTCCAGGATCTCCAAGCTTCTCGGGAAGCTTTTTCAAGATAACTGCTGAGCAGTTTTCATTTAATGGAGTTTTAGCCATTTCAATCAGTTTTTCCTTGTTGCTTAACAAGTGTTCGATTGCAGATGCAAACTTGGGCATCAGAATGGTAGCATCCGCGAAGCTTATGTCAAAATGTAATTCTTTAAAGATTTGATAGAATTTATCATTTTGTTGACTAGCCTTATCACGGAGCTTTTGCTCATTTAAGCGCGATGGGTAAGGAATATGAGGTTTGGATTTAGGAGCAGCAACTTCAGGAGTCTCAACAGATTCAAAGACAACTCCTGGTTTGGCTTTCTTTTTCGGGACACCTGGAGGATGGACTTGTGCTGTACTTTGTGGGATTGGATTTTGCACTTTGTCCGTTGTATCCTCCGTCTCTTTTTCCATTTCAAACAACGGAGGAGGAATAGGACCAGAGGGTCCCTCATAAGCAGCACCACTCCGAGTGGTGATAGCTTTGACGAAAGTGGTATCTTCATCATCATCACTGTCATCAAGCACACTGACGGGAGTAGCATTGAGCATATGGGAATAAGCTCTGGCTGTTCTTTGCTCACTAAGTTTGCTTGACAAACTTTTAACCGTAAATCGTGAAAGATTAGGATCCATTCTTGACGGTTTAGGAGCAATTGTGGGTGTATGATTTTGGACGACCTTAGGTTGGACGTATTTAGCACTTCCATTGTTAGAGGGAAGCACCGGGTCCTTTGTCACCTTGATTTCTTGTTCCAATTCCCTCACCGGAGAGAAAATAGGAATCGATGGTCCAACATGAGCTTTACCACTATGTGTAGTGACAGCTTTTAGTTCCCCCTTTGGGTTTGGAATAGTATTACCAGGGAGACCTCCCGAGGTAGAAGGTGGATTGAGATGGCACATGAGACTGGCAAACATATTCTTAACTTCGCTTTAAGTTTGATCAATTTTGTTTGAAATCTCATTCTTTAACTCAATTCCTTGCTTGTGTATTGAAGATTGGAATTCATTCTTCAAATTAGAGATTTGATTTTGCATTGCCATCATGTTGGTCTCATTAACCTTGATGTAGTTATCAAGTTCATTTGGTTGAGGTCTTTGGTGATTAGGAGCTGAATACCCTTGATTACCCCTTTGGGGTGGGTATTGATTGTTCGGGGCAAGAAATTGATTTTGCATGTTTTGCCCTCTTTGCTGGTTAGGATTAATCCTATTTGGATTGTTGGGAGGAGGAAATCCGGGTGGTCCATGTTGATTGCTAGCACGGTAGTTTGTTTCCACTTGAGGACGGTATTGGTTACCTCCTTGATTGGAAGTTCCGGCTATAGCATTGACTTCAAATGCATTGCCATCGGTGGCAGTACAATTCTAGTAAGCGTGAGGACCACCACAAGTAACACAAACTTCTACCTTTTTGATTTCAGCAGTGCGAGAAGTTTGCGTAGCGGACTCTTTCTTTTGTGTGGAGAAAACCAAAGCTTGAACAATGTCCGTGAGTTTGTCAATCTTAGCATCGGTGCTAGAAGTACTCACAGGAGATGAAGTAGAAGGACCAGCACTAGCCTGAGAATTATATGGTCTGGCTCTTGCAGTGCGGACCTTTGACTTATTTTCAATGAGTGCAATGGCTTCCTTAGTGGATTTGCTCAAAAAATTACCTCCAGCCGAGGCATTGAGAGAATCTTGGTCAGATGGGTTTAACCCATTGTAGAACGTGTCCATTTGCATCAAATCGGTGAAACCGTGATGAGGACATTTGCGGAGCAATTCTTTGAAACGATCCCATGCTTCTTCAAATGGTTCATCAAACCTTTGAGAGAATTTCATGATTTCATTCTTGAGATACGTGGTTTTGGAAGGAGGAAAGAATTCATTCACGAACTTTTGAACCAAATCTGCCCATATTGTTATCGATCGAGGGGGTTGTTTGTCAAGCCAAATCCGGGCTGCCCCATCGATGGAAAATTGGAAAAGAAGAAGTTTGATTGATTCCTCAGGGACATTTTTGCATTTGATGGTGCAAGTGATCTTGTTAAACCATCAAATGTGATCTTGAGGATCGTCCCTTTCAAAACCATAGAATTGACGCTGGGTTACCAGGTTTATCAACCCAGTCTTAAGCTCAAAATTCTCAGCCACGATGGCTGGAACAACAATGGCATCTCCGTACCCATCGGTGGGAGCTTGGAGAAGCTCATTCATAGGACGGTCTTCTGCCATGATGACAGGGGTTTGGGGATCAGTTCGTATCTCGGGTACGACTGATGAAACAGAACGTCTACGATGTCTTCGAGGAATGTTGCCAAGCTCACGTAACGGGCTCGTAGACCTAGAAGAACGCGTGCGCATGCACTAGAACACAACTCTAAGAAGCCTCAGAGTCGAGAGAATTATGAAAAAGGAAGGAAGATTCTTTTTATTTTTGAAAAGTGAAGATGAAAACAAATCCAATTAAAACAAGATCGAGAAAAAACACAACTTAACTTAAACCAATAATCAACAAGCGTACGGTAGCTCTCTAAAAGATAAACGCACAGAGTGGCGGAGAAGCAAAGGTGGGCAATTAATGCTCCTTAAAAACCCGCTTCTTTCAGTCCGACAATTTAATGTCAGACTATCCTTAAACCTCCGTTATAGTTTGTTTATCAATTAAAGGTGAGCCGATATTCGCAAGTGATACAGAGGCAAGTTTTAAATCTTTGGTTTGGGAACTTATTATGGTCGTACCCCCAGTTAGGTAGTACTCTGTCTTGGTTCTCGATGGTAATTTTTTATTGTTATTTATTATTAACAAAGAAAACGGAAAATGTTTTTGGGTTTTTATTTTTTTATATGATAATATATATAGAAAAGAAAAGAAAAATATTTTTGTTTTTTTTTTTTTTTTTTTTTTTTTTATTGTTTTTGGGAAATAGGAACTTCTTGAAAGAAGGATCTCGAATCACTAATCGCTTGAACTTAACACAATAGTCGCAGCACACTTCCCCGGCAGCGGCGCCAAAATTTGATCCGTGCTAAAGTATATATATAAATATTATGCAACGACGGATACACGTGAATAAATACAAATCACCCTTTTGTGAAAAAGGATACTTGTACAAACTCACGTTTGTGTGTAGTGTGAAACCAGGTAAGTGATTACCCGGATCGTTTCCCAACGAAGTGTGAATGGGCAACTGTGAAAAGCTTTGGATTAGAGTGATTGATGATTAGATATTTTTGGATTTTGCTTTGATTAATAATTCTAAATAACAAATTAAAACAAATATACACAATAAAATTAAACGCGAATTAATTAACCTAAAAACGCGTAACAGAAAATCTAAAACGGGACAAAAACTGAAATTTATGAAATTTAAAATCTAAAAATTTAAAATTACTAAAAACTTATTTTAAAATTAAATTATAATTTTTTACACTTTTTATTTAATTATTACTAATTATTTATTATTTAATTACTAATTAAATTAATTTAAATTATATAAAAAAAATACTAAATGAGCAAAGAAAAATCTAAAACTTTTTCTAAAAATATTATTAAGTAAAAAGAAGCTAAGAAAATTATAAAATTGAAATTTACTTAATTAAAATTTAAAAAGATAAATTCTATTAAATAGAAGCTATCACTATTTTTCTATTTTTGATTTTCTTAAGGTCTAAAAATGTAATTATATTTTTCCTAGATTACAAATGACAAAAGAAAATTATGAAAATTAAAATTATATTTTTCTGATTAATATTCTATTTATTATGATTTAATTACTATTTTAAACTAATTAAAAAGATTAAAAATATCAAAACTATTCAGAAAATTATGAAAATTTACAGATAAATCTAAAATATTATTAAAAAGCTAGGAAAATTAAAATCAAAAGTTGACTAAGCCCAATAAGCAGATTTGGGCAGATAAGCAGTTTGCTAATAAGCTAGAAATAAGCTAAAAAGCACAAAACTTAACCAAATGCTCAAGACAAGTTTAACCAACTTATACAAGCACAAAACAACTTAAAACAAACAGATAATCCAACAAATAAGCAATTTCAACACCAAATCTGATTCAAACTCCACACAGAAACTTCAGAAAAGTGCTAAATTGCAAGGCAGATTAAGCAGTGAAATAAGCTTTTGAGATGCAATTTTATGGGGGCAAAAGCTAGCTTATACTACTGGGTACTCTAAAACACAAAAAGCCCCATCACAAACACTTCAATTGAACCCTAATTAGTGCCAAGATCAGATGGTTCAGCAATCAGTGTATACTGATTGCTTTGCACAGGGCAAAAACAGGGAACTTTGAGAGTGCTTTTTAATAAGCAAATGTAATCCAAACTCAGATTTTCTTTTTGGAATATGTAAACAACCAACAACTTAACACAAATCAACAAAAATTACTTAGTTCCAATCTCAATTGAACCTTGTGCAAGATCTGGACTAACTGACCATTTTGACAGAATTTGGCATTTTTGACTTTTTGATTTATGAACTAGTTTGACTTATATGAACTTTGGATCAATCCTAATGACTGATTATGATGTAACAAGATGAATTAAGACAAGATTGATCAATTACAACAACTTATGAACACAAAAGCATGATCACGGAACTTAAAATCTTAACAGTGAATCAGTGGAATGAGATCAAAGATGATTTTGACTTTCTAACAATTGAGCACAAGTTTTTATGGTTATTCTGAGTTGTTAAGAACTAAAGTAACATGTAACAACAACAAATAACAACACAAACACTCAGCAACACAACTGAATCAGTAAGATCCAAACAACCCTTAACTTAACTGATTTTGTGATTTTCAAAGCAACTCATAGAATTAAACCACAACACTGATTTCAGAACTCATAATATCATTACACAAGATCAAGGAAGCATAAAAATCCAATAGTAGCAGCAAGAAACACAGAAATGGACTAATTGCTATATTGACTGCACAAATGGAGTTTCTTAGCAACAAGCAAATCCAAAGAAAAAGCTATCTATTTAAAGCTTAATATCACTTAACAATTACCACAGAGACATAATAACATCAAGATTTAAGCAATAAACTATTGATACAGTAAAATGCAATATTGAAGAGATTATGCTTACAAAATGCACTCCAGCTAAAAACCAAGAACAAGGACCCAAGAACACTCCTATAAGTTCTCCACAGAACCACTAACCCATGGCCATCCAAGATTTACCATGCTCCATCCATCTTCATCATCTTCATTGGATTTCTGATTTTTTATCTAAACATGTGATTTTTTGGTATTTATGGTTTTTATCACTAAACTGAGTTTTATGGTTTCTAAAAGCTTTCAGAAGCTTTATAGGAGCTTATGTGACCTACTTCAGTCCTTATCATCCATTAGAACAACATACAAGTAATTATGAGAATTTGAGTTTAAAAATGGCAATAACTGAATTCGTGCTTAAAACTTGAAATTGATTACTTGAAAACGTTTACAATACACTTAAGAAACTTAATACAATGCTTAAAAGCTTGAACATAAACTAAGAAATGGAAATTAACTTAAACGACATACTGAAACTAAAATTACACTAGATAGTTCTTCACACTGCATCAATCTTCTTCTTTATATACTTTTGAGACTCCCCACTTGATTCTGAACATATCCCATCAATAATCTTGACCATTGGATGAGTCAAATTGATCTAAGCCGTATAAACTAATTTTGGCGCCAAAAGTGGATATGGGTAGATATGTAATCACATGGGTCTGAGGGAGTGGGGAAGAAGCATTAAATGCTTTTGGAGTAGTTAGGTAGCGTGTAGGAGGAGGGGGAGTGGGTGTGTCAGGAGGTGGTGGACAATGGTGGTATTGGAGGGTGGTATTTTTGGCGGTATGGTTTTGCAGGGATAGGTTTGACCGAAGTCAAACCTTCGGTTTAACTAATAAAGGTTGGGTTGGATCGGGTTATTCATTGGGCTTGTGGGCTGGGTTTAGATAAGTGGGATGGGTTGGGTTTAGTTAAGGATGGGTTTGTTTTATTTATTTTGGGGTCCGGTTTGGTTAGTAGCTAAATCACAAGGACCATTCTTGAAATTCCTGAAAATTGGAGGACCAAACTTGCACATCTTCCAAAATAAACCAAGGGTAATTCCTGCCATGTTTCAATAATCCAGGGACCATAGATGATGTTTCCAAAAAATAATATTTCCCAGGGATCATTTTTGCAAATTCTAAAAGTGCAGGGACCAAACTTGTAAATTATTTAAACTTCTCACCAAAGGACTAAATATGATAATTTATGATTTAAAAAGGACCTTTGGTGACTTTTCTTACAAAACAAATGCTTAGGGACTAATTTTGACAAGTTTTGAAACTTGGGGGACTGAAACTGCCAATTTTGCAAACTTTGTACGTTTTTCAATTGTTTTTAAACATTTTGCATTTGAAACATATAAAACACAATCCCTGGGATATTTTCAGTATTTTGATGCATTTCTGAGTGTTTTTGAATGTTTTGGCAGTTCAGATAAGACAAAAATGATGAGTATTTAGACACTCATCAATAATCAACCTTTTTTAGAGGCTTACCATCATCATCAACAAGAGTAGCTTTCCCATAAATAATTAGCTTTTCAAGCTACCCAATTTTCTCAACAATAGGAGTAGTACAAGGAATACCATTCACATCAGTATCGTCTGTTGTAGCTTGAAATCCTACTTTATCATACCCATTTCACTTGTAGTTCGAATGGCAGCAAGATATAGAGATCGAATGGAATATATATAGAAGAATAAGAGAAGAATAATAGATGAGGTGAGATGATTGATGCAAATAGAAAAGAAAGATGAACCTGTGTGAATATTAGATTAGAATGGAAGAAAGATTACAAGGAGAGAAAGCACACACTCCACCTTATCCTAACTAAAAGCATACTGAGAAATGGGATGGAGTGTGTGCTAAATACTTTGGAAAGAAATACCCTAGTGGGCTTTGGTGGGCTCGTGGGATGGACTTGGGTTTTCTTATATTACATGGGCTTATGTATTTAGTAGAAGATACATATATTTGTCCAATCCCACTCGCCCATCATCTATTCTACAATATTACATACGACACAAATACAAAGTTCTAATATTTGGAATGACCATCACTTCAACAAATAAAATCAATGCTAACAATCTCCCCCTAAGGGATGGTCATTCAAATGATGATCCCATTGATAAGATCTTTTGACTTTGATGTCTTGAACTTTGTGTGTCGTTGTAGAATAGACTTGATTCATTGTTCCTTCATGCTCTGTGATCTTTAAAGTATCGACTTTGGATGTTCTTGCCTTGATCTACTTCTTCTGATCAGATGCGTCTACGCTGTAGATGATGATGGTAGATGGACTTTCGTCGGTACCTGCATAAGACAGTTAGCAATAAATCGTCCAGCGGCCATCATGTCGTGAGGCAAGATCCTTAGATCTCATTAAGACTCATACATCTTGTATCCTTTTTGATGAACACAAGTGTATTTGCATTGGAAGTGTTCCTAAGAGATCTTTGATGAATCTCATGTTTCTAGACTCAATAAAGTGCGTTTTGGTTTTGGTCGTCGGAGGCATGGAGCAGAGTGCCACCTTTGCAATATCAACACATCTCGGAATGAGAGGCCGATAGATTATGTAGTGTTCTCCGTGAGAAATGAAACAAATATCTTTTGAGAGATATCTGAGTGGATAGGAGGGGTGGTGCAAATGCGTCACTGGGTCCATGACGTCTTGTCTTCAATATCAGTATCACCTTAGTGAGTACCGATAGCATATGTATTGACCCGGTTTCTGACCTAAGTTTTCATGGAGGGCTATTTCTTTTCACCCTTTCATTAAACTTTTCTCTTTCATTCTTCAACCCCTTCTTTCTCCTTTCTCATTTACTCCTTTTTTCAATCTTACCTAAGGACTTCTAATTCTAGACTATTGGAATTGTCCTTGGGAAGATCCCTCCGGCTCTGGCGGATCATAGAACATAACCTAACCATAATCACCTTATAACTCCATGATTATCCTAGGTTTGTTGATCACTTGCCATAAAACTATTTGAGAAAATCTCTCAAAGTGTTCAAGAATAAAATACATTTTGTTAATACTTCGAGTGTTTTGCATTTTCTGAAATACTCCCCCTTCACATGTGCATATGAGATTTAAGAAAGAATTGCACATGATGGGTAGAGTTCTCACTTTTTGAACTGATCGATTTTCAATTAATATGACCATTGCGAGACACGTTTACATCACTAGTTAGACTAACTTGAAGTTATTACCCGTCCCGGTCATATTCAAAGATCATCTCTCGAATTGGTACATTCTACTCAGACAAGTCCTTTGCGAGACACGTTTACATCAATGGATAACCATCTTGAAATTATTACCCGTCCCGGACTAGTCTTTTCGATTACTGACATTTATCTTTCGTCAATTCGAGGGTTCATGCTGAGTCTTTTTGAAGAACTCTTTTTGAGATTCTCTTTTGATCACATTTTAATCACATCTTCTCCCCCTCAAAAATAGCATGCAGTGATATTTTTTATATCAACTGATTAAAATGAAACTTTTTGGAGAGATAGACGGATTTGAGCATGAAATTGGAACATTTTTGTTTTTCTACTCCCCCTTAAACAAAGCATATGGATAACCATTTTAGTTTAAAAGCAGATTTAAGGGTTTAGGAGGGAGTTATCTTGAGCACTTTATGAAAGATTTGGAAAAATCTTATTGAAAAATCTTGAAGAAAATGTGCTCAAGATAGAGAAGATTTAGAAAATCTTTTAAGATATGTAAGGAGAAATATTTCATTTGTTTTTAGAATAAGTGTTAGAAAAAGAAATTGGTTTTGCACAACACTTTCCTTTATTTGAAGTTCGGGTCCGAAACTGAGATGTTCCGAAGCTATCAAATTAAGCGCGGGTTTCGTACTGAAGTATACGAAAGCCATCAAAATGAAGCTCGGGTTTCGTACTGAAATGCACGAAAGCCATTAAAAAAAAGGTTTGAGAAAAACGACATGTTTTGAAACATTTAAAGAACTCTCGCTCAAGCATCTGTACATGCCGGTATCATTGTTGAATGATATTTCTAAGTACGTATAGAATATCGATTATACGAGAGACATGTCGGAGAAGAATATTTTTGGATTTTTCTAATTTTTTAAATTGTTTTTGTATTTTTTGAAAATTTTCATTTTTGTATATTCTTTTTGATGTTTTCAAAAAATGTATATGCACAAAGAATGATTAAGTATGAACAAGTAAAAGTGGAGTTAAGAGTGGATGTAGATCAGGATTTCCAAATGCGATGTTGGCATAAAGGTCTTCTCTTTCACATTCAGCGAGTGAACTCTCAACACTTTCACGAGTACCTGCAATCATAGAATCCACAAAAGAAGAATATGCACAAATAATAGTGTTAGAAGAACATGAATCATCACATTGAGGGTGTCCACTATCAACAGTTGTAGTGGTTTCTACATCCTTATCCTGATGATTTTCACTATTACTTGTTGTGGTGCAGCTATCAAGAATCTTTCCTGTGGGAATCCATCTAAGACCAACTGTTTTAAAAACTTTTCCCGTAGGAATCCACCTAGGGCAAGATCTAGGAGTTGTTTCATTTTCAGATGCAGCGGAAGTCTCATTTTGAGAAACACTACGTCCTGTAGAGATCCACCTAGTTGGTTTCTTAGCCTTTTGCTTCTTAGCAACGGGTTTGTTGCTATTTGGTGTCTTAGAGGATTGTGCCTTTGCACTTGCATTTGCTTTCTTGATATACTGTGCAACACATGCATCATGATTAGCAGAAAAGACACATTTTTTACATGTAGGACAAACAAATTCAACATTCTTGTTTAAAACCGCAACTTTAATTTTGTCACTACTGTCATTTTGAACTTGCTTTGTGTTTGAAGAGGAATTTGAATTCTTAGTGTTGGATTCTACGTGGATAACATTTTCTTTTGCGCAACTACTCTTAGATGCAAGCCAATCCCTAGTCTTTAGTTGAATAATCCTAGGTAGTGGATTACTACTACTGGCAGTGCTTTGTAATGTTGTAGAATTCATCACTATAGGTTTTGTACCTAAAATTCCATCTTTTCGAATATGTGCCTTTTGCCTAGCATTTTCTAGGTAGTGATTGTGGACCGTGTTGTTTGAACCAACTGATTCCTTAACAGTTTTTATGGTCACATTCGGTGAGCTATTCCTAGAAAGGCCAGGTGCTATCACTTTTGGTGTTTTAGGCGAAGGTGTTGGAGTGACTGGTTTTGTCAAATCAATTGTCACATCAACTGTTGGAACCGCTTGAGAAATTGAGATTTTTGGTTTTTCCGAAGTTGACGGTTTTGCAAACTTAGTTTCCTCACCCTTCCTATTTTGACTATCCAGCTGAGACTTCAAAAGAGCAATTTGATCTTGCATGTTTTTGTAAGAACGCTCATACGACAATTTTTCATATTTGCATTCTTCCTTTTTCTGATCAAGTTGTTTAAAATATGTGACATTTTGTTTCTCAATCTTAGCAAGCGCATTCTCATATTTTAAAACAATTTCGGAAGTCTCAGCCCGAAGTCTTTCATCATCTTCCACAGAATATGTTTGGTAAATAATTGACATGATATCGGTCGATAGAGCTTCGAAAGAGAGAGAGTCATTTTGATGTTCCAAAACTTTTATGTGTTCCAAGTATTCATTTGCTTCATTCACTAAGGATTTGTGGTCCTTAACGAATTCTGCCGACTCTTTTAAAAGATTTTTTTCTACATTTTGAACAACCGCATAGATTGCAGAAATGTGTGGATTAATTTCCGATTCAAAAATCTCTTTAATTTCATCTTGAACACCTGAAAACCATTCAAATTTTTGACTGTTTGTTTTGGAAGCCACAATACTTTGAAGTGTTTCAATTCTCTGTTTAAGATCCACCAAATATAGTCTAGCTGCACTTGTATCATAAGTGTTTTTAGATGTCATTTGTTGAATGTTAGACAGATGAATTGAGACAGCTTTTTGTTTTGCGAAAACCACTGGTTTTTGAAAAAACAGAGGTGACTCCTTTTGAACAAGATGAACCCCAGCAAGTCTGTTAACTTCATTATAGTCAATGGGTTTTATTTCTCTGTTCAATTGTCGCATTTTCTTTCTACTCTCTTCAGAAAGCTTAATCGTCTCACTAGAATCATAACCCGAAGGAGGGTCATGGATAGCATTTATTAAATTACCATTAAAAAGCACATTCTGTTCTTTTTGAGCTTTCTTGAGAATATAAGGGTTTTCATAACCGATAGCCACCTTTTTTAATGTATGTAATATCGGGTTTGGATCGTTTATTAACAAGTTAACTGTTTGTGCAGAATGACCCGTTTTTACAAGCAAATCATCCAACTTTGCAATGGTTTCCTTTTTGTCATTGATCTCTTTAAGAAGATCCTTTTCACGTTTTGAAAACCTTTCATTCAACTCCTTCTTTTCTTTTTCAAGATTGGAATAAGTTGATTTTTGTTTTGAAAGCTGGTTGGTTAGTTCAGAAATTTCCTTGTTAAGAGATTTAATTTGGTTATTCAAATTAACATTTAGAGTGTCAAATTTGATTTGTAAACGTTTCTCTCTTAACTCAGAATCTTTTAATCTAACCTCAAGTTCTGACTGATTTTTGTTATGAAAATCATAAGCTCTTGCATTCACCTTATACCTCTCAAGCTCAGTGGTCAATTTCACATTCGCGGCTTTTACCTCGCGATTGATCTTTTTGACCTTTTCAATCTCTATCTGAAAATTATGAAGTAATGATTCAAAAAGAGCATGGGTTTCCTCATCATTAGCATCATTTTGTGCAACTTGAACATCATTAGGATCCATATATGAAGTTTCACAGTTAACATTGCTATTAACTTGCTCCCCCACATATGTATCGAAATTAGGTTCGAGAGGCACAGAATGTGGCTTTTCATGAGCAAACAATGATGGTACCTCATGGAGTGGTTCTGTGTCATAGGACGGAGGAGTTTCAGAATCACTGCATGATGTTGGTTCTTGCTCATCAGGCATAGGATCGGAGACTCCTGTGACTTCTGTAGAATTATCATTGATTCTGGTTGAAAGCAAGAAGTCGGATTCCTCAGCAGTCAAAGGTATTCCCGAATGTTCCTTGTTGGCTAGCATCAGCATGTACTGGAGCTTTTCTACTTTCGTCATTGCAGGAACATTACCAATTCTGCCTATATCACTCCTTTGGATTTCAGATGAAGTCATGAAACAATAATCTTCATTTGATTGACCCCATTCTGATTCACAAACTGATCCATTTGATTTCCCGTATACTGCCCTGCATAATGCATTTGATTCCTAGTATGTATACCCATAGCATTTCCTTGCTGATTCCCGATAACCTCAACCATTTGTCCTTCTTGACCCATATATAACTGCGTATTGTCAGTGTACGGTGAATTCCATTGGTTGTTGTTATGTTGTTTGAAGTTTAATGCCTCGGTGAATAATGCAAAAGCATGTGCCAGATCAGTTGCCATATTGTCTTGTTGAGTTGCCATTGATGATGACTGTATGATAAAGTGGATACAGGATCTTTGCAACAAAGTAGGAGATGTTGTTGTTGACGGTTGAACTTGGTTGTTGTTGTTGTTAAGCAAGTTGTTACGGTGGAATTTTGGTCTGGAAACTTAAAACCTCAATAACTTCATTCTGGAGCGTTTTCAGGCCTCGAAACTTGGGTTGAATGAATAAATTTATTCAACGTGTCCTTCTCCTCAGTCTCACGGTCGTTTTGACAGGTCGTGGACTGAAAACGGAGTTACGGTTCAAAAGTTATAACCGTTTGAAGTTTTGACGTAAAATGACAACTTTGAAATCGTTTCACAGAAGTACGAGGGCCAAAACTGCCAAATTTGAAAGTTTCCTAAGGCTGCTGGAAAGTACAGGGACTAAAAATGTCAATTCTGAAAATTACGTTTTGTCCGATATCGCAGTTGGTGTGCTGTCCGATATCGCAATTGAACCAAGATGTCGGACAAGTCTGATTTTGCGAAGTCTGATGGAACTGCAATAACAACCCAACTGCGATAAAGCCCCAATTGCGATAAAATGGCTCAAATGCGATAACTAAAGTGAATTGCGATAAGGTCTTCCAGCCTGAATTGCGATAGAATTTTTAGCGTCTAATTGCGCTAAAAAGAGCGAATTGCGATAAATCGCTGTCTTTCACAGAATTGCGATAAAACGCTATTTTCAGCCAAATGCGATAGAACTCGCTGTTTGAGCCAAATGCGATATTTTTGCTTTTTCAACCACTTTCTTGACTTTTTTCTTACTTTTCTTTGAAGCCCACGTGATACCTTATCTACCTGACAACTTTCCACCCACTTGTACTTACTTTTCACTAACTCCTTTCAATCAAATAATTCATATATCACCAATAATCCAAGAAACACAAATCTTTTACAAGATTTTTGAAAAATTCGATCAAAGGAGATAAGACCAAACCAAAAAATGTATGCTTCCTTTCACAACCCAGCTCGTTGAATCATAAACAAACACAACTTTTTCGGATTTTTGTCAAGATCGAATAGAGTAGAAAACATAAGTTGTAACTTTTCTAGTGAAAGAAAAATAACAAATGATGTTTTAATCTTTAGGATCAAACAAAAATAATACAACCTTTGATTTTGTGTTCGATGTTCACAGAAAAACAAGAGTAGCCACGGATTAATGAAAAGCAATAACACTTGAACAAGAACCGACTTGAAAGTACCTCCTACCTCGAAGCTAGGCTCATTGATACCACTTGTTGTAGCTTGAAATCCTACTTTATCATACCCATTTCACTTGAGTTCGAATGGCAGCAAGATATAGAGATCGAATGGAATATATATAGAAGAATAAGAGAAGAATAATAGATGAGGTGAGATGATTGATGCAAATAGAAAAGAAAGATGAACCTGTGTGAATATTAGATTAGAATGGAAGAAAGATTACAAGGAGAGAAAGCACACACTCCACCATATCCTAACTAAAAGCATACTGAGAAATGGGATAGAGTGTGTGCTAAATACTTTGGAAAGAAGTACCCTAGTGGGCTTTGGTGGGCTCGTGGGATGGACTTGGGTTTTCTTATATTACATGGGCTTATGTATTTAGTAGAAGATACATATATTAGTCCAATCCCACTCGCCCATCATCTATTCTACAATATTACATACGACACAAATACAAAGTTCTAATATTTGGAATGACCATCACTTCCACAAATAAAATCAATGCTAACATCGTCCATATCAAAAGCATCAAATGGGTTTGATGTAGCAATATTCGTCCCACTCGTACTTGCCACATTTGCATTTTTTCTTCTTAATAGCATCCGGCTTCTTCGACACAGCTACATACACCTGCTTAGGTTTAGAAGGGCTAAATTTAGCCACTTTACCCACATCAATACCACGAAACAGCTTTCTCTGAGGCATTTAAACCCCAACCTTCTTTGTAACACCCCAACCCAACAAGCGAAAGTCTTAATTAATAAATGATAGCAAAGGTATTCTACAACTAATAATGAAATACTAACTCTAAGCATAGTGAGTTCCAAAACTAAAATACAATTCCAAACTAAATATAACTGAAGGTAAATTCAAGTCTAATCCAGAAGCAAAAGGTTAACTATCATCAGGGTGGTCCACTAAGAGCTCCTATGCACACTTCACTCAATCCCCAGCTTCTAACCTAAAACCTGCCACAGGAAAAGAAATGCGGCTGAGCTTAAAAAGCCAGTGAACAGATATAACGAAACAAATAACTAAAAATACGATAATCAAGCGAATAACGAATCAAATGATGCCAAAAAGAGCCTGCTGAGAAAAATGTCGGATGAAATAGAATACGAAACGAATATGAATCAGACACTGAATCAGAGTGAATAACAAATATCAATCAATATAGGATCGGAGTGCATTACAAATATCAATCAATATAGGATCGGAGTGCATTGCCCAACTGCCTAAGCATGATACATGAATAGGCAAAATAATCATATCACAAATCATATACCGTCAATTCCAAAGTTGTACATGGAGTAGCTAGCTCACAATGTACCAGAATGCGATGGGGTGTAGGAACACACACCAACCAATCACCAGATACAGATACAGATTTTCTAGGATGCATCCATACGCCCCCTGCAAAACAAATCATATATATACACCTGCTCATGACAGGCATATACACATATCATAATGGCCAATGTGCACAAATATCATAACAGAACAGAAGGGGACGCCATGGATCAATCACACCTCCATAGAAAGTGTCATGTCATTGGTGCCTCAATGACATGGCCATGGTACCTCCATGGCTAGGGATACAGATACAGAAGTCGGGCAATACAAGAGCAATCATAATCAGAGTCATATCAAATCAATCATATCAAATACTGAACTGAAGCATACCATATCAAATACTGAACTGAATCATATCAAATGGATAACCAACGAATATCAGAATGAGATAGCAAATCAAATATCAAAACGAATATCAAAACGGATATCAATCAGATAACAGAACGGATATCAATAGCAATAACGGATAACCATACCAATGGATGCCCTTACTGAAAAAGGACGGAATATTTGTACCTTAGCAAATGAATTGAAAGCAAACGGGAAAGTGAACACAAGGAAACAACGTCATGCCTTCTTCTACGAATCTACATGGATTAGGGTTTATAATATACTTATTAGCTCATTTAATGTCATAACGGATTCTTAATTACTTATTACCATTCATTAATGTGATTAGGGTTTCGAAAATGAAATTAGGTTAACACACACTTAAAAGTATCAATTTTAATGTTCTAAAGTAATTACAGTCAAAGCATATTTAATGGTGTTAGAATTAACCAAAACCCTAACTTATGTTACATTTCAGGTTTTAACATGTTCTGGTCCTTTAATTTATGAATTTTATGACACATCAAACGGTCTCCTGAGGTTCCACCAATTTTATCTATGATTCCCACCTGAGTTAAGAACCTACCTTAATTTTTACAGATTTTATTACTAGGTTCAAGTACCCTTTCAAAAATCATTTTCCCAAACCTGTCCAGAAAGTGCACTGCATGTATACCCCGAAAGTTTGTATTTAATTAACCCATTTGAACCTTTTAGAAAAATACACAAAAATTCCAGTAACTAATATACATCTTAAATATTCCCCTGCAAGAATTTGGGCTTCTCAGACTTAATATTCTATGAAATAAAAATCATAAGGACCAACTGATTTTTCATATCCAAAATACAGTTTTGACACTTGAACTCCCAAAAATCAAAAGACTACTCCCCCGACCTCCAAAAATTATAAAATTTGATATCCAAATAGCACACATCCTGAATTTAGTTTTAGCCTCAAAAATCTTGCAAAAACACGTTCATATCATTAACTTATGACCCTTGCAACACGACCCAAAATCTGGTCAGCATACTATTGTGACAGAAATAACCCAAACCCCTTATAAACCCTAAACTCCTTTAATTCCCTCATTAATTTCACACCTAGGGTTTCCAGTTTTATTAGCTTGTTATGAATGTGTATTAAATGATTATGTACATGTTTTAATGACAACAATTAGGGCTTGTTTAAGGCTGATTCGTATTGAGAAGCAAGCAAGAATTCGACCTACTTATAAACAAGTTTTATCATTTTATGTAACATGAAATCTTAATAGCCGTTTAACGAGACAAGTGACGTAACAAGACGATTATGACAATTAGGTTTATCATGTTTAAATTCTGATTTTACGTATTCACATAACTATGTTTGTCGTACAAATGATAGAGAACAAAAGAGACTATGTGTACCTATATAGCCGAACAGAAAATATTAAAAGGGAAAACAAGGTCACAAATCAAACAACAATTCACCAATCTTTAACACCTTTCTTCTTCATTGATCTTGGAGAGGAGCGAAAATGGTTTTAGTGTTTTTTTATGGTTCAGTATTGTGAGGGAGAGGAGAACCGAATATGTTTTTGATAATGAGAGAGAATGAAAACGTGTTTTATCTTTAGGTAATGCGTGTGCTATTTTAGGCTAGGAGGGGGAACACATATCTTCTTATTTTGGTAGGATACTTGTGTTTGATTTTTTCTTATCTTGCCCAAGCTTAAACGTGTGAAAGGATGGGATAAAAAGGAATTTCAGTTCCAATACTTAGAAAGAAAATGTGTGAAAGCTTTAAAACACAAAGAATGAATCGTATATAGGATTTAAACAAAAATGTTGAATTTCTCAGTCCTAAATGTCTAAAATATGTCTTTTCACCTAATCATGATGCATGTGTTGCACAGTATATCAAGAAAGAAAATTTACGTGCTAAGGCACAATCCACTAAGACACCAAATAGAAACAAACCCGTTGATAAGAAGCAAGAGGCTAAGAAACCTAATAGGTGGATCTCTACAAGACGTAGTTTTTCTCAAAAAGAGACTTCTGCTGCATCTGAAAAGAAAACAACTCCTAGATCTTGCCTTAGGTGGATTCCTACGGGAAAAGTTTTTAACACAGTTGGTCTTAAGTGAACACCCATAGGGAAGATTCTTGATAGTTGCACCAAGACAAATAATAGTGAAGGTCTTCAGGATAAGGAAGTAGAAACTACTACAACAGTTGATAGTGAACACCCTCAATGTGAGGAAACATGTACTTCTAACACTATTATTTGTGCAAATTCTTCTTTTGTGGAGTCTGTGGATGCATGTACTTCTAACAATAGTTTGAGACCAAGAAAAGGGAAGTCTTACGTGTTTACCAAGCTGACAAACTTGACAAGTCGCGGGAAGCTACATTTTATTACAAATAATGGAATTACTAGAAATAAGACTACGTAACTGTAAATAGTCGAAATCCTACTTTATCATACCCACTGTTGAGATCGTATGGCACTAGAAGAGAAAAGAAAGATAGATGGGAATATAATAGAAAGATAGAATAAGAAATATAGATAAGATGATTGATGACAGTAGAGTAACAATGGAAAGTGTATGTATTAGATTGGAAAAGAAAAGAAAGATACAAGAGAGAAGAATACAAACACACACACTCCCACCTTATCTCACTTACTGCTCATTTAACTTATGTGGTAGGAGAGTGCTTAAGTACAAAGAGAGAAATACCCTAGTGGGCTTTGGTGGGCTCGTGGGATGGACTTGGGTTTTCTTACATTACATGGACTTATGTATTTTATAGAAGATACATATATTTGTCCAATCCCACTCGCCCTTCATCTATTCAACAATATTACATACGACACAAATACAAAGTTCTAATATTTAGAATGACCATCACTTCAACATATAAAATCAATGCTAACAATCTCCCCCTAAGGGATGGTCATTCAAATGATGATCCCAGTGATAAGATCTTTTGACTTCGATGTCTTAAACTTTATGTGTCGTTGTAGAATAGACTTGATTCAATGTTCCTTCATGCTTTGTGATCTTCAAAGAATTGTCTTTTGGTTGTTCTTGCCTTGATCTACTTCTTCTATTCAAATGCGTCGTCGATGTAGATGATGATGATGTATGGACTTTCGTCAATACCTGCATAAGACAGTTAGCAATAAATCGTCCAGCGGCCATCATGTCGTGAGGCAAGATCCTTAGATCTCATTAAGACTCATACATCTTGTATCCTTTTTGATGAACACAAGTGTATTTGCATTGGAAGTGTTCCTAAGAGATCTTTGATGAATCTCATGTTTCTAGACTCAATAAAGTGCGTTTTGGTTTTGGTCGTCGGAGGCATGGAGTAGAGTGCCACCTTTGCAATATCAACACATCTCGGAATGAGAGGTCGATAGATTATGTAGTGTTCTCCGTGAGAAATGAAACAAATATCTTTTGAGAGATATCTGAGTGGCTAGGAGGGGTGGTGCAATTGCGTCACTGGGTCCATGACGTCTTGTCTTCAATACCAGTATCACCTTAGTGAGTACCGATAGCAGATGTATTGACCCGGTTTCTGACCTAAGTTTTCATGGAGGGCTATTTCTTTTCACCCTTACAATAAACTTTTCTTTTTCATTCTTCAACCCTTCTTTCTCCTTTCTCATTTACTCCTTTTTTCAATCTTACCTAAGGACTTCTAATTCTAAACTATTGGAATTGTCCTTGGGTAGATCCCTCCGGCTCTGGCGGATCATTGAATAAAACACATTTTGTTAATACTTCGAGAGTTTTGCATTTTCTGAAATACTCCCCCTTCACATGTGCATATGAGATTTAAGAAAGAATTGCACATGATGGGTAGAGTTCGCACTTTTTGAACTGATCGATTTTCAATTAATATGACCATTGCGAGACACGTTTACATCACTAGTTAGACTAGCTTGAAGTTATTACCCGTCCCGGTCATATCAAAAGATCATCTCTCGAATTGGTACATTCTACTCAGACAAGTCCTTTGCGAGACACGTTTACATCAATGGATAACCATCTTGAAATTATTACCCGTCCTGGACTAGTCTTTTCGATTACTGACATTTATCTTTCGTCAATTCGAGGGTTCATGCTGAGTCTTTTTGAAGAACTCTTTTTGAGATTCGCTTTTTGATCACATTTTAATCACGTCTTCTCCCCCTCAAAAATAGCATGTAGTGATATTTTTTATATCAGCTGATTAAAACGTAACTTTTTGGAGAGAAAGACGGATTTGAGCATGAAATTGGAACATTTTTGTTTTTCATTTTTATACTCCCTCTTAAATAAAGCATGTTTTATCGGTTTTTGGAGGGAGTTCTCTTGAGCACTTTATGAAAGATTTTGAAAAATCTTTTTGAAAAAACTTGATGAAAATGTGCTCAAGATAGAGAAGATTTTGAAAATCTTTGAAGATATGATGGAAGAAATATCTTCATTTGTTTTTAGGATAAGTGTTTGACAAAATATTGGATTTGCACAACACTTTCCTTTATTTGAAGTTCGGGTTGTAAGCTGAAATGCTTACAAGCCATTAAGTTAAGCTCGGGTTTCGTACTGAAATATACGAAAGCCATTTGGATTTTTAAGAAAACGACATGTTTTGAAAACATTTAAATGAACTCTCGCTCAAGCATCTGTACATGCCCGTATCATTGTTAAATGACATTTCTAGGTACGTACAGAATATCGATTATACGAGAGACATGTCGGAGAAGAATATTTTTGGATTTTTGAAATTTTCTATTTTTGTATTTTGCTTTTGAGTTTTTTTTTTCAAAAAATGTATATATGTACAAAGAATGATTAAGTATGAACAAGTAAAAGTGGAATTAAGAGTGGAACAAGACCAGGATTTCCAAATGAAATGTTGGCATAAAGCTCTTCTTTTCCACATTCAGCGTATGAAATCTCAACACTTTCACAAGTACCTGCATTCACAGAATCCACAAAAGAAGAATTTGCACAAATAACAGTGTTAGAAGAACATGAATCATCACATTGAGGGTGTCCACTATCAATGGTTGTAGTGGTTTCGACATCCTTATCCTGATGATTTTCACTATTACTTGTTGTGGTGCAGCTATCAAGAATCTTTCCTGTGGGAATCCATCTAAGACCAACTGTTTTAAAAACTTTTCCCGTGGGAATCCACCAAGGGCAAGATCTAGGAGTGGTTTTCTTATCAGATGCAGCGGAAGTCTCATTTTGAGAAAAACTACGTCCTGTAGAGATCCACCTAGTTGGTTTCTTAGCCTTTTGCTTCTTACCAACGGGTTTGTTTCTATTTGGTGTCTTAGTGGATTGAGCCTTAGCACTTGCATTTGCTTTCTTGATATACTGTGCAACACATGCATCATGATTAGCAGAAAAGACACATTTTTTACATGTAGGACAAGCAAATTCAACATTCTTGTTTAAAACGACAACCTTAACTTTGTCACTACTGTCATTTTGAACCTGCTTTTTGTTCGAAGAGGAATTTGAATTAATAGTGTTGGATTCTACGTGGATAACATTTTCTTTTGCGCAACTACTCTTAGATGCAAGCCAATCCCTAGTATTTAGTTGAATAATCCTAGGTAGTGGTTTATTACTACTAGCAGTGCTTTGTAATGTTGTAGAATTCATCACTCTAGGTTTTGTACCTAAAATTCCGTCTTTTCGAACCTGTGCCTTTTGCCTAGCTTTTTCTAGGTATTGATTGTGGACCATGTCGTTTGAACCAACTGATTCCTTAACAGTTTTTATGGTCACATTCGGTGAGCTATTCCTAGAAAGGCCAGGTGTTATCACTTTTGGTGTTTTAGGCGAGGGTGTTGGAGTGACTGGTTTTGTCAAATCAATTGTCACATCAACTGTCGGAACCGTTTGAGAAATTGACATTTTTGGTTTATCCGAAGTCGATGGCTTTGCAAACTTAGTTTCCTCACCCTTCCCATTTTGACTATCCAGCTGAGACTTCAAAAGATCAATTTGATCTTGCATGTTTTTGTAAGAACGCTCATACGACAATTTGTCATACTTGCATTCTTCCTTTTTTCGATCAAGTTGTTTAAAATATGTGACATTTTGTTTTTCAACCTTAGCGAGCGCATTTTCATATTTTGAAACAATTTCAGAAGTCTCAGCTCGAAGTCTTTCATCATCTTCCACATAATATGTTTGGTAAATAATGGACATAATATCAGTCGATAGAGCTTCGAATCAGAGATTGTCATTATGTTTTTCCAATGCCTTGATGTGTTCAATGTTTTCATTTGCTTCCTTCACTAAGGATTTGTGGTCCTTAACAAATTCTGCTGACTCTTTCAAAAGATTATTTTCCACATTTTGAACAACCGCATAGATTGCAGCAATATGTGGATTAATTTCCCTTTCAAAAATCTTTTTAATTTCATCCTGAACACCCCCTGAAAACCATTCGAACTTTTGACTGTTTGTTTTGGAAGCCACAATACTTTGAAGTGTTTCAATTCTCTGTTTAAGATCAACCAAATATAGTCTAGCTGCACTTGTATCATAAGTGTTTTTAGATGCCATTTGTTCGATGTTAGGCAGATGTTTTGAAACAAATTTTTGTTTTGTGAAAACCACTGGTCTTTGAAAAAACAATGGTGACTCTTTTTGAACAAGATGAACCCCAGACATTTTGTTAAGATCATTATAGTCAATGGGTTTAATTTCTCTGTTCATTTGTCGCATTTTGTTTCTACTCACTTCGGAAAGCTCAATCGTTTCACTAGAATCATAACCCGGAGGAGGGTCATGGATAGCATTTATTAAATTACCATTATAAAGCACATTCTGATCTTTCTGAGTTTTCATAACCAATAGCCACTTTCTTTATTGTATGTAAAATCGGGTTTGGATCGTTTATTAACAAGTTAACTGTTTGAGCAGAATGACCCGTTTTTACAAGCAAATCTTCCAACTTTGCAATGGTTTCCTTTTTATCATTGATCTCTTTAAGAAGATCCTTTTCACGTTTTGAAAACCTTTCATTCAACTCTTTCTTTTCTTTTTCAAGATTAGAATAAGTTGATTTTTGTTTTGAAAGCTGGTTGGTTAGTTCAGAAATTTCCTTGTTTAGAGATTTGATTTGGTTATTCAAATTAACATCTAGAGTGTCAAATTTGATTTGTAAACGTTTCTCTCTTAACTCAGAATCTTTTAAGCTAACCTCAAGTTCTGACTGTTTTTTGTTATGAAAATCATAAGCTCTTGCATTCACCTTATAACTCTCAAGCTCAGCGGTCAATTTCACATTCGCGGCTTTGACATCGCGATTGATCTGTTTGACCTTTTCATTCTCAATTTGACAATTATGAAGTAATGATTCAAAGAAAGCACGGGTTTCCTCATCGTTAGCATCATTTTGTACAACTTGAACTTCATTAGGATCCATATATGAAGTTTCACAGTTAACATTGCTATTAACTTTCTCCCCCACATATGTATCATAATTAGGTTCGAGAGGCACATAATGTGGCTTTTCATGAGCAAACAATGATGGTACCTCATGGAGTGGTTCTGTGTCATAGGATGGAGGAGTTTCAGAATCACTGCATGATGTTGGTTCTTGGTGATCAGGCATAGGATCGGAGACTCTAGTGAATTCAGTAGAATTATCATTGATCCTGGTTGAACGCAGGAAGTCGGATTCCTCAGCAGTAAATGGTATTCCCGAATGTTCCTTGTTGGCTAGCATCAGCATGTACTGGAGCTTTTCTACCTTTGTCATAGCCTGAACATTACTAATTCTGCCTATATCACTCCTGTGGATTTCAGATGAAGTCATGAAACAATAATCCTCATTTTGATAGACCCCATTCTGATTTACAAACTGATTCCTTTGATTTCCCGTATACTGCCCGGCATATTGCATTTGATTCCCAGTCTGTATACCCATAGCATTTCCTTGCTGATTCCCAATAACTTCAACCATTTGTCCGGCTTGACCCATATATAACTGTGTATTGTCAGTGTACGGTGAATTCCAATGGTTGTTGTTATGTGGTTCAATGTTTAATGCCCTGTATACCGAAGCAAAACCATTTGTCAAAGCAGTTGTGATATCGTCTTGGTGAGATGCCATTGATGATGATTGGTACGATAAAGTGGATACAGGATCTTTGCAACGAAATAGGAGTTAAGGTTGTTGAAGGTTAACCTTGGTTGTTGTTGTGAAGCTTTGGTTTGTTGTTGATGATCGTTGAAGTTGCAGTTTATATAAACGAAACAAATTTAAATAAAGTTACAAAATTTGATTAAAGTATAATTAAGACAAAGTCAAAAGTTTACAATTTCGACAAAAGATATGTAAATTATAATTTATATAAAATGACAATTTCTATAGAAATATCGACTTGACCAAAATTTATGCAAATTTTGGCAAAATATCAATTTAGATAGAAATATATCTAATTTTATATAAATTGGTAATTTATATAAAATCTAACACTCTTATACAAGAGGGTAGATATCCGTTTGTCGAAGTATTTTACACTCTTATACAAGAGTTAAAATACCGAGTTCACTTTTGAGTTGACGAAATTACGTTCGTATCAAATCCTTAAAAGTTATTTAACTTTGAAATCGTTTCATAGAAGTACGAGGGCCAAAACTGCCAATTCTGAAAGTTTACTAAGGCTGCTGAAAATGACAATTCTGAAAAGTAAGTGTAAAGACCAAGAATCACGTTGAGGAGGTGGAGGAAACATGATAAACACGAACTAAAGATTAAACATTATAGAATCGGTTTATTGATTGGGGAAGGTGTGTATGTTTTCTAGAGAGAGAAAGTCTAGAAAAACACACACACCTTCATAAACTGTGAATCCTCAACCCTCCTAGTTGTGACTAGGAGGGTATTTATTACAAGAATACAAAGCTAACTTAGCCATAATGTCTAAACTAGTCCTTGTACAAAGAAAGAAGTGCAATTCCCACATATGACAAAACTTTAAAGCTAACAATCTCTCCCCAAAGTGAAGTCATATGGGAATTGCTCACAATGTTCCCTACAAGTAAAATATAAACCATGAGCACAGTGAATAGTCTTCAAACTTCATTACTTCGTTCAGTTTGCAGAATCTTCTCAGCTTTCATTTCTTTACTTGCAGACGAACCATGTGAGCAAATCTAATTAGGGTTTAATTCAGAGTGCCCTGAGTGCTCTCCCCTAATTAGTGCTCTCCCCCAAACTGACAACCTTTCTGATGATTTCCCTGAATCTGAAGAAGTCTTTTGATAATTAAATGCATTTCGTCTTTAGTCTTCTAACATGCAGCAAAAAAATGTAGAACAGACTGTAGACTCGACCTTCTTCAAGATTATCCGTTCGAGGGAATATAGTATCAACATCTTCATCTCACCAAATGCATCCCAGTTATTTTTCCCATGAGAGATCAGCCCGTACATTTCTCTCCCCTGCTGGTTACGATTTATCAGAATCAGCATACTGATGTGTACGTGAAATACAAACTGGAAGCACTTTATCATTAAACCCAATCAGCCTGTGAGAAGATGTTGATATACCCAATCTACCTCCTGTATAAAAAACAACGGCTTCATGTAGTGACTACCGATGGAGAAAACCCACTATGACGAATTTGATACTGAAGTAAAATTGCCTAGATTTGTGACTTAAGCTTGTACTATCCTTATGACTAAGAACGGTGTACCCTATACCCTTAACAGAAGTATTAGTACAGAACCTCTTGACATATCCTCAACTACGTGAGACACTGAGCACTACAACGTAACTCCTTAAAGTGATAGCTACTTTGTAAGTATAGAGAGAGAATCACACAAGTAACTAGATATCCAAGTCTTCGTCACCATTAATATATGCCCAAACAAGTCATCTTCGCGGGAGGGTAGAAAGAAAGAAGATGAAATAAGTACACGCGTCCGTAAAACCTTACTTCAAACCCAAATAAATAATAACAGATCATCCCCGTAGTCACAGCTAATAATTTAACCATTGTCATTTGATTGTGAAACTTGATCAGGATCTTTTTGGCTATACGTGGTGATTTTGTAGGTGCAGTCCGATAATTTCATTTGTGATGTTGTTGTGAAAAATGCCATAAAATGCAATTCTAATGATGCTGGAAAAATTTGAGTTTAAGAAATTTTTAGGCCAAAAATTCCCCGAAAAATTCGAATTTTGGGCCAAAATTTTCACTCTTGCACCAGAATTTGAATCTCGCGTAAAAAGGACCGTTAAGTCACTCCTCGGTTTTTTTTTTTTTTTTTTTTAATTGCGATAAGTTAGTCCTGTCCGATATCTGAATTCGGAAAAGATCTCGGATAAAAGCTGATTTGCGATAAAGTCTGATCAAGCGCAATTGCGATAAAAATATCGGAATTCGATTTGCGATAAAATTGTCGAAAATCAAATTGCAATAAATTCGTCTGATTTGCGATAAAAACCCAGACTTTGAATTTCGACAGAATTGTCAATTCCGATACCTATATAACTTTGTGAATTGCGATAAAACGTCAGATTTCTGTAAATTGCGATAAGGGGCAGGTTCAACCACTCTTGTCCTTTTGAGTCTTTTTCACTGCCATGCCCATGCTAAGCCCATGCTAACTGTCACCTACTCACCAACTTTTACCAACTTCTTCAATAATTCAAATCAATCAAATCTTTCACTAAAATATCCAAAAACAACTCGTGGACTATTTTCTTGAATGATTGTCGATCTAGATACTTAGAACAACAAGAAATTCAACCTTTAAACACAAGATTTGAGTGAAGAACTATCACAAAGTCACAAACCAACTCGTTAAGAACACAACCTTACCACTTGATTATGTGAACGATTCCAAGAAATCCACAAACTGTCACGTTTTTAGAGAAGAAAAACGCAACAGTGGAGAACTTTAAAAACACAAATCGAACACAAAATACCTCTAAACTCGGCTGATGAAGAAGATGAAGAAGAACCGAGATAAAGTCACAACATAAATCACCTTTATCACCTTAAAAACACCACGAATGGCCACCTGGTTAGCTCTTGATACCAATTGTAAAGACCATAATCACTCTTTATCATACCCACTGTTGAGATCGAATGGCACTTGAAGAGAAAAGAAAGATAGATGGCATTATAATAGAAAGATAGAATAAGAAATATAGATAAGATGATTGATGACAGTAGAGTAACAATGGAAAGTGTATGTATTAGATTGGAAAAGAAAAGAAAGATACAGAGAGAAGAATACAAACACACACACTCCCACCTTATCTCACTTACTGCTCATTTAACTTATGTGGTGGGAGAGTGCTTAAGTACAAAGAGAGAAATACCCTAGTGGGCTTTGGTGGGCTCGTGGGATGGACTTGGGTTTTCTTACATTACATGGACTTATGTATTTAATAGAAAATACATATATTTGTCCAATCCCACTCGCCCTTCATCTATTCTACAATATTACATACGACACAAATACAAAGTTCTAATATTTGGAATGACCATCACTTCAACATATAAAATCAATGCTAACAATCTCTCCCTAAGGGATGGTCATTCAAATGATGATCCCAGTGATAAGATCTTTTGACTTCGATGTCTTGAACTTTGTGTGTCGTTGTAGAATATACTTGATTCAATGTTCCTTCATGCTTTGTGATCTTCAAAGAATTGTCGTTTGGTCGTTCTTGCCTTGATCTACTTCTTCTGTTCAAATGCATCGTCGATGTAGATGATGATGGTGTATGGACTTTCGTCGGTACCTGCATAAGACAGTTAGCAATAAATCGTCCAGCGGCCATCATGTCGTGAGGCAAGATCCTTAGATCTCATTAAGACTCATACATCTTGTATCCTTTTTGATGAACACAAGTGTATTACATTGGAAGTGTTCCTAAGAGATCTTTGATGAATCTCATGTTTCTAGACTCAATAATGTGCGTTTTGGTTTTGGTCGTCGGAGGCATGGAGCAGAGTGCCACCTTTGCAATATCAACACATCTCGGAATGAGAGGCCGATAGATTATGTAGTGTTCTCCATGAGAAATGAAACAAATATCTTTTAAGAGATATCAGAGTGGATAGGAGGGGTGGTGCAACGCGTCACTGGGTCCATGACGTCTTGTCTTCAATATCAGTATCACCTTAGTGAATAACGATAGCAGATGTATTGACCCGGTTTCTGACCTAAGTTTTCATGGAGGGCTATTTCTTTTCACCCTTTCATTAAACTTTTCTTTTTCATTCTTCAACCCTTCTTTCTCCTTTCTCATTTACTCCTTTTTTCAATCTTACCTAAGGACTTCTAATGCTAAGCTATTGGAATTGTCCTTGGGTAGAAAAGGGAAGTCTTACGTGTTTGCCAAGCTGACAAACATGACAAGTCGCGGGAAGCTTCGTTTTATTACAAACAATGGAATTACTAGAAATAAGACTACGTAACACTTCACTTCTTGGATGTCCATGTCGCTGGTGCCACGTGTATCGCAAGAAAAACTTGTGGGATAGGGGAAGGCTTCGTAACAGGATAATGATCACCCGTACTATCACATCGGAGAAGAAACCGACGGGTCAGGTAATCCTTAATAGAAAAACAAATTCATCAAATTCAACAGTACATTTATTATCACGAACAAACTGACGAATAATCAGGTTTTTAGCAATGTTAAGAGTTATGAGGACGTTATTTAAATGAAGAGGTTTATGAGGAGTTGGCAAGATGTTATGGCATGTGTTGGTGACGAGAATAAACATACCATCACCAACATAGACAAATGGATACATACATTTATTAAAAATATTACAAAGAGAATTAACAGATTAGTTAAGATGAGAAGAAGCACATGCATCCATGTTCCATGCACCTATAGTAGGATTCTAAAGTGATGCAACAGTTGGTGTAACTGACGTTGGACCTGAAATGCATTCGGTATTGGACCAACAACTTGGGTTGGCCCAAATTTGGTGGAACAGTGGACCCATGAACCGTGCCTAGTGTTGAAGAAATCCGAAGTTGAACTAGTAAATCACTCTGGGCCTTTATTAATTCCACCATCTGGGCATGTGTTAAGTTATAATAAGGATTGGGCCCAAGTAAAGAAGATGAAGTACTCGACTACTCGACTGTGAGGGAGACCAGAGAGATGAATGTGATGTTGCTTTAACTCGTGATGTATTATTAGCTTGCAAAAACTTGCATGAGTTTCCAAACCGACAGAAACCCTTAGCAAAGTTAAAACAAACCTTCGTTGTAGGTGGATGTTGGACGTGTCATTGTTGTATGTTAAAGGAAAATATTGGATTGATTATATTAGTTTTTGGTGGTTAGGGTTATAAGGTGAAGAAGTCGATTTTTTAAGGTTGTGTAGAAGTCAACCCGTTGCTTGATAAAGTTGACTATTATTAAGAAGTCGACTATTTATGGAAGCCACGAACAAAAAAGAAAAAGAGAAATCGGTAACGTGAAAACCTAATAAGAGAAAAGAAATTAAAAAATGTGTTTAGGCACGGTCGCTTAGGAACGATTTGTTTAATTCTTTCACTACAAAATTGACATGTGAAGAAGTCTTCCATTATATAAAAAAACGATTCTGCCACGAACGAATATTTTAGGGTTGTTTTGGGATTTTTTGTCGAGAAAACTTAGGAGGTTAGGATTTTTGGTTGTGATATCATGTTCGAATAATGATTTATTTGTCATTTCATTAATTAATCAATAATTATATTCTATAATCATCTAAAGATTATTCTAAAATCATGTAAACATGAGCTAAGCTCACAAACTAATATTAAAACCCGTAATGCTAAACTATCGTCTGACAAATGGCTAAAGTTTTCTAGCACTTGAAGAATTGTCATGCAAAGATTGATGACCAGTTATTTATTTAATTATATATATTCAAAACATGAACTTCATGTTTTGTGTCACAAATGGCTAAAGTTTTTTTTTTTTTTTTTTTTTTTTTTTTCTGATGAAGTAATTGATAAAATTTTTAACAACCTTAAGTAATTTATATTCGAAAGTTTTTTGAAATGAGGTGTTCTTGTGTAAACTGAATTCTTTCTAACAGTCAAATGCGAGAGTTCTCCGACATCAAACATGTAATGGAATTAAATGTTTCAATCTCAAATCTAACATCTATTTTGTTCCATGCGAGACTTAGTGGTTGATCATATCTTTGATGATGCAGTTCCTAGACATGCTAATTGGGGGATGCTTATGTAGACCTCAGACACAAAATCAAGAAGTGATTCAAAGACACTGCAAAAACTATTGGCCGCATTGATGAAAAGCTCGAATCTCTCACTTTTGTCACTTAGAGTCTCTTCGCATCAGTATCTAAAGGTGACTTACCTGATATCAAGGCTAGCCTGAAGTCTCTTGCTACATCCACTAAATCATTGCCATGGTCTACTTGCCAAAGACTATCCAAGATTGAGGCCTCTCAAGCTACTATGGCCTCTAATATCTTAGACATCAAGACCTTCTTATAAAAAAAGCTTAATCTACATCAGTTGACAGTCTCGCTGGTGGTTCATTAGCTCCTAGTTCTTCAGCCCCAACAACTGCTAAGGGGGAGAAACCTACTGATACTTCCCCTCCTCAACGTTTATCAACCACCTTCACCGATAAATCTCCCTTTGAAGAGAATCCACACACCTCTGAACCAGCTCACCCTAAAGCCAATGCAATGGTTATCTTCGAAGGTCCCTCCTCAACAATTGTGCGGGGGGGGGGGGGGGGGGGGGGGTTGTGTTAGGGGAGTATGAAATCCTTGAACCTATCTCATCACTCAAACCCACTAATTAAGGACGCCCCTACTTCTTCGTCTGCACAACCAGCAGGGGACAACAAAGGCAAGAAGAAGATGTTTGGTATTAAAGATGGTATGCTCTCTGAGCTTGCAAAAGTTGAAATTCCCATCCCTGAAACCAACCCTGGTCAAACCTCATCTGGCCCAACCAACCTAGCTGAATTCTCATTATGCTCCTGATTGACTACCAACTCGAATTGTGGAATTAGTCAAGTTCACTTGACAGGGGCAAAGCGAAGTCCTTAAAGATGAAGAAAGAAAGAATAAAGCCTTGGATGATGCTGCCAATATTGCTAAGGTAGATATTGAGGAAGTTGAGGCAACAAAGAAAGTTCTCAACCCGAAAACCGAACCGAATTCAAATTTGGTTTTCGGTTTTACCCATAATTTTTGGTTTTCGGTTTTACCCATAATTTGTTTTTTGCCAAACGATCCACTCCCCTACTTCTTGAGATTTTCAATATTAACTATTTTTGGTCTATAAGTTTTTTCAAATACAGTAAATTTTCCAGATGTACCCATGATCAAACTTCAGGCCCATGATATCATCCAGGTCCAACTTGTAGAGTTTTTCTGGCCCATTGAAGATTGCAAACAGATTCGTCTGTGTTTTAACAAGTCATGTACAAAGGGCGATCGAGTAAAAAGCTAACAAGAAAATTATTTATAAGCTTGACCCTTTCAGGCCTGGAAGTTGCAATCGGTCTTAACTGTACTTATGTTACAATAAGAAGTTACTAGTAATAAATATGGCTCCATAAACACTAATGCATTTCATTCTTATAACTGCATGTACTTATGTTACAACATTACTTTTCTAATAAATAACACTGCTAGATACCTATATAGTCAATGTGTGTTTAATTAAGCGTAACAAATATACTTGACCATTATGGAATACCTTCATTTCAACACATTCAAAACACTAATTTTACTGACCATTTTATTGGTTACTTCCTCAGGTAACTATCTATCTTTCATCATATACATTTCTATCTATAATGTACAAGTTTAAGTAATATGAGGAATGAATTTATTTTGCAGCATGGCCGTTCTCATCTTCAAAACATCAAGGACTTCCTTTTTCAAAATGCAGCGAAGGTGGACATAATTATTGCACAGACTTTTGCCAAAGTGAAGATGCCTACTGTGTCGATGATAACACATGTATTTGTGATCCTGAAAGACTAATGGAATCTCCTTCAACGTCACCAACAGATATCGAAAGCATTTTGTCCGAATGTGATCCTCATTGCATGGAACTTTGCAAGAGTGAAGATTCCTATTGTGACGATGGTACATGTTTTTGCGATACAGAAGCTTCATCTTCGTCACCTTACATTGATTAGCCTAACTGGAACGGTTAAATTGTGCATTAGTGTTGAACGAATGGTGAGTTTAGAAAGAAATATTAGGTGCCACAATAAAGATGGCTATTCATTTATCGTCACGATGGTTAATTAATAAATTAATAACATCTCAAATTGTTTCAGTGGAATCGTATGTTTTTAAGTTTTTTTCAAAAAGAAAAGAAAAAATCACACAATATAGAGTATCATCACAACAAATTAGTACTATTTTTTTTGGGGTAAAAGGTTTTCCCGGTAAATGTATTACTCCAAAAAACGTTTAAGTATAAAGGATATGGGTGAAGTCCCATATCTAAGCCCGTTAAATAGACGGTAAAGCTAACATAACAAGACACTCCCTATCCTTTAAAATAAGAAAACAAACCACTACTCACTAGATTACATTTGACACAAAACCAAACATAAACTAACGTCTAGAGTTCTTAGAAATCCTTATGTCATATGAATCACAAAAGGCAATTTGACTAGCAGAAAGCTCTTCGTGGACTTCATCATCATCATAGGGGTCATCTCCATAACTCTTCCTCCAACTTTCTAAAAATCTTCTTCCCCCCACCTCCGTTTTCACTCTCACCCTTAGAAGAACTAGCAATAGCAGGCAAAGCAGATGCTAAAAAATTAGCCTTATCGTTATCAACGTATTCAACCTCATCTTCACTATCATGATCACCCGGATAATCAACCTTTTTTAGAGGCTTACCATCATCATCAACAAGAGTAGCTTTCCCATAAATAATTAGCTTTTCAAGCTTCCCAATTTTCTCAACAACAGGAGTAGTACAAAGAATACCATTCACATCAGTATCGTCCATATCAAAAGCATCAAATGGGTTTGATGTAGCAATATTCGTCCCACTCGTACTTGCCACATTTGCATTTTTTTTTCTTAATAGCATCCGGCTTCTTCGACACAGCTACATACACCTGCTTAGGTTTAGAAGGGCTAAATTTAGCCACTTTACCCACATCAATACCACGAAACAGCTTTCTCTGAGGCATTTAAACCCCAACCTTCTTTGTAACACCCCAACCCAACAAGGGTCAGAATGTCACATTATGGTTTCAATCAGAACAAAATAAATGCATGCGGAAGTCTTAATTAAT
Source organism: Artemisia tridentata subsp. tridentata (assembly GCA_021014915.2). Taxonomy (NCBI): domain Eukaryota; kingdom Viridiplantae; phylum Streptophyta; class Magnoliopsida; order Asterales; family Asteraceae; genus Artemisia; species Artemisia tridentata. Next base: position 194,858,733 of record CP139501.1, on the reverse strand, counting down.
AAATGATAGCAAAGGTATTCTACAACTAATAATGAAATACTAACTCTAAGCATAGTGAGTTCCAAAACTAAAATACAATTCCAAACTAAATATAACTGAAGGTAAATTCAAGTCTAATCCAGAAGCAAAAGGTTAACTATCATCAGGGTGGTCCACTAAGAGCTCCTATGCACACTTCACTCAATCCCCAGCTTCTAACCTAAAACCTGCCACAGGAAAAGAAATGCGGCTGAGCTTAAAAAGCCAGTGAACAGATATAACGAAACAAATAACTAAAAATACGATAATCAAGCGAATAACGAATCAAATGATGCCAAAAAGAGCCTGCTGAGAAAAATGTCGGATGAAATAGAATACGAAACGAATATGAATCAGACACTGAATCAGAGTGAATAACAAATATCAATCAATATAGGATCGGACTGCATTACAAATATCAATCAATATAGGATCTGAGTGCATTGCCCAACTGCCTAAGCATGATACATGAATAGGCAAAATAATCATATCACAAATCATATACCGTCAATTCCAAAGTTGTACATGGAGTAGCTAGCTCACAATGTACCAGAATGCGATGGGGTGTAGGAACACACACCAACCAATCACCAGATACAGATACAGATTTTCTAGGATGCATCCATACGCCCCCTGCAAAACAAATCATATATATACACCTGCTCATGACAGGCATATACACATATCATAATGGCCAATGTGCACAAATATCATAACAGAACAGAAGAGGACGCCGTGGATCAATCACACCTCCACAGAAAGTGTCATGTCATTGGTGCCTCAATGACATGGCCATGGTACCTCCATGGCTAGGGATACAGATACATAAGTCGGGCAATACAAGAGCAATCATAATCAGAATCATATCAAATCAATCATATCAAATACTGAACTGAAGCATACCATATCAAATACTGAACTGAATCATATCAAACGGATAACCAACGAATATCAGAATGAGATAGCAAATCAAATATCAAAACGAATATCAAAATGGATATCAATCAGATAACAAAACGGATATCAATAGCAATAATGGATAACCATACCAATGGATGCCCTTACTGAAAAAGGACGGAATATTTGTACCTTAGCAAATGAATTGAAAGCAAACGGGAAAGTGAACACAAGGAAACAACGTCATGCCTTCTTCAACGAATCTACATGGATTAGGGTTCATAATATACTTATTAGCTCATTTAATGTCATAACGGATTCTTAATTACTTATTACCATTCATTAATGTGATTAGGGTTTCTATAATGAAATTAGGTTAACATACACTTAAAAGTATCCATTTTAATGTTCTAAAGTAATTACGGTCAAAGCATATTTAATGGTGTTAGAATTAACCAAAACCCTAACTTATGTTACATTTCAGGTTTTAACATGTTCTGGTCCTTTAATTTATGAATTTTATGACACATCAAACGGTCTCCTGAGGTTCCACCAATTTTATCTATGATTCCCACCTGAGTTAAGAACCTACCCTTTCAAAAATCGTTTTCCCAAACCTGTCCAGAAAGTGCACTGCAGGTATACCCCGAAAGTTTGTATTTAATTAACCCATTTGAACCTTTTAGAAAAATACACAAAAATTCCAGTAACTAATATACATCTTAAATATTCCCCTGCAAGAATTTGGGCTTCTCAGACTTAATATTCTATGAAATAAAAATCATAAGGACCAACTGATTTTTCATATCCAAAATACAGTTTTGACACTTGAACTCCCAAAAATCAAAAGACTACTCCCCCGACCTCCAAAAATTATAAAATTTGATATCCAAATAGCACACATCCTGAATTTAGTTTTAGCCTCAAAAATCTTGCAAAAACACGTTCATATCATTAACTTATGACCCTTGCAACACGACCCAAAATCTGGTCAGCATACTATTGTGACAGAAATAACCCAAACCCCTTATAAACCCTAAACTCCTTTAATTCCCTCATTAATTTCACACCTAGGGTTTCCAGTTTTATTAGCTTGTTATGAATGTGTATTAAATGATTATGTACATGTTTTAATGACAACAATTAGGGCTTGTTTAAGGCTGATTCGTATAGAGAAGCAAGCAAGAATTCGACCTACTTATAAACAAGTTTTATCATTTTATGTAACATGAAATCTTAATAGCCTTTTAACGAGACAAAATGACACAACAAGACGATTACGACAATTAGGTTTATCAAGTTTAAATTCTGATTTTAGGTATTCACATAAGTATGTATGTCGTTGATGAAGCGAAAAGTGTACCGCTTTTAGGGGGTCATTTAAGCCCTAAATCGTATTTATTTGATCAAATATTGCCCTAAATCGTTCCTTTTGTCATTTTAGGTACTTTGGAGAAGAAATCTGGAAAAGGAAGCATTTTGGACGTTTTTGGAGCATAAAAGTGAAGAAAACGACAAAGTCTCAAAATCGGCTGGAAAAGTACCTTTGACGGCGTCAGGGATTGCCCTTGACGGCGTCATGGCTTGGCAAAAAAGGTGGATATGAAAATTACTCATGATAAGCCAGAGAATTTTACAATGGAAAGTCTGACGGCGTCACCCTTTGAAGTGATCAAAGCCATCACGGTTTAAGCTAAAGAGGGACGGCGTCAAGCTCATTTCTGACGGCGTCAAGCTTTGATAAGCCAGAGCGGATTTTGGAGGTCTAAAGAGGGACGGCGTCAGGAAGGCCATCCGGGAACCCTAGACACGGCGAGGTGACGGTGTCAAGTCCTATAACGTGACGCCGTCAGCCCTTAAACTCTATATATAGTTTTGCAATTTTTTGTCATTAGTGTGCAACTTTGTGAGGAGAAACCCTAAAGACGAATTTCTGCCATTTTTAAGGGTTTTCATACCCTTGGATCTCCCATGTTTAATTGAAGATAAGTTATCATTTAATCAATCAATATGTCTATGTGTTGTTTGATTATATATTGTTCTTGTCTTTTAATTAACATGCTAGGCTAGATTTATCTTGTGTTTGCTTAGATCTAATGAAACCCAGCTATTGATTATTGGTTATTAGTGTGTTATTAGTTGTATTGGATGATTGTTCATCGATGTTAGGGTTAAGAAAACTGGCTAACTTCCTATTCGGTAACTTGCTTGAACGTCTTAAGAAACATGAACCAATGCGTACTAAGGTTTTTATGGTTGTATTTAATGCATGAGCGAATTCTAGTGATCCCATGTTAGGAGCTTCTTAGCCGGCTCGACATAGGAGTGAAGTAGGAGCTTGTAGAGTTGGGGAAGTACGTATGCCACCCCACGATTGGTATTAAGGAATACACCCGTCATCCACGCAATTAATACACACTAATCAACCGGTAAAAGATAGTTAGGGAGTAAGGAAATCTAAGTAAACACATTTCTCTCCACATAAGTTTCACAACTCTTTTCATTTTCAGTATTTTATTTTATTTGCATTTGTAGTTATTTGGGTTAGTTGACTAGCAACTAATTCCGCCCACTCCTTCAAAACCCGATATTTTACTTGCTTTCATAAAAATATAAAAATACAAAAAGAATCTTCCCTCACCCTTAGACCTATTAAAGTAGTTTTTCATACCTAACGAACACTATTCCCTGTGGAGAACGATCAATCCCCCGTACTTACCACTACACTATACTACATCGGTCAGGTACACTGCCTGGTGGGGTTGTAAGCCTCTTGAGATCCCTCGAGAGGTAAAACCTGTTGTAAGGTTGCAAAACCACGCATCAGTCGTATAAATGATAGAGAACAAAAGAGACTATGTGTACCTATATAGCCGAACAGAAAATATTAAAAGGGAAAACAAGGTCACAAATCAAACAACAATTCACCAATCTTTAACACCTTTCTTCTTCATTGATCTTGGAGAGGAGCGAAAATGGTTTTAGTGTTTTTTTAAGGTTTGGTATTGTGAGGGAGAGGAGAACCGAATATGTTTTTGATAATGAGAGAGAATGAAAACGTGTTTTATGTTTAGGTAATGCGTGTGCTATTTTAGGCTAGGAGGGGGAACACATATCTTCTTATTTTGGTAGGATACTTGTGTTTGATTTTTTCTTATCTTGCCCAAGCTTAAACGTGTGAAAGGATGGGATAAAAAGGAATTTCAGTTCCAATACTTAGAAAGAAAATGTGTGAAAGCTTTAAAACACAAAGAATGAATCGTATATAGGATTAGAACAAGATTAGGCAAGTTACAAATATTAGTTAGTTAATTTCTTAGGTTATATTACATTTTAATTTGTCATTACATAATATAAGGTTCTAATTCTTATTAATATCAAAAATACTTAGGATAAAAATTCAAATTGTATAGAAAATTAGGAAACCGGATTTTAGGGTTTTACATTCTTACCTTTAGCCTTACAATTTTTTATCTCAATGAAACCATCATCCGTCTTTTCCAAAGTAGTAGAAGCTACAGCTGCCACATTATTGTCACTACGAACCGCCACCTTAACATATTTTGGACAATTGATACGATAATGCCCAAAAACTTTACACACATCACAATGCCTCCTTAACATATTTTGTAGAAGCTACTTCTGAGAGACTCGCTCTAGAACCCGCGCTTAACCCGATGACTTCCAGACATATCAGTTCGGGACTCGCACCTCAAGGAGCTCAATCAATTCATAATGAACAACCCACAAATCAGGAACTGGATAATTTCTTCGAGTTCATGTACGATGAATACTATGGTGGCGCTTCGAAAAATGCATCTAACCAACATTCCGCTGCACCCACTCAACATCAACAACCACCACCACCACCAAATCCAGATGCATCCACAACATTCGAAGCTGGCGCACCAACTCCATCAGCCTCAACATCATCTACATTTACTCTAGCAACTCCATTCATTGAAATTGTTCTACCAAGAATTGATGAGCAAGAACAAAATCATGCGGTGTTAGACGAAGAAGTATTTGAAAACCCGTTTGGAACGGAATCTGGTGAATCATCTTCCAGATTACATGAACCGTCTAACACACATTCGTTCAGTCCAAGGTACCCTACAACATTACAGTGGACAAAAGACCATCCGATAGAACAGGTTATTGGTGAACCCTCAAGACCAATTCAGACGAGAAAACAACTAAACACCGATTGCGACATGTGCATCTATGTCTGCTCAGTCAGTCTCATAGAACCTAAGAACATTCGGGAAGCAATGGCAGATAATGCCTGGATTGAAGCGATGCAGGAAGAACTTCTTCAATTTCAAATCCATGACACCTGGGATTTAGTTCCAAGACCAATTGACAAACTAGTCATTGATCTTAAGTGGTTATGGAAAAACAAAAAGGATGAAGAAATGACTGTAATTCGCAACAAAGCTCGTCTGGTGGCAAAGGGATACAGACAGGAAGAATGGATAGATTTTGAAGAGTCATTCGCACCAGTTGCAAGGCTTGAAGCAGTCAGGATTTTCTTAGCTTATGCGGCTCACAAGAACATCACAGTTTATCAGATGGACATCAAGACGGCTTTCTTGAATGGAACTCTGAAGGAAGAAGTGTACGTGAGTCAGCCAGACGGATTCGTTGACAAAGATCATCCGGAATACGTCTACAAGCTAAAGAAAGCAATCTATGGTTTGAAACAAGCCCCACGGGCGTGGTATGACGAGTTATCATCTTTCTTGTTGTCAAATAATTTCACCAAAGGAACAATTGATCCAACCTTGTTTACAAGAAAATACAAAAATGATATTTTGATTGTTCAGATTTATGTGGACGACATAATATTTGGGTCCACTAATCCGACACACTCAAAACATTTTGAAAATCTCATGAAAAGCAAATTCGAAATGTCCATGATGGGTGAATTAAAATTCTTTTTAGGCTTACAAATTCATCAATCCCCACGTGGTACTTTTCTTAATCAGGCTAAATACACAATTGAGATTTTGAAAAAACATGGAATGGACAATTGTGACTCTGTTGGTACTCCAATGGTCACTTCACCAAAAATTGGCGCTGACCTATATGGGAAACCCATGGATCCGAAGAAATATCGGAGCATGATTGGTTCTCTCATGTACCTAACTGCTAGCCGACCAGATATTCATTTTGCTGTTTGTTTACTTGCACGGTTTCAGGCAAGGCCTACCGAAATTCACCTCCAAGAGGTTAAACGGATCTTTCGATACCTTCGAAGAACCATTAACATGGGTCTTTGCTATCCGAAGGATTCGGAGTTTACACTAATTGCCTTTTCAGATGCCGATCATGCTGGATGCCAAGTAACAGCGAAAAGTACGTCAGGCGGAGCACAATTTCTGGGAGAAAAGCTAGTAGGCTGGTCGTCCAGAAAACAAGACTGCACTACTTTATCAACAGCAGAAGCCGAGTATGTGTCTCTATCTACGTGTTGTGCTCAAGTTCTTTGGATGAGAACACAACTCACAGATTATGGTTTCTCTTTCGACCGCATACCTTTGTATTGCGATTCAAAAAGTGCCATAGCCATCTCGTGCAACCCAGTGCAACACTCAAAGACCAAGCATATTAGAGTCCGCTACCACTTCATAAAAGAGCACGTTGAAGAGGGTACTGTTGAATTGTTTTTCATGAAGACTGAATACCAACTCGCCGATCTATTTACTAAAGCCCTCCCAAAAGAGCGGTTTGAAAACTTAGTTCGTCGAATTGGAATGCGAAGCCTAACTCCCGAAGAGTTAGAAAGTCTTCTCGAATCTTCTTGATTTATATCAAAAAGCTTCGCATGTAAATATTATTTGTAAATATATACTTTTTCAAAAACAAAAATATAAAAACAGAAAATTTCAAAAAGACATAAAAAATATAAAACTCAAAAACTAAAAATATTCTTCTCACGACATGTCTCTCGTATAATCAATATTCTGTACGTATCTAGAAATGTTATTCAACAATGATACGGGCATGTACAGATGCTTGAGCGAGAGTTCTTTTTTATGTTTTTCTAAAACATGTCGTTTCTCAAATTTTTCTTCATTAAGGCTTTCTTGCATTTCAGTACGAAACCCGCGCTACATTGAATGACTTCTGATTATTTTCGATCAGAACTCGCAATGTTAATGGCGAAAAGCTAAAACCCGTGAGCACTTAATCAAAATTGTTTCAAAAGATTTTTCAAAGTCTTTTTATAAATTTTGTGCTCACAACAACTCCCTAAAAGACCTCTAAATGCTTTTAAATTCAAAAGTTTAACAATTTGCTCTGATTAAGGGGGAGTAGAAAAAGAAAAATGTTCCATTTTCACGCTAAAATCAGTCCGTCTCTCCACAAAAAGTTTCATTTTAATCAACTGTTTTCAAAAATACCACTTCATGCTATTTTTGAGGGGGAGATTAGGTGTTTATTAAACATAAGAGGGAGAGGACGTGATTAAAATGTGATCAAAAAGAAGTTTTGTGGTTTGAATCTCAAAATGAGTGCTTCAAAAAGACTCAGAACAACCCTCGAATTGACGAAACTAACTGTCCGTTATCGAAAAGACTAGTCCGGGACGGGTAATAATTTCAAGCTGGTTTTCCAGTGATGTAAGCGTGTCTCGCAAAGGACTTGTCTGAGTAGAATGTACCAAGATGATCATTGAATATGACCGGGACGGGTAAAAATTTCAAGCTAGTCTAACTAGTGATGTAAGCGTGTCTCGCGAAGGTCGTGTTCATTGAAAGTCGATCAATTTCAAATGTGCGAACTCTACCCAACATGTGCAATTTATTTCAAAAATGCATGAGCACATGTGAAGGGGGAGTGTTTCAAAAATGCAAAACTCTCATTGTGTTAACAAAATGTGTTTTTCTAATAAACACCTTGAGAGATTTTCACAAGGTTTAATGGCATGTGACAAATAACCTAGGATAATCATGGAGTAATAAGGTGATTATGGTTAGGTTATGTCCAATGATCCGCCAGAACCGGAGGGATCTACCCAAGGACAATTCCAATAGCTTAGCATTAGAAGTCCTTAGGTAAGACTGAAAAAAAGGAGTATAATGAGAAAGGAGAAAGAAGGGGTTGAAGAATGAAAAAGAAAAGTTTTTGTAAGGGTGAAAAGAAATAGCCCTCCATGAAAACTTAGGTCAAAAACCGGGTCAATACATATGCTATCGGTACTCACTAAGGTGATACTGATATTGAAGATAAGACGTCATGGACCCAGTGACGCATTGCACCACCCCTCCTATCCACTCAGATATCTCTTAAAAGATATTTGTTTCATTTCTCACGGAGAACACTAAATAATCTATCGACCTCTCACTCCGAGATGAGTTGATATTGAAAAGGTGGCACTCTGCTCCAGGCCTCCGACGACTTAAACCAAAACGCACATTATTGAGTCTAGAGACATGAGATTCATCAAAGATCTCTTAGGAACACTTCCAATGAAATACAATTGTATTCATCAAAAAGGATATAAGTTGTATGAGTCTGAATGAGATCTAAGGATCTTGCCTTATGTCATGATGGTTACTCGCTTCAAACGGTCTACAGTCTTGAAGTGATACCTCGGTATACTTCAGAGGCTCTTAACGGCCTTGGTAAAGATTAGAGAAAGTTTTCACACTATGCTGATAACGATCTCGAAATTTGAACCTATAAGCGCTGGACGATTTATTGCTAACTGTTTTATGCAGGTACTGACGAAAGTCCATTGACCATCATCATCTACAACGACGTCGAATCTGGACAAAAGAAGTAGATCAAGGCAAGACCGACCAAAAGACGATACTTTGAAGATCACAAAGCATGAAGGAACAAAGAAGCAAGACTATTTTAAAACAACACACTAAGCTCAAGACAATGAAGACACAAGACCTAATCACATGAAGCATCGATCATTTGAATGACCATCCCTTAGGGGGAGATTGTTAGCTTTTATAAAAAGTGATGGTCATTTGTGTTTTATTATTTTTGTAAAAGTGTTGTTGTTTAGTTAAAAGAATAGTCAATGGGCTTGAGCTAAAGTAATATGTAGTCAAAGTAGTGGGCTAGTAGTATTAGTTTTATTATAGTCCAATGTATAAGTGTAATACATTTACTAGTCCACTCTAGGCCCAAGTAAAAGCCCAAGCCCATCCCAAAGTGTAAAACTATAAAATCCTCCAACCCTCTCATTTCCAGAGGTTGGAGGTGTGTGTTTTTAATGTGTAACTTTCTCTCTCTAGTCTCTCACTAGAAATCTTGCACCATTTCAAATCTTGCACCACACTTCACCATTGTGCCTTACATTGATTCTAGTTGTTAGATAAGGTTAGATTTAGGCCATAACACATCACAATGAGTAGGCGTCCACTCATATTCAACTTTAATGATCTCCGTAGTATAACCATTATCCTCCACATTAGGAATAGCCATACTAACTTTGTTCTTCAAATCAGAGTCCGCATTTAGTTCAACAAGAGCACGAGCAAAACTAATATGTCCCCATGAATTGACACACATAGAACTTGTAAAAGCGTCCAGCATAATAGGTTTCCCTACTTTCGTAGCAATCAAACTCAAACTATCCTCTGAATAAGCAAGCAACGGAACATTATGCAATTTGATCCAAACCGGAACCTTGTTTACCTCGTTCCTATTAAGGGATAAAGTAGGAGTCCATTTGTTAAGAATAATAGGCGAGTTATGAATTAACCAGGGACCTCACTCCAAAACATGATCAACACCCTCCTTGGTAGCAAACTTAAAAAGACACACACCATCACCATTTTTCATTAGCTTTTGCAAGCCAAATTTTCCCCATCTATTAGTGACATATTTTTGAATTAAAGGGAAAGCAATGGTCTTACCAATAAAGTAACCAACAAGCGTGTTATCATACCGATTTAAAACCTTTTTTATAGCAGCCATAGGAAGCATCGTATCATGATTATCCACACGATCCTCATTGACCAATGATCTAAAATTCACAATTTGAACATTACGAGTAGCATTAACGACATTAGCAAAAGATGAGTTATTCATCAGAGTATTGACCATCTTATTAACATCAATTTGAGTTGTATTAACATGCTTCTCATTAGGGACATTAGCAGGTGCACCACCTGGATTCGAACAACCCTTATACACATTGTGAACAGTAGCACCTACATAAGCAGGTGTGAGTATACCACTAGTATGTCATGTACCTTCCTTCTCGTTTACATAAAAGCTATTCCCACACTTACCACTTGAAACACTCCCGATGTTTACATTCTTCATGGGTTGAACAGGAACATACGTGCTCACTATTGTAGATAAATTAACATCACCATCATCCTTAGTCCAATCAGTAACAATAGGCCTTAGATAATCCTCGCTATCGGCCCTAGTTTGATCGGCCAAACTAGGCGAGACAACCTTAGTTTTATCATCACACACGGCCAACACATTGCCAACAGATTTCTTCAATTTGGAAGCACTATTGTTATTTTAAAAACCTTTTTCCATCTCTCTAAACCCACAAATAATTTAAAAGACCAGTTGTAAACTACACGATACTCAAACAGCAGCAACACATGAACAATAATGAAAAATATAAACCCTAACCCAATGTTAGGGTTTAACGCATAAGATCCTAGCACCTAACCACTCATTATGAAGACAGCTCCAATTACAAAGGATATATGAAAAGTACAATCACAAAGAGGAGTAATCAAATCCACTCAAATCAGTAACCCTAATCACTAAAACCTTATCGATTTAGTAATCAAAGCGATTAGGGATAACATGGACGAAAACAAAACCCTAACAATAAGATTGCCCAAAAACCCTAAACTTGGTAAATCAAAACAGCAAAATAAATCAAGTTCGTGATGAACGCAATGTTAATCATTCACTCTTATTGATTGATGCAAGAAAAACTCAAAGATTAAGGCGTTTTTGGTTGAAATCCGATTAGGAGTTTTAGGGTATGAAATCGCCACCTAGAGAGAAAGTTTTAGGGTTTTAACTTGCTACAACAAATTAGTACTAGTATAATAGCAAGGTGTATGCACGATGCAAAGACACCAAAAAAAAGGTCGTTAGTTATTTAAAAGTTCTTGCACGATGCGCTCACTTATACGCATGTTATAGACGAAGATGGGTACCTATAACGACGCCAAACTACACCGCGTGGTGCGTTATACGCACGTTATAGGTCTCCCGCCAAGCCTATAACGAGCGTTAATTGTGCGTATTTTTTTTTCCTTTTTTTCTTTTTTTTTTTTTTTTCAATTGACAGCTTGTGCTTGTGCTACGTTTTTTCTTGTGTTTGTGTTGTCTCTGTGTGACTGTTTATGTTTTGTGTTTGTAGGTTTAATAAGACGAACGATTGCAAATTTTTTTGTATACATTTTGTAAATATCAAATTTATAGTTTCGGCTCTTAAGGTTTGTAAGTTTTGGTATTTTGATCTCTTTTCTTTATGAACTTTCTATATGAGTTTTATTTTATTTTTTTATTTTTTTACGTTTTTGTATTTTGATATTATGTAATTTATTTTTATTTTAATAAAATGTGTTGTTTTACAAAAAATGAAAAAAAGAAAAGAAAAATGGGATCCACATGTACTTACAACTTGGTCATATGGTGGAGTATGTTTTCCGGGTTTTGTGTTATAGGAATGTTATATGATAAAAGTTGAAGTACCAATGTGGATAACTTGCGAATAACCAACACCGTACCTATCACTCTAACATTGCGTTCTTGAGTTTTTTTAAATGGGGTTAGAAATGATGAGTAAAGAAGAGAAAAGAAAAGAAATGGAAAGGAAAGAAAGTTATTCTTTTTTATTTCATGTTATCAAGTTGAAATAAAATGAAATGAAAAGAAATAATGTTGTGTTCTCGAGTTGTAAAGAAAAGAAAGGAAAAGAGAAATAATTATATTTATGCCCTTTAAAAGTATTCATTTATCACAAGAGTCGAATATAAGTAAGAGAAGTATAAATACCGGGGTTATATAGGTTATTATATACTCAATAGTTTGTGTGTGATTTTGTTTCCGTCCAAATCCACTCATACTTGGACGGAAAATTTTTCGTGTAAAATGCTAGCAATTTTCGTAGTATTTCCTTTCTGTTTCCTTTTTGTTCTGTTCGAGAAAAACCCAATGACACAATAAATATGCAGTTTTCTGTCATTCTCTTCCTTCTAAAATAAAACTCAAGAACGCGACATTAGTATGCAGTTGGCTGTAGGCGGCAATAAGTTATTTTTTATTTACTGTACATATATGTGTAATTTTTGCTTTAGCATATGTGTTTTAACAAAAAATTTGTAATTCAAAAGATAGTAGAAAGATTACAGATTCACTCATTAAATAGTAGAAAGATAACAGAGTACTCGCGTGTTGCAACGGCTGGTACTCTGTAATTAAAACTTTTGACGAACAATATTTATTCAATTATATATTTTTCCTGATAATAACTGTATGCATGCCGAGAATTTTAGGGAATAAATTTATCACACACTGTCTCATATAAATATGGTAGAGTACCCGTGCATCGCGATAAAATGGCTATACAAAAACGTTAGTCACAATATTATATAATGGTGTAATATTCGTCACAATATTACTCATTTGTCAATAAATGTTGTGCAATATTTGTCACAATATTATATAATGGGTAAACATAGAGTAATATACATTAGTTCATGCAAATATATGATGAGTAAATCTAGATATAACATTGCTTAACAAAATATGAATTACGGTCTTTAAAAGCTACTCATTTTTCATGCCTTATAAACAACCTGAAAAATTTTCGTACTTTCACATGTACAATTCTTTTCAATCGAATTTAAGTGTCTGGGTTATGATAACTACATATTTGTTTGGTTTGTACTTTGTAGTATATTAATTCTATTTTTGAATGAGGGGTATTTTATGCCAGACTTTAATTATAGATGTTGTATATATGTATAGTGCATTAAATGATTGTATATTTAGCTTTATTATTTGAATTTCTTAAATTGTTGTTTTCGTGTTTGAATGATTTATATAATGTGATTTATTATTCGTATTGCTTAATTTAAATTTAATATGTCTTAATGACATTTAATGGAGGAAAAGAGATTCCTCCCTCCCTAGTTAAGATTTCGACTAAATGAATACCATATTACATCCATATATATTACATTACATATACATAATATAATTATGTCATTACCAAAATTACTAATATATGCATTGAACTTTGATAAATGCAATTAATTAACTTTGATAATTGCATTTATGTTGCAATTTTTTTTTTTTGTTATAAATAGCACTCCCAGGCATGGTGATCAAACGAAAAAACAAACATTATATTATGGAATACTTCCATTTCAAAACATTGGTTTTCTTAACCATCTTTTTAGTTATTCTCTCAGGTAAACTTTTTTCATCATGGACGTTTTTAATCTTTTTGTTTACAAGTTTGAGTAATTTGAAAAATGAATTATGTTTTGCAGTTTCGCGGTCAACTACAGTAAACCAGGGAGGAAGCTCTTCACCAGCATGCCAACCACCAGATGATAATTATTGCACAAGGCTTTGCCAAACTAAAGATGCATACTGTGTCGACGAAAAAACATGTGTTTGCCATCCTGGTGGATTACCTCCAGTTGTACCTCATCCGAACCAACCAACATATAACAATAGGTTGTTTGTATGCGATCCTGATAGTTGCAGGCGTGTATGTGCACCTAAAGGTGGTCAGTGTAATGAAGATGGAGAATGTCAGTGCTTTCCTGGATAATTGTTTCCCGATAAATATTCTTGAGTCATCTTGTAATCGTTATAATGAGTAATAAAAAGCTGTGTTTGGTATTGGTTTTACAATGACGGATCGGTTTAGCTAATTTGTTTCTCTTTTTGGGTTGTTAATTATAGTATTAGCAAGGTACCCGCGCGATGCGGCGGCGGGTACCCTGTAATTAAAATTTTAGCAAACAATATTTCTAGCTATATGCGTTTTATAACAATAACTTTACAAATAGCGAGATTTTTAAGTAAAAACAAACTATTTCATACAAAAATAGTAGGGTGCACATGCGATACTGTAAAAATATAAAAACAGTATACAATAATATTGTGAAAATAGGAAGTCAAAATCGCTTCGGCTAACAAAAATTTTGTCCCTGCGATGAATAAAAACACTTGGTCCAATTTAAAATTTGATTAGTAGCACAAATCTACAACCAAATTTGTGAAGGCCTAAATGAATTAGAAAAAGTCCAGTCCAACAAACCTTTACCTAAGTCACTCCTAATATCACTCCCTCACAAACTAACCTAATTTCTCTCTAACACAAAACACACAGCCGCTTTTTCCTTTCACCTAAAACGCAGTTCCAAAAAACATAGATCCCCTTTTTTTACATTTAATCTTCACCACGAAAAATACCGACACACTCCTGTGTTTCATACACGCGAACCAAAATAAACGTCACCCTTCTGATGGTCTTGACATTTTCGGTTTCAAGATCTTTACGAGGGTCTCGGGTAAGGTGTTGTTTGTTTTTCTTTCTTGTTAAAAATCAATGATGGGTGTTAGATAGATCTCTAAAGATTGTTACAGCTTTTAATGAAAAACACACTGAGATCTTTGCTTTTTCATTTTTATTTATGAATTTGAAGTCGGATTGACTTCAAGATCTTGTTAACAAGGTCTCGTGTAAGGTTGGTGTTTTGTTGTTTTCGTTTAAACCGAACAAAAGAAAGCATGAAACGATTGGTTTTGTTCTTTCTTTTAAAAGGTTCGAATAATAAAAGGAAGTTTTGCTTCGAAAGTGAAAACTGAGATCTTGTTTATTTTTTATTTGTATTTCGAAACTTGTTTATGTTTTGCAAGATTAGAAATCCTTTCATCTTCATCTTCTAGACGCGGTCACCATATGAACTGAAAAATAGGCTGGAAATCTATTTCTACATTGTGCTTTACATTTTGTATTAATTGGTGATAGGGTGTGTTAATTAATAACATTAATGTTGTAAGTCTGAAAATTACAGCATGCTTATGTTGTTGTACAATATGCTTATTTTGTTGTAATTCTGAAAATTGGGTGCATTAAAGTGTTGTAAATCATGCTTTATTTCTTGTAAGTCTGAAAATTTTGGAGAGAGATTCATTTGTGCATTATATGTAGTATAGATTATACGAATGCAAATACAAGTGGTTCACTAAAAAAAATGGACATATACTCGCTAAATGTTTATCTATACTACATATAATGGAGGAAGCACTCTCTCTCCAAAATTTTCAGACTTACAAGAAATAATGCATGGTTTACAACACTTTAATGCACCCAATTTTCAGGATTACAACAAAGTAAGCATATTGTACAACAAAATAAAGCGTGGTGTTATTTTAAGACCAAAATTCTATCAAACAACATTAATGTTATTAAAAACACCCCTTCACCAAAAATTACAACCATTTAAGCACAATGTACAATAGCTGCAACCCTCAATTAAAACCCATCCATATTAATGCACATAATTTTCAGAATTACAACAAAATAAGCATAGTGTACAACAACACAAGCATGCTGTAATTTTCAGACTTACAACATTAATGATATTAATTAATACACCTCATCATCAATTAATACAAAATGTAAAGCACAATGTACAAATACATATCCACACAATTTGATGGTTGCTTCAATACGTATCAGCCCAAAACATATCCACAAAAGTTCCAGCTTTTGATCTCAAATCGAAACAAATCGAAACTAAATCCAACATCCAAACTACAAACACAAATAGAAGGTTAGAAATTAAAAGAAAACAAAATAAATACTAACTCGCCCGAGTCAACGCGAGTTAACTCGGTGAGTCACCGAGTTGGACCGAGTCATACCGAGCCGTGGTCAAAATAATAGATCAACACGATTTTTAACATAAATAAAAGGTTTTATAAAAGATTTAAAGTAAAAATCGGTGTTATAAAAGTTTTTAAAAAAATTTAGGGTTTCGAATAAAAATAAATGAGGGAATGAGAGGGCGCGTGAGGTGTTACCGATGAGGGGGAAAGTGGTGGAGAGGCGGTGGAGCGACGGTGGTGGTGTGGCAGTGGCGGTGAGGTGGTGTTTCGATATCAAACGAGCTCCAAAGGGGATCAACTGCTCCAGAAATGGATGAAATGGGCCGATCTATCGATTTGGGGAGCTAAGGTTTTCGCCTGAAAATTTTTCCGGCGATGGAAGGTGGCGGCCGGCCGGCGGTTACCGGAGGTGAGGGGTTGTCCGGCGAGGGTTAGAGAGAGAGGAGAAGCGTGTGTGTTTGTGTTAATAATTGTGAGGTAAAGAGAGACAAAAATTGAGTTTTATTAAAATGGGAGGGGTCAAAAATGGACAAACAAAACTAGAAGGGTGAGAACGAAAAATAGGGGCGGAGGGGTTAAAGGGTTAACTTAGTGAAACTTTTGAAATATTAATCGTGGGACCCATTTGACGTACCAAACGGACTCAAAAAATTACGAAACTTGCGCCATTGTTCTCGAAATAATTTTTCCAATAAAAACGGTTATAAATACGCATAACTTTCTCGAAGTTAATTTATTTGGCAAATTCGAATCGTTTCGTGCTTTCTAGGTTGTGCCGGCTCGATAAAGGAATAACGCTCACGTTTATTAAGATATTTACCGGTTTTCAAGCCCAAATAAGTTCAAAGAAGTTTAAAAGTCATGAGAGATCAAAAATAAATATTTTTGATTTAAAATAAGTTTAGGAAATTTACCGGGTGTTACAGCATATACCCCTTAAAAGGAATAGCGTTCCCGCGATTCAGTTCAAGTTATGGGTTGGATAGTGTTGGTGAAATGGTGATGGTACGGGTAGTAGATTTGGGTCTCGCTAGGTTGTAATTATACTATTGTCTTAACTAAATTTATTGTTATTTGTAAATTAATTGTTAAAAAAAATATGGTCGCATAACATCACATTGCCAGAAAATATAGTCACAGGGTACCCGCCGCCGCATCGCGCAGGTACCCGCTAAATGCTAGTCTCAATTAAATGGCTAAGAGTCGTTATAGCTAACGAGAACAAAAAAGATAGTAATAACATGTTAACAGAAGTATATAACACAAATATCAACCAATTGCATCCATTTTCCGTTCTCTCAACCTACCCCCTTTCTTCCCTCTAAACACACACAAGACACACACTCGATTATTCAAAACTCTAGATGTGAAAACACATTTCAGCGAGACCAATTACACACCTCAAACACCATATCCGGTCATTAGCATCGTTCCGATCATCTAACAGTAACCAGAAATGTTACGAGCTCGTCGGAATTGCCTCAACTTTTCGGCAAACAATCATCTAGGAAAGCACTGACATTCTCCATTGTTTGCGAAAATAATTTAATATCCATATCCGGTCATTAGCATCGTTTTGACGGTCCATTTCAGTAATTTTCGCAAAAATATATCTTCTACCCTTTATTTATTAACCGTTTCTTACTCATCAAAAACACACACACCCCACCACAACCACCGGAAAATCGCAAAAACACACACTAAACCACCGGAAAAATCACAGATATCACAAATCGGTCTAAACTATACTTATGTTACAATACGAAGTTAATAAATATGGTTCCATAAACACTAATGCATTTCATTCTTGTAACTGCATGTACTTATGTTACAACATTACTTTTCTTATAAATAGCAATGCTAGGTACCTATATAGTCAATGTGTGTTTAATTAAGCGTAACAAATATACTTGACCATCATGGAATACCTTAATTTCAACACATTCAAAACACTAATTTTACTGACAATTTTATTGGTCACTTCCTCAGGTAATTATCTATCTTTCATCATATACATTTCTATCTCTAATGTACAAGTTTAAGTAATATGAGGAATGAATTTATTTTGCAGCATGGCCGTTCTCATCTTCAAAACATCAAGGACTTCCTTTCTCAAAATGCAGCGAAGGTGGACATAATTATTGCACAGACTTTTGCCAAAGTGAAGATGCCTACTGTGTCGATGATAACACATGTATTTGTGATCCTGAAAGACTAATGGAATCTCCTTCAACGTCACCAACAGATATCGAAAGCATTTTGTCTGAATGTGATCCTGATTGCAAGGAACTTTGTGAGAGTGAAGATTCCTATTGTGACGATGGTACATGTTTTTGCGATACAGAAGCTTCATCCTCGTCACCTTACATTGATTAGCCTAACTGGAACGGTTAAATTGTACGTGCATTAGCGTTGAACAAATGATGAGTTTAGAAAGAAATGTTAGTACTGGTGCCACAACAAAGATGGCTATTCATTTATCGTCACGATGGTTAATTAATAAATTAATAACATCTAAACGTGCTTCAGTGGAATCGTATGTTTTTAAGTTTTTTTCCAAAAAGTAAGAAAAAATCACACAATATACAGTATCATCACAACAAATTAGTACTAGTATAATAGCAAGGTGTATGTGTATGCACGATGCAGCGAAGAAAAAAAAAAAAAAAAGGTCGTTTGTTATTTAAAAAGTGGACGTTGTATTAGTTAGTAATAAGAATGCACGATGCACTCACTTATACGCATGTTATAGATGAAGAACATATGGGTACCTATAACGGCGCCAAACTGCACCGCGTGGTGCGTTATACGCACGTTATAGGTCTCCCGCCTAGCCTAGCTATAACGAGCATTAATTGTGTGTATTTTTTACTTTTTTCTTTTGTTTTTTTTTTTTTTCGATTGACAGCTTGTGCTTGTGCTACGTTTTTGTTTGTGTTTGTGTTTGTGTTTGTGTTGTCTCTGTGTGTGTTTTAGTGTGTGTTTTGTGTTTGTAGGTTTGATAAGAAGAAGGATTGCAATTTCTTTTATATGTATTTTGTAAATATCAAATTTAAAGTTTCGGCTCTTGAGGTTTGTAAGTTTTGGTATTTTGATCTCTTTTCTTTATGAACTTTTTATGAGTTTTTTTTTTTTTTTTTTTTTTTAACGTTTTTGTATTTTTATATTATGTAATTTTATTTTTATTTTAATAAAATGTGTTTTTTTTACAAAAAATGAAAAAAAAAAAAAAAAAAAAAAAAAAAAAAAAAAAAAAGAAAAAGGATCCGCATGTACTTACAACTTGGTTATACGGCGAAGGATGTTTTTCAGGTTTTGTGTCATAAGAATGTCATATGATAAAAGTTGAAGTGTCAGTGTGGATAACTTGCGAATAACCCCACCGTACCTAGCACTCTAACGTTACGTTCTCGAGTTTTTTTAAATGGGGTTATAAATGATGGGTAAAGAAGAGAAAGGAAAAGAAGTTGAAATGAAAGAAAGTTATTCTTTTTTATTTCATGTTCTCGAGTTGAAATGAAAAGAAATAATGTTGTGTTCTTGAGTTGGAAAGAAAAAAAATGAAAAGATAAATAATTACATTTATGCCCTTTAAGTGTATTCATTTATCACAAGAGTCGAATATAAGTAAGAGACGTATAAATACTAGGGTTATATTGGTTATTATATACTCAATAGTTTGTGTGTGATTTTGTTTCCGTCCAAATCCGCTCATACTTGGACGGAAAATTTTTCGTGTAAAATGCTAGGAAAATTCTAAGTATTTCCTTTGTGTTTCCTTTTTTTCTGCTCAAGAAAAACCCGATAACACAATAAATATGCAGTTTTCTGTCATTCTTTTCCTTGTAAAATAAATGTTGTGTAATATTTGTCGCAATATTATATAACGTGTAAACATAGAGTAATATACATTAGTTCGTGCAAATATATAATTAGTAAATCTGTATATGACATTGCTTAAAAAAAAATATGAATTATGGCATTTAAAAGCTACACATTTTTCATACCTTATAAACCACCTGAAATTTTTCGTACTTTCACATGCACAATTCTTTTCAATCGAATTTAAGTGTCTTGGTTATGATGATAAAGTATTTTATTGGTTTTTACTTTGTGGTAAATTAATTCTATTTTTGAATGAGGGATATTTTATGGCAGACATTAACTATAAATGTTGTATATATGTATTAGTGCATTAAATAATTGTATATTTAACTTTATTATTTGTATTTTTTAAATTGTTATTTTCGTGTTTGAATGGTTTGTACAATGTTACATTTAATGGAAGAAAAGAGATTCCTCCCTCTGTAGTTAAGATTTCGACTAAATGAATACGGAGTACTATATTACATCCATATGTATTGCGTACTAGCTTAAAGACCCGTGGATTCACGGGGTTTTTAAAGAAATATGAAATTGAGATAAAAAGAAAACAATGAAAGTAAACATTTCCATTAATATGTGAAAGAAGCAATGAGGTCATACGTGAATTATTCGATAATCAATTGAGTTTGTAACAATTAAAATAATAAACATTCGTGCGTTTTCGTCTCCAAATTTGATGGTCTTGAATAGTAAATGACATCTGTGAGCGCTAATCAATTTAATAGCCAATGTCCATTCCGTAAACACCTAATATTCAATAGAAAATTTAAGTAAAAGTATGTTGTGATTACGTAACTAAAAAAACACTAAATAAAATTCAGTGGATTAAAAAATCACATAGGTCACACACCATCTATGTCATAAACTAACACCCCAACCCGGCAAGGGTAGAAGCATCACATTATGGTGACAAATCAAAGCATACATACATATTCACAACGGAAGCCAATAAACATAATCATTAAATAAACCAAGTCAACACGACTGGAATTCAATACATAAGTCTCAAATGAAAGGAAGAAATAATCCCAAGGAAATACATAACGAAATAGATCCAATATCAATATGCTGAATAAAATGGTAAGACTAGGGTAGGACATCATCTAAGGCAAAAGCTCCACTAACTCTCATCCCAAACATAAATCCATCTCCCAGCTAGATACCTGCCGCACACGGAAAAGAAAACGTGCGGCTGAGCTTACAAAGCTCAGTGAACAGATACATAATAACAAGCAAAGATAACGAAACAGAAATATAATGAAGCAAAGGGGAATGTCATAAGGTATAATCAATGCAAGAAGAAATAGAAGATATATAGGATAGTCATCCACCACGAGCCCATACTCAAAGTCATATCTCAACATCATAATACTCAAAGTCAAGATCTCACAATCAGAGGGGATACCTCTTAGGCAACCAGATAATATGAGGGGTGTCCTCATGTATCAAAAGGGGTGGAGTGATCAGCTCCCATAAATGTGAAAGGCGTGTATAGCACACATGCACCAGTCACCTCAAAGTCATACTCAAAGTCATAGTTAAATCCACTAAACATACATGCCTAGGATTGCAATCCATACGCCCCCACTCAAAGTCATCTCAAAATCAAAATCTCAGAATCATAATGGCCATATCATAATATAAAAGGGGACGACGTGAGAAATCACTCCCCCACACAGGAGTCATGCCAGTGGTGCATCACAGACATGGCCAGGTTACCTTCCTGGCTAGGAAACAAAAAGGTGGCTCAGGTATCAAACTAAGAGTCAGGTCTCAAAGTCATGCAAACGGGTTCATCTCAAAGTCATATCAAGCATATCTCAAGGTCATGACAAAAGTGAAACTCAAAGTCATATGAAAAGGTTCATATCAAAAGGTTCATAGCAAAAGGGTCATAGCAAAGGTTCATAACTCAACATCGAAGCATAGGTGATAAGACACCCTTTCATAAAAGGGTAGAGTATCCGTACCTTATGTCGAAAGCAAAATAGAACAAGCACAGAAATGAGGAAAGCTCACAGTCTCTCCTTCTTCACACCTAGAGGAATAGAAGGGGATCACAAATCATTCTTAATTAATCATCTTTCCATTTTAAGTAACTTTCCCTTTTTAGTAAGTTTCCACTTTTAGAAAGTTTCCATAATTAGAAGGTTTCTTCTTTTAGAAACATTTAGTATATAGCTTAATTTGATCAACATTTTCTGGAAATAAAGTATCTTTATCATATTTACACCTTTGGTCCTCAGGTTTTCACAATTTACATTTTATACCCCTGAACTTCCAAAATTACATTTTAAACCTTCAAACATGTATAATTACTCATTAAACCCTTGGTTTATCAAATTTACACAATGAGTACTTATTTTAGTGAGTTATACGATTAGACCTTCAATTATTCAATATTTACACAATAGGTCCCTCCATTTAACAAAGTTACATATTTAACCTTAAAGTTTACACTTTTAATCTTTAATTTATATTAGTTACACTTTAGTCCAATAATTATCCAAATTTTCATATTAGCCCCTGAATATCTTTCATAATACAAATCGACCTCCACTTTTCAGAATTTACATGTTTAGTCCTTATCTTTATTTAATTTCCATTTCGAATTAACAAATACAACTTAATTCATTATCTCACGAATTTTACATATAGGCCCTCCGTTTAATAATTTTTACAGGTCACACATGATTTATAGAACATGACAAAAATAACCCATGAATTTTAATATTTACAAAACACCCCCTTTTATATTTAATTACAAATCGGTAAATACAATTTTTAACCAAATAAAACCCTAATCGAACCTCATCATTATGCAATCATTTCAACATCATTTATATTCACTTTTAATCAAATCTAATCCTTTTTGAACCCTAGTTTCCACGCTAGGTATTTTTGTTCTTATTTTCCCTTTTAGCCGATTACAACATAATTCACCAAAAATAGTTTTAAGCCTCAATAAATCAAATGAGCATTTTTATGGTGTTGTACTATGATCATAGAGGCCACGAAAATTATTCACTAGGCCTGGAAAAATCGCATGCATGATATCTTGATTTATTTCGATTCTAGGGTTTAATAACACATGAATTACCATACGATTTATATACAATGCATGGATCATTTTTATTATTTTTCTTAGGATATATACGATCATTAGAGGCTAGGAAAAATACCAGAAGATTTTTAGAACGAGTGAATAAGGCCACACGATTTATTGCTTCTCGGATGGATAATCGACAAGGGAAGAATTCACCACGACTCCAAATGGGATCAAATCACCTTGTACACATTTTTCGCAGATCACATATGATATAAGAACCTCAGGAAAAATAAGAATCGAATTTTACAAAGCTTTGTTGAATTTATACGAATTATACCTTAAAAATGGTTTAGCGATAGAAATAATTCCACCACCAATGAATCGGGCAACAAATGAACTCAACACGATTTTTCTAGGACTCCTTGAATTGTGTTTGAACTCAGAAAAATGCTTTGGTAATTTTAGTGGATCGAATGGAGGCTATGGAAATTTCTTTGTGTTTTTCTTTCTACTCGGCAATTAGGGTTTTAGAGAAACAAGATGTGGATTGGTGTTTAATAGGGAATGCCGAGTCATAGGAGGGGAGGGTTGACCAGAAATCTCGGCTAAATTGGTTAGCCAAATTAATTTGATTGATCCTTTCCTCTTTTACACATTTTAATACATTTTAAATTCTAAAAACACTAATTATTATCCATTCGGTTAGCTTAGGGGTATTTTAGTCATTTTTCCACTTGTATAAATGTCAAATGATGTTGTGAAAATTATTTGGGATTATAACATGTGCATTGCCAGAAGTTTGGAATTTATTTGATACATTATAAGCTTTTAATAAATTTTTAAACTAGCAGGGGCATTTTGGTAATTTTACACATTTTAGATTTTAGGGTTTTACAACTTCTTCCCCTCTAACAGAAAAATTTCGTCCCCGAAATTTGCAAAGAATCAGAATGAAACGAATCAGAAACAAAATAGAGACATACCAGAATCAGAAAACAAAATGAGGATAACTAGCTCGAATAGACTCCTCGGTCTCCCAGGTAGCTTCCCGCTCTGGGTGGTTCCGCCAAAGAATCTTAACGAAAGGAATGACTTTACGTCTCATAACTCGCTCTTGGCGATCAAGGACAGCTTCCGGCTCCTCCGGAAGAGACATATCTGGCTGGATCTGATCAAAAGGATAAGACACCACATGCAGAGGATGATAATTGTACCCTCTCAGAAGAGATACATGAAAGACGTCGTGAACATGTGATAACTGCGGAGGAAGAGCTAAACGATACGAAACCTCTCCGATACGGTCCAAAATCTCAAACGGCCCAATGAATCGAGGACTGAGCTTTCCCTTAATTCCAAAACGTTTAACTCCACGAAACGGCGAAACCTTAAGAAATACCCGATCACCAACGCGAAATTCCAAGTCACGCCTATGCTTGTCAGCGTAACTCTTTTGACGAGCCCTAGCTTCCTTTAACTTCTCCCTAGCAACATCCACTTTCTCAGTAGCGATCTGGACTAACTCCGGTCCCTCAATAACGCGTTCACCTACCTCGTTCCAACAAACCGGAGCCCTACATTTCCGACCATATAACATCTCGAAGGGAGCCATACGAATACTCGCGTGCCAACTGTTGTTATATGCGAACTCTACCAAACACAAATAATCGTCCCAGCTACCAGTCCACTCTAAGGCACATGCCCTCAACATGTCCTCTAAAGTCTGAATGGTCCTCTCCGACTGACCATCCGTCTGAGGGTGAAAAGCTGTACTGAACTTAAGGCGCGTATCCCATGCCTTATGCAATCCCTTCCAGAAGCGTGACGTAAACCGAGGATCCCTATCTGATATAATGGCCGTAGGCATACCATGAAGCCTAACGATTTCCTGCTGAAATATGTCCGCCAATTTACTAACACTGTAGTCCACACGAATAGGGAGGAAGTGAGCAGACTTGGTTAGTCGATCGACGACCACCCAAATCGCATCATGCTTCCTACGAGTAAGAGGTAAACCTGTCACAAAGTCCATGGAAATCTCCTCCCATTTCCACTTCGGAATCTCTAACGGCTGAAGCAACCCACTAGCTCTCTGATGTTCGATCTTGACCTGCTGACAAATCAAACACTTTGCCACGAACGAAGCCACATCTTGTTTCATACCGCCCCACCAGAAATGCTGCTTAAGGTCCCGGTACATCTTGGTAGAACCAGGATGTATGGTGAAAGGGGAACTATGAGCCTCTGATAGAACAGCCTCCTTAAGCTCAGGATCGTTGGGAACACAGAGACGATCCTCAAACCACACTACACCGGAATCATCAACTCTAAACTCTGATTGCTTGCCGTCCTCAACATTTTGAACTATAGCCCACAACTCACCATCCTCTTTCTGAGCTTCCTTAATTCGCAAGATAAGATTGGACTCCACCGTAAGGCTAGCCCAATAACCACCATGACCACGAACACAAAACTCCACATCTAGAAGCTCTAAATCATGCAGAATACGAGGCTCAAACTCCAAACTCGCAATCATACCGGATTTCCTACTCAGAGCGTCAGCGACCACATTCGCCTTTCCGGGATGATACTGAATATTAGCATCATAATCTTTCAGAAGCTCCAACCAACGCCTCTGCCTCATATTCAACTCTTTCTGGGTGAAGATGTATTTAAGACTCTTATGATCGGTGAAAATGTCACAAGTCTCCCCATACAAATAATGGCGCCAAATCTTTAGCGCGAAAACCACAGCTGCTAACTCTAGATCATGCGTCGGATAGTTCACTTCGTAAGGCTTCAGCTGCCTCGAAGCATAGGCGATAACCTTACCATGCTGCATCAAAACACATCCTAAACCTTTCTTCGATGCGTCGCTATAAATCTGATAACCGCCGGAACCCGATGGAAGAGTTAAGATAGGTGCCGACACTAACTGCTTCTTCAACTCCTCAAAACTACTCTCTCGCTCATCAGTCCAAATAAACTTCTCCCCTTTCCTCATCAACTGTGTTAAAGGCAATGCAAGACGTGAAAAGCCCTCAACAAATCTCCTATAATACCCAGCGAGACCCAGGAAACTCCTCACTTCCGTCACATTTGTAGGTCTTGGCCATTTTGTGATAGCCTCAACCTTTGCCGGATCCATCGTGATGCCGTCTGCAGAAACAATGTGACCCAAGAAAGCCACTCGATCCAACCAAAACTCGCACTTCGAAAACTTTGCATACAATTTCTGCTGTCGAAGAATCTCCAGAACCACACTAAGATGTTGCTCGTGCTCCGCCTCGGTTTTAGAGTACACAAGAATATCATCTATGAAGACAATGACGAACTTATCGAGAAATTCATGGAATACCCGGTTCATTAGGTCCATAAACACAGCAGGAGCATTGGTCAGACCAAAAGGCATAACCAAGAATTCATAGTGACCGTACCGAGTGCGAAAGGCCGTTTTGGGAACATCCTGCTCCCTCACCCTAAGCTGGTGATATCCAGACCTCAGATCAATTTTAGAGAAATGCCTCGCTCCTTGCAACTGGTCGAACAGATCATCAATGCGAGGAAGAGGATAGCGGTTACGAATTGTAATGCGGTTAAGCTCTCGATAATCGATACAAAGACGCATGCTCCCGTCTTTCTTCTTAACAAACAACACGGGAGCACCCCAAGGAGATACGCTCGGACGAATAAAACCGTTTTCCAACAGTTCTTGCAATTGCTCCTTTAATTCCTTTAATTCAATCGGTGCCATGCGGTAAGGAGCTTTAGATATGGGTTCAGCACCCGGAACCAGATCAATGCTAAATTCGACTTCCCTGACAGGAGGAATGCCAGGAAGTTCATCCAGAAATACATCGGCGAAATCGCGCACCGTACGAATACTATCAATGTTAGGAACATCAACAGAGGTATCTTTAATAGAAGCAAGAAAACCAAGACAGCTATGCGAAATCAAAGTCCGGGCTTTCATAGCCGAAATAATCTTTACAGATTTCAGAGGTTGGGAACCAGAATAAACATAATCAGGATGGTGAAGATCTCCAAAGATCACCTTACGAGCATAACAATCAATAGTCGCCTTATGGGCAGCTAACCAGTCCATGCCCAGAATGATATCAAAATCAACCATATCAATGGGAAGAAGATTCGCAGAACGAACACGATCATCGAAACGGAGAGGGCAATCAACATACTCAACATCAATAATCACATGAGTTTTCATCGGGGTAGCAATAGATATACGATTCATTAATTTTGTGGGTTTAATGTTTATTTTATTTGCAAGTGAAGTGGATATGATAGAATGTGTAGCACCGGTGTCAAATAAAACAAAAACAGTACGATCTCCAATATGTAGAAAACCCGTAATAGTACCTGAGGTGCTAGCCGCCTGATCACGAGTCAAAGAATAAACCCGACCCGAAGTAGGAGTTGTCCTAGAATCAACTTTAGGTTCACCAGCATTCTTCCTAGGGCAGTCCTTGACTTTGTGCTGATTAGATCCACACCAGAAACAAGCACTAGAAGCTTTGTAACACGGACCTGGATGAGACTTCCCACATGAAGCACATGTAGGAGGAGGAGGTAGAATCTCATCAGCCTTCTTCTGACCTGACGATCCCGACTGCTGATACTGCTGAGAATCCCTGCGCCTATTATTACCACCCTGACCCTGACGGTCACCACCATACCGACCATAATCCTGACGACCCTGGTTCCTAGAATCCTGTCGCCCATAATCACCACCTCGGTTCTGGCGACCCCGCTGATCATGCCCTTGGTCCTGGCGACCCCGAAAATCCTGCCTTTGGTCCTGACGACCATGGCCCCGAGTATCAATCCTGTTGCCATCCCTATCACGCTTATTAGACACCCTGTCCGCATGTAACAACTCGATGTTACGCGCGGCATCCTGAACACTAGCCACATCATCAAATGGAGTGTTAACGATCCGGTCTAACACCCATCTCTTAAGAGCCCACTTGAAGTGACGAGCCTGTCGGAAAGAATCCCCAGTAACCTCTGGCCCCACGAAACTAGCCAGACGTAAGAAACGCTGCATGAAATCTCCTGAAGATTCATGATCACCCTGACGAATAGACCCGTATTCCCTCTCATACCTCAGCTGCTCTGCCATAGGAATGTACTGCTTATAAAACGCCTCAATAAAATCTGCCCACGAACAAGTCTCAGCAAAATCATCCCCTTTTGCCTGAACAAGAGCAGTCCACCAATTCTGAGCATCACCCTCTAGTTTGAACGTGGCCAAACGAGTTTTAAACTCGTCATCACATCCCAGAACACGAAACAACTTCTCGACGTGCGTAATCCAATCCTCCGCCTCATGGGGAGTAACAGCGGACCTGAACGTGAGAGGCTTTAGCTTATTAAACCTCTCGATCCACACGTGGATACCAGCTGGAGGAGCAGCGGGTGGAGCAGTGGGTTGAGCATCGCCACCACCACCACCAGAAGAGCTAGCCCCATTCTTGATGTTAGTAGTGACCTCAGCCACCACTTTAGGCATAGCAGCAGCCACAGCAGCGGCTATCATCTCTTCAAAATTGGGGCCATCATCCCCATTAGAGTACTGAGTAAAGCGAGTGTTCACCATCTGAACGATTACAAAAGGATTAGCAACAACAATAAGGGAAATAAGCACGAAATGGAAGACGAAACAGAAACCTATGCCTACCCAAAGCCTCACCAGTCAAAACTTAAAACTTAAGGGTCAAATCCTATGGTCCACATGTTTCACAGGCCAAAGCTTATGTACGACAGGTCGCAGCCTGGGCTCTGATACCATAAATTGTAACACCCCAACCCGGCAAGGGTAGAAGCATCACATTATGGTGACAAATCAAAGCATACATACATATTCACAGCGGAAGCCAATAAACATAATCATTAAATAAACCAAGTCAACACGACTGGAATTCAATACATAAGTCTCAAATGAAAGGAAGAAATAATCCCAAGGAAATACATAACGAAATAGATCCAATATCAATATGCTGAATAAAATGGTAAGACTAGGGTAGGACATCATCTAAGGCAAAAGCTCCACTAACTCTCATCCCAAACATAAATCCATCTCCCAGCTAGATACCTGCCGCACACGGAAAAGAAAACGTGCGGCTGAGCTTACAAAGCTCAGTGAACAGATACATAATAACAAGCAAAGATAACGAAACAGAAATATAATGAAGCAAAGGGGAATGTCATAAGGTATAATCAATGCAAGAAGAAATAGAAGATATATAGGATAGTCATCCACCACGAGCCCATACTCAAAGTCATATCTCAACATCATAATACTCAAAGTCAAGATCTCACAATCAGAGGGGATACCTCTTAGGCAACCAGATAATATGAGGGGTGTCCTCATGTATCAAAAGGGGTGGAGTGATCAGCTCCCATAAATGTGAAAGGCGTGTATAGCACACATGCACCAGTCACCTCAAAGTCATACTCAAAGTCATAGTTAAATCCACTAAACATACATGCCTAGGATTGCAATCCATACGCCCCCACTCAAAGTCATCTCAAAATCATAATCTCAGAATCATAATGGCCATATCATAATATAAAAGGGGACGGCGTGAGAAATCACTCCCCCACACAGGAGTCATGCCAGTGGTGCATCACAGACATGGCCAGGTTACCTTCCTGGCTAGGAAACAAAAAGGTGGCTCGGGTATCAAACTAAGAGTCAGGTCTCAAAGTCATGCAAACGGGTTCATCTCAAAGTCATATCAAGCATATCTCAAGGTCATGTCAAAAGTGAATCTCAAAGTCATATGAAAAGGTTCATAGCAAAAGGGTCAAAGCAAAGGTTCATAACTCAACATCGAAGCATAGGTGATAAGACACCCTTTCTTAAAAGGGTAGAGTATCCGTACCTTATGTCGAAAGCAAAATAGAACAAGCACAGAAATGAGGAAAGCTCACAGTCTCTCCTTCTTCACACCTAGAGGAGTAGAAGGGGATTACAAATCATTCTTAATTAATCATCTTTCCATTTTAAGTAACTTTCCCTTTTTAGTAAGTTTCCACTTTTAGAAAGTTTCCATAATTAGAAGGTTTCTTCTTTTAGAAACATTTAGTATATAGCTTAATTTGATCAACATTTTCTGGAAATAAAGTATCTTTATCATATTTACACCTTTGGTCCTCAGGTTTTCACAATTTACATTTTATACCCCTGAACTTCCAAAATTACATTTTAAACCTTCAAACATGTATAATTACTCATTAAACCCTTGGTTTATCAAATTTACACAATGAGTACCTATTTTAGTGAGTTATACGATTAGACCTTCAATTATTCAATATTTACACAATAGGTCCCTCCATTTAACAAAGTTACATATTTAACCTTAAAGTTTACACTTTTAATCTTTAATTTATATTAGTTACACTTTAGTCCAATAATTATCCAAATTTTCATATTAGCCCCTGAATATCTTTCATAATACAAATCGACCTCCACTTTTCAGAATTTACATGTTTAGTCCTTATCTTTATTTAATTTCCATTTCGAATTAACAAATACAACTTAATTCATTATCTCACGAATTTTACATATAGGCCCTCCGTTTAATAATTTTTACAGGTCACACATGATTTATAGAACATGACAAAAATAACCCATGAATTTTAATATTTACAAAACACCCCTTTTATATTTAATTACAAATCGGTAAATACAATTTTTAACCAAATAAAACCCTAATCGAACCTCATCATTATGCAATCATTTCAACATCATTTATATTCACTTTTAATCAAATCTAATCCTTTTTGAACCCTAGTTTCCACGCTAGGTATTTTTGTTCTTATTTTCCCTTTTAGCCGATTACAACATAATTCACCAAAAATAGTTTTAAGCCTCAATAAATCAAATGAGCATTTTTATGGTGTTGTACTATGATCATAGAGGCCACGAAAATTATTCACTAGGCCTGGAAAAATCGCATGCATGATATCTTGATTTATTTCGATTCTAGGGTTTAATAACACATGAATTACCATACGATTTATATACAATGCATGGATCATTTTTATTATTTTTCTTAGGATATATACGATCATTAGAGGCTAGGAAAAATACCAGAAGATTTTTAGAACGAGTGAATAAGGCCACACGATTTATTGCTTCTCGGATGGATAATCGACAAGGGAAGAATTCACCACGACTCCAAATGGGATCAAATCACCTTGTACACATTTTTCGCAGATCACATATGATATAAGAACCTCAGGAAAAATAAGAATCGAATTTTACAAAGCTTTGTTGAATTTATACGAATTATACCTTAAAAATGGTTTAGCGATAGAAATAATTCCACCACCAATGAATCGGGCAACAAATGAACTCAACACGATTTTTCTAGGACTCCTTGAATTGTGTTTGAACTCAAAAAAATGCTTTGGTAATTTTAGTGGATCGAATGGAGGCTATGGAAATTTCTTTGTGTTTTTCTTTCTACTCGGCAATTAGGGTTTTAGAGAAACAAGATGTGGATTGGTGTTTAATAGGGAATGCCGAGTCATAGGAGGGGAGGGTTGACCAGAAATCTCGGCTAAATTGGTTAGCCAAATTAATTTGATTGATCCTTTCCTCTTTTACACATTTTAATACATTTTAAATTCTAAAAACACTAATTATTATCCATTCGGTTAGCTTAGGGGTATTTTAGTCATTTTGCCACTTGTATAAATGTCAAATGATGTTGTGAAAATTATTTGGGATTATAACATGTGCATTGCCAGAAGTTTGGAATTTATTTGATACATTATAAGCTTTTAATAAATTTTTAAACTAGCAGGGGCATTTTGGTAATTTTACACATTTTAGATTTTAGGGTTTTACAATCTAACTCATAAACTATCACATTAGCCTAAAAAAAATCATCTATGAAGACAAAATGTGTTCTTTTACATTTCCTTGTAAGTAAAAGCATAAGCAAAAATAAAAAAAATCACACACGGCATACACCAGCTAACTCATATGATATCACATTAGCAAAAAAATGAAACATATATGAATTCGAGCTATATAAAGGGGGTGTTTGGGTTAGCTTACTTTTTGCATTTCCGATGAGCTTATTTGTTATTTTAAGCAATTTACTTCAAGTGTTCCTACCCCATGAAATATGTAGCATAAACGTTCGGAATATCATATTCTGAACATGCTATGACTAAGTTGATATATCATGTTGTTGACAGAAGAGTCAACGCATTTAATTTATCGGCTAAATATCAAACTCCTTTCACACAACAGATATGAAAAAAAAAATAGAAGAGAAGATAAACACCTTCTGGAAACCCGTACCTTGATCAGTCGATGTACTATTGGAATTTCACGTCGCTGCATACAAACAATAGCAGAAAAATACAGAGAGATTAGTTTGGTCAGCTTGTCAAGTAAACCTGTAATAATTTAGCATCTATCAATTCATAGAACTGCTACATTGCCACCTTATAACTTACTGATAAAAGAAGAAATATCTGATGAATCGCAGCGCAAAAATCATAACGATTAAAAAAAAGTTAAATGATCTATGCAGAGGAACTCCGTAGTTTCATTAAGTTAAAAAGTTGTATGCTATTGGGACCAAAATTCTCCTAATATTATAAGGCATTACTCAAGTATTTTTATTTCAGTAACTAAAAGAAATAATCTACTAAAAATAAAAAGCAATAACAATGAAGAAGCTAAGTAAGAAGCATACATTAACATTGAACCATGATTTCACCAGCACGAATTGGATCCTTACTCATATGGAGAAATAGAATATCACCCTACACAACATTCAAAAGGGGCATACGTCAAGAAACAACTATGATATGCAGTAAACAACAAACTTCAACATATATCAGCTCACTTACCCTTTTAACGCCAGGTTCTATGTAACCTCTCGTAATTTTCCCTATGAATAGTAAATGCTAATAAATGATTAATGAACCATTACGTTATTTAATAACCA
Organism: Artemisia tridentata subsp. tridentata; assembly: GCA_021014915.2. Lineage (NCBI taxonomy): Eukaryota > Viridiplantae > Streptophyta > Magnoliopsida > Asterales > Asteraceae > Artemisia > Artemisia tridentata. The sequence continues at coordinate 194,826,027 of CP139501.1, read as the reverse complement.
TTTCTACTGGTAACAATTTTTTTTTTTGTTATTTATGCTACACTATTTTAAATCACAACGATACTTGTGATTACTGTTTACCTAGAAACGATGCTTACACACGAACCTTGATAGTCTAAAATCGTGAAATTATCTAAAACCATTAACGTTTAATGCTTAACGTCTATACGTTTCGTCAATTAACCAAACGTGATCAAATACATTCCCGAGCTCACGAAAAATTTCACAAATACTCAGTAACTATATTGGGCCTCGACCCAATACCCTAATGGACTGTTAAACCCATTGGGCCTCGACCCAATATTTCTACAAACCAAACACACCAAACGGATCTTATTATTTTCATTCTTTCTTTCATTGGGCTAGCCCACCGAACGAGCCCAATCACAAAAACAAAGCCCAAAGATTTCATATATACATTTCGATTTGGCTGCTCAAGTGACGAACACTTTGGCCATTATACGAGCAATCTAGATTAACAACCATATAAATATTTTACACGACTCAATTCTCAACCCAACTGAGAATCGAGTGAAGCAAACCACGCATGATAAATCGACCATTTTCTAAGCTAAAATCCATCCAAGCTTAGCTACTAACCACGAGTTGATAAATTGTTAAACTTAAATAAAAATCACACTTTGCCTAGTGAATCTCTTCGTTCGATCTACAAACAACTCCACTCGAGCCACAAACGACTTTGGGTACGTTTTCTATATTACTTCGACCTTTAAGTGAACCACATTTGGCCTTGGTCACATTGCTATTTTGCTTGATCTCTGGGAATACACTACCGAACTAAACAATCCTCTTAAACTTGTTTTGTTTTCTTCCCCTTGTTTCCTTATGCCGACTAACACCAACAAATAGAAACCATCATTTTACTCAATGGCACACTTAATATGTGACTATTCAATGACACTCTTACACTCTCATCATTCTTCATCATTTTATTTACTAAGACACTCAATGCTTTGCCCTTAAATAAACCTCAAAACCGATCGGCATTCAATCACCCACAAACAAATCCAACACAAAATATCTCCAAGTCTTTTCAGTTCATAAGCTCGCCTAGCTTAGCCTAAAATTCGAAGCATTCGAATCAATCCAAGGGCTATATCAAACTCGTTCCTATATCTTTAGAAGGTCAAGAATCGAGCTACACCATCCTCTTGGCCTAACTCAGTTCGAATTGGTGATTACGCCCCACCTTTTGAGGTGAAGTAAGCCATTTCCTTAATTTTCAAATTCTTACGTTGAGTTACATTTGCATGTCACGATTCATTTTGCTTCGATATTTCGTAAACTATATTAACAACATATATATTTTATTCGACATACTATATCCTTGTCATGCTATTTATGAAGAACAAAAATCATTCGAATGATATACAATCGTATAAACCATAAAAATCACACGTACTAAGTCACATTGTCACTTTCGAAAAGTAACGAAACACTTAGAATATTTTCAAGGTTTTAAAACTGTTTCAAACAAGCTAAGTCGCGTTAGCTTTGGTCTCGTATTTTCTTAACTCGACATACAACCCATATATTTTATAACTCGACGTGATAGTCGAACTACCAAACTATCGAGCCATGTATTTCACTCGACCTAGAAAACTTACCTCGAACCATATTTAAACTCAAAGTAATCGATCGAGCAACAACTTTCACAAAACACTAAAAATAAGCGATGGGCTTATAAGCCCACTAAGCCACTTTTAAGCTTATCGTATAAGCTGAGTGAATAAGCTCACTTGTGATATTTTTATAACCTTTAAACAAGCCCGTAACCAAGCCCAAACCCTCACCAAACCCATTGGATCACAAAACCATAATGGGCTACACATTTAGCTCGTTAAAAGCCCATAAGCTGAAAATAAGCTCTCAACAAAAATAAGCATTTTATATAAGTTACAAAAACTGTTTTAAACTTATTTATGAACTAAAAATAGTAAACTTTGATTTTTATAAATTTTGGACTTATTTTGCAAAGAGTTGCTAACCGAAGGACTAAAACTGCCAAATTTGGAAACTTACGGTAAAAACTGTCATTTTGATAATCTTGTGATGAAAACTGTAAATTCAGGAACTTTTGAGTATAAAATGTAAATATTAAAGGTTTTGGACCTAAAATGTAATAAAAACTTAACCAAGGACTAACGGTGCAAAGATTATGCCGTTAGGGTCAAAAGTGTAACTTTGTGAAACCTAAAGGTTATCTCAGAAATAACTAATTATAAGTTTATAAAATTATTTTATAAACTCGTCACTCGACATTAACGACACATTTTTTACTATAATTATATATATTTATAACTTATAAATATATATACATATATATAACCACTTAACGAAATCATTAACGAAGAACCTAACTTATCATCAACTAACTTCGATTATAAACAACGATCTCTTTAGCAAATCTCATATACTTCAACGAACGAGCACATATCTAAGAGTTTATATATATATATATATATATATATATATATATATATATATATATATATATATATATATATATAATATATATATATATATATATATATATATATATATATATATATATATATATATATATAACTTTATATTCCTTTTATATATAACTTTATATTTTATATATAACTTTGATCATTTAAACATGCATATTTTAATGTTACAAATAAATTACCAATCGATAAAACCTTAAACGTTATGATTCGCGATAAACCAAACTTAGACTATCAAACCACTAAAACTTGCCATATACTATATAGGTCGTGTGTTGAAGCCGTTTCCTTTCATCGTTTGAGTACGATACTACCACCACTACTGTACTACTAAGGTGAGTTCATAGCCCACACTTAAACTTTTAAATCTTTTGTGGGGAGATACATGCTACAAACATGAACACAAACTTTTTGTACGCTATGACTGATGTTATTATTGCTTAAGTAGCTATTGCCAAAAGTCCCTCAATCATGAACCTTAATCACTTGCGAGTGAACGTAAATAGTTGTGAATAGATCTATTTGGGACTGACAATCCCCGTTTGGGTCTGCTAGGATGAGCCACCCAGGCGCACTTTATTTGAACAAACTTATGGGTTATTGGCAAATACCCATCTCGAGGGCCTATATACTTTACATCATATTTGATGCCTGTTAAGCGTTGCGTGTCATGAGCTTAATGCAATAATAATTTGATTTTAACTTGTTTAATTGTAATTCGATGCAATTAACACTTATACTTGTGTTCAAACTATTAAACTTAAACCTATGAATATCACTCAACTTTTGTTGACTTTTAGCATGTTATCTCAGGTAACTAAAGGCTGGAACTCAAAGGCACGGAGTGGGCATTAAACCCTGCACGGGTGGTTAAATAAATGTTTTATCATTCAAACCTAAATAAACGTGTGAACTATGAAACATCTTTGTATTTTAAATGCTTGTATTTTGAATGATAAACTTAAAACGTCTTTCTAAAGTCGTTTTCTATGGTTATGACTAAAGATCCACTACGTAACACCCAATTAAGTCTTCCGTTGTTGCTATCCGAAATTGGGGGTGTTACAGATTGGCATCAGAGCTCATGGTTATAGAGAACCAGATGTATTTTAAACATTGGACTATAACTACATTTTTAAAAATGGACCATTGTAAAGAATAACCACCTTATGCCCTCCGTGCCTACACACTTCCAACATTTTTAGGATGTTGCTTACTATACGAGTTCTTAACAAAGTTTAACGTATTTATGATTATGTTAATAGCTTACATTTACTATTCGGGATTATTACAGTACTATGTCTTCGAAACCCCATCCTATCGCTGTATCATCTGATTCAGAGAATGAGGATCCTATGCCACTCACCTCAGACTTTGCTACGGCAGCTATACCAATGTCACCTGCTACTGACCGGTACATGGAAAGCCAACAATTTCTACCGGCATCCGACATGGAGACTTCCCCTCCAGCATCACCAATCCCATCACCTGGCCCGATTCGCCAACATGGACGAGTACGACAACTCCAGCCATATGAACCCGAACCCTTTGGCCAACTTTACCGACGCCCCGGAGAAAGTTATGTTCGCAAACACACTCCCCGAAAACGGGTACGTACACCACCAGCACTGATCATACCACCACCAGCCCCACTCATACCAACTCCGACTCCAGTGATATCACCACCCCCAGCTCCTGAGCATTCCAGGACACCACCATTTACACCACTATCTTCAGTTCCACCACCTACTATCTTCTATCACCAGACCACCACTGTTCCATTACCATCCTCTACTCCACCCCTTGCTTCTCCACCCTCAGCTACTCTCAGCGAGCCTCTGCTACCTTGCAAGAGGACATACCGCTTGGTTCCATCTTTATCGAACCCCTATGCCCAGGTTAGAGATGAGGCTACAGTTCGCACCGGGACCCACAAGAGGGTCGATGCTCGCCGATGGTCTTTCTTGCTACCGATCATCTGTCACTGGAGATCCCAGGAAGGAGCACCGAGAGCTATGGAACTAGGAGAGAGTTCGGCTACAACTACTTCGAGGATTCTTCCGGTTACCGGAGAACCCATCCATCACACCATACCTCTACTGGCAGCCAGATTAGTCCGACATGAGGATCGTCTTGACGACATTGCAGAGATTCTTGATGACTTACCACTCAAACAGATTAACACACTTGGGGAAGAAGTGGAGAACCTTGTGATTGGTCAGTTGGCGATGGAGACAGTCTTCGATCAAGTAGGTACTAGTTTAGAAGAAGCCATTGAGACTATTTCTATACTAGGAGAGGCCACTACTTCGATGCAGACAGTGATTGAGACACTAGACTCTGAGCTTGACCGAGTTAGCTCTCAGGTGCTGATTCTTAGACTGATGGTTGAGGATTCCCAGGCTAGGGAAAGAGCAAGAGACCAGACAGTAGAGACCTTGATGGTAGTGATTGCAGATCTTCAGCGCCGCTTAGATGGTACACCAGGAGGACCATAGATCAGAGATGTGTCAGTATAACTAAGAGATGTCTTAGTCTACCAATGTTGTATTAATAAAGAATCTTGTATCTTTATGTTTTGTAAAACAAATCGAACAAGTTATTAATCTTATGTTGTGTGGATGTATTATATTGATGTTGATTTATGTATTCCATGGTTGTTTCTTGCATATGCATTATGATTCGCCATATATTGTCTTGTGAAATGTTGGTTCATACAGTGCAATTCAATCATTTATGTTCTCATGTGTGTTGTGATTTGATTCAGACATGTCGTGAATGTATTTATGATATGATACTTGCTGTGTTTACAAATATAAACCAGAATTATTATCCTCATAAACCCAAATTGCTGTGGTTAATATTATATTATTATAAACCATATCCAATTACCATACAATTTATTCTAACCTAACGTGATCATTATGAGATTCTAAAAATATGCTTTTGCAATATTGATAGAACTATGGCACGTACAAGGAAAGCAACCTCAGCCGCAAATCATGAAACTTCAACGGCTACGCCTACTATGACTCCAGAAGCTATCCGAAAAGCAATCGCTGACGGTGTAAATGCAGTCTTGGCAGAACAGGCGGCAGCAAATGCTCGCAACAGTGGCACTAGTCTACCGACAGGAGAAAGTGCGACAATTGCAAACCGCAAATGTACCTACAAGGATTTCATGAGTTGTCAACCAACTTTCTATAAAGGTACTGAAGGTGTGACTGAACTTGCTCACTAGTTCGAATGATCTGAAACTGTTTTTCAGAGAAGCGGTTGTACCGAGGACAACAAAGTCATTTTCGCTACTGGAACTCTCATGCAAGATGCTTTGTCATGGTGGAATGCTACAGTCAAAGCCATGGGAAGGACAGCAGCCTACCAGCTCACTTGGACTGAGTTTAAGACCAAGATGCTGAAGAAATATTGTCCCCGTTCTGAACTAAGAAAATTGGAAGATGAATTCCATCTACTGGTAGTAAAAGGAATTGATCTTAAAACATACAACAGGAGATTCCAAGAACTTAAAATACTATGTCCTACTGTTGTACCAAATTTCGAAAAAGAACTGGAGAAGTATATCGAAGGACTTCCCCGTAGTATTGAGGGAAATGTCACTTCATCGAACCCGCCAACTCTGGAGGCAGCCATTGAACTTGCTCAAAAACTACTGGACCGAGAGGTCAAGTACAACAATGAGCTCAAGAGAAAGCTCGATGAAAAAAGAACCACTCACCACCACAGTAACAATAACCACCGCAACAACAACTTTAACAACAACAACCATAGAAACAATAACCCGTATCATCAAAACCGAAACAATCGTCACCATCAACAAAACCAAAGACAAGAAACCACCAAGGCCTATGCTGCTACTGAAGGCAAGGGATACCAAGGTCAAAAATCCCAGTGTAACAGATGCAAACTACACCACAGTGGACCTTGCACAATCAAATGTTTGAAATGCCAGAAAGTGGGTCATCAGACAAAGGATTGCAGGAATCCCGCTACTGGTAGCAACCTACAGCCTGTAACTCCGACTTGCTACTCCTGCGGAGAAGTAGGTCACTTCAAGAGCCACTGTCCGAAAGGAAACGGTCAGCAAAACAACGCTCGAGGAAGAGCATATGTGCTAAAGGAGGAAGATGCCCCACTGAACCCTGACGTCGTCACGGGTACGTTCTTACTCAATCAACATAGTGCTAGGGTATTATTTGATTCTGGAGCAGATAGAAGTTTCGTGTCAACTACGTTTGCTCCTTTGCTTAACATTACCCCTTCCAAACTAAACACCACTTTTGAAATTGAAATGGCGGACGGAAACCTAATTGGCACCGACACCGTAATTCGCGGTTGTACCATAATCCTACAAGACAACCCTTTTCCCATCGACCTCATGCCTATTCAGCTCGGTAGTTTTGACGTAGTCATTGGTATGGATTGGTTATCCAAACACCGCGCTAGAATACTCTGTGACGAGAAAGCCGTGCATATTCCAAGAAATGGTGAAACTCTTATTGTCCATGGTGACAAAAATAAAACGCGATACGGTATCATCTCATATATCAGATTGGTAAAATACATGAATGAAGGATGCCAAGCATTCATGGTTCATGTAACGGAAAACAAATCGAAAGATAAACGAGTTGAAGACGTTCCGATCGTTAAAGAGTTTCCAGAAGTATTCCCCGAAGATTTACCAGGTCTTCCACCTCCCCGTCAAGTAGAATTCCAGATTGAACTAGTGCCTGGGGCGGCACCTGTGGCGAAAGCACCTTATAGGTTAGCGCCGTCTGAAATGAAGGAATTGTCGGAACAATTGAAAGAGTTTTCTGATAAAGGTTTTATCCGACCCAGCTCATCACCTTGGGGAGCTCCGGTTCTATTCGTTAAGAAGAAGGACAGATCTTTCCGAATGTGTATTGATTACCGGGAATTGAACAAACTCACTGTAAAGAATCGTTACCCACTACCTAGGATCGACGACTTGTTTGATCAATTACAAGGATCGAGTGTATACTCGAAGATCGACCTAAGGTCAGGGTACCATCAGTTAAGAGTTCGAGAGGAGGATATTCCCAAAACAGCTTTTAGGACGCGTTACGGACATTACGAATTCCAAGTAATGCCATTTGGTTTAACTAATGCACCTGCAGTGTTCATGGACCTAATGAACCGAGTGTGCAAACCATACCTGGATAAATTCGTGATTGTATTCATAGACGATATCCTAATCTACTCACACAACGAACAAGAACATGCCGAACATCTAAAGATTATTTTAGAGTTACTCAAAAAGGAACAATTGTATGCCAAGTTCTCCAAATGCGACTTTTGGATTCGAACTGTACAATTCCTTGGGCATGTTATCAACAGTCAAGGCATTCACGTAGATCCTGCAAAGATTGAGGCCGTCAAAGGTTGGACATCTCCTACAAACCTGTAGAGACCTAGTTTCATATGTTTCGTGGTTCAGGTGGCCGGATTTGGTGAAAGATGAAGATGTTCATCTTTCTAGAGAGAGAGTAGTGAGAGGGTGGAGAGAATCCTGGTCAAATGTTTGCTTTATTAAAAGAAACAAATGAAATGAAACAATACTCCCACACACCCACATGGAGAGTCATGTGGGTACTTATAGGCCCTTTTACATCACTAGTTTGCCTATTACACATAAGTAGTCCCTGCGTGAGCTACTTAATACAAACCTAGTCCAATTCACGTGAGTGACGACATCTTTATAAAAAAGCGAGTCTAACAATCTCCCTCCAAGATGTCGTCACAAGTGAATGGTTACAATGAGACCTATAAACAATACAAAGTAAATTACAATAATAAACTTTTGCTGAAGTGCAGAGTCTCTGTAGTCTAGATCCTGAGGCAGACTTGAAGTTCTCTATTAACTAGTGAGCCCTTTATTCTTTTCTGCTCCCTCCTGAATCGACAACTCTCTTTAGCCTTTAAACACGCAGCGGAGACTGTAGCACAATGGTTGTCGTTCGGGAGCATTAACATATCTCACAAAGTATTTGCATACAAGTTGGTAATAAGCCGTACTTCTCCCTCCTGATGATTGCGAGTCATCGAAATCATCATACATTAGTGTACACGCCTTTGTTTACCTTTTACTTGATGCAATTGAAATGCCATAACTGCGCGTGAGAATATGTTGAAAAAATACTCTCAATACTTCTCTCAAACCAACCTGAAAATTCACCGGCTTCATGTAAATGACCACATATGGAGACAACCCGATATGACCAATTTGAAAACGAAGTAAACACTTCCCCTCAAATGTGACTTAATCTTGTACGATAATGTGACTAAGAACCTATACTGAGCACTACAACGTAACTCCTTAAAGCATAGGTCGTTTCATATACCCATCCATCCTTCCTTAATAGTATATGAACATCTCTTGAACTATCCACATCTTTGTGTGTCACTGAGTACTCCATCTCAGTTTTGATAGTTAACTAGGTCTTCGTCCATCCTCCCCTTGACCTATGAAAACTAGATAATCCAAGACTTAATCACTACACCCATGAGAGCCCAAACAAGTATCTCAAAAAGTCATGCATCCAACCAACCTCTAGACTTTGAGATAAATAAGTACACATGCACGAAAAATGTTACTTCAAAATCAAATCAATAATACCATTCTTCTCCGTAGTCATTCTTCTTAACCATATTAGCCGTGAACGATGTATCCCCGTGATTGTTGCGATGGTAACCCTATATCCCTCCTTTTTTTTCTTTTTTTTTTTTTTTTTTCTTTTTTTTTTTTGAAGGGTATGAAAATGGAAAGGTTATAATCGGACATATTTCTCAATTTCAAAAGAACTGAATTGCGATAACATCCCAAACGAGATAACATCCCAAATGCGATAACATCCCAAATGCGATAACCCCAACTGCGATAATCCCAACTGCGATAATCGAACTGCGATAAATCCCATTCGCGATAAATCTCAAGTGCGATAGAAGCTCAAATGCGATATAAGCTCAAATGCGATATATCTCAAACGCGATAAAGCTCAAATGCGATTATCTCAAATGCGATAATCTCAAATGCGATAGAGGCGTTGACTTTTATCGCATTTCGTCCAGAAATTGAGTCCAATAATTGAGGTCCACTGTTCACTTTCCGACCATTTTCCGACCATCTTTTTCTGCCAAGATCTGACCATAACACCCATTTTGAGCCTAAAACTCGACCGTATAACCATCAGATCTACCACATATCACGGATTGAAGGACAAAAACGAGCTCAAGCAAACCTTTAAGCTAGAACTGTTACCAGATCCAACCTCGTATGACCATGGATTTGAGATGTTTTTGACCAGCAAAGATACATAAGACCAGTGATAGGACTGTTTTTATCGTATGACACGGAAATAAATTCCGATGACCGGAAAAAAATGATTCCGATGACTAAAAAGGAGATAAAAACGCAGCCTAAAACACATAAACGAACCACAAAAATCAGTAAACTCACCAAGAATCTCCCCCGGTTAGCTCTTGATACCACTTGTTACGTGTGAAAAACTCTCTTTTATCATACCATGAACTCACTAATCGAATGGCACTAAAGAACAAGAAGAGAATAAAGAATAATAGAAAGAAGAGATGAGATGGAGAGGGAAGATGTGGTGGCAGTGGAGAAACCTGGAAATGTATGTTTATTAGATTGAGAGAAAAGATACAAATAAAACACACACACTCTCTCACAGCACACTTTGCTAAATGAGAGAGTTGTGGCTTACGTATGTTGGTAGCCATCCAAAGACATTGGATGGGCTTTACATTTGGACCATGTGTGGGCTAAAGTATTGCACTACACTTATAACATAAGATACTATCAATACTAATGCCTTTAGCCCACATTACTTAATACATATTATACATGATACTAAAGTTCTAGTCTACAAATGACCATCACTTCCAAAGTAGCATAAATTAAATGCTAACAATTATTGTAGAAACCAAGATTCACGTACGAGAGGTGGAGGAAACACGATCTAAAGATAAAGCATTAAAGAACTTTATTGATTGGGGACGTGTGTGTGTTATTTCTTGAGAGAGAAAGTGAAACACCACACACACCTCTTACAATAACTGTGAATCCTCAACCCTCCAAATGTGGATAAGCAGGGTATTTATACAAAGAATACAATGACTAACTTAGCGTAAATGTCTAAACTAGTCCTTGTACAAAGAATGAAGTGCAATTCCCAAATATGACAAACTTTAAGGCTAACAATCTCTCCCCAAAGTGAAGTCATATGGGAATTGCTTACAATGTTCCCTACAAGTAAAATATAAACCATAAGCACAGAGAATAGTCTTCAAACGTCATTACTTCGTTCAGCTTGGAGAATCTTCTCAGCATTCATTTCTTTACTTGCAGAAGAACCATGTGAGCAATTCTAATTAGGGTTTAATACAGCGTGCCCTGAGTGCTCTCCCCTAATTAGTGCTCACCCCCAAACTGACAACCTTTCTGATGATTGCCCTGAATCTAAAGAAGTCTTTTGATAATTAAATGCATTTCGTCTTTAGTCTTCTAACATGCAGCGGAAAATGTAGAGCAGACTGTAGACTCGTCCTTCTTCACGATTATCTGTTTGAGGGAATAAGGTATCAACATCTTCATCTCACCAAATGCATCCCAGTTATCTTTCATTTGATAAATCAGCCCATAACGTATACATGAAATGATAACACCAAAGTAACAAGTTGAACCACTGATCATCTTGATTTTGTTGCCCGAAATTGTTGAAGGTGGAAAAGGTAGAAGTACGTAGAATAAGATGAGTAGAGGATAAGACATAGAATCAACAATTTCCGACACAAATCAAATCATTACATAAATCATTAAGCCCGATCACGTGAACTTGTTGAGAGACCTCGATGTACACATTTCTCTCCCCTGCTGGTTACGATATATCGGAATCAGCATAACGATGTGTACGTAAAGTATTAACTGGAAGCACTTTATCATTAAACCCAGTCAGCCTGTGAGAAGATGTCGATGAACCCAATATAACCTCCTGTATAAAAAACAACGGCTTCATGTAGTAACCACATGTGATGATAACCCAATATGATGAACTTGAGAATGAAGTAACATCGCCCAGATTTGTGACTTAAGCTTGTACTATCCTTGTGACTAAGAACGGTGTACCCTATACCCTTAACAGAAGTATTAGTACAAAACCTCTTGACATATCCTCAACTACGTGAGACACTGAGCACTACAACGTAACTCCTTAAAGTGATAGCTACTTCGTGAGAATAGAGAGAGAATCACAAAAGTAACTAGATATCCAAGTCTTCGTCACCATTAATAATATATGCCCAAACAAGTCATCTTCGCGGTAGGGTAGAAAGAAAGAAGATGAAATAAGTACACGCGTCCGTAAAACCTTACTTCAAACCCAAATAAATAATAACGAATCATCCCCGTAGTCACAGCTGATAATTTAACCATTGTCATTTGATTGTGAATCTTGATCAGGATCTTTTTGGCTATACGTGGTGATTTTGAAGGTGCAGTCCGATAATATCATTTGTGATTTTGTTGTGAAAAATGCCATAAAATGCAATTCTAATGATGCCGGAAAAATTTGAGTTTAAGAAATTTTTACGCCGAAAATTCCCCGAAAAATTCAAATTTTGACCAAAAAATTTGAATTTTGGGCCAAAATTTTCACACTTGTACCAGAATTTGAATCTCGCGTAAAAATGGACCGTTAAGTCTCCTGTGAAAAATAAATTTTACTCAACTTTTCCCGCCAAGGTAGTTCTGTCCGATATCTGAATTGAGAGTCTGTCCGATATCGCAATTGGTACAAAGATGTCGGACAAAGCTGAAATGCGATAAACTTCCAGCTTCCAAATGCGATAAACCTTGTGACCCTCAATTGCGATGAAAAGTGTCAAATGCGATAGAATTGTCGCACTTTGAATTGCGATAAAACTGTCCAGCTCAATTGCGATAAGTCAATAGCGGTAGGTCAACTGCGATAACCTCAACTGAGATAACCTCAACTGCGATAACTTTGGCAGTCTCCAATTGCGATAGAGCAGGTGAATTGCGATAAAACGCTGAATTTCAGCCAAATGCGATAGAACTCGCTTTTTCACCCACTTTTTGACTTTTCTCCTTACAATCCCACGCTTTCCACTGACTTGCACATGCTACCTGACAACTTTCACCCACTAGCTAACTTTGACCAACCTTTCCACAAGTCAATAATCATTCCAATTATAATATTCACAAACAAATCTTATACAAGATTTCTTTGTGATTTAGGATCAAAGTAGCCAAGAACACACCCATTTTCTGCCATGTTCTTGCGTCTGAATCCAGAAAACCACAAAAAGTTCACATTTTTATGATAAAAACGCAACTGATGGGTTCATTCAAACACAAAAACGAACCTAAATATAGCAATAAACTCGGCTGTTGAAGAAGATGAAGAAAAACCGAGATTAATCACAACATAACTCACCTTAATCACCTTGAAAACACCACGAATGGCCACCTGGTTATCTCTGATGCCAATTGTAGAGGCCAAGATCCGTGACAAGGAGGTGGAGGAAACACCATAAACTCAAACTGAAGATTAAACATTATAAATTTCGGTTTATTGATTGGGGAGGTGTGTGTGTATTTCTTGAGAGAGAAATACGAAACACACATACACCTCAAACAAGCTGTGAATCCTCAGCCGGTCAACGAGGTAGGAAGCTTTTTGTGTTTCGATTTGTGCTTAATAGAAACCAACTGCTGTGATTTTTTCTTCTTAAAAGAAAAAACACAACGAGGGTGTTCTTTGGTTCTCTAGGAATCGTTATTGCAAAGATTCAAGTGTATGGTTGTGTTTGTTCTTGGTTTTGCGACTTGGTATATGTTTAAGTGAATATTTCTCAGTTGTTAGTTGGGAAATATCTGCACTTTTGTTGGTGTTCATTGCTCTTTGATCGAATTATGTTTAGAAAAAATCATTTTTTGTGTTCTTGAATATTATAATTGTAATATCTTTGATACAATTGGTTCAAGTGGGCAAAATTGTCAGGAATATTAGATATTGGGTGAAAAGTTGTCAGGAGGATAAGGTCTCACGTGGGCTCAAGTACTCAAAAGTCAAAAAGTGGTTGAAAAAGCCGAAATATCGCATTTGGAAGAAAATCAGACGATTTATCGCATTTGAGAAATTTTATCGCAATTGACTCTGAACTGGTCTATCGCAATTCACTGGTGAAATTCTATCGCAATTCGCTCAGCTTGAAATTCTATCGCAATTGGTCAGAAAACTCTTATCGCATTTGAAGCTGTAAAGGGCTTATCGCAGTTCAAACTTTATCGCAATTGGCGACCTATCGCAGTTCAAGATTTATCGCGTTTGGCGACTTATCGCAGTTCAGAAACATCTCAGACCTGTCCGAGATATGCTATTCAGTTCTGTCCGATATCTGCCACCAACTGCGATATCGGACAAAGAAGGGAACTGAGATATCGGACAAAGAAGGAATTTCAGCAGTTTTCAGAATTTGAAATTTCAGTCCCTGTACTTTTCACCAGCCTTTAAGAACTTTCAGATTTGGCAGTTTTAGCCCTCGTACTTCTGTAAAACCATTTCAAAGTTGTCCTTTTACATCAAAACTTCAAACGGTTATAACTTTTGAACCGTAACTCCGTTTTCAGCGAAACACCTGTCAAAACGACCGTGAGACCGAGGAGAAGGACACGTTGAATCAATTTATTCATTCAACCCAAGTTTCGAGGCCTGAAAACGCTCCAGAATGAAGTTATTGAGGTTTTAAGTTTCCAGACCAAAATTCCACCGTAACAACTTGCTTAACAACAACAACAACCAAGTTTAACCTTCAACTACAACAACTCCTACTTTGTTGCAAAGATCCTGTATCATCTTTATCATACAACACCATCAATGGCAACTCATCAAGACAATTTTGCAACTGATCTGGCACATGCTTTTGCATTATTCACCAAGGCATTAAACATCAAACAACATAACAAAAACCAATGGAATTCACCGTACACTGACAACGCACAGTCATATATGGGACAAGAAGGTCAAATGGTTGAGGTTATCGGGAATCAGCAAGGAAATGCTATGGGTATTCAAATGGGGAATCAAATGCAATATGCAGGCAAGTATACGGGAAATCAAATGGATCAGTTTGTGAATCAGAATGGGGTCAATCAAAATGAGGATTATTGTTTCATGACTTCATCTGAAATCCAAAGGAGTGATATAGGCAGAATTGGTAATGTTCAGGCTATGACGAAGGTAGAAAAGCTCCAGTACATGCTGATGCTAGCCAACAAGGAACATTCGGGAATACCGTTGACTGCTGAGGAATCAAACTTCCTGCTTATGACCAGAATCAATGATAATTCTACAGAAGTCACTGGAGTCTCCGATCCTATGCCTGATCTGCAACAAACAACATCATGTAGTGATTCTGAAACTCCTCCGTCCTATGACACAGAACCACTCCATGAGGTACCATCATTGTTTGCTCATGAAAAGCCACATTTTGTGCCTCTCGAACCTAATTTCGATACATATGTGGGGGAGCAAGTTAATAGCAATGTTAACTGTGAAACTTCATATATGGATCCTAATGAAGTTCAAGTTGCACAAAATGATGCTAATGATGAGGAAACCCGTGCTCTATTTGAATCATTACTTCAAAATTGTCAAATAGAGATTGAAAAGGTCAAAAAGATCAATCGCGAGGTAAAATCCGCGAATGAAAAATTGACCACTGAGCTTGAGAGTTATAAGGTGAACGCACGAGCTGGAAATGCATTGCGATTTCCTCTTCTGTGGACGCACCTATGACCCGGGACGGGAAGAGAAAGACTTTTTTATTTTCACACCAATAGACAGTCAGAACTTGAAAATAGTTTAAGAGATTCTGTTTTAAGAGAAAAACATTTGCAAATCAAATTTGACACTCTTGATGTTAATTTGAACAATAAAATCAAATCTCTAAACAAGGAAATTTATGAACTAACCAACCAGCTTTCAAAACAAAAATCAACTTATTCCAATCTTGAAAAAGAAAAGAAGGCGTTGAATGACAGGTTTTCAAAACATGAAAAGGATCTTCTTAAAGAGATCTCTGACAAAAAGGAAACCATTGCAAAGTTGGACAATTTGCTTGTAAAAACGGGTCATTCTGCACAAACAGTTAACTTGTTAATAAACGATCCAAACCCGATTTTACATACATTAAAGAAAGTGGCTATCGGTTATGAAAACCCTTATATTCTCAAGAAAGCTCAGAAAGAACAGAATGTGCTTTTTAATGGTAATTTAATAAATGCTATCCATGACCCTCCTCCGGGTTATGATTCTAGTGAAACGATTGAGCTTTCCGAAAAGAGCAGAAACAAAATGCGACAATTGAACAGAGAAATAAAACCCATTGACTATAATGAAGCTAACAAACTTGCTGGGGTTCATCTTGTTCAAAAGGAGTCACAATTGTTTTTTCAAAGACCAGTGGTCTTCACAAAACAAAAAGCTGTTTCAAAATATCTGCCTAACATCGAACAAATGGCATCTAAAAACACTTATGATTCAAGTGCAGCTAGACTATATTTGGTTGATCTTAAAAAGAGAATTGAAACACTTAAAAGTGTTGTGGCTTCTAAAACAAATAATAAAAAATTTGAATGGTTTCCAGGTGTTCAGGATGAAATTAAAAAGATTTTTGAATCGGAAATTAATCCACATATTGCTGCAATTTATGCGGTAGTTCTTAATGTTGAATGATGTCTTTTGAAAGAGTCAGCCGAATTTGTTAAGGACCACAAATCCTTAGTGAAGGAAGCTAATGAATACTTGGAACACATAAAATTTTTGGAAAAGCATAATGACAATCTCTGCTTCGAAGCTCTATCGACCGACATCATGTCCATTATTTTCCAAACATATTCTGTCGAGGATGATGAAAGACTCTGTGCTGAGACTTCTGAAATTGTTTTAAAATATGAAAATGCGCTCGCAAAGGTTGAAAAACAAAATGTCACATATTTTAAACAACTTGATCAGAAAAAGGAAGAATGCAAATATGACAAATTGTCGTATGAGCATTCTTACAAAAGTTTGCAAGAAAAAATTGATCTTTTGAAGTCTCAGCTTGAAAGTCAAAATAGGAAGGGTGAGGAAACTAAGTTTGCAAAACCATCAACTTCGGAACAACTAAAAATGTCAATTTCTCAAACGGTTCCAACAGTTGATGTGACAATTGATTTGACAAAACCAGTCACTCCAACACCCTTGCCTAAAACACCAAAAATGATAGCACCTGGCCTTTCTAGGAATTGCTCACCGAATGTGACCACTCAAACAGTTAAGGAATCAGTTGGTTCAAACAAAACGGTCCACAATCACTACCTAGAAACAGCTAGGCAAAAGGCACAGGTTCGACAAGACGGAATTTTAGGCACAAAACCTAGAGTCATGAATTCTACAACATTACAAAGCACTGCTAGTAGTAGTAAACCACTACCTAGGATCATTCAACTAAAGACTAGGGATTGGCTTGCATCTAAGAGTAGTTGCGCAAAAGAAAATGTTACCCACGTAGAATCAAACACTATGAACTCAAATTCCTCTTCGAACCAGAAACAAGCTTCAAATGACTGTAGTGACAAAGTTAAGGTTGCCATTTTAAACAAGAATGTCGAATTTGTTTGTCCTACATGTCAAAAATGTGTCGTTTCAGCTAATCATGATGCATGTGTTGCACAATATATCAAGAAAGCAAATGCAAGTGCTAAGGCACAATCCTCCAAGACACCAAATAGCAACAAACCCGTTGCTAAGAAGCAAAAGGCTAAGAAACCAACTAGGTGGATCTCTACAGGACGTAGTGTTTCTCAAAATGAGACTTCCGCTGCATCTGAAAAGGAAACAACTCCTAGATCTAGCCCTAGGTGGATTCCCACGGGAAAAGTTTTTAAAACAGTTGGTCTTAGATGGATTCCCACAGGAAAGATTCTTGATAGCTGCACCACAACAAGTAATAGTGAAAATCATCAGGATAAGGATGTAGAAACCACTACAATCGTTGATAGTGGACACCCTCAATGTGATGATTCATGTTCTTCTAACACTATTATTTGTGCATATTCTTCTTTTGTGGATTCTGTGATTGCAGCTACTCGTGAAAGTGTTGAGAGTTCACTCGCTGAATGTGGAAGAGAAGACCTTTATGCCAACATCGCATTTGGAAATCCTTGTCTTGTTCCACTTTTAACTCCACTTTTACTTGTTCATACATAATCATTCTTTGTGAATATACATTTTTTGAAAACATCAAAAAGAATATACAAAAATGGAAAATTTTCAAAAAATACAAAAACAATATAAAATCACAAAAATCCAAAAATATTCTTCTCCGACATGTCTCTCGTATAATCAATATTCTGTACGTACTTAGAAATATCATTCAACAATGATACGGGCATGTACAGATGCTTGAGCGAGAGTTCTTTAAATGTTTTCAAAACATGTCGTTTTCTCAAATTTTTTTCTTAGATGGCTTTTGTTCAATTCAGTTCAAAACCCGCGCTTCATTAATGGCTTCTGAGAGACTCACTCCAGAACCCGCGCTTAATTCAATGGCTTCGGAACATCTCAGTTTCGGACCCGAACTTCAAATAAAGGAAAGTGTTGTGCAAAACCAATATTTTTTAACACTTATCCTAAAAACAAATGAAGATATTTTCTCCTAACATATCTTCAAAGATTTTCAAAATCTTCTCCATCTTAAGCACATTTTCTTCAAGATTTTTCAATAAGATTTTTCCAAATCTTTCATAAAGTGCTCAAGATAACTCCCTCCTAAACCCTTAAAACTGCTTTTAAACTAAAATGTTTAACCATACGCTTTGTTTAAGGGGGAGTAGAAAATCAAAAATGTTCCAATTTCATGCTCAAATCCGTCTATCTCTCCAAAAAGTTTCATTTTAATCAGTGGATATCAAAAATACCACTTCATGCTATTTTTGAGGGGGAGAAGACGTGATTAAAATGTGATCAAAAAGCGAATCTCAAAAAGAGTTCTTCAAAAAAGACTCAGCATGAACCCTCGAATTGACGAAAGATAAATGTCAGTAATCGAAAAGACTAGTCCGGGACGGGTAATAATTTCAAGATGGTTATCTATTGATGTAAACGTGTCTCGCAAAGGACTTGTCTGAGTAGAATGTACCAATTCGAGAGATGATCTTTTGATATGACCGGGACGGGTAATAACTTCAAGCTAGTCTAACTAGTGATGTAAACGTGTCTCGCAATGGTCATATTAATTGAAAATCGATCAGTTCAAAAAGTGTGAACTCTACCCATCATGTGCAATTCTTTCTTAAATCTCATATGCACATGTGAAGGGGGAGTATTTCAGAAAGTGCAAAACTCTCGAAGTATTAACAAAATGTGTTTTATTCATGAACACTTTGAGAGATTTTCTCAAATGGTTTTATGGCAAGTGATCAACAAACCTAGGATAGTCATGGAGTAATAAGGTGATTATGGTTAGGTTATGTCCTATGATCCGCCAGAGCCGGAGGGATCTTCCCAAGGACAACTCCAATAGTCTAGAATTAGAAGTCCTTAGGTAAGATTGAAAAAAGGAGTAAATGAGAAAGGAGAAAGAAGGGGTTGAAGAATGAAAAAGAAAAGTTTTTGTAAGGGTGAAAAGAAATAGCCCTCCATGAAAACTTAGGTCAGAAACCGGGTCAATACATCTGCTATCGGTATTCACTAAGGTGATACCGGTATTGAAGACAAGACGTCATGGACCCAGTGACGCATTTGCACCACCCCTCCTATCCACTCAGATATCTCTTAAAAGATATTTGTTTCATTTCTCATGGAGAACACTACATAATCTATCGACCTCTCACTCCGAGATGAGTTGATATTGAAAAGGTGGCACTCTGCTCCTCGCCTCCGATTACTAAAACCAAAACGCACATAATTGAGTCTAGAGACATGAGATTCATCAAAGATCTCTTAGGAACACTTCCTATGCAATACACTTGTGTTCATCCAAAGGATACAAGTTGTATGAGTCTTAATGAGATCAAAGGATCTTGCCTCACGACATGATGGCCGCTGGACGATTTATTGCTAACTGTCTTATGCAGGTACAGACGAAAGTCCATTCACCATCATCATCTACAACGTAGACGCATCTGATCAGAAGAAGTAGATCAAGGAAAGAACATTCAAAGTCAATACTTTGAAGATCACAGAGCATGAAGGAACAATGAATCAAGTCTATTATACATTGACACACAAAGTTCTAGACGTCAAAAGCAAAAGACCAATCACGGGAGCATCATTGAAATGACCATCCCTTAGGGGGAGATTGTTAGCATTTAATTTATGCTACTTTGGAAGTGATGGTCATTTGTAGACTAGAACTTTAGTATCATGTATAATATGTATTAAGTAATGTGGACTAAAGGCATTAGTATTGATAGTATCTTATGTTATAAGTGTAGTGCAATACTTTAGCCCACACATGGTCCAAATGTAAAGCCCATCCAATGTCTTTGGATGGCTGCCAACATACATAAGCCACAACTCTCTCATTTAGCAAAGTGTGCTGTGAGAGAGTGTGTGTGTTTTATTTGTATCTTTTCTCTCAATCTAATAAACATACATTTCCAGGTTTCTCCACTGCCACCACATCTTCCCTCTCCATCTCATCTCTTCTTTCTATTATTCTTTATTCTCTTCTTGTTCTTTAATGCCATTCGATTAGTGAGTTCATGGTATGATAAAAGAGAGTTTTTCACTCGTAACAAAACCCCCACAGAGATACGCCAATTTTTGGGTCAAGCCGGTTACTACAGAAGATTTATTGAAGGTTTTTCAAAAATCTCAAAGCCTTTGACCGAATTAACTCAGAAGAACAAGAAGTATATTTGGGGAAAAGAGGAGGAATCAGCTTTTCAGCTATTAAAGAAAAAGCTCTGTGAAGCACCAATACTAGCGCTACCTGAAGGAAGTGAAGAGTTCGTAGTGTATTGTGATGCCTCATATCATGGTTTGGGAGTTGTACTAATGCAACGAAACAAAGTGATAGCTTATGCCTCGCGACAACTCAAACCACATGAAGCAAACTACACGACTCATGATTTGGAGTTAGGAGCAGTAGTATTCACCCTTAAGTTATGGAGACATTACTTGTATGGCACCAAGTGCACAGTATTCACCGACCACAAAAGTCTTCAGCACATCTTAGATCAGAAAGAACTGAACATGAGACAACGTCGCTGGTTAGAGTTACTTAGCGATTATGATTGTGAAATCCGTTATCACCCAGGAAAAGCCAACGTTGTGGCAGATGCATTAAGTCAGAAGGAACGACTGAAACCTCTTAGAGTCAGATCGTTAGGAATAACCATTCGTTCGCCCCTGCCCTCACAAATACTCACCGCTCAATCCGAAGCTCTTAAGGAAGAGAACCGACCTGGTGAAAAGATCCACGGCATGCCAGAAAATAAGAATGGCTTTGTGCAAAGAGCAGACGGGATGCTCTGTTTCAAAGAAAGAAGTTGGGTTCCTCTATACGGAGGTATACGTGATCTCATTATGAATGAGTCTCATAAATCCAAGTACTCCATTCATCCAGGTTCCGACAAAATGTATCAAGATCTCAAGAAACTTTATTGGTGGCCAAACATGAAGGCCGACATAGCCGAGTATGTCGGAAAATGTTTGACTTGTTCAAGAGTAAAAGCGGAATATCAAAAGCCGTCAGGATTACTCATACAACCCGAAATTCCTATATGGAAATGGGAACGTATTACAATGGACTTTATCACTAAGCTTCCTAAGACATCAACTGGACTTGACACCATCTGGGTCATCGTTGATCGTCTCACAAAATCCGCTCACTTCTTAGCAATCAAAGAAACTGACGAGATGGACACACTCGCAACGCTATATCTAAAAGAAATAGTTTCACGACATGGAGTGCCGATCTCAATCATCTCAGATCGTGACAGTCGTTTCACATCTCATTTTTGGAAGTCTTTGCAAAAAGCCTTGGGAACCAAACTGGATATGAGCACTGCATATCATCCACAAACCGATGGACAAAGCGAGAGGAGATCATGGACAGAGAGATCAAACAACTAAAACAGAACCGCATTCCCATTGTCAAAGTCCGATGGAACTCTAAACGAGGACCGGAATATACTTGGGAACGCGAAGACCAGATTCGAGCCAAATACCCACACCTATTTTCGTAGACACTCCTATCACCTATCTTAGACTAGAATTCCGGGACGGAATTCAGTGTAAGTGGTAGGTACTGTAACCTCTCGTAATTTTCCCTATGAATAGTAAATGCTAATAAATGATTAACGAATCATTACGTTATTTAATAACCATTTCTACTGGTAACAAATTTTTTTTTTGTTATTTATGCTACACTATTTTAAATCACAACGATACTTGTGATTACTATTTACCTAGAAACGATGCTTACATAAGAACCTTGATAGTCTAAAATCGCGAAATTATCTAAAACCATTAACGTTTAATACTTAACGTCTATACGTTTCGTCAATTAACCAAACGTGATCAAATACATTCCCGAGCTCACGAAAAATTTCACAAATACTCAGTAACTATATTGGGCCTCGACCCAATACCCTAATGGACTGTTAAACCCATTGGGCCTCTACCCAATATTTCTACAAACCAAACACACCAAACGGATCTTATTATTTTCATTCTTTCTTTCATTGGGCTAGCCCACCGAACGAGCCCAATCACAAAACCAAAGCCCAAAGATTTCATATATACATTTCGATTTGGCTGCTCAAGTGACGAACACTTTGGCCATTATACGAGCAATCTAGATTAACAAGCATAGAAATATTTTACACGACTCAATTCTCAACCCAACTGAGAATCGAGTGAAGCAAACCACGCATGATAAATCGACCATTTTCTAAGCTAAAATCCATCCAAGCTTAGCTACTAACCACGAGTTGATAAATTGTTCAACTTAACTAAAAATCACACTTTGCCTAGTGAATCTCTTCGTTCGATCTACAAACAACACCACTCGAGCCACAAACGACTTAGGGTACGTTTTCTATATTACTTCGACCTTTAAGTGAACCACATTTGGCCTTGGTCACATTGCTATTTTGCTTGATCTCTGGGAATACACTACCAAACTAAACAATCCTCTTAAACTTGTTTTGTTTTCTTCCCCTTGTTTCCTTATGCCGACTAACACCAACAAATAGCAACCATCATTTTACTCACTGGCACACTTAATATGTGACTATTCAATGACACTCTTACACTCTCATCATTCTTCATCATTTTATTTACTAAGACACTCAATGCTTTGCCCTTAAATAACCTCAAAACCGATCGGCATTCAATCACCCACAAACAAATCCAACACAAAATATCTCTAAGTCTTTTCAGTTCATAAGCTCGCCTAGCTTAGCCTAAAATTCGAAGCATTCGAATCAATCCAAGGGCTATATCAAACTCGTTCCTATTTCTTTAGAAGGTCAAGAATCGAGCTACACCATCCTCTTGGCCTAACTCAGTTCGACTTGGTGATTACGCCCCACCTTTTGAGGTGAAGTAAGCCATTTCCTTATTTTTCAAATTCTTACGTTGAGTTACATTTGCATGTCACGATTCATTTTGCTTCGATATTTCGTAAACTATATTAACAACATATATATTTTATTCGACATACTATATCCTTGTCATGCTATTTATCAAGAACAAAAATCATTCGAATGATATATAATCGTATAAACCATAAAAATCACACGTACTAAGTCACATTGTCACTTTCGAAAAGTAACAAAACACTTAGAATATTTTCAAGGTTTTAAAACTGTTTCAAACAAGCTAAGTCGCGTTAGCTTTGGTCTCGTATTTTCTTAACTCGACATACAACCCATATATTTTATAACTCGACGTGATAGTCGAACTAACAACCCATTGGATCGCAAAACCATAATGGGCCACAACTTCGGCTCGTTAAAAGCCCATAAGCTGAAAATAAGCTCTCGACAAAAATAAGCATTTTATATAAGTTACAAAAACTGTTTTAAACTTATTTATGAACTAAAAATAGTAAACTTTGATTTTTATAAATTTTGGACTTGTTTTGCAAAGAGTTGCTAACCGAAGGACTAAAACTGCCAAATTTGGAAACTTACGGTAAAAACTGTCATTTTGATAATCTTGTGATGAAAACTGTAAATTCAGGAACTTTTGAGTATAAAATGTAAATATTAAAGGTTTTGGACCTAAAATGTAATAAAAACTTAACCAAGGACTAACGGTGCAAAGATTATGCCGTTAGGGTCAAAAGTGTAACTTTGTGAAACCTAAAGGTTATCTCAGAAATAACTAATTATAAGTTTATAAAATTATTTTATAAACTCGTCACTCGACATTAACGACACATTTTTCACTATAATTATATATATTTATAACTTATAAATATATATACATATATATAACCACTTAACGAAATCATTAACGAAGAACCTAACTTATCATCAACTAACTTCGATTATAAACAACGATCTCTTTAGCAAATCTCATATACTTCAACGAACGAGCACATATCTAAGAGTTATATATATATATATATATATATATATATATATATATATATATATATATATATATATATATATATATATATATATATATACCTTTATATTCCTTTTATATATAACTTTATATTTTATATATAACTTTGATCATTTAAACATGCATATTTTAACGTTACAAATAAATTACCAATCGATAAAACCTTAAACGTTATGATTCGCGATAAACCAAACTTAGACTATCAAACCACTAAAACTTGCCATATACTATATAGGTCGTGTGTTGAAGCCATTTCCTTTCATCGTTTGAGTACGATACTACCACCACTACTGTACTACTAAGGTGAGTTCATAGCCCACACTTAAACTTTTAAATCTTTTATGGGGAGATACATGCTACAAACATGAACACAAACTTTTTGTACGCTATGACTGATGTTATTATTGCTTAAGTAGCTATTGCCAAAAGTCCCTCAATCATGAACCTTAATCACTTGCGAGTGAATGTAAATAGTTGTGAATAGATCTATTTGGGACTGACAATCCCCGTTTGGGTCTGCTAGGATGAGCCACCCAGGCGCACTTTATTTGAACAAACTTATGGGTTATTGGCAAATACCCATCTCGAGGGCCTATATACTTTACATCATATTTGATGCCTGTTAAGCGTTGCGTGTCATGAGCTTAATGCAATAATAATTTGATTTTAACTTGTTTAATTGTAATTCAATGCAATTAACACTTATACGTGTGTTCAAACTATTAAACTTAAACCTATGAATATCACTCAACTTTTGTTGACTTTTAGCATGTTATCTCAGGTAACTAAAGACTGGAACTCAAAGGCACGGAGTGGGCATTAAACCATGCACGGGTGGTTAAATAAATGTTTTATCATTCAAACCTAAATAAACGTGTGAACTATGAACCATCTTTGTATTTTAAATGCTTGTATTTTGAATGATAAACTTAAAACGTCTTTCTAAAGTCGTTTTCTATGGTTATGACTAAAGATCCACTACGTAACACCCAATTAAGTCTTCCGCTGTTGCTATCCGAAATTGGGGGTGTTACATTCTATACTTTCGATTCACTATCAGTAACTACGGGTGGAAACGAGCCGAGTCGAGCCGAGCCGAGCCCGAGCCTGCCAGAGCTCGAGCTCGGCTCGTTTAAGTTTTAAAAGGCTTGAGCTCGAGCTCAGCTCATTTCGAGCCTTAAATTTTAAGCTCGAGCTCGGCTCATAGTATGTTATATAGGCTCGGGCTCGGCTCGAGCTCGGCTTGTTTATACGATTTGGCCATGAAAAGTTAAAGCTTGGCTCGAGCTCGAGCTCGGCTCGTAATATATCTTTATTGAGCTCGTTAATAAGCTCGAGCTCGGCTCGTAATATATCTTTATTAAGCTCGTTAATAAGCTCTAGCTCGGCTCGTATGTATGTTTAATGCTTAAAATATCATAATGTTGTTTAGGCTCGCGAGCCCAAACGAGCTTTGTATGTAAAGCTCGGGCTCGAGCTCGATTGATAAACGAGCTGCAACTTAGGCTCGAGCTCGAGCTCAAGCTCATTTAGGCTCGGCTCGTTCGAGATTTTTACCGATCCGATCCCGAGCTTTTCACGAGCGGCTCGGCTCATTTAATTTCCACCCCTACCAGTAACACATCAACCCTTTCCATACAATCATACCTTAAAAAAACAACTCAGAACACCATCTTCACCACTTATCCTAATTCCAAACACTATATTTATTTTAAAACGGGTTCAAATAAAGAATGTAGCTAAAAAAAGGAACGGGTCAAATGGTATAAACTTTTCTCCAATTCATGTTTAAAAATTCTTTTATTATAGAGGGATTAGAGGTTATAGTAATATTATCATATTAAAAATTAATGAGATCACCATTAAAGGATAGCAAAATCATTACCTAAAAGGCTATCATGGAGGCTTGCTAACATATATGGCGTTAAAGGCATATGACATCTATCACCTGCATGATTACAATACTATTGTCAAACTCATGAAAAACAAATTATCAAATCAATGCTCTATTATTTAAACATTTTAGTTACTGCCATCAGATCATACATTTGTTGCAATATTATCAAATCAATGCCATATTATTTAAACATTTTAACTACTGCCATCACCTGCATGCTATATTATTTAAAAATTTTAACTCATGAAAAAGAATTATCCAAGCACCATTGTGAAGAATCTCATATTCCCGTTAATTGGCACTACTACTACTGCCATCAGATCAAGCATATCAAACACCTGGCCATTCATAAGAATATCTGAAAATGGCAAGCTGGAAATCTGTCAAAACAAAACAAACTAAATCAATTCACCACCATCTTGTTCCGTCAATTTTTCTATACTACCCATTTAACTGATAACGATTGCACACACCAAAATTAAAGTTCATACGTTCTGTGACTCATCAATATATGTGACCCATTACTAAGCTTCCTATTTTCACTCTAACTAATGGGTGGGATAGGCGGGTAAAATAATGGTTCAAAAACAGGTATGTATATGTTATAACACAATGTAGACTAAAACAACAGATCTGCGAAAAACAAAAGATGAGCATTCCTAATGATACTAAAAACCATTCCTAAGCTTCTCATTTTCACTCTAACTAATGGGTAGGATAGGCGGGTAAAATAATGGTTCAAAAACGGGTATGTACATGTTATAAACAACAAAAATCCCACCCAATGACATCCATCCTCCATTTTTAATTAGAAATCAAGTCAGCAAACCTAACTCGACCTTTTTTTCCACCCATACCCAAAATTACCCGTTTAAATCAATTACCTAATTCGCCCGACAACCCATGTTGCTCCTTTCAATGTATACAATGAAATTGCATTCACTTTACTATATAATTCCTTAAGTTGATCGAGCATGTCAAGAGTGGCTTCCATATCACCTCATGTCATAATAAGCATCTTTTCCAGCTAACTCTGCACTTTGAGATGATGAACCACTCCGCCTACTTCATCAGAGAAGTCCATTACTCTCTGCCTACAACACAAACCGACCCAGTTAAGAGTATATGGGCTGAATATGCAACCACTATCTAAACCCAAATATAGCATCGATGCTTCAATAATGAAAAGAACTTACCAACCATCCTCCAGCGATAACGACACTGATAGCAACAACTGCCTTTACAGCAGCCAATCCAAGAAACCTCATGTGCCGTGTGTATCGTTCCTCTCTCACTCTTTGGCAGTCTAAAGATATGTACCACGACAAACATTTAAACTACAGTCAACTATAACTTGGGTGATTAACTATTAAATTACATGTATAGATCAGTTTTGACATGTATAGATCACTTTTGACCCGTAACAGGAACATATATATATATATATATATATATATATATATATATATATATAGGGGGACTTTCTTACGAGAACCATTTTATCTGCGAGAACTGAGAGAACCACAAAAAACATACATGCACACCTTTTAAAATAAAATAAAAATACATGCAAATCATCAATAATCGTAAGTATCCACCTATGTTCTTCAATATCATCATGAACTCATCCTCTTTTTTCACAAAAACCTTACACAAGGCCGCAATATTGTCGTTGCACGCCTTATAAGAACATACATGCACACCTTCAAAGAAAAATGTTGTATTTCCAATTTCTTATCAAATTCTTTAGAACAACTATGTTTTTTTAAAAACATATATGTTGTTTTTAGAACATATGTGCAAAAATACAATTATTGAAGGCGTGCATGTATGTTTTTGGTGGTTCTCTCAGTTCTCGCAGATAAAATGGTTCTCGCAAGAAAGTCTCACTATATATATATATATATATATATATATATATATATATATATATATATATATATATATATATATATATATATATATATATATATATATATATATTTTTTACATTATAGATGACCCTTCACCTAAAAAGAGTAAATTATGGCACACAGTTGTGCTTTAAGGAATATTGAAACGTATTCTCAAAAATATATGGGGAGCGTAGACATTGAATGCTATTTAATCCTTTACAAAAATATATGGGGAGCATACAGAAGAAGGATCAGAGAAAACGATTTGAATGGGATGAAGAAACTGAATATATGCAGTGGGAAGGTTGTACATTGTCATTAATTATATTTAATGTCTTTTTTTAATGCTCCTGGTTCAGGGCACTCGTAAAAAAACTTATTTTTTAATTATATTTAATGTCTTTTTTTAATGTTCCTGATTCAGAGCACTTGTAAAAAAACTTATTTTATTAGTAAAAATAGATAGAAATAGATATATACTCCCTCCGTCCAAAAATAATAGTCCACGTTTCTTTTTTGGTACATCCCAATTTAATTGTCCACTACTAAATATAGGTAGGGAAGTTCGGTCAAGTTTACCATATTATCCTTGCTTGAAATTATTATTACAAACTTTAAAGAAGAAATTAATTAATTACATAAGGGTAAAGTTGTCATTCTGACAAAAGTAAGAGAGAGAGAAAGCAGTAATAATTATGTTTTTTTTAAACTGTGTTTTTTTGTCGGGGGAATAATTTTAGGACGGAGGGAGTAATATAATTATGTCATTACCAAAATTACTAATATATGCATTGAACTTTGATAAATGCAATTAATTAACTTTGATAATTGCATTTATGTTGCAATTTATTTTTTTTGTTATAAATAGCACTCCCAGGCATGGTGATCAAACGAAAAAACAAACATTATCTTATGGAATACTTCCATTTCAAAACATTGGTTTTCTTAACCATCTTTTTAGTTATTCTCTCAGGTAAACTTTTTTCATCAAGGACGTTTTTAATCTTTTTGTTTACAAGTTTGAGTAATTTGAAAAATGAATTGTGTTTTGCAGTTTCGCGGTCAACTACAGTAAACCAGGGAGGAAGCTCTTCACCAGCATGCCAACCACCAGATGATAATTATTGCACAAGGCTTTGCCAAACTAAAGATGCATACTGTGTCGACGAAAAAACATGTGTTTGCCATCCTGGTGGATTACCTCCAGTTGTACCTCATCCGAACCAACCAACATATAACAATAGGTTGTTTGTATGCGATCCTGATAGTTGCAGGCGTGTATGTGCACCTAAAGGTGGTCAGTGTAATGAAGATGGAGAATGTCAGTGCTTTCCTGGATAATTGTTTGCCGATAAATATTCTTGAGTCATCTTGTAATCGTTATAATGAGTAATAAAAAGTTGTGTTTGGTATTGGTTTTACAATGACGGGCCGATTTAGCTAATTTGTTTTCTCTTTTTGGGTTGTTAATTATAGTATTATACGAATGCAAATACAAGTGGCTCACTAAAAAAAATGGACATATACTCGCTAAATGTTTATCTCATTTAAGTGGCTAAGAGTCGTTATAGCTAACGAGAACAAAAAAGATAGTAATATCATGTTAACAAAAGTATATAACACAAATATCAACCAATTGCATCCATTTTCCGTTCTCTCAACCTACCCCCTTTCTTCCCTCTAAACACACACAAGACACACACCGATTACACACTCGATTATTCAAAACTCTAGATCTGAAAACACATTTCAGCGAGACCAATTACACACCTCAAACACCATATCCGGCCATTAGCATCGTTCCGATCATCTAACAGTAACCGGAAATGTTACGAGCTCGTCGGAATTGCCTCAAGTTATTTGAAGTTATTTTTTATTGCGGCTTTAGAGATAGGTCTTTAATTATGTGCATTGTAGTCACCGTAGAATCAAAGTTGGAATTTTAGTCAAAGTTGCCATTTTAGATTAAGCCAACTTTACTCTTCTTAAGCACTTTTAAGTTTTAAGAATAGACAAATTTGCTTTATAAATAGTACATATATTAATATCTATTACTCCAGCGCGATGCAATAAAAATAACTCTGAAAAATCCTTTCAGCGAGATTAAGTAGTAGTTCCAACTTGTAATTTGTTATTTTATTTTCTTTTAAAAGATTTGAAAGATAGTTTTAACGAGGGGTTAATACATCCGGAGGTTACTAAAGTTTCTCAAAAATTTGTAAAAAGTTACTAAAGTTTTTTTTTGTTGAACCAGGTTAATATAGTTTCCCAGTCGTCTTTCCCCTTCTAGCCTGCCTATTTTCACTAGTTTCCCAGTTCTTTTACTCAATTTTTGGGAAACTATAGTAACTTAATTCAATTTTTTGGGAAACTATAGTAACTTAGTTCATCTTTGAGAAATTATAGTAACTTAGTTCAAATTTTTGTGAAACTATAGTAACCGGGTTCAACAAAAAAAAACTTTAGTAACTTTTTTCAAATTTTTGTGAAACTTTAGTAACCTCCGGATGTATTAACCCTTTTAACGAGCATAGGTGCCGCGCGTTGCTGCGGGAATGATTTGTCGTTGCATAGAATATTTGTGTTAATGTATATATATATATATATATATATATATATATATATATATATATATATATATATATATATATATATATATATATATATATATATATATATATATATATATATATATATATATTTTAGTATTGTGTTGTAGTATTAGTGTGTTTAATGCCTTTGGGCTTAAGGTTTGTTTCAATTGGGCTTAGGGTTTGTTTATTGTTTTTGGGTTATAAGACGTGCGTTCGCTTTATTTCGGGTTGTTTCTTTTTCTTTTATATATATATATATATATATATATATATATATATATATATATATATATATATATATATATATATATATATTTTTTTGGTTAGACAATTTGGGGATAAATAGGATAGAAAAGTTAGGGTTTTTTCAATTAAAAAAAATAAAAAAATACTGTAATTAGAACGTATCAAGGAGAAAATGAATACTGATTGAAACGGTATGGCTCCTAAGTTTCCAAAGTGTTTGAAGATTGCGCATCAAATTGGTGATCGGCGAATTCATAGTGTTCTTCATGCTATTTTTTCGCGAGAGAAGGAGGTATACAGGGGTGATGAAAAGAATTACAATGAAAGGATTGAAGAAGTACAGGCTAGGGTTGAGCACAGGCATAAAGTTATTCTTGAATTGAAGAAGTTTATGGGTGACGCTGTTCTGGATGAGTGTTTGGCTGCTTTGAAGGATGCGGAGCAAGTGGATTTTGCTGAAATGGGCCGTTTGATTCAGATGAGTTGTAACACCCCAACCCGACAAGGGTAAAGATGTCACAATAATGGTTTCATATCAGAACAAACACAAGCATATGACATAAATAATACAATTGAATTTCAATGGTTACAATGGAAAATCTAAATATACAAGGTTACAAATGAAAGATACAAAAATTTCTAAGTCTGAATAATGAATTCCTTCTAGTCATCTCTAGTCCAAAGTAGCTAGTAAGGTCTTCTAAGTCCAAGGTACTCTCCACTCATACCCAGCTTCCAAACTAAAACCTGCCGCGGGAAAAGAAACGCGGCTGAGCTTAAAAAGCCCAGTGAACAGATATAACGGTAACAAAGCAGTAATACAGACTAATGAACAGTAGATGAAGTACGAATCAGTCAGGGTTAAGGTATAAGTAAATGGTAACAGTAATGAAAAGTACAAGTGTATAAGGTGCAGGAAACAGTAATCCACTACGAGCCCAATAACAGTAACAGTAACAGTAACAGTATCAGTATCAGTATAATCATACAGAGGGGAGACCTCTCAGTAACCAGTAAATATGAGGGGAGTCCTCAATCAGTAAATGGAGTGATCAGCTCCCAGAGTGTGAAAGACGTGTATCGCACACACCATCAGTCACCAGTATATATCAGTAACAGTAACAGTAACAGTAACAAATATACAGTAACAAATCTAGGATGCATCCATACGCCCCAGGTGGCCAAAACCTCCTCAACACACCAGATAAAATAAAGTCAGGGACGGGATAGGTCATCACTCTCCTACCCTAGAGTCATGCCATCGGTGCATCAATGACATGGACATGAAACCCTCATGCCTAGTGAGTGGCTCGTAGTCTCAAACTGTGGGTCAATGGTCAAGTATCAATTATCCAGTATTCAGTTCAGTTTCATAAGTCAGTTTCCATTTTAGTTATATCAGAAAGTTCATATCAAAAGGGTCATATCAGATGGGTTCAATATCAGAAGGTTCAATATCAGAAAGGTCAATATCAGTAGGTTCAATATCAGAAGGTTTTTAATCAAAGTTTCATAGTAACAGTTCATTTAAAAAGGTTTCTATTAAAGTCCATTTAAAGCAATCTTTTAAAACGGTTTTCATAAAAATGATCTTACAAAATAGTTTTCATAAAAATGGTCTTTTAAAACGGTTTTCATAGAGATAGTCTTAAAAATAGTTTTCTTAAAACATTTTCATAAATAATTAAAAAGGTTTTCTCATCCCGTTATAATATCAAGAAATCTTCAAGGTATCAAAGGGTTTGAATATTAATGTCAAAGGTGATGAACGAAGTATATCAAGTATCGAGGGAACTTAGCAAGGTTCAAAACAAGAGGTCAAGGCAAGGGTTCAAATCAAGCAGATCATAACAAGGGTTCACTATTCAAGGGAAACAATAGTAAGGTTCACAGATCAAAGGAAGCATAGCAATGGCTTAGGGAATCCTATAATGAATCAGAAATCAGGAAAATCATGAGTACGAAGGCACCTTACTGAGAAGGGCAGAATATCTGTACCTTATACCGCAAGTGAAAATACAACTAGAATATAAAGACCGGAAGCAAACTCCATCTCCAGCGAATCTACACGAATGCATGATTGTCGTATTATTAATATCTTCTTTAAATCAGATTTCTCATTTTAGTCGGCTTTCCATTTTTAGCAGGTTTCCAAAATTAGTAAGTTTAAATATTATACTTAGGTTAAGTCATTAATTATGGAAATAAGGTTTATTTTAGCAAGTATCAAAAGTCTAGGGTTAATTATGACAAGTTTCCATATTTTAGGGTTTTAAATGTAAATATACCAAAGTTAAAGGTTTTAAATGAAAATATCACAAGTTACTCATTGTAATTCATAAGTTATCCAGAATTACACTTTTAACCCTTTAGGTTTTACCAATTTACAATTTAAACCCTTTTAATTAAATAAGTTACAAATTAAACCTTATAACATTTATAATTACACATCAAGCCCCTAGTTTTCCAAATTTACACAATATACCCTTATTTTAATAAATAATACGAACACACCCTTAGTTATATATGAATTACACAACAAGTCCCTTAAGTTATTTAATTTACAAAATAAACCCCTTATTTTAAATAATTTACAAATTTGATTCTCAATTATTAATAATTACACATTAGGCCTTTAAATATCCCAAATTACACATTACACCCTTGATATATTTATTTCTATGAAACAACCCTCAAATTCCAGAATTTACACTTTTAGTCCCTCTATTTTAATTTAATACAAATCGAATTACATATTTATTTAATTTACCAAATAAACCTTTTACTTACAAATTTTACACATAGCACCCCAAAATTATATTTTATATGAGTTGTCCCTGGTCTATATTATCTTACAAAAATAGCCCATGAGTTTAAGTATTTACAAAATACCCCTTCTATTTTAAAAATCCAATCGATATAACATTTTATTTATTAAAACTCTAACCCTAATTTTCTA
Source organism: Artemisia tridentata subsp. tridentata (assembly GCA_021014915.2). NCBI lineage: Eukaryota > Viridiplantae > Streptophyta > Magnoliopsida > Asterales > Asteraceae > Artemisia > Artemisia tridentata. The sequence continues at coordinate 194,792,228 of CP139501.1, read as the reverse complement.
ATCATCATCACATCATTAAATAATCTTTAAAACATCATTATTAAATCAGATCTAACCCAAAAACCCTAACCCTAAATCGTATATCTAGGGTTTTCAATTTTTCCTTTATTTTCCAAAAATCCGGTTTATAGAATAATTAGCCACATGTATTATAGACTCTAACAAATGTTAAGATCATTTTTATAGAGCTATATGATTCGTATAGAACACAGAAAAATTATATACAAGTCTCAGAAAAATAGGATAGACCCAAATGGATTTTATTTACGTTTTTGTTCTCTATAATTCACACGATCAAATAAACTTGCATGATTTGATTTAGACAATTTATATGAGTCTTATATGATGTAAAGATCATAAGAAAAATACCATACGAATTTTTGAACATGTGAATTTGGCGTAGGAATTTTTGGCACCTCGTATGAATAATTCGACACAAAGAAATCTCCCACGTTCGACCCAGCTATTCCACGACCCCAAGCTTATTTTTCCTAGCTTTCTTGGATGTAGAAGAACACCAAAAAAATACCCAAGAACCTCCAAAAATTCGGATGAAGAAGAGAGGATTTTTGGTTGTTGATTTAGGGTTTTCGGTAATATAATAAGAAAAGATAAATGGAAGGAAATTATATAATTGATTATGGCCGAGTTTAGGGGGGGGGAATGGCTTGTATAATCGGCCTAATAATTGACAAAATCAAAATTTTGAATTCCTTGATCATTTCCCTAATTAAATTTGTAATTATCCTTACTTTAATGATTTTTAAATATAATTAATTAAATAAAATTTATTTTCGGTTCTTATATAATATTTTGAGGTGTCACATAAATTTTTGGACATGTAAAAATGTTAAAAGGTTGTCTCAAAATTATTTCACTTCATATGTAGCTCATTACCAAAAGTTTGGAATTAATTTGGTGCTTTATATGTGTTTCAATTAAATTTTAAAGTTTCAGGGGCAATTTGGTCATTTTGCATTGCTTTGGATTTTTGGGTTTTACAGATGAGTCATGCCGCTGCTTTACGTGCTGGTGAGAAATCCAGAATTATCAAGAAACTTACGAAATTGAAGTAACCATGGAAGTTTAAATGATTTTGTTAATCTTGGGGTCTTTTGTAAGTTTGTATGTCATGATGGCTGAGATTCTTTTGTGGTAGTTTGTGGGGTAGAAAGGTTAGGGTCAGTTTAAAGGGTATTAGGGTTGTGTTTGTACTGTATGTTATGTATTTAGGATGTCTGGAATGTTGACTATGTCTGTAATCTATCTAGTGTTTTTAATGGTATGAATGGAAATATTAGTTATTAGCTTATTTGATACATTGTTCTGTCATTAATTGATTTTGGTTTTAAAGATTGCAAACATAGTTGGATGAATATTATGAATGATGCGTGTTTTGCTAGTTTAAGGTTGGAGGAACAGAGAGACATATTCTCTGTGATACTTAGTGCATGTTTGAGTCTATGGTCGTTTAGAAGTTTTTTTTGATGATAAGTATTGGTTGTAACTGAATTTAGTTAATGATTATATAAAATTATGATGTTGGTTATTAATCTATTGTGTTATTTGTGATTGTGTTATGAGGCAAATAAGTGTGAATGTTTGTTTATTTGACTATTTGAAAGTTTAAACAGAGTATATTATAAACGTTGAGAGTATAACATTGGTCTATATTTGTTTTAAGAGATAGCGCCAGATGTGGCAAACCATTAGTAAGGACAAAATTAGTTTAAGATATATTAGATAACCATAGTTATTATAGCACAGCTCGTTTTACAAAAGATGTAGCAGCATATTTGATGTATCCCAGGTCTAAGGTTGCCCCATTGGTGCTATTGCAGATAGATATTTACAGGAGTTGTGCTTAGAAAGTTGTACTTTTATAGTGCTTAGATAATTACATTGGCAGTTATGTTGTTCTTCTGCATACATCTTTATAGGATTTTCAATCGAGGGCATAACTCCAAGCCCTGAAACGAACTTCCTAATCCAGACGGCTTCCATTGCAGCTTCTGAAGCAGCTATGTACTCACTTTCTGTTGCAGACATCGCTATGGTACTCTGCTTCTTACTCTTCCAATCCACAGCTCCTCCATTAATGACAAAGGCATAACCCGTCTGAGACTTTGTATCATCTTTATCACATTTCCAGGAAGCATCGCAGTAATCTGTAACACCAAGTTCTGCTTCTGGATTTCCCCCATATACTAAAAACATATCTCTTGTAGCCCTTAAGTACTTGAGAATATGTTTAACAGCAGTCCAGTGGAGTTCACCTGGATTCTGTTGGTATCGACTGGTTATATTTTGAGCAAACGCCACATCAGGCCTTGTGAATCTCACCACATACATAATAGATCCCACAACTGAAGCATAAGGGACTCTCTTCATGCGTGTCACCTCTGCAGGTGTTGAAGCACATGCTTTGCTACTTAAGCCATGATTCTCTTGCATTGGCAAATATCCCTTCTTGGAATTTTGCATATTGAATCCCTTCAATATTTTATCAATGTAAGCACTTTGGCTTAATCTAATCAACCGCTTTGATCTATCTCTATAAATCTTGATTCCCAGAATATATGCTGCTTCTCCTAAATCCTTCATGGAAAAACATTTCCCAAGATAGGCTTTAATCTCTTTCAATCTTGGAATATTTTTACCCATGATTAATATGTCATCAACATATAGGACTAGGAAAATAACATCACTCCCACTAGCTTTGTGAGATATACATGGCTCATCCAGATTCTGAGTAAACCCAAACTTTTTGATTTCTTCATCAAATCTCTTATTCCATTGCCGTAATGCTTGCTTCAATCCATAAATGGACCTTTGAAGTTTGCATACACGGTTTGGAAATTATGGATTCACAAACCCCTCAGGCTACGCCATATAGATGTCTTCATCTAGGCGACCACTTAAGAAGGTGGTTTTGACATCCATTTGCCAAATCTCATAGTCATAGTACGCTGCTATAGCTATGAGAATCCTAATAGCCCTTATGTCAGCTACAGGAGAAAAGGTCTCCTCGTAGTCAACACCATATGTTTGAGTAAAGCCTTTAGCTACCAAACGGGCCTTATAGGTGTGTACATTGCCATCCATGTCAGTTTTCTTCTTGAAGAGCCACTTACTTCCAACTACCTTGGCATTGGGAGGAAGGTCTACTTCAATCCAGACTTCATTATCTCTCATGGATTGCATTTCCCCATTCATAGCAATCTGCCATTTGTCCTTTTCAGGATCATTCATGGCAGCTCTATACCTAGCAACAATTACTTTGTTTTCAGGTGGGTAGTAAAAGTAGTAACCCATCGTTTCCTTTGGGTATCCTACAAAGATACACTTTACAGATCTCTGTTGGAGTTTATCTGCTGAGTCACGTTTAACAAACGCCTCGCAACCCCAGACCTTTAAATAAGACAAGTTAGGAGTTTTTCCATACCATAACTCATAAGGTGTCTTATCAACCTTCTTGGTCGGAACCATATTCAAAATGCGAATAGCAGATTCTAAGGCATAATCCCAAAAAGATAAAGGAAGAGTTGTAAGATTAAACATTGATCGCACCATGTCCAATAATGTATGATTTCTTCTCTCAGATACACCATTTTGTTATGGAGTATATGGAGATGTGAGATGCTGGACAATTCCATTCTCAGCTAAATAATCTTTAAACTCTTGACTCAGGTATTCACCACCTCTGTCGGATTGAAGAGCTTTAATCTTCTTTCCAAGTAGCAATTCTACTTCTGCTTTAAAAACCTTAAATGTTTCCAACACCTCATGTTTATGTTTAAGTAAATAAACATATCCATAATGGCTGAAATCATCAGTAAAGGTTAAGAAGTAGCTAGCACCTCTCTTTGACACATGTCTAAGTGGTCCACACACATCAGTATGTATTAAACCAAGTAGATCAGAAGCCCTTTCCATACGATTATTGAAAGGTTTCTTAGTCATCTTCTCAAATATACAAGATTCGCATTTATCAAATGATTCATCATTGATATCTTGTAAAAGCCCATCACATTGCAGCTTTTTCATACGAGTCTTGCCTATATGAGCAACTCGACAATGCCAAAGATAAGATGAATCCAAAACATTTTTGATTCTCTTATTATTGATGCTATACATTGAATTATAATTATTGGATTCATTCATATCAATTTCAAAAACACCATTCACAGCAATAGCATTAAAATAAAAAACATTATTTAAAGAAACAGAAATTCCATTGCTCGTGACAGTATGTTTAAAACCAATATCCAATAAACAAGAAAAGGAAACAACACCTCTAACAATAGTAGGTGCATAATGACAATTATTTAAAAACAGTACTAAGCCCGAAGGAAAAACTAATTTAAATACGCCTATACCTTGAACAGTTGCATGTGCTCCGTTACCCACGTGCAGATATTGTTCTCCATAGGCCAGTCTCCTTTCAACTCTAAACCCCTGCAGTGTATTGCAAATATGAATACCACATCCAGTATCATATACCCAGGAATTTATTTTATGAGTTAATAAAAATAATTCAATCATGAAAAAGTCACCTGAAGTGCTGGGGTTACCAGCCTCAACCTTCAACTTCTTCACACGCAACTCCTCAAAATAGAGTGGACAGTTCCGCTTCCAATGTCCTATCTCATGGCAGTGGTGGCAAGCCTGATCCTTCTTGCTAGGATTCACCTTGTTCTTCTTAGGGTTGTTCTTCTTGGGATTAGGTTGATAGGCCATAGCTTGCTTACCCTTGTCAACCTTACCCTTACCCATCTTATTCGCATGCGATTTTGGCTTTTGTATCCTACCTCCTTGTATAGCTAATACCTGAGGAGTAGGTGCCTTCTTTGGTAAACCATTCTCATAGTCCACAAGCATTGCAAGCAACTCTGTGATTGTCTTCCCCGCGCAATGCATGTTATAGTTTTGAACAAAACCAAAAAAATCCTTGTTCAAGGACCTGTTGATTAGGTTCACACATACATTTTTCGGGAAGATGTAGTTGATCTGATGTAGTTGGTCCATGTAACTCTTCATTTCCAACACATCATCACTAACAAGTTTACCTTCACACTGCTTACAGCTATGTAATGCATCGATCAAATCATACAATTCAACTGCAGGTGGCTTCTCATAAGTCTTTTGGAGTTCTTGAAGCATGTCATAAGGAAAATGGTGCTCAAACTGCTTTTGCAATTTGGGAGCCATACTTCCAAGCATCAAGCACGCAACTTCATTGTGCATTTTATACTCTAATTTCCAGGCTTCTCTGACATCCTCGGATTCAGTAGCATCTGGTTCAGCAGGGCAAGGCTTATTCAAGTATTCCAGCTTATCGGACACTCTCAAGACAATCCTGAGTGACCTATGCCAGTCATTGAAATTCGGGCCAGTCAATTTTTCCCGTTCAAAGTGGTTTTTGAACGCAGAACTCAATACAACATTATCGGGTTGAGCCATTTCTACAGAAAAAGTTCAAATATTAGTATTCTGATAATACAACTCTTCAAGAAAATAAAATACCCAAGGAAATATTCATATAACCATTGAATTTTCTTGAAAACTATGATCCAAATTTTCATAGTTTTACTACATCAGTTGATCTGCTAGTAATGAAAGTACAAAATATGGTAATCTGTCGAACAATAATCGGCAAACAATTTCCGACTCCTAGATCATTATGGGATTTACATTTGCCAAATACAATTTGCAAAGTAAGCATGTTTCATCCCATCTCATCCCTTAAGTTTCTAAGTCTCACTAACAACTTAATTAAGTCGTCTAATTTAGAAACTGCAAATTCTCCATTACTGGTCTCACTGATGAAGCGAAAAGTGTACCGCTTTTAAGGGGTCATTTAAGCCTTAAATCGTATTTATTTGATCAAATATTGCCCTAAATCGTTCCTTTTGTCATTTTAGGTACTTTTGAGGAGAAATCTGGAAAAGGAGGCATTTTGGACGTTTTTGGAGCATTAAAGTGAAGAAAACGGCAAAGTCTCAAGAATCGGCTGAAAGTCACCTTTGACGGCGTCACATTTAACCCCAGACGGCGTCATGCCTTGGCAAGAAAAGTTGGACGTGAAATTTACTCATGACGGGCCAGTGAAAATAGCATGTGAATTCTGACGGCGTCACGCTTTAACTTGATCGAGGGCGTCACGGCTTAAATCATAAGGGGACGGCGTCACGTTCATGGTTCGACGGCGTCAAGCCTTGATAAGCCAGAATGGATTTTTGAAGAGCTAAAGAGGGACGGCGTCAAGATGGTCATCCGGGAACCCTAAAAGCGGCGAGGTGACGGCGTCACACTCCATAAGGTGACGCCGTCAGATCCAAAAATCTATATATAGTTTTCTAATTTTTTGTCATTAGAGAGAGCTTAGTGTGTGGAATTTTGGGAGAAAACCCTAAGACGATTTTAGCTACTTTTTCAGGGCTTTTTGCCTTGAGATCTTCCATGTTTCATTGAAAGATAAGTTATCAATTAATCATTCAATATGTCTATGTGTTGTTTGATTCTATCTTATTCTTGTCTTTTGTTTAACATGTTAGGCTAAATTTATCTTGTGTTTGCTTAGATCTAATGAAACCTAGCTATTGATTATTGGTTGTTAGTGTGTTGTTAGTTGTATTGGATGATTGTTTATCTATGTTAGGCTTAAGAAAACTGGCTAACTTCCTATTCGGTAACTTGCTTGAACGTCTTAAGAAACATGAACCAAACGCGTACTAAAGGTTTTTATGGTTGTATTTAATGCACAAGCGAATTCTAGTGATCCCATGTTAGGAGCTTCCTAGCCGGCTCGACATAGGAGTGAAGTAGGAGCTTGTAGAGTTGGGGAAGTAAGTACGCCACCCCACGAATGGTATTAAGGAATACACCCGTCATCCACGCGACTAATACACACTAATTAACCGGTAAAAGATAGTTAGGGAGTAAGGAAATCTAAGTAAACACATTTCTCTACACATAAGTTTCTCACCACATTTTCATTTTTGTTATTTTATTTTATTGCATTCGTAGTAATTTGGGTTAGTTGACTAGCAACTAATTCCGCCCACTCCTTCAAACCCGAGATTTTACTTGCTTTCATAAAATTATAAAAACATAAAAAAGAATCTTCCTCAACCCTTAGACCTAATTAGAGTAGCCTTTCATACCTAACGAACACTATTCCCTGTGGAGAACGATCAATCCCCCGTACTTACCACTACACTATACTACATCGGTCAGGTACACTGCCTGGTGGGGTTGTAAGCCTCTTGAGATCCCTCGAGAGGTAAAACCTGTTGTAAGGTTACAAAACCACGCAATCAAGTTTTTGGCGCCGTTGCCGGGGAATAGTTATTGTTTAGGTTGAATTTTTATTTTATTAGGTCTACTCACTAGATTCCTTTCTAGTGAGATTTTTATTTTATTTTTCTAGGATTTCTTTAGTCTATCTTTTTCTTTGTGCCCTTTGTTTGTAAAACCATTTTCATTTGTCACCATGACGGATGAAATTCCATTTAGATCATTAACAATAGAGGAACAATTACTTTACACGGATAGATTTGCTTCCTGTTGTTCCAATGAATTTTTAAGTGATCTTAGATATATACAAGAGGAGATGGGTATAAAGTTTGATAGGTTTGATGAATTATGTGCATGTGTGGCTTCTATTAAACAATCATTGTTAGGATCAACTCCTTTTAATAAGACCCTTTGGAAAATTTTTGAGGAAAGCCTCCTAACCGTGAACCATAAGTTTAATGAATTAATGGGTTCGTATACATCACAACTTGAGGAAACAATTGAGGAGGATTTAGCCGAACATGAGCATATTGAGCAAAAAGACCTAGGTTTTATGATCAATGACTTTGAATCTCAAGGAACACATGATGAATCCTTTAGGCAAATTGAACATAGTAATCATGTTATCGGGGAAGATTCTTATGAATCGGACTTAGAACTTGAAATGGCTAGAGAAGGATTTGAGATACTTAGGAACATGTTTGGGTTAGATTCTACTAAAACACATGATGAGGTAAGTAACACAAACCTACAAAGTACCCCACAAGTCCTACCATCATTCGAGGCATACACACCGCCCGTGACTTACCCGGAAGAAGTAGAAGGGACTATAGGAACCCCAATTGAAGTAGAACCTTTGGAAGAAACAAAACTAGAAGAAATAGGTTTGAATACTTGTAGTCATAACCTTTCTTTTAGTTCTATGGAAGTTCCTAGTTTTGATGAACCGGAGCCTAAACCAAAACCGTTACCTAATCTTCCATCCTTAGATGTGAACTTAGGAATTGAATTAGGTCCCGATCCACCCATCAAACCATGTAGTCCGGGTAATGTTAAGATTAAGGTAGTAGACTCTAGGCCTTGTAGAGAGGAAGCTAACATAGGAGTGAACCATGACCTTACATACTTACATCACCCATTTATGATTGATCACAAGAAACATTATGGGTTTAAACCGGGTTTATTAGGTCAAAGTGGATTCTTAACTTGGAGTCTCTCGAAGTTGATAGAAGATGATCCCTTTCTAGGAGAAAATCTTAATCCGCCCACTAACCTAATTGAATTAGGTAAGGTTATGATGATAGGATCCCGCACCTTTGAGCATATAATTCACCCGTCACTCTTTCCTCACGTGGCATATTTCCACCCTAAGGGTGTGTATCGCTACTTTCACCCACACTTAATCCTAAGTGTAGGGAAAACCTCCCCTATTTCCATTAAATAAGGGTAGAGTCAGGCTCGTGACTCGAACAAAAACAAGCGCTTCTTGGGAGGCAACCCAAGCTTTATTTGCTTTGTGTGTTTATTTGTTTGTTTGTTTGTTTGATTTTATTTGTTTCCGTATGTATGTTTAATTTTTATTATTATTGATTCATGTTCAAAACTAAATTGTGAAAATGCTTTATCTTGTTTTTAACTTCGTCTTAACTACATATAAAGGTATTTTGCAAAAGTTAAGTGTAAGGGAAATCCAAATCGGTTTATTAGAACACAAATGAACATGAATCGTAATAGTAATAAATGAACATACATATTAGTATTTGTTTGAGTCAAATGCTTGTATCGAGTCATAATGATGTTTTGCAGGATTTCCAGGAAGTAAGGTATAGGTTTTTCCAAAAATTTTCCGGAAACATAACATGAGAATTCTGTCAGATTATTTCTGACGGCGTCAGGATCTACAACCTGACGGCGTCAGGTTTAATTTTCTGAAAATTTTTGAAAGTTTTGTTTTCATAAAAAGTTTTTATTAAATCCCTAACTTATAATCTCCAGGAATCTGCAAAATAATCATTCCACAAGCATTATATCCTTATATATAGATTTATCCCGCCGATGTTATGCAGGTTTTCGTGTTTGTTTTCTCAGGTTTAACAGGTTATTTTGGACAAGGAAATGTTTTGAATCAAGCTTGTGGCGATGCATTAGTCATGGAGCTTCAACATTACCTTGGAGGAAGATCTAACCGTGTAATTTCACTATCCACCGAGCGAATCAGGGGAGTATTTGATTTCATTCTTTTACTTTATGCTTTTACATCTTGTAATTTGAACATTGGGGACAATGTTCATCTTAAGTGTAAGGGAGGCTAAAAGTACGATTTTAGAGAATACAATTGCGCTTGATTTTTGTTTGTTTAATAGTAGATGTGTAATAAAACTAAGATAAATACTTGTTAAGGTAATTTTAGTGCCAAATTTAAAATTTTTTACAACATATAGGAGTGAAACTTTGATCTTAATGAGCGTCTCACGGATAGGAATTATATGACTAGCACAAAAACCGTACCACTAAAAAATTTTCCACCCCCAAATATGTGAGGTTCGCCCCTAGAATTGGTAGGAAAAGCATTTATGCTATGATGTGTGTACCGGTAGCACTTAGATTCTAGAACTTGCGTTAGGACCATTCCGAGGCCACAAGTGAGACTACATTCGTGTAGTTAGATTTACTACATGATAAGAGGCATTAGGATTAACCCATTGTTTTACACCTGTGTTTTTGTTATAATTACATTGGCTACATTGGTCAAGTAATTCTCCCACACCCTTTGCGTTGTACTCATTTTTAGTACACGATACCCCTAGTACACCCCTCAGAGCCTATCTTTTCGTTTCAACCTTTAAGCATTTTACTTAAAGGAAGAATTTGTTACACCCCACTTAAATGTACACCCAAATCGCCTTAGCCTACCTTGTATGCACTCATTTTTAGTGCATTATTGTGACAACATTTGTTTAAACCCAAGTTAATTATCTAGTTGATTACATGGTTGCTAAGTCGAGTCATATCCTTGTACATATTGTTTTGGGACGATTGGGACTCATGGGTAAAGTACTAGTATAATGGAGTAATGGGGAAGAACATCATTTATTACCCCCATATGTGCTAAATGTTTTTAAAAGTACTCCAAGTTTTTCAATTATCTTAATTCGAGTCATTAGATTAGTATTTGTAAAGTTATGTAAAAGTTCAAGTGTAAGGGGGATGCAACGCCCCTATGATGTATTATTTTGGATGGTAGGGTAAAAGTGTATGCAAAAAAAAAAAAAAAAAAAAAAAAAAAAAAAAAAAAAAAAAAAATCAAGAAAAACACAAAAAAAAATGAGAAAATGAAAAATAGAAAAAACATACGGACTACCATCCCGTTTCATTTTATGTTTGTTTTATATTTTTGTTATTTTGTTATTTCATTTCTAGCTTAAGATCGAGTCTAGTCTTGGCTTAGCAACATTGTATAGTACATGTAATTGATCAAGATCTTTAACTAGCCACCAGTAAAATATCCCTTATCCAACAAAACCGTGTTTTCCTTTTCCCTACACCTAACGTTATAACCCATTTAAAAGCCCTCTTTGATAGTTTATCTTAGGTGCTTACGCCTAGTGGAGGAGGTTTTTGATCCTTTCCCAAGCCTATGGTAATCTATTTGCTATGACAGGTAGTGAGAGATATTATCCGTTTTCATTTATGAGATTTATTTTGATGACACTTGAGAGATGTGAGTATCTAAACACTACTTGTGAGGTGCTAGTGTGTAATCTCCGTGCTTATTATGATTAAAGTGGAACGATTATTTGTTGTAATTACTTTTATGTTAGCATTAAATGACCCCTAACTTGTATTTTGATTAGAATAAAAGCACATTTGCTTGAGGACAAGCAAATCTCAAGTGTAAGGGTATTTGATGAAGCGAAAAGTGTACCGCTTTTAAGGGTCATTTAAGCCCTAAATCGTATTTATTTGATCAAATATTGCCCTAAATCGTTTCTTTTGTCATTTTAGGTACTTTTGAGGAGAAATCTGGAAAAGGAGGCATTTTGGACGTTTTTGGAGCATTAAAGTGAAGAAAACGGCAAAGTCTCAAGAATCGGCTGAAAGTCACCTTTGACGGCGTCACATTTAACCCCAGACGGCGTCATGCCTTGGCAAGAAAAGTTGGACGTGAAATTTACTCATGACGGGCCAGTGAAAATAGCATGTGAATTCTGACGGCGTCACGCTTTAACTTGATCGAGGGCGTCACGGCTTAAATCATAAGGGGACGGCGTCACGTTCATGGTTCGACGGCGTCAAGCCTTGATAAGCCAGAATGGATTTTTGAAGAGCTAAAGAGGGACGGCGTCAAGATGGTCATCCGGGAACCCTAAAAGCGGTGAGGTGACGGCGTCACACTCCATAAGGTGACGCCGTCAGATCCAAAAATCTATATATAGTTTTCTAATTTTTTGTCATTAGAGAGAGCTTAGTGTGTGGAATTTTGGGAGAAAACCCTAAGACGATTTTAGCTACTTTTTCAGGGCTTTTTGCCTTGAGATCTTCCATGTTTCATTGAAAGATAAGTTATCAATTAATCATTCAATATGTCTATGTGTTGTTTGATTCTATCTTATTCTTGTCTTTTGTTTAACATGTTAGGCTAAATTTATCTTGTGTTTGCTTAGATCTAATGAAACCTAGCTATTGATTATTGGTTGTTAGTGTGTTGTTAGTTGTATTGGATGATTGTTTATCTATGTTAGGCTTAAGAAAACTGGCTAACTTCCTATTCGGTAACTTGCTTGAACGTCTTAAGAAACATGAACCAAACGCGTACTAAAGGTTTTTATGGTTGTATTTAATGCACAAGCGAATTCTAGTGATCCCATGTTAGGAGCTTCCTAGCCGGCTCGACATAGGAGTGAAGTAGGAGCTTGTAGAGTTGGGGAAGTAAGTACGCCACCCCACGAATGGTATTAAGGAATACACCCGTCATCCACGCGACTAATACACACTAATTAACCGGTAAAAAGATAGTTAGGGAGTAAGGAAATCTAAGTAAACACATTTCTCTACACATAAGTTTCTCACCACATTTTCATTTTTGTTATTTTATTTTATTGCATTCGTAGTAATTTGGGTTAGTTGACTAGCAACTAATTCCGCCCACTCCTTCAAACCCGAGATTTTACTTGCTTTCATAAAATTATAAAAACATAAAAAAGAATCTTCCTCAACCCTTAGACCTAATTAGAGTAGCCTTTCATACCTAACGAACACTATTCCCTGTGGAGAACGATCAATCCCCCGTACTTACCACTACACTATACTACATCGGTCAGGTACACTGCCTGGTGGGGTTGTAAGCCTCTTGAGATCCCTCGAGAGGTAAAACCTGTTGTAAGGTTACAAAACCACGCAATCACTCACGCATTACGGAAATTTACCTTGTCATTAATATCTAGGCAAGGTCTCACTTAGGCTAAATAATAACTTCAAGTGTTTCTTATAATTAGATGGCATGAACTTAAATTTTAGGTACTAATTTTGATGTGACAATCAAAATATGTACGAAGAAGCATGCACACATCTTCATATTATAAGTTTTCAAAACGTTTTTATTTACCAATTTTAGGCTAAGATTTAAATCAACAAAGTTTTAATTGAGGTATTGGGTTCACCAATCAAAGAATTACCTACAATTATCGCCCACTATATCCTACTACTGCATGAGTCAAAAGACCCAAGTTATTCGGATAATTACCACAAAGTGGCACGTGAAATTGAGGTCAATTCACCCTTAAAATGATTTTGTAGATGAATAGTCATACTTGGTAGCTCCAATTAGACGCACAAAGGAACGGAGAGACAAACGTCAGCACAAGTGCCAATTAAAAACGCGTCACTTTTGGTTTGACAATTTAATGTCAATCCTCCTTAAACCCCTCTTATAGTTTGTCAAAACTGGGTGAGCCGTTCATACTATTGGTACAAAACTCATCACTCAATTAAAAGTTTATGACTTTAAGTCTTAAAAAACATGTTATAAATTATAATCTTGCTAGTCTCGCCTGGGAGCAAATTACCGTGCGAAGCGAACCACTATCGGCACATAAGACTTTGCAAGATTCATAATTTATTACAACGAGTTTCACCATTTATTTAGTCCATTTATTTTCTATTCAAAAATTACCCCTTTTTTTTTGCTTACAACGTGTCATACATATTTTAAACAAAAAATAAGTAATAATAAAAATAAACAACTAAATAATGCACATAATCTTAACAATTAATTTATGTAACAATTAGCCACATGCAAACTTGTTTGATAAAACCTATTAATAATCTTTCTATGTTAATTATGCATATATTTAACTAAGACTATCACTTACAATGGTAAGTGAGGCACATGCATCGATGTATCGATTGCATTAGCCTTAACAAATATATACCAAATTGCACATAATAGATTCATTAATATAATTAATTGAGGTCTTCCCCAATTTTCGATCTATCATAATTACATGTGTAAATCAACTTAACACTTAATCAAACCTAATCCATGACAAACATGCATGTTTCATCATGGATTAATACAAGTCACAAGATACGTAACTTTAAACACATAGCATGTTACAATTTTAGGGTTTCAAAACTACAAAACTAATTTTTTATTAATAAGGGCATCGCCCCCCCCCCCCCCCTAAAAATTAGGGTTTTTGATTTTTTAAACCCTAAAAAAATCGACTAACATAAAACCCAATCCAAGATTCATTTTTTATGTGTTTCGGTAATTTATTACATGTTAAACCTCGCTCTGATGCCACTGTTAGAATTTAATAATCATGACAAGTTCACATATTAAACAAGTAATCATCATACACATGCGGAAGCGTAGGATCTATTTTAACACATAAGAATTAACCGAATATTAAAGTGAACGTACCTTTTGATTCTAGCAAAACAAGAATCAACTTCAAATCTTCTTCAATCAATATCAAGAATTGGATTAACGAGTTACCCCTTACCGTTTTGTAACTCAATCCAAGATATTAACTATAATGAGTTAATACCACGATCTTGTACACACGTACTATAACCGAATTAAAGAGATTGCTAGATCAAGAAAATACAAAGTTTGTTTTTCTAAAAAACAAATCGATCGACCCTACATGGGTGTTTGTTCGATCGACCTAAGCAAGAAAAAGAATAGAAAAGACTTAGGGTTATAGCAAGTGCACAAGAGGTCATAAATCAATAACCCTTAGCCTTGTATATATAGCATGACAATCTTGGAGAACAAGTTGGAATGAGATTGGGTTTCCTAAGCCCATTGCCGATCGGCCTAAGGATCCCTTAGGGATTTCGGAAGCTGAGTTCCTCTAATTTCATCTATAGTCCTTCTATTAATCTCTAACGGTCGTTAACTACTTAACGTCCTTTAGTCATTATTTTGTGTTTTAATAACTGAATACATAACGGTTTATATTAATTATTATCCATTAATTCTTTATACGTAATGCGTGCAATCATGTGGTCTCGAGTTCGATTCTAGACATACACACATTAATATTTGTCCACAAAACTTAACAGATTCTGGTAAAATACAAATAAATTTGAATAGGATGATTGGAAATTATCTTATTATTGAATCAACACAAAATTATGTAATATGGAACTAATAATTCGATACCCTAAATATTATAATAAATCAGTACATACCAACTCTTTCATATTGACAGCAGACACATCACCGACACACATATGAATCAATCAAAATGTTTTCTTGATGGATTTGAATCGGTATGGCATAGAAAATGGTATGTCACACAGTTGTGCTTTAAGGAATATGGAAACGTATTCTGAAAAATATATGGGGAGCGTAGACATTGAATGCTATTTAATCCTTTACAAAAATATATGGGGAGCGTACAGAAGAAGGATCAGAGAAAACGATTTGAATGGGATGAAGAAACTGAATATATGCAGTGGGAAGGTTGTACATTGTCTTTAATTATAGACTTAACGTCTTTTTTTAATGCTCGTGCTTTATGGCACTTATAAAAAAACTTATTTTATAAGTTAGAATAGATAGAAATAGATATATAATATAATTATGTCATTACCAAAATAACTAATATATGCATTGAACTTTGATAAATGCAATTAATTAACTTTGATAATTGCATTTATGTTGCAATTTATTTTTTTTTGTTATAAATAGCACTCCCAGGCATGGTGATCAAACGAAAAAACAAACATTATCTTATGGAATACTTCCATTTCAAAACATTGGTTTTCTTAACCATCTTTTTAGTTATTCTCTCAGGTAAACTTTTTTTCATAATGGACGTTTTTAATCTTTTTGTTTAGAAGTTTGAGTAATTTGGAAAATGAATTATGTTTTGCAGTTTCGCGGTCAACTACAGTAAACCAGGGAGGAAGCTCTTCACCAGCATGCCAGCCACCAGATGATAATTATTGCACAAGGCTTTGCCAAACTAAAGATGCATACTGTGTCGACGAAAAAACATGTGTTTGCCATCCTGGTGGATTACCTCCAGTTGTACCTCATCCGAACCAACCAACATATAACAATAGGTTGTTTGTATGCGATCCTGATAGTTGCAGGCGTGTATGTGCACCTAAAGGTGGTCAGTGTAATGAAGATGGAGAATGTCAGTGCTTTCCTGGATAATTGTTTGCCGATAAATATTCTTGAGTCATCTTGTAATCGTTATAATGAGTAATAAAAAGTTGTGTTTGGTATTGGTTTTACAATGACGGGCCGATTTAGCTAATTTGTTTCTCTTTTTGGGTTGTTAATTATAGTATTATACGAATGAAATACAAGTGGTTCACTAAAAAAAAAATGGACATATACTCGCTAAATGTTTATCTCAATTAAATGGCTAAGAGTCGTTATAGCTAACGAGAACAAAAAAGATAGTAATAACATGTTAACAAAAGTATATAACACAAATATCAACCAATTGCATCCATTTTCCGTTCTCTCAACCTACCCCCTTTCTTCCCTCTAAACACACACAAGACACACACCGATTACACACTCGATTATTCAAAACTCTAGATCTGAAAACACATTTCAGCGAGACCAATTACACACCTCAAACACCATATCCGGCCATTAGCATCGTTCCGATCATCTAACAGTAACCGGAAATGTTACGAGCTCGTCGGAATTGCCTCAAGTTATTTGAAGTTATTTTTTATTGCGGCTTTAGAGATAGGTCTTTAATTATGTGCATTGTAGTCACCGTAGAATCAAAGTTGGAATTTTAGTCAAAGTTGCCATTTTAGATTAAGCCAACTTTAATAAGGGGTATATTAGGGATTCAACTTTACTCTTCTTAAGCACTTTTAAGTTTTAAGAATAGACAAATTTGCTTTATAAATAGTACATATATTAATATCTATTACTCCAGCGCGATGCAATAAAAATAACTCTGAAAAATCCTTTCAGCGAGATTAAGTAGTAGTTCCAACTTGTAATTTGTTATTTTATTTTCTTTTAAAAGACTTGAAAGATAGTGTTAACGAGCATAGGTGCCCGCGCGTTGCTGCGGGAATGAATTGTCGTTGCATGGAATATATGTATATTTCAAGGTTGCAAAAATCGCGAATCGGTAGTTGGGCGGTCGACCACCTTGTAGCTTGTAATCGGTCTAGGCGGGATTAATCAGTGATTAATCGGATTGGCATTATGACAAATTTTAGTTATTTCCGGCAAGTTTTGTGTATTTTCGGTGAGTTTTAGGTATTTCCGGCAACATATTTTCTAAAAAACAACTTGTAATAGACTTTAACAGTTACTATAAGTGATCAAAATAAGTTTACAATGAGTTTTGGGTACATCCAGCAAGATTTATAGGTTTTCGGCAAGTTTTACCACCATTAACCGCCGTTGATCGCCGTTGACCATGGTTGACATATTTGTTTGACCCAGTTACATAAATCAGCAAGGTCGTTGGCCTTGTAGCACCTAATCAGCGATTAATCGGCCTTGTTGACCTTTTTTTGCAACACTGATATATTTAGTATCGTGTTGTAGTATTAGTGTGTTTAATGCTTTTGGGCATAAGGTTTGTTTATTTTTTTTTTGGGTTATAGGACGTGCGTTCGCTTTATTTCGGGCTGTTTCTTTTTTCTTTTTTTTTTGGTTAGACAATTTGGGGATGAATGGGATAGAAAAGTTAGGGTTTTTTCAATCCAAAAAAAAACATACTGTAATTAGAACATATCAAGGAGAAAATGTATACTGATTGAAATGGTATGGCTCCTAAGTTTTCAAAGTGTTTGAAGATTGCGCATCAAATTGGTAATCGGCGAATTCATAGTGTTCTTCATGCTATTTTTTCGCGAGAGAAGGAGGCATACATGGGTGATGAAAAGAATTACAATGAAAGGATTGGAGAAGTACAGGCTAGGGTTGAGCATAGGCATGGAATTATTCTTGAATTGAAAAAGTTTTTGGGTGACGCTGTTCTGGATGAGTGTTTGGCAGCTTTGAAGGATGTGGAGCAAGAGGATTTTGCTAAAATGGGCCGTTTGATTCAGATGAGTCATGCCGCTGCTTTACGTGCTGGTGAGAAATCCAGAATTATCAAGAAACTTAAGAAATTGAAATAACTATGGAAGTTTAAATATTTTTGTTAATCTTGGGGTCTTTTGTAAGTTTGTATGTCATGATGGCCGAGAGTCTTTTGTGGTAGTTTGTGGGGTAGAAAGGTTAGGGTCAGTTTAAAGGGTATTAGTGTTGTGTTTGTACTGTATGTTATGTATTTAGGATGTCTGGAATGTTGTCTAAGTCTGTAATCTATCTAGTGTTTTTAATGGTATGAATGGAAATATTAGTTATTAGCTTATTTGATACATTGTTCTGTCTTTAATTGTTTTTGGTTTTAAAGATTGCAAACATAGTTGGATGAATATTATGAATGATGCGTGTTTTGCTAGTTTAAGGTTGGAGGAACAGGGAGACATATTCTCTATGATACTTAGTGTATGTTTAAGTCTATAGTTGTTTAGAAGTTTTTTTTGATGATAAATATTGGTTGTAACTGAAATTGGTTAATGATTATATAAAATTATGATGTTGGTTATTAATCTATTGTGTTATTTGTGATTGTGTTATGAGGCAAATAAGTGTGAATGTTTGTTAATTTGACTGTTTGAAAGTTTAAACAGAGTATATTATAAACGTTGAGAGTATAATATTGGTGTATATTAGTTTTAAGAGATAGCGCGAAATGTGGCAAACCATTAGTAAGGACAAAGTTAGTTTAAGATATATTAGATAACCATAGTTATTATAGCACAACTCATTTTACAAAAGATGTAGCAGCATATTTGCTGTATCCCAAGTCTAAGGTCTAAGTTTGCACCATTGGTGCTATTGCAGATAGATATTTACAGGAGTTGTGGTTAGAAAGTTGTACTTTTATAGTGCTTAGATAATTACATTGGCAATTATGTTGTTCTTCTGCTTCGTTATCAAAAGATATTTAGTCTTTTAAGATGTAGCTGACGAAAATCATTGATGGTGCTATAGCCTTCAAGGTTTATTTTTTTTGGTTTCTGCTGGTTCTTCTGGAAAAAGTGGCCTTTTAGCTGATTTGCGACCTGTATTGCTTCCCATATCTATTTTTGATCTTGTCAGCATTCCAGTATATGGTGGTGGTGTTGCTGTGATCTCTGTAATAAGTTAATAATGGTTGGTTAGTATTTTTTTTCCTACTCTTAATATTTAAGAGAAAGTTGTATTTTATAAGGATGTTTGTTACCTGATGAGTGTTCTTCAATCGCTTTTTCTTTTTGTGGTGTTTTCATTATTTGAGGAGCGTTTGGTGTTGACGTATGTTGAATATCAGTACATGGTTCTGATGGTGTTGTAACATCTGTAGATAATAGATGATGTGGTTAACATATTAAGTATAATGTAATTTTTGAAGAAAAAAAAAGGGAAAACAGTTATATTTGACCATTTTTTGTTACCTGAAGATTGGCCTTCATTCTGGTTTGCTGGTTCTGGGTTGTCCAAGAGAGTGTCTAATGTTGGTGTATATTCAATAGCAGCAGATGTTTTTAATGGTATTGTCAAATCTGTAATAAGTAGATGATGTGATGAACATATCAAGGATAATATAATCTTAGGAGTAAAAGGAACAACAGTTTTATTGAGCTGGTTTTTGTTACCAAAAGATTGCCCTTCAATCGGGTTTGCTGGTTCTGGGCTGTCCAAGATGTCACTGAGAATAAATTCTACTGCTCTTTCTTTGCAAGTAGGGCTAAAATAAAACTGGAATACATGTTGTTTGCCAATAATGTTGTGTAACTTTTCTGGGAAAATGCGGGGGTCTGGGTCGGCAAGTGATTTGACCAAATTGGGACAATCAATACCAACAACTGTATCTGCTTTTGGTGTGAAAAAAGTAAATTGTGCCGTTTGACTGGTGTCTGTTATGGATGCCTTGAAGTTGTATCTGTATATATGAATTAGTTATATTGTAATTTGTAGAAAGTTAAGTATGTGATTGTTAATATTGTTACCTGTAAGTTAGCGATTCCAAAATTCCATGCTCTCTGCATTCATACACTTCATTGTTATATTTTGCTTTGATGCTGCACTTATTGCATGAAATATAGTACCAATCGCGTGCTGTGTTGAGGCTAATTATGGTGCCTTCGCAAGTGGAACGTAGGCCCTGTTTTTGTTCATTTTCATTTGTTTAAATAAGTTGGTGTATAAAGTTATTGTTAGGAATGTTTTATAGTATATAGGTATTATGTTTTGTAATAATTTACTTGTTAAGGTTCGGGATTTTGAGCAAGGAGTACTGATAGAGGGAATTGATTTCTCCGTTTCTCTTGTTCTTTGTCATTTAAGCGATATCTGATGACATCTAATGGTGGTTTGTGCTCATACAGTTCTCAGTACCTGTTAGACATACATGTTATTATAGTTTCATAAACATAGTTTCAGAGTGCATATAGTAGTCAATCCATATGTAAATCTTACTGTGCTCAATAATGTTCAAGTTGTGGAATTTTAGGATTTATGTGGTAGTACGTTGCTGATGTTGAAGATAGTTGCAAATCTGCAAATGTAAAGTTTGTATTTGTAAAATGGTTGTTATTTTTATTTGTAAAACATATGTAAGTGTATATTGGTTTATATTAACATACCTCTGTTTTGGTATTTTGTAACTCTACAGGATGTGACAGCTATTATAATTGGTCTTTCAAGCATGTCAATGGCTTCCTTTTTGAAACTTTGCGCAAGCTCGTCCCATAAGGTGAGTTCAACAAAGTTGCGGCTGTTCATATTATAAATTGTAAATGTGTGTGCTGTTAATGTAATGTGTATTGCGTAAAAATGGTTATCAGTTTTAGTGAAGATACTTACTTGAGGTTTTCGATTCCGATTCTTCGTATCAGAGATTGATTCCTGTTAGGGTTCCCGATTTTTTCTACTTCTCCTGAGTTGATGTAACACCCAATGTAGTCTGCAAAATTGAAGATATACTTTGTTTTATTTTTATTTATTTATTTATTTTATTAATTTTTTTTTTGTCATTAAGGAAGCAAAGCAACTTTTAAAATTATGAAATATCACTTGTGAGGAGTGGATATGGTCTCTTTGTTTTATCTTTTGGATCTACGATTTTGCTAGGTAGCTGATTGTCAGAAAGAAAGTTGAAATAATGGTTTGGGAAGTTTTCAGATGGTATGCTATCAAATTTTGTGAGTCTAGTGAATGAAAGGGATGTTAGGTTTTCATGTGTTTGTTGCCAGTTGTCTGTGTTAACACTGTCAAAATCTGAGATGCGGTATGCTTGCCCATGTATAAGTATGCCTTTGAAATGCTGAATATCGCTTGCTTCCATGTTTGCCTATATTGCACCCCCTATATATAGTAATTTATGATTAGGCAATTGAGGTATAAGAAATTTTGTATGGTTTATTTGGTTCCATTTACCTGTCTGTCTAATAAGATTGTTCTGTATTGTTTTTCTATTATGCTTGGAGGATCTCTGGCTACCATGAGCGATATAATTTTAGTTCTACAACTTTATTTTTCATCCCTGGTTTTAGTTCTTCAATGGTAGACAGTGCTATCCTGCAATCAGTTAGGAATGATATGGTTAGTGTTCATGTTATAGCATAATAAATGAATGAATGCAAATTAATTCTAAACAATAATAATGGAAAACATAATGGTGTAACACGTAAATGTTTTTAAGCATTATTTATTATGTAATGATATGCAAAAAACCTCTGGTTCAGTAATTGTCTTTAAAAAATCTTTATATACTATATTTTTTGTTGTCATTGACGGGTGGTCGTTCTGTTGTTTAATAAGCATTTTTAGACCATAGGGTGTTGTAGGTCTTGAGACTGCAACATAAAGCTGTCCGTGTCCAAATATTGGTTCCGGAAGATAGATTCCAATCTTGTTTAGAGACTGGCCCTGGCTCTTGTTAATAGTCATTGCATAACACAGTTTAACTGGGAATTGCTTCCTTTTGAATATGAACGGAAAGTTAGGATCTTTGTACTCACACGACTTCGGATTTCTATCGGGTTACAACAAATAACAACAAAATATAATGTAAACAAGTTTTTAGACAAAATATCCCGTTTCTACGTAAGTCACTCTATGTAAGAACAAACAAATTTACAACTTGACAAATGATCAAAGAATTGAATTTGTGTTCTAAACTTCACATTTTTAATGTGACAAAACATTTTTTCAAAAATACATTTTACAAATTATTTTTGAATTAAAAAAAAATGTTTTAATCGAAAAAATAAGTTTAAATTATCCAACAGCTATTATTCCCCCCAAAACTGCTCCAAACATTCCCAAATAAACCTTCACCACTAAAAACAAAAATTGGAGCGTGTTTGTCTGGCATGGTACCACTAATTCCCACGGTACCAATAAATTTAGTGGTACCGTCCGATATTTAGTGGTGTCGTCCCTCTGTAACGGCTAGAATTTTTCTGCCTATAAATACCAGACCATTTCACAGTTTTTAATTATCCTTTTTCACACAAAACTTTCTGAGTTAAATCCCTCAATCACATTTACATTTCCTTGATCATTTAGGTAGTTTTCTTTTGTTTAAGAGTGATCCAATCATCCAACCAAGTGATCACCATCATTCATCTACTAGTGCAAGAGAAGAACACAAAGTATCAATAAGATACAAGGTGTTGTAGTATTAGTGTAGTGCACTTGTAACACTTGTTACATACTTGTTGTATCTTGACATACATCAAGTCTCATTTCATCTTGTTTAGTTATATTGTGTGGATCATTGTGATCTTGTAGAGATCGTGTGGATCTCGTGTAGATTGAGTTGAGTGTGTGTAGATCAAGTGGATCGAGAGTAGATTGTGTGAATCGTGTGATAAGTAATGATTGTGTGGATCGCGAGTGAGATTGGAACTAGCTAGATTAACACTTGACATTTAGCTTAGTTTCGGAAATAGTGAAAAACGACGTTGTACGGTTTTCTCCGCCTGAAGGGAGTTTGTTGACATATTGCTTAGAACTCTCGAGTTAGGTACTCAGGGAGTGGAGTAGGGCGAAGAAGAGCTTCGTTACCGAACCACTATAAATCTCTTTGCCTCGGTTTGATCTTTCCATCTCTTACTCTTTATCTTTGTTGTTTATATTTGATTGTTGTAGTTTAGTATTCATATTGTTGTTGGTTGATTTCACAAAGGATTGAATCTAAGTTTTTCACAAAGTAAACTTTTATAATTAACGAAAAACCGGTAAAACTATTCAACCCCCCTTATAGTTTTTCACAACTTGAATCGATCAATGGATTTCGACAAATATCAAGAAGGGCAATCTATGCAAAGACCACCACTTTTTGAAACCGATTGTTTTATCTATTGGAAAACAAGATTCGAAACGTATGTGAAATCAAAAGATATTGATCTTTGGCATGTTATTACCGAGGGTGACTTTCAACCGATTGAAAAGAATCCGGAAACAAAAAGGGATGAAATAGTTCCTTATAATAAACAAAGTGATACTCTTAAAAGAAAATTAGCAAAAAATAATGAGGCTAAAATGATGATTTATAATGCTTTGCCGAAAAAGGAATTTGAAAGAATTTTTATGTGTAATACGGCAAAAGAAATTTGGAAAAATTTGTTAGTCACTCATCAAGGTAATAGTCAAGTCAAAGAAAACAAGATTGATCTTCTTGTGCAACAATATGAACAATTTTCCATTCCGGAAGATGAATCTATAGATAATGCTTTTGCTAGATTTAATACTATTATTACTAGTCTTAAAGCTCTTGATGAAGGTTACTATAGCAAGAACTATGTTAGGAAGTTTCTTAGGGCTCTACATCCTAAATGGAGAGCAAATGTCACCGCCATTGAAGAGTCAAAAAACTTGGTGACATTATCACTTGATGAACTTATAGGAAACTTGAAAGTTCATGAAATGATAATCAAGAAAGACTTCGATATAATTAAAGGCAAAAGAGAGAAAGTAAGGTCTCTAGCACTAAAAGCCAAGAAGGAGTCTAGTGATGAGGAAAGTTCGGCTTCCGATAGTGAAGACAAAGAGTATGCATTAGCGGTTAGAGATTTTAAGAAGTTCTTTAGGAGAAGAGGTAGATTTGTAAGACAACCTCGTGATGAAAAGAAAGGAAAGAGTGATAGAAAATGCTTTAGATGCGGAGATCCAAACCATCTCATCGGAGAATGTCCTAAACCACCTAGAACCAAGAACCAAAGAGCACATGTAGTAGGTTCTTGGAGCGATAGCGGTGAGGAAGAAGAGGAGAAGCTGTTGGGTCCATTCAGTACCCAAGCGTACTGAAACAAAGATTTAAATACAAATTATCCTAAGTGTCAATATAACCTTGAACGCTCTCAGGTCACTGAGTGAACAGTCACTCAATGAGTTATCTTCAAGATGCCTAGGACGAGTCTAAGAAGAAGGATTCACCATTCAGTGAGGCGGAACTCCCTGATTGGCACCTAAGCTAAAGAAGAAGATAATGGGTTCAGTGAGTGATGACAATAACTCACTGAACCCCAGTCTCCTCAACAACTATGAAGAATGAAGAATGAAGACTGAAGACCAAAGACTGAAGAACTTAAAGACTGAAAGAAAGGCGGGACAAGGCGGGAATGGTTTGAAAAGATAAGGAGAAGTCCTTATCAGGCCAAAGTCAAACTTTCCCTGAAAGGCTTTAGAACAAGAACAGTGTCATCACTGTTACTCAGAAAGCAATATTGTCCTATACCCAAAATAGGTTCTTGTAACAGCGACAAAATACATCAGTATTTTGTCCTAGTTAGGTCATCCTTTGTCTTTTAAGTCACGGGTGCTCTTTTATACTAGTCTATAAATAGGATCATAAGGGAGTAAAAGTGGACGAGTTTGTGCAATTAATGCTTAGACATTCACAAACCACTTTTACTCCTCTAAAGAGCAACCTAGTCCCTGAGATAGCTTAGTGGTTCCTTATAGTTGCCACTTAAGCTTAGCTTAAGTTTAGTGAGGAGACAACACCATACTTGTCATTTCAATCCCAAGTGTTTTTTCCGCAAACACTTGGGTATAGATTCTTTTGATTAACTTCTAATAAGAATTTAAACGTTGAAAAACTCTTGTCTTTGTCATTTACGTTTTACTTATTTGTTTAGTTAATAATTGCATTACTCAGTCATGGAACACAATTAGCTTAACTTTGTAGTTAATTCTAATTGGGTAAAGGGAACAACAAGTGGTATCAGAGCCTCTGGTTTATAAAATCTTTCAAAAAACAAAAGAGTGCTCAAAAGGTTTTTAAAACCAAGATCCTACCATGGTTGATAGTAATGTACCCCAGCTAGTTGACAAAAAAGGAGGAAGCTATTCAGCTGTTGCTCCTAGACTAGAAGCTGGTAAATTTAGCAAGTGGAAAAAGCGTATGCTTTGCTACTTGACTGGTATGGAACCATACTACATCATATGTATCAATGAAGGTCCCTTTATCCCTAAGACTGCTGAAGGGTTACGTAAACCTGAAGCTCAGTGGACTATTGATGAGAGAAGGGTGGTTAACCAAGACCAACGCTTGAAAAGCATCATTATATCATGTCTTCCTGACGATACAATGGAATCAGTCATTAACTGTACAACAACTAAACAAACTTGGCTTGACTTGGTTCACAGCTTTGAAGGTCCCTCAGATACCAAGGAAAACAGGATTATGGACCTGAAACTTGAGTATAACACTTTCAGGGCCAAAGACTCTGAAAGTCTCTCTCAGACCTATACAAGATAAAAAAACCTTGATAAATGAACTATCAAATGATGGTGTAGTCTTGTCTAAGCATGAAATCAATGTTGGCTTTGTCAACAGTCTCCCTGAGAAGTGGTTAAACTTCTCTCCAGGTCTTGGGAATGCTAATTACATTCAAAATCTTGAGCTCCCTGAGATCTATGGGAAGTTTGTCTATGAGGAGAACTTAATCTCAAGGAGATACCCATACTCAAAGAAAGCTCTTGAGACCAAAAAGGCCCTGACAGCCATACCCTCATCTACTGCCTTTTATTCTAATGGCGTTGTGCAGGATTTCCAAGAGAATTCTGATGATGAGGCTGATGAGAGAACCAATGAGGAGTACTTTAATGACTTGCATATTGAATTTCAAGAAAGGGCATTCCTTGCTAACTCTAAACGTTTTATTAAAAGAAATCAGTCAAACTTTTCTAAAGCAAAAGCAAATGAAACCACTGAATGTTTCAAATGTGGTAAAAAGGGTCATTTTGCAATAGAGTGTTTTTCTAAAACCACCTCAGAACCTTCATATAAATTCTCGGGTAATAGTTCTTCTTCAGGAACTAGCAAGTTTCAACCAAAAATGCTTCAGTCTTTTCAACATTTTCAACATAAAAATGTTCAAAATGATCAAAAAGATTTTGAAGCTAAGTATAGAAAAGCTAAATCTAAACTTGCTCTCCTTGAGGCCACTCCCTCAGTATCTCAGGCTGCTGAAATCGCTAAACCTGTTCAAACAAAGAACAAGGTACTTGTGGCTGAAGCCTATGACTGGGATGAAGAAGAGGTCTCCTCAGATGATGAAGAAGTAAGAGTCAGTGCACTAATGGCACTTTCAGATAATGATCAGCTGGCTGTTGGAAAAAGCCATTCAAGAAATGGAGAGTGGGTTAACATCACCATGAAAAAGGTAAATATTTTATTATCTATGGATGATGATTTTGATTGGCAATATTACTTAAATTACATTAATGTTGATCTTAAGTTTGTTGAAGAGCAAA
Organism: Artemisia tridentata subsp. tridentata; assembly: GCA_021014915.2. Taxonomy (NCBI): domain Eukaryota; kingdom Viridiplantae; phylum Streptophyta; class Magnoliopsida; order Asterales; family Asteraceae; genus Artemisia; species Artemisia tridentata. The sequence goes on along the minus strand of CP139501.1, from coordinate 194,765,620 downwards.
GACTTAATTTGTTTTCAAAATACAATAAACTTGTTCAAGAATTAAACAAGTGTAGAGATGAACTACTTGTCTTAAAACAAGTCAAGCTAGAAGCTGTTACACTTCAAATTCAAAACATTGAAATTTTGAAACAAAACCAAGCTCTTCAAACTGAACTCAACAAAGAAAAGGCTGTCATTGAAAGCTGGACAACAAAGAATCCTAAAGTCTATGAAACTGTTAGTCTTATTCCTAGTTCTAAAAAGAAAATCATAGGAGAAGACCAACTCACTGAATCCCTCAGTGAGAGTCATAGTGAAAAGGCCTTTATTCCAGCTGGCATATCTTTTGAGCAAGAAATGAAACCCAAGTCTAGTGACTGGGTTGAAAGAAATAACTAAACCTGAAAGCCCTGATTCAAAATATGATCAGTTGGCTGAGCTTGTCAGGAAGCTGAGTGAAAAGATTGAATCATCTGAAAAACCTCCTCAATCTAAGATTAAGGATCTCAAATCAGCTTCCTCAAGCACCTCCAAACCAAAATCTTCACCAAAACCTCAACAAAGATGTGAACTGTGTAACTATACAAATCATTCCACTGATGATTGTTATAGAATCCTCTTTTGCATGATATGCAAAAAGGAAGATCACAGGACTTCTGATCACTTGTCATACACAGTCTCATCCAATGTTGCAAACTTTAAAGCACAGGCTTTTCAGTATCCTTCTGATTCTAAACAGAAACAAAGACAAAAGGCTAAGCCTTTTTCACCTTGTCTACATTGTGGCTTCAATGACCATCTTCCTGATGATTGTCTAATGGATCCTTGTTGTGACATATGTGGAGATCCCTCTCATGACACCTCAGGACATGAAAAGGTCATTCAGGCTAGAAGAGGTACCACTAAATCCACTTCTCAGTCTACTGAGTCCACATCAAAAACCAAATGTAAAATATGTGGAAGCACAGTCCATACCACCACTGACCATGCATCAATTGTATCTTTTAAAAAGGCCATCAAAGCCAAGCCCACCAAGAGGTGGGGTCATAGAAAAAACTGACACAGTTTACTATTTGTGCAGAAACATGCCAGGGAGCCTGTTTGGCATCTAGATAGTGGATGTTCAAGAAGCATGACTGGTGTGAAAGAATATCTGCACAAATATGTTGAGGAACCAGGACCTAAGGTGGTATTTGCTGAAAATTCATCATGTCTCACTGAAGATTATGGTTCAGTAAACTGCAGTGGAATAGTTTTTACTAGGATAGCTTATGTAAATGGCCTCAAGTACAATCTTATAAGTGTCAGTCAACTATGTGATGCAAAATACATAGTTCAATTTGATGATAAGCAAGATACCATCTTTAATGCTAATAAAGAAGTAGTTCTTATAGCACCAAGAAGACAAGATATTTATGTGTTAGATATGTCTACTATAACTCAGAATGGAACTTGTCTCTTTGCTAAAGCCAATGAAACTTTAAACTAGCTTTGGCATAAGAGACTCTCCCATCTGAATTAAAAAAACATAAACAATCTTGTCAAACAAAACAAGGTCTTTGGCTTACCATCACATGTGTTTTCAGAGGATAAACCTTGCTCTGCCTATGAAAAAGGTAAACATCATAGAGCATCCTTTAAAACCAAACAAAACTTCTCCATCAAAAGTTGCCTTCATCTTCTCCATATGGATCTTTTTGGACATATCAGTCCTATGTCCATTCATCATGATAAGTATACTCTGGTCATTGTGGATGAATACTCAAGATACACTTGGGCTTACTTCTTGACCAAAAAGAGTCTGGCAACTGAAACAATCATGTCCTTTGTCAGGAACATTGAATACCAAAATGACATAAAAGTCAAACAAATTAGGACTGACAATGGGACTGAGTTCAAAAACAATGATCTTGTTTGTTTCTGTGATGAGAAAGGAATTTCTCAAAACTTCTCTTCTCCTTACACACCTGAACAAAATGTTATTGCTGAAAGGAAGAATAGAACACTCATTGAGGCTGCTAGGAGAATGCTAAATGGATCAGTTCTATCCAAACATTTTTGGACTGAAGCAGTTAAGACTGCATTTTATACTCAAAACAGATCCATCATTGTCAAGAGACATAGCAAAACTCCTTATGAGTTATTCAAAGGAAGAATCCCTGACATCAGCTATTTTCATGTCTTTGGGTGCCCTGTGTTTATTCATAATCACAAGGATCACTTAGGGAAATTTGATGCAAAAGCAGATGATGGATACTTTCTAGGATACTTTCTTGTCTCTAAAGCCTTCACGGTGTTCAATACAAGGAGACAGCAAGTTGAGGAAACATTTCATGTCACCTATGATGAGAGTACAGAAGCCATCAGATTCTCAAACACCTCAGTGAAAGAGATAGGAATTGATGACTCATCAAGATACCCTCCTAATGAATATCATCCTGATAGTAATCCTACCACTCAATATCAAGCAGATGCTGATATATCCCATTACATTATCCCACACAACCTCCCTTATCCAACCATCACTGAGTTTGATGAAGCACAAACATGTACTGATGAAATCAATTAGTCTGAAAAAAGTTTTCAGGAACCAATCAATCTCAGAGATCAACCAGGACAGTCAGATATCCAAGATCCTGAAGATCTTCAAGTTTCTGCACCTGAACCTACACCACCACCCAATCAGGCATCCACAAGTTTGAATCAATATCCAAGACCTCAGGACAGTTGGACTAGATCTAAAGATATAGAACTTATCAACATAATTGGAGAGCCTACTAAAGGAATGCTCACTAGAAGCATGGCTTCTAAACTTAAGGCAGCCTCAGCCAATGAATGTCTATTTGTGAACTTCACCTCCAATATTGAACCTAAAAGTGTTAGAGAAGGACTGAAACATCCTAGTTAGGTTGAGGCTATGCATGATGAACTAGAACAATTTGACAGAAACAAGGTAATGACCTTGGTCAAATGTCCTCAGGATGTTTCTATCATTGGCATGAAATGGGTATTCAAGAACAAAACTGATGAAAATGGAATAGTCATTAAAAACAAGGCCAGACTTGTTGCTAAATCTTATAATCAACAAGAAGGCATTGACTATAAAGAAACATTTGTACCAGTTGCAAGAATGGAAGCCATCAGGATCTTCCTTGCATTTGCAACCTACATGAACTTCAAATTATATCAAATTGATGTAAAAAGTGCCTTCCTCAATTGATCACTGAAAGAAGAAGTTTATGTTCAACAACCTCCTGGATTTGAAAGCAGTGAGTTTCCTGACTATGTCTGCAAGCTTGACAAAGCCCTTTATGGACTGAAACAAGCTCCTAGGGCATGGTATGAAACTCTTTCAGCCTTTCTCATCTAAAACAGATTTGTCAGTGGCAAGATAGATAACACCTTGTTTATCTATAAAACAAAGGAAGATGTCATTCTTGTTCAAGTGTATGTGGATGACATCATATTTGGCTCAACAAGTTACAAACTTTGCAAACAGTTTGAAAAACTGATGGCAAAGAAATTTGAGATGAGTATGATGGGTGAACTTTCTTACTTCCTTGGACTACAAATCAAGCAGACTGATAAGGGAACCTCCATCAGTCAAGAAAAGTTCACTAGAAGCCTACTGAAAAAGTATGAGCTCAGTGACTGTGCTTCAGTGAAAACTCCAATGGTTTCCCTAAACAACCTAGGTCCAGACCTTGCTGGTAAACTAGTATATCAAACTCTTTTTAGAGGAATGATTGGGTCGCTGATGTACCTACTTGCATCAAGGCCTGACATCCAATTCTCTGTCTGTTTATGTACCAGGTATCAGTCTGACCCAAGAGAATCACATCTCACAGCTGTGAAAAGGATCCTCAGGTACCTGAAAGGTACTCTAAATCTTGGATTGTACTACCCTAAATGTTCAGGTTTTGATCTCAAAGGGTACTCAGACTCTGACTATGCTGGCTGCAACATGGATAGGAAAAGTACTTCAAGCTCCTGTCAATTCCTTGGTGGTAAACTAGTCTGTTGGAGTGCTAAGAAACAACAATCAGTTGCCATGTCCACAGCTAAAGCTGAATATGTTGCAGCAGCCAGTTGTTGTGCAAATATGCTATGGATGAAAAGTCAACTCAGTGACTATGACATCCATTACAAGATGGTACCCATTTTTTGTGACAACGCAAGTGCAATTGCTATCTCAAATAATACTGTTCTTCATCAGAGAACCAAGCATATTGATATCAGATATCATTTCATCAGGGACCATGTCATGAATGGTGACATTGAATTACACTTCATCCCCACTGAATATCAGCTAGCTGATATATTTACCAAACCATTGGATGAACCAACTTTCACAAGACTGAAAGCTGAATTAGGGATGTTGGATATTGAGAATCAGTCCACTGACTAAACCTATCCAACTTAGTGTAAATAGTGATAACCATAGGTCCCTGACTCAACAAATTTCTCAGTGATTAAGTATTTTATGTCTCACTGAATAACTGATATGTGTTAAATTACACATATCTTTTACCAAATAGACCAAAAACTAACCAAATATGCCAAATATATTGTGTTTTTGTTTTTGTGATTGTGCAGGTACGGATATTGAGAAAATGGACAAAAATCAAGAGAAAACGGCAAAACGAGCATGAGATTGGAAAGACCACGAAATTACGAGACCAACGATAATTTTATTTGGAGCATCGAGGCTAAAGACGAAAAATCAAAAAATTAAACGAAGCCCGAAGTTAAGCTCAAGTATTATTAAGTTTGGCCCAAGAAAATTATATTAAGAGCAAAGTCAAAAGCTTATATTATTGGGTTCATATATTTCTTAAAGCCCATCACAGCCCATATGTAAATGAAGGGCAAACGTCATTGAAGGAGAGATAATACTTATTTTATGAAAGGAGTGAGACATGGAAGAGGAGCAGCCGAAAAACACACCCTATGGGTGTCGGTTCACATCGTCCACCAAATCTAAGTTCTTGCGTTAATTTCATCCCAGCCCTTGTCATTAATTCATTTCCTTTTTTAGTGTACTACATAGCCAACAATATAGATCTACCATTAATTGTATTACTCTTCTTGTCTTCTCTTTATTTTTGAAATCAATCATTGTCATTTAATGTTCAGCTTTTAATCTCATTTAGTACATCTATATTTGTCTAGTTTGCAAAATCTTGTTTTGTACGAAATTTGCATCAATTTAATTTAGCTAAGTCTCTTTTCATTTCCTTTTCTTTTCATACTGGTTTAATAGATTTATTATTTACTTATTTTCCATCTTTATGTTTAAACGTTTTACGAATCATGTTAAAGTAGTAGCAAAACTTTTTTGTTAGTGACTCATAGTTCTTTTTTTATCTTGTTTTTATCTTTTTATCCAAAAGTTAGTAGTGACAGTAGATGATTAGTGGTGATTATGAGTTAACTAGTGGAGAAGTTTTGGAATGAGTTTAAAGCTTATGGTAGAAGGGGTCTCATTTCATCATCTTTCTTTGCTCTTATTTGGTTACCTCTTATCCTTAATCTTTTTATTATTACGTTTATTGTCATGTTTAGCTTAGTAGTTATTATTATTGTTGCTTTATTTGTTGCTTTTAGTGTAGTTATGCTTAGTGAGTAGACTTTTTTATATACTTGTTGAGTAGATTATTCCATGAATTAAGTGTGGTTTTATAAAAGTTAGAAAATATATTGATTAGTAATTTTTAAGTTACTTAGATTGAAATTTTGGTTGTTTGAGCGGGCAAAAGCCGCGAAAATAATTGGGTTTTAATTTAGATATTGATATCTCTTTATGAAAAATTGTTTTCAAAATAAACCAATGTTGTGAGAAAATAATTATTTGTAAAAGATATTAATTCATCAATAAAGGATTTAGGTGCTGTTTTTTTATTCAGACATTTTATGTCTGAATCTGAATACCACGTCTGAATCTGAATTAGTGGTCCAAAAGTCTGAATCTGAATTATTTTAGTCTGTTTGATTATTAACTTTAGATTATTTACTTACTACTAGTTTTATTATTATCGTTAACTTTAGATTATTTACTTACTACTAGTTTTATTATTATCTTTGCTTAGCATAATTTAGTTGTTATCATATATTTCTAGGATTAGTTTTCTTAGTTTTCACTTTTTAGGCTCGGGATTAGCCCGAGCGTGCGCGTTTTCAGTTTTTCTTTACGTTTTTACTTACGTGTGCTTTAGTTTATCATTTTACTTGCTTATTTAGTTGTTTCTACTTTATGTTTATAAATTTTAGCTTAAAAATCCAAAAATCTCTCTTATTTCACTATTCACGACACGTTTCACGAATTAAAAATCACAAAATTCCATTCAATCCTTTGTTGGGGATAACGACTCGGGTTTACATAATTTCCTGTGTAATCCTTAGGAAATATTTATATGTTGATTTGTGCGAATCAATAACCTTCCCTGAACACCCTCACACTGAATGAAAAGTCATTCAGGGGCCTCAAGACATAAAAATGACATTCAATGCTATCTTAAATGCTCTAAGTATTTAGTTAGTAAATGTCCGAGGTTGGCAACTGAACACCTATTTAATATAGGAATATATGTTCTTTTACCTTCTGGCATCCACATCTTGGGCCCTCACATCATCACCACATATCCCACTTGGCATTAAATGCCTCTCCTCACAAGTAATATCTTTTGATATTATATGTGGTGATGTCACACTTCAAAATGCACTTTTGTAGAACAACGCAACTGTTCACCTTGACAGTCACGCAAAACCCGGGTAGTGGATTGGTTGCATTTAATGCGGACATCAAAACGGTTATACAAAACAGTTTTCAAATTTTTAATAAATTTCACAAATATGCAAAAACCACCCCTCTCCACTTCCCTATATATATCCCCACAACATTTTAACACACACATGCTTTGAATTATTAATCAAACTCTTGCTATTTTATCTCAAAACTTGTGTGTGTTCATCTTAAAACTAGATTTTTTTTCTAAAATCATAACTTGTCTCTTAAAATGGCTTCATCTAAGGCTATTTCCTACGCTCCAAATGTGAAATTCCAACTGAAAAGCGTAGACATGACCAAAAATAATGTCGTAGGAAACTTTGCATATCCGAAAAATTTTCCTGCTTATAAGGATATGGTTAAATACCTACAAAACTGTTTCCTCTCTACGGAATTTACAAAGACACCCTCAGTCATATACCATGACTACTTGAGGGAGTTCAGGTGTACAACGGTGGTCACTAACCCTGATGTCATCAAGGACTTCATCATCACCTTCTTAATGAACAATGGGAGGAAAACCATCTCCCTTGATTACAAAACCTTTATCAAAGCCACAGGCCTTGATTACACTAAGACTTTTGCCCCTCAACCCACTGATAGTGAAGTAAAGGCCAAATTGCTTATACTTGGGCCACATGACAAACAACACCCTGATGTGACCCCAGGGACTTTATTGGCCAAAGCCCCTATAATAAAAACATGGTTTCCTGCCGTTTGGAGGATACTGATGACATTTGTCATTCAGGTCCTTGGAGGGAACAAATTCTCAATGGAGCAATTGAACACTGCTCAACAAATGATAGTGTTCAATCTCCTAGAATGTAGAAAATTGATGTGGGAGAAATCATCTTCAGGGACCTCATAGTCAAGCTCTCAGGGAAATCCAGGCAAAGACACATGTCTTACCCTAGGGCAACCAAGTCCCTGAGATAGCTCAGTGGTTCCTTATAGTTGCCACTTAAGCTTAACTTAAGTTTAGTGAGGAGACAACACCTTATTTTTCATTTCAATCCCAAGTGTTTTTTTCGCAAACACTTGGGTATAGATTCTTTTGATTAACTTCTAATAAGAATTTAAACGTTGAAAAACTCTTGTCTTTATCATTTACGTTTTACTTATTTGTTTAGTTAATCATTGCATTACTCAGTCATGGAACACAATTAGCTTAACTTTGTAGTTAATTCTAATTGTGTAAAGGGAACAACAGAAGCCCAACGACGAAACATGTCTTATGGCTCAAGCTTCAAATGAGGTACATTCCGATTCTTCTTACTATAGTGATGATAATTCTTCGATACATGACAACATACCATATGATGAATATAGTAAATTATGTAAAGTAAGCTCTAAAATCATAACTAGAAACAAAACACTAAAAGCAACTTTGCATAAACTCGAAACGGAAATTTTAGAACTAGAAGACCGAGTTAAAAGGATTGAGAAAAACAAAGAAATAGATATTGGATGTAGGTCATGTATATGTCTTCGAGTTAAGAATGAAAAACTCAAGGAAAATGCTCTTAAAATCATTAAGTTTGAAAAAGGAATAAAGGCACTTAATGACATGTTAGAAAACATTAGGTATAGTGAACATGCCAGAGCGGTATTAGGTTTTGATCCAAATAATCAAAAAGTGAAACTAAACAAGTAAAATTTGTAAAATCTAGAGAATCTGAAAGAGCGGAGGAAGTCACCATTAAAGGTGGGAACGGCACCACTAAATTTAGTGGTACCGTGGTACCGTCTGCTGCGAAAGACAGAATAGAGTCGATTATGAAAAATAACTTAATTCCTAAACCAAGTCACGTAGTAGTTAACAATGTTAAAATACTTGTTGCTAGTAAAAATGAAGTTAAAAGCTTTTACAAACCTTTATCAACCCCCGGCTTGGCTTTGTAAAACCCGACACTAGATCAAAAACTCTTCTACCTAGAAAAACAAATGTTCCTAAACCTCGGTCAAGAACTCCTCAACCGAGAAGTTACTTTGGAAGGCAGTAGAAGCAATATATATATATATATATATATATATATATATATATATATATATATATATATATATATATATATATATAATACTTAACCGACCAATTAGTCAATTCGCTCTCTAACAAAAGGTGAAAATCCTAAGTGGTCAAAGAAAGTAAAACTATATATATTTCCGGAAGTAGTTGATATTCCCGGGTTGTTTATGTCCCAACAAAGTGTGAATGGAAAATCGGATTCGGTTCGTGATCGGGTGATTGAATAGTCAAGATATTTTGGAATTATAGTAATTAAAAATAGAATACATAAACTAGAAAGCAAATAAAAGCACATAAATCAAGAAAACAAAACACAATTAAATCCTAACGCAAATTAAACTAAAAACGGGCACTAAACGGGAACTTAACGGGCCTAAAAACCTAAATTATCAAATTTTAACCCTAGAAATGCAAATTTAATTTCTAAAAGTCCTAAATGACTAAAAATAATTTTAGAAAAAAGAAATATATTTTTTTGATTTTTATTTTATTTATTATGAATTAAAAACACTTTTAATCGAAAAATATTATTAAAAATACTAAACTAATTGAGAAAAATCTGAAAAATTTAGGAAAAGTTCTTTAAGATAGAGAGAATCTAGGAAAAATAAAATGAAAATTCCAGCTTATTGAAATAAGCTGGAAATAAGCTAAAAAGGGCTGACATGCAAAAAGGGGAAAAAAAATGGTTAAGTAAATATGAGATGCAAACCTAAACGAAAAATACCCAAGGGCGCAGATGGTTGGGAGTGTGGTGTGATAAAGCTTTGGTTGAGAGGGTTAGGTCTCGGGTTCGAGCCTGAGACTTTCCCTTTCCCAAGGTTTTTTATTTTGCAATTTTCATTTTTGATACTTATTAATAAGCTGAAATAAAATAACTTTTGTGAAAACACTTCTTCTAAAACTTTTTAAACAAGCTGGAAAGAAGCTTAAATGCTAACAGTATCACTTAACAACTAAAAAGCCAAATGGGCTTAAATAAAATAGCAAATAAGCTACTAAAAGATAGACTAAAACCTAATAAGCCACTAGAAACCTAAAAGTTAACTTAAAAAGCAAATCTAACCTAAATTAAACTATTCTAAGCAAGCTAAAAGCTCAAAAACTAAATTAAGCTTATAAGTCAAAACAGATATGAAAACTGCCTGGGAGGGTACTTTAAGCTACAAATTATACTACTAAACCAACAAGCTAATCTATCAAATCTAAAAACAGATGATGCTTATAGACCAAAGAACTCTCAAAATCAATATCAGACATTTTGAACTAGAAATAAGCTTGAAAATAAGCTAATAAAAATTGACAGTAGAAGCAATATATATATATATATATATATATATATATATATATATATATATATATATATATATATATATATATATATAATTACTTTTATTAAAACTTGCAGACCTAAGCTACTTTTTAACACTAAAAATAAGCTACCACAAGCTAATAAAATAAGGTAAAAACTTTAAAACATCTAAGAATACCAACTAAAGAGCATATAAAAACATTTTTCAGACAATTTGAACTAAAAATGAGCTTAAAAAGAATCTGATAAATGTTAGGAATATGAATATTCAGTTGAAGACTCGGTCACCCCGAGTACTTATTAGCACATCATAGCTCATAGGATAACTAGTAATATTAGTAGTAGCTTAGTTATTATTATTAGTATTGTGGAGTGGGTCGGGTCTTTACCCTCTGTCAGCTCTCTCCACAGCCCACTAGGGGCATATTATGTAGTAAGTATAAATACCCCTTCCCTTGCAAGGGAAGGGTTGGAACTTCCCATTATTTCAAGCTAATATACACATAGTATTTCTCTCTCTAGAAGTTCCCACTTTCTCTCTCTAGTTCTTGTCTATTCGATCCATATCAAGGCCTCAAACAAGTGTTTCTTGCATTGTGAATACCCTACAATTGGTATCAAGAGCCATGGTTAGGTCCATGAGAGTTGGTATTCACGGATTTGCTTAGTTTTTGGGGTTATTTAGTTCGAATAGAAAAGTAACAATAATCTCATTTTGTGCCTTGTTTAGTGATTAGAAGTTGTTATACCTTGTACTTTCTAGCTTAGGAACAGTATAAGAGTAGTATTTGGTGCTTGAATTCACAGATTCAAGACTTGTGTGGTGATTTTGGGTGATTCGTGGGTGTTTATTCAAGTGTTCTTCACTGCGGTTTGTGTGCTTTGGACAAGTTCTTGAACGCGGTTTGTGTCATTTCGAAGACGCGGTTTGTCTTATTACTAGTTTAGGCAAAAGGACAAAAAGCATTGAAAGCGACGTGTTTGGCAGTTTGTGTCTACGCGGTTTGTCTCTGAGGCGTGTATGCGGTTTGTGTCTACGCGGTTTGTCTCTGCAGCGTGTATTCGGTTTGTGTCTACGCGGTTTGTCTCTGAGGAGTGTATTCGGTTTGTGTCTACGCGGTTTGTCTCTGAGGCGTGTATGCGATTTGTGTCTACGCGGTTTGTCTCTGCAGCGTGTATTCGGTTTGTGTCTACGCGGTTTGTCTCTGAGGAGTGTATTCGGTTTGTGTCTACGCGGTTTGTCTCTGAGGAGTGTATGCGGTTTGTGTCTACGCGGTTTGTCTCTGCAGCGTGTATGCGGTTTGTGTCTACGCGGTTTGTCTCTGCGGTGTGTATGCGGTTTGTCTAGACTGTTTGTCTGTGCTGTTTGTCCACGCGGTTTGTCTCTCAGGCGTGTATGCGGTTTGTGTCTTGGTGATTTTAGAAAGTCCCGCGAAAGATTCGATTTCTCGGTTAAATCACAAGATCTGTAAAATCCCGTAGTTACTATGGCTACCACATCAAGCACATCATCAGAAGATATTCAAGCAGCAGGATCTGACACTCGTCCACCTATGCTAGATAGGATGGATTATGAGTCTTGGGCACAACGGATAAGACTTTACTGCTTGGGAAAAGATAATGGAGTTAACATTCTTAAGTCAATTGACGAAGGACCTTATCAGATGGGTACCACCAGAGACGTTGTTACAACTGGTGAAGATGGGACTGTAACTTGGGGCATCGACAGACCTAGAAACTACAATGATCTTAATGAAGAAGAAAAGAAGAGGTATGATGCTGACATTAGAGCTTCAAACATTGTCATTCAAGGTCTACCAAAGGATGTATACAAGCTCATCAATTTCAACACTGAAGCCAAAGCTGTGTGGGACAACGTTAAAATGTTGTTGGCAGGGTCAGAACTCACAAAGGAAGATCGTGAGTCACAGCTGTATGATGAGTTCGAGCATTTCAAAATGAACCCAGGAGAGAATATCACAGACTACTATGTGAGATTTCATAAGTTGGTGAATGATATGAGGATGATCAGAATGACTATGCCCAATATCCAACTAAACTCAAAGTTTGTGAACAACATGACTCCTGAATGGGACAGATTTGTTACTGCTGTCAAACTCAACAAAGGTTTAAGGGATACCAACTATGAACAGCTGTATGCCTATTTGCAACAACATGAGAAGCATGCTGTCTACGATCGGGTGCTGAGAGAAAAGCTAAATCCGTCAATTACAAATGATCCACTGGCGTTCATGACAAATGTTCTACCAACGACCCAATCATCATCCAACCCAAGCTATCATCAACTTCACTCACCAGTACCTGCTATGAGTTCTCAACTTGACTCAGGCTACTCTCAGACCGACAAAATGATTGACAACCTCACCAATCAAGTATCATTATTGGTTCAACAGTTTCAAGCATCACTCCCTCAGACCAACAATCAGTAAAGGAATTCATCCAACCCACGCAATCTAGCAATGGTGGAGGATGGGAAAATTGTGGTTCAGAATGTGCAAGGGAGAGCTGGAAGAAACATGGGTCGAGGTTATGTGCAGAATAGAGCAGGGAATGCCAATCAGGGTCAAGGGAAACAGATCAAGTGTTATAATTGTGGGGGGCTTGGACACATTGCTAGAAACTGCAATCAACCTAAACGTCCTCAGAACTCAGATTACTTCAAAGACAAGATGCTGTTAATGCAAGCTCAAGAGAATGGAGCTGTATTGGATGAGGAAGAGTTGTTGTTCTTCGCAGGTGATGGGGGAAATACTTTTGATGAAGATGTAGATGAGCAACCAGTTCAGGATCTAGCACTTAATGATCCTAACATCTTCAAGGCAGATGATTGTGATGCATTTGACTCTGATGTAGATGATGAACCTACGGCTCAAACAATCTTCATGGCTAACTTGTCTTCACTGGTCTCATCTCCTCGTCAAGCTGGTCCTTCTAATGCATCCGTGATATCTGAGGTACTAAAAATTTATGACACATATAATATAGTCGAGGGACAAAAGAATCCCAAAGAAGTACATCAGGCAGATGTTTCTGACACAAGTAATGTTGACATGAAAAATAGCAATATTATTTCATATGAACAGTATTTGAATCACAACAACTCGCCTGATGTACCAAATGGTGAATCTTTTGTCAATAATGATGTTTGTGTTATAAGTAATGTATGTGCCTTAGATAATGCGTGTAATATAGATAATGCATGTGAGTGCCATGAGAACAAATTGCCTGTCCCTGATGATAACGTAATCACTAGACTAAACATTTATAAAGAACAAGTGGCTATGTATGAACAGCGTGCAAAGTTTGAGCTTAATGAACGTGAGCAGAAACTAGAAGGTCAAATTAGTACACTTATTAAAGAGTCTAGAGTAAGAGAAGAAACATTAAAATTAGAGTTGAGTTCTTTGAAAAGTCAGCTAGAACAGTCTGTCAAACAGAAACAGGAAGCACAAAAGTGTATAACTACACTTAAGCTAGAATTCAAAGAAAAAGAAACAACACTTTTAAATGATTTCTCTAGACTCAAGACGTTAAAAAATAAGCTTGAAGATAAGTTGTACACACAAGACCAAACCAGACAGACTGCCCAAATGATGTATAAGCACAGAAAGTTAAATGACAAGCATAGTGAAAGCAATGTAGGTAGATCTAAATTAGCTATTCATGAGATTGCTAAGATAGCCCAACCTGCATTAAATGATTCCAATGTGATGTTTATGCCTAATCATGACCCGCCTGAGCTTATGTACACTAAAGAGGAGGAGGAGATGAGTGAGAGAACAAAGGAAAGAATGAATGAGAAAATGAGGGATCCCGAGTGCATAGCCAGACGAATAATAATCAAGCCCCATGACTATAGTGAGGAAAATCGTTTGACTGTGTTTGCACCTCAAAAGAAGTTAACACCTGAACAGATATTCTGGAAACAAGATAATGAAAAACTTAAGATAGAAAAACTTAAGGCCAACACCCCCCTCATTAGAAAAGTTGCGTCCATAACGGTGTATCCTCCCAATACACCTAGGAATTTGGTGCCTTTGTCTCTTCCCACTGAATGCAAAACCTTTATTAGCTTATATGTGCTTTGGCAACTGTTTGCTGATTTTGATAAAACATGTAAGAAGAGAATTACACCCACCGGCATTACCGAGGGGGAAAGGTGTTTTGAACATGCAAAAAGGTGTTACTTAACTGAGGTTATGCCATTCTTTAAACTACTTAAAGAACATTTTGAAGGGTTGCAAACTGCCCTTAAAGCCGAAATAAAAGAAATGGAAGTAGTGTTTAAAGACATGGAAAATGAGGTGAATGAATATGCAATAGAACTTAAGAGTCGTGAGATTGAAAGAAAAAACATACTCATTGCTAATGACAACTTGATTGCTAAATGTATTGCACAAGATGTATTTTACACCGCTACTGATTCTGCATTGTCTGCATGTCAATTTAATGAGTATGCTATTGCGTTAAATGTCACCCAGAATCGTGTTGTTGAGCTTGAGGGGGAGAATTTAAAATTGCTTGACAAAATTCAAAATGATGACCATGATAATATGGTTAAACGTTTTTCAAAACTTGAAGTTGATTATATAAATTTGCAAATGAAACATCAACAGTTAAATGAAAAACTCAAAATATCAAATGACAAGACATCCTTGGATGCTCCTGAATTTGATACTTATTTTGAATTAAGCAAACGAGATGAAAAAATTCAAGCTCACACGAACACGATTCGACTGCTGAGGGCCCATATTGCCCAATTGAAATCCAACAAGTGTGATGTGTATGGCACCAATAAACCTTCGCCTTCAGATTCTCAGAATTTTCAATATCAAAACACCATAAATAAGTTGCATCATGAAAATGAGTGGTATCGAGAAGAAAATTCTAAGGTCAAACAACATTTCAAAGAGTTATATGATTCCATAAAAGTTACAAGAAGCAATCACAATGATCCAATAACCTCTTTGACAAATGAAATTGAGAATCTTAAGGCTCAGGTGAAAGGTAAAATGCCATGCACCACTTGTAATTGTGATGCACCAAAGGCTGCTGCTAGTAAAAAGTATGATGTTGATGTTGGGCGCATTCCATTTAACCTTAGAAATAACAGCTTTGCCCATCAAACATATCTCGATCATCTTAGAGAGGGCATTGACACACTTCGTGAGGTAGTTGAAGAGGATAGAACTGATAAGCCACTTGATAGGGCTGTTGTTTATGCTTGTAATTTCACGAAAAGGATTCAGGAAAACTTAGAATATGCCATAGGCTCAGTTCCTAAGTTTAACAGCCATAGAGATAGACTTGTTGCATCATCATCCACTGTTAAGAACAAGCATGTAGCATTTGATCTACCACCTAAAACATCAGAACCCAACACATCATTATCAGGAAGGCATGTGACAGAAAAACAAACTAATGTTCCCCTTAATGCTTCTACAGGAGTAAAAAGTGACACCCAAGCTAGCGGGTCAAGGTCTAGAGGAAATGCAAGAAAGGATAGGACTACGCCAGCTAAGAATGATCACTTGAAGAAAGTAGAAGCCCAACCTAGGAACAATAAGTTTGCAATGAGTAGGATGAATCGTGTTGATTCTAGTATCAAAAGTACTGTAATTAATTCGAATTCTAATGCTATCTGTAAAACGTGCGACAATTGTTTAATTTCTGCTAATCATGATGAGTGTGTTGTGTCTTTCTTGATGTCTTCTGCTTCACCCCATGTTAAGAATGTTAGGATAACTGAAACATGCAAGAAAGTTTGGAAAGCAACAGGAAAAACATTTGCTAGCGTAGGCTATCAATGGAGACCCACTGGAAGGAAATTCAATTTAGGAAAACAGTGCACATTACCTAAAATGAATAAGCATAAAATTGTGAAGGTTAAGGAATGGAGACCCACTGGAAGGAAATTCAATTTAGGAAAACAGTGCTCATTACCTAAAATGAATAAGCATAAAATTGTGAAGGTTAAGGAATGGAGACCAACTGGTAGAATATTGCCTTTAGGGTCACATTGCCTTCCACTTAGGTCCTGTCCTGCCTCTAGTACTGTCTCCACTGTAAAGACAGTAGCATCTGCGAACTCTGTGGTTCCAGAATATTTGTGTGCTGACCAAACGGACCCCAATTGCACGTGGGGATCCACATTTTTCAGTTATCCATTGTTGTCTGGTTTCAAATGCAGGTCGTACAAATCGTCCTGTGGTATTTGGACTCAGGCTGCTCAAAACATATGACTGGGGATCGCTCGCGGCTCAAGAACTTCGTGAAAAAGTTTATCGGGACAGTTAGATTCGGGAACGACCACTTTGGTGCTATTATGGGTTATGGAGATTATGTGTTTGGTGACAGTGTTATCTCAAGGGTATATTATGTGGAAGGATTAGGGCACAATCTGTTTTCTGTGGGTCAATTTTGTGATTCAGATCTGGAAGTGGCTTTCAGAAAACATACATGTTTCGTCAGAGAATTGGATGGTATAGATCTCCTCAAGGGCAGTCGGGGCACCAATCTATACACCATATCGATTGAAGAAATGTTGAAGTCCTCTCCCATATGCTTGCTTTCTAAAGCCTCTAAAACAAAATCATGGTTGTGGCATCGTCGTTTGAACCACTTGAACTTCGGTACCATAAATAATCTTTCCCGTAAAGATCTTGTTAGAGGGATGCCCAGACTAAAATATGAGAAAGATCATCTCTGTTCTGCATGTCAACTGGGCAAAAGCAAGAAACAAACCCACAAGCCTAAAACCATTAACACCAACTTGGAAGTCCTTCATACCCTCCACATGGACTTGTGCGGTCCAATGAGAATACAAACCATAAATGGAAAGAAGTACATTCTGGTGATAGTAGATGATTATTCTCGGTTCAAATGGGTAAAGTTTTTGAGAACCAAGGATGAAACTCCAGAGGTTATCATTAAACTGATAAAACAGCTACAAGTAAGGCTCGATAAAACTGTCAGAGTCATCCGCACTGATAATGGTACTGAGTTTGTTAACCAACAACTCCGCAATTTCTATGAAAGTATTGGCATCACGCATCAGAAAAGTATCCCTTGCACTCCTCAACAGAACGGTGTTGTCGAACGAAGGAACCGTACTCTGGTGGAAGCTGCAAGAACCATGCTTATATTTTCAAAGGCACCGATGTTTCTCTGGGCAGAGGCTATTGCAACAGCTTGTTTTACCCAAAACCGATCTCTAATTCATCCTGTTCATGAAAAGACTCCCTACGAGTTAATTCATAACAAGAAACCAGATCTTTCCTTTCTCCGTGTGTTTGGCGCACTTTGCTATCCTACTAATGATAGTCAAGACTTGGGAAAGTTAAGGGCTAAAGCAGACGTAGGTATTTTTGTTGGATATGCACCAGACAGTAAAGGGTATAGAATCTATAATAAGAGAACCCGTAAAATCATAGAAACCATTCATGTCACATTCGATGAGCTGAGTGAGCAACTTGCTTCAGGACAAATTAGTTCTGGACCCGATCTTAAACTTTTGACACCTGGACCCATTAGTTCAGGACTTGTACAGAATTCCACGCCTGCGGATTCTTTTGTACCACCTACATGTGAGGAGTTGAAGAAGTTATTTGATCCTATGTTTGATGAATACTTTGAGCCATCGAATGAAACCATCCCAAGTGAACCAGCGGTACTTCCTTTGGCAGAGGCTCAAGCTCAGCAAGGCACAGAAAACCCAACAGCTTCAGTATCAGTCAGTCTCAATGCTCCAGCTGCCAGTCAATCGCCTTCATCATCAAATACTCAATCCTCTCCAGTACTACAAGAATCTGCAGATAACAATTCTTTGGAAGATAATCCTTTTGCTCCTGCTGATGAGGTTCCTTTTGAAAACATATTTGCTCCTGAACATTCATCATACACACCCTCTCTTGAAGAACACAGCACTGCTACATCGGTTCAAAACCCTCAACCTCACGACCATCTCAGAAAATGGACCAGTGATCATCCAATCGACAACATCATAGGCAATCCCTTACGTCCAGTATCCACACGTAATCAACTAGCCACTGATGCACTATGGTGCTTTTTCAATTCTGTACTGTCCAAAGTCGAACCAAAAGATGCCAAAGAAGCAATGACTAAAGATTGCTGGTTCCAGGCTATGCAGGATGAAATCCATGAATTTGATCGACTTGAAGTATGGGAATTAGTGCCTCCTCCAAAGCTTGCAATGATCATTGCTTTAAAGTGGATCTTCAAAGTGAAGCTTGATGAGTATGGAGATGTGTTAAAGAACAAGGCACGGCTAGTTGCTAAAGGATTTAGACAAGAAGAGGGCATTTATTTTGAAGAATCATTTGCTCCGGTTACTAGAATTCAAGCTATAAGAATCTTCCTGGCAAATGCTGCTAGTCAAAATATGATAGTCTACCAGATGGATGTCAAAACGGCATTCTTGAATGGTGACTTAAAGGAAGAAGTTTATGTGAGTCAACCCGAAGGATTCGTGGATGCTGAACATCCTACTCATGTTTAACGCTTGAAGAAGGCTCTTTATGGGTTAAAACAGGCGCCAAGGGCATGGTACGATACATTGTCCAAGTTCCTCCTAGTGAACGGATTCTCCAAGGGTGTTGTTGATCCCACACTATTCACCAGGAAGTCAAGAAACCATCTACTACTAGTTCAGATTTATGTAGATGATATCATCTTTGCTTCAACAGATCCTAGTGAATGTGATAGTTTTTCAAAGGAGATGAATTCCAAGTTCCAAATGTCCATGATGGGACAAATGTCATTCTTCTTAGGATTACAAGTTTCTCAAAGTCCCGGAGGCATATTCATTAATCAATCCAAATACGCCAACGAGATATTGAAAAAGTTTGGATTCAATTCAAGTGAACCTGTTGACACTCCCATGGTTGATAGAACAAAGCTAGATGAAGATCCTTCAGGGATTCCAATAAATATAACAAAGTATCGAAGCATGATTGGATCTTTGATGTACATCACGGTTAGCAGACCAGATCTTCTGTTTGCTGTGTGTATGTGTGCTCGGTATCAATCCAGGCCAACCAAGAAGCATGTTGAAGCAGTGAAAAGGATCTTCCGATATCTTCAAGGCACAGTTCATATGGGTCTCTGGTATCCTAAGGACACAGCAATGGAGTTAACTGCTTATGCGGATGCTGATCATGCGGGATGCCAAGACACTCGTCGCAGTACTTCAGGAGGAGCTCAGTTTTTAGGGGAAAAGTTGGTTAGTTGGTCTTCTAAGAAGCAGATGAGTACTTCTATATCATCTACTGAAGCTGAGTACATTGCCATGTCTGCTTGCTGTGCACAAATCCTTTGGATGCGATCACAACTTTCAGACTATGGATTCACATACAACAAAATTCCCCTATATTGTGACAAAAAAAGCGCCATTGCTCTTTGTTGTAACAATGTTTAGCACTCCAGGTCTAAACACATCGACATCAGGCATCACTTCATCAGGGAACAGGTGGAAAAAGGAATTGTGGAACTATACTTCGTGAGGACAGAGTATCAGTTAGCTGACATCTTCACCAAGGCCCTCCCAAGAGAAAGGTTTCAGTTTATTCTCCCACGCCTTGGCATGAAGAGCATGACACCTGAAACCCTCAAGTGTCTTCAGGAGGAAAAGGAGGAGTAAAGGATTGTCTTCTTATATCCTTGTACATAGTTGTATATATCTTAAATCAAAAAGAAAATACAAAAATATAAAACCTATAAAAACCATAAAAATCGAAAAATCAGAAAATACCAAAAAAATAGTCCTACCTAGGCATGTCTTCTGTTTATCGATAACATTTACGGATCTAGAAATGTCATTCAACAATGACACGGATCTTTAAATGAAGCTCGAGCAGAAGTTATACTAATCAGTTAAAACATGTCTTAATGGCTTGCAGTTACTTCATACTGCAACCCGTGATACACACTGGGAAAGCACGTCGCCAAAAGGACGGCTGTTCCTCCAACTGGGTGATGTTCACCTGGGCATGGATTACTTTATATCCATGTTTCACCGACTTGATGTACGTTTCAGTGCATCACTTCGTATACAAGAAGAGAAGTCTTCTTTTCATCAGACTCTTTATATTGTTTAATTCTTCAAGAGAGTCTTGATGTTACACAAGGTGGTAAATTGAAGTAAAATTTCACAAATATTCGTCGCTTAATTGAATGACTACAGCTCTTTTAATAGAAAACGGGTCATTAATTAAGGGGGAGAGTACTTGTTCAAATTTCTGACACCTTGCCAAATTTGTGCAACATCAGCAGTGACACTCTCTCGTGGTATAAGGGGGAGCATAGTATGCTCCTAAATCAGAATACATTTAAACCTGACCACATTTTCTCCCAAATTTTCTAAACTTATTTAAATCAATTGGGATCACAAATCTCAAATGGTTTGAAATTTTTGATCGGGGGAGAGAATGTGATTTAAATATGAAATTCTGATAAAATGTGATGATTTGGAAGTAAATGTAAGCTCTCCCGTATGTGCTAAACCATTTTTGTATATCAAGGCACATATTGAGGGGGAGAAAAATGTTTTGAAAAAGGATGTAAACTCTCCCATAAGTGCTCAGTTGTACGTCAATGCACTTATTGAGGGGAGCAAAGGATTGGGCATCTCATATGACCGTGACTCAGAATTAACCAATGAATTGACGAAACTTGAACTGTCATCAATCGAAAGGATTCGTCTTGGCCGGGTAATAATTTCAAGCTGGTCTAACCAGTGATGTAAGCGTGTCTCGAAAAAGATGAATCTGAGTAGATTGTACCATTTCGAGAAACTTTCTGTAGACTTGACCAGGCCGGGTAATAATTTCAAGCTAGTCTATCTAGTGATGTAAGCGTGTCTCGAATCGGTCATGTTCACTGAAAGTGGATCAATTCAAAAAGTGCGAGCTCTACCTAACATGTGCAAATTTATAAAACAATTATTCGAGCACATGTTGAGGGGGAGCATTTGAAAAATATAAAACTCTCAAGTGTTTGCAAAAATGTGTTTCAGAATCATGAACACTTTGAGAGATTTTTCAAAGATTTGGTTTGGCAATCGTGGATGAATACTAAAGACCGGCCATTTTAATTAACGCATGGAGTTATAAGGATGGTTAGGGTAGGTTCAAGTTCCCACGATCCCGCCAGAGCCGGAGGGATCTACCCAGGGACAATCCACTAGATAGTGTAGAAGTCCTTAGGTATGATTAAAAAAGGAGAAAAGTGAATTAGGAAAGAGTGCCGACTGAGATGGAGCTAGTACTGGAACAAACCCAACAAGGTTCTAGTAATGAAGTCTCGGTAAGCACTGAAGGGGTTGAAGAATTAAAAAGAAACGAAGTGAGAAAGGGTGAAAAGAAATAGCCCTCCTTACAACTTAGGCAGAAACCGGGTCAATACATACGCTGTCAGAATCACGTAGTTGATTACTGACATTGAAGACAAAGTATCATGGACCCAGTGATACGCTGCACAACCCTCCCTAGCCACTCAAGGTCCCTCAAAGGACTCTTGTTTCACTTGTCACGGAGATCAATACATTTCTATCGTCTCTCTCACTCCGAGTTAGATGATATTGAAAAGGTGGCAGTCCTCTCCAGCCTCCGATTACCAAATCAAAACGCACAATTGAGTCTAGAGCCACGAGATGCATAATAAGATCTCATAGGGACACGAATCATTTCTACACTGGGTGTTCAACATTAAGGACACCAGTTGTAAACTTAAGAGTCCTTCGCAGATCTTAGCTATCTGCCAGAACATTTATGAGGGAATTTACAAATGTAATTCTCAATGATTGAATGGAAATTCCTGCCAGGGTCAACATCAAGCAGCCCTGAAAGCAGGTCACTTCGGTAATTCCTCGTGGATTATGCTTAGTGGTCGCGGCGGTTTCAAACGGTCTACAGTCGTGGAGTGATCTCCAGCGACTCACCTAATCGTTGAAATGCTACGGCATAGTCTTAAAAAGCCCTCTGTGGGTTTTCGATTAGGAACGGTCTTGGTAAGGATTAGAGAGAGTTTCCACACTATGCTGTTAACAATCTCGAAGTCCAAACCTGCAAGTACCGGTCGATTTGTTGCTAACTGTCTTATGCAGGAACTTCTGGCGGTTGTAGCTGTGGAATGCTGTAGCTGGTTGCTGTTGTAGCTGGTTGCAGAAAAGATGCCAATCCTCTACCACATGTTCACACTACATCATCATTGTTATTCAACAAAGTCATGATCACCCAAAAGACCTTCAACACAGCTTCCGCAAACTCTGATGCTGAAGATCATGACACCATATAGTGTGAGCATGTCGGCTCTAAGTATATTTCATCACATGGAGACCTACTACTGAAAGATGACTTGGAGACTCAAGTGGGATGATACTTTCAAAGATTACTCAAAGTTCATCCAAGACTAAAGAGAAGTCATCTGCAGATCACGGATGTTTGCACAACGATCTATGATATTGAAGAATCAATGGTTACGAGCTATGAAGTCAAGATCCAAGGAAGAAGTGCAGAAATTCAGAACATTACTTCTGGGGTGACCTCCCTTAGGGGGAGATTGTTAGGAATATGAATATTCAGTTGAAGACTCGGTCACCCCGAGTACTTATTAGCACATCATAGCTCGTAGGATAACTAGTAATATTAGTAGTAGCTTAGTTATTATTATTAGTATTGTGGAGTGGGTCGGGTCTTTACCCTCTGTCAGCTCTCTCCACAGCCCACTAGGGGCATATTATGTAGTAAGTATAAATACCCCTTCCCTTGCAAGGGAAGGGTTGGAACTTCCCATTATTTCAAGCTAATATACACATAGTATTTCTCTCTCTAGAAGTTCCCACTTTCTCTCTCTAGTTCTTGTCTATTCGATCCATATCAAGGCCTCAAACAAGTATTTCTTGCATTGTGAATACCCTACAATAAACAAGACAGTTACACTATTTTTTTAGTTTTTCTGACTTTTAATGTTGAACAACTACTTTCAAAGCTAAAAATAAGCTAGATCTCAAAAACCTAAAACAGCTGAACTATAACTACCAATGAACTCATAAAAATCAATTTTTACACATTTTGAACCTAAATTGATCTTAAAAATAAGCTGATAAAAGAGACAGTTAGGCTAATATTTTTGGTTTTTAAGAATTTTTGGAAAACTACTTGCAGACCAATCTTGAACTGAAAAACTTGACTCAAATGACTCACTTAACATATAAAACTAAATTTGAACCCAAAAACTACTACTACTAAAAAGACCTTTTAATGAACTTATCAAAATAAGCTATTAAACTTAACAATTTTTCTTAAAATTTAGAAAGCTAGAGCAAAACTAATTGAAATGACTAAAAACTGAAAACTAATTATCAAAACTACTAAAAAGACTGATTTCAAGCTAATTCAAATTGGCTTAAAAGCCAAAACAAGCCTTGGCAGTTAACTTGAAATTAATACTGTTAAGCCAAACACCCCTTTAAAACTTGAACAAGCTTTTTAAAACTGATTTTTACTTTAAAACCTATGAAATTTTTATAAAAACTAATTATTATGACTAAATGACCAAATAAAAGCAGTTTTAACTAATTAATAAGAACTCACCAATAAGTTAAAGATTATTGGTGTACTTGATTGTTAAAGAACAAAACTATTAAATAAGCAATAAACAATTAGATCTAACAATCAAAAGCTCAAGTAAGACAAATAAAAGCAAGTAAAACAGATAATAAGCAGAATAAATCAGTAAGCAGTACTAATAAGCTAAAAGCAGTTTAAAAGCTAAAAATAGAAACTGAAAAATTACAGCAGCCTTAGCTTAACAAAGGATGATTAATGCTCGAGGAGCTACTCTACAAGCTCCAGCTTATCAAATGATAAGACCCTATAAGTCCTTTCATTTCTAGCTTATCTTCCAAGTTAGCTTATTTTGTCTTAAATCCAATTTACTAAACCAATCTACTTTTAAATCAAACAACAGGCTACACAAACTCAAACAAGCTATTGAGAAGCTTATTTGAGTTTTAAACAGTATTTAAGGACATTTGAGCTTATTTTGACATCTTATTAACCAAATACAAACAACATTGCTTATAAGTAAAATTGAACACAATTTAAGATTAAACAAGCTTTTATTAAAACTTTAAAGGTTTATAATACTTGGAAAGGAAGTTACAACTTTAATAAAAAGACAATAAAAACTGAAATTAAGCTAAACAATAAGCTAAAAAACTACACGAGAAAAGTTAGATATGTGTTTGTGATGAGTGCCTCTATTTATAGCCTTCTGAGGATGGTTCCAGAACTTGGAGGAGCGTCCCTTCCTTCTAATCCTGGCCCTTCAATCATATCCAATCATTGATAACCCATGGATTGAGTGCCATGTGTCTCGACCAATCATACCCTTGGAGATTGCCAGCTTGGAGACCTTAGACGTCATTCTCTCTGACTTGTCAGCTGTCAACCTTCTAGAAAATTGGGTTAATTTGATTGTGAGAGGGTGCAGGGTAAATGGGGGAGACGGGTGAATAGTAAAAAAAATTTTGATAACGCTCATTTTGTACATGTTTTTAGTAACGTTATTCGTATGTTTGTGCATGTTATTTGGTTGTATTTGTGAACATTTTACGCTTAAAAGGTACAAAAGATGTATTCAGGTTCAGGTACAACTATGTCGAAGGAAATAACGAAAAAAAGAAGAAAGGTCGACAAAACAAGTGTATATGCACGAAGAGAAGTTTTTCGATCAAGATAAAGATTCATTCTATGATTATTTCCAAGTTCAAGTTAATAATTATGAAGTTTTATGAAGAAGGAAAGAGTCAAGATTAAGTGTCAAAGATGATTGTTAAAGATGGAGTTTATTGCCAACCCAAGGTTGAAATACATGTGCAAAATAATTCCCAACCCAAGGTTGAAGCTGAGATTCAAACCCAAAGTTCAAAAGCTCAACCTGAGGTTCAGCAGACATCCCAGCCGCAGGTTCAAGATCCCAGCCGTGGGTTCAGGCACTTAAAGTCTTCCAAAGTTGCATTTAAGTAAAGAATTAAGCACCATTACTCCAAAGTCCGATCATCTACTCCTAATAACTCATTTTTCCTGCATCTTTATGACCCTTTGTGCCCAAGAAACATGCTTGGTGACCAAGGATCATTCATCCATAAATAAGAGAGCTTGGTAAAGTGTTTTGATAACCTTATAACCTAACAATTATCTACTATCAAATTCTCATACCATCTAAACCAATTCTCTCCACACTTGGAGGATTCTCTCCTACCACTCCCCACCCATTTCTAGAGGTGTTGGGGAGTTGGTTTGGTCTACATTAGCATGACATATGACTTGATCATCCTTACAACATGAGGCTTGATTATAGTTCACACCAATTAAACACCACATATATCACCAACAATCCTTATTACCAAACACCCCTAAGTCATATACTCACAACATGAGGTCGATTTCCAGGAAGGTTTAGGGATGGATGATTTGTATTTTGGTAGTTTCTTTTGGTTGGAATCACATGGTTGGAATTGTAGCACTTGATGCCTTGACTCTAATGTTTGGTATTGTTTCTATTTAAATTCAATCATATTAATGTCTTTGCTTATGTTGATCATGAGAATTCCTTTGTGTGTTGTGTTACTTGTTTGATTACTATTATCTCTTTATACTAGTTTGGGGATTATGTAGACTTTCGTGTGAATGATTGAATGATTAGTTGGTTAGAAAAAGTGATTGTTCTCATAAGTTTTTTTAAATATAATTCGTGTTCTAAAACTTGTTGATTAAACATTGTTGGATTTAAAGGTTGAAAGGATTTCTAATATTGTTTAATTCCAAGAAGTTAGTGGCCAAAATGGATTGGTATTTGATAATTGACAACTATTAAGTATGCAAGTTTTTAAATGAATTCGGGAATATTTAATCACGAGATTGGGTCGAAAGGACTCGTAAGAACTAATGTTACTAATCATCTTTTTCATACATTTGATCACAAAAAGAGCTAGCGTAATGGGATGAGAGTAGGCCGAAAGGACTCACCCGTGAAACTAGTAGAAACATGGATTTTCTTGATATTACCCATTGACTAGAAAACCTTGTGAAAATTGATATGTGCCTTCTATGTTTCACCCAAACATGTTCAACATTCCATCACGATTGGTTACTATTCCTAAACAAGTGTTTGTGTGCTTAAATCATGCTTTTATAATTGCTTTTCTTGTTGGTTTAATCTGTGACAATCATAACCATCAACTTGTTACTTGCTTAAACAATCAAATAACATTTGAGTACAACCAAGTCTCATGGGACGACCTTGACTTACCAAACCTCTTGCTACACACGGACGAGTATACTTGCTCGTATGTGTTCCTAGTTAACCGCTAATTCTTGTTTACAAATTTAAAACCTCGTGCGAACGCATCAAGTTTTTGGCGCCGCTGCCAGGGATTTGGTTTTTGTTCTTAGGTGTTTGTTTGCTTGTTTGTTGAATTGTTTGCTTGAAATGTTTAATTGTTTGTTTACTTGCTTGTTATATTGATTCCATGCTTGATCATAATTCCGTCATCGTCACCATCAAGTTTTTGGCACCGCTTTCGGGGATTTGCGTTTGTATTCATATGTTTGTTTGTTGTTGAAATTACTTGTTTGTTCGTTTGCTTGATATAATTGATTGATTTCTTGTTTGCTAATTTGTTCGAATTGCTCTTGCTCATGAATGATTGTTTCTTTGCTCTTGTTTGATTGCTCTTGCTTGCTTGTTTGCTCATGATAATTGCTTAATTACCTCCCTTGCGTTTTGTTTCAAAAATCTCTCAATTCTCATCTTTTGCTTAATGATCTTGGCATCAAAATCAAGTGTTTTTGGTGTTGGGATTTGGTTTCATGTCTTCTAAAAATGCTCATTAAAATGTTTGCTTCTAAAGTTTGTGCTCGAAATTGCTTGCGATAAAAAAATCCACCATTGTGTTTGTCTTAATTTTCATTTGTTCTTTTGTGTTTAACTTTATTTTTAAGTTTAATAAAAGTTTTAAAGTTTAAACTTGTTAATAATATACATATATATATATATATATATATATATATATATATATATATATATATATATATATATATATATATATATATATATATATATATATATATATATATATTCTGCGAACCGCCGGTTCAAAATTGAACTGGACCGGTTCAACTCTCGGTAAAACTTTTTGACAGTCCAAACCGACGGTTCAAATCTGAGCCGACCCGGTTCAAACCTTCTGTGAACCCAGTCAAACTCAGCCGCCGGTTCAAATTTTGAACCGCCCCGGTTGAACCCCACGGTAAATTTTGAACCACCCAAACCGTCCGGTTCAAATTTGAACCGTCGTTACTGTAGAAAAATAAAAAAATAAAAAAATAAATAAAAATTTTATTTTTTTTGTTTATTTGTCATCATTACTGTTCAAAAAAAAAATAAAAAAATATATATATAATAAAAAAATAATTATAATAATTATTTATTTATTTATTTTTATTTGTTTTTATTGCTTAAGTTTTAATTAATCTAGTTTTTCTTTAATAAGTTTAAATGTTTTATGAAATAATCCTAAAAATTGTTTGAACATCACTTTCTTTCAATTTAAATTTTGTTTTCATTTTAAAATTTTTGTTAATTTTAGTACATCGAAAATAAACAAGTACTTGTTTTTAAAAATAAAAATGTTTTCGAACTTTGTGGGTATGTTCACTGGAAACCCTCACAAAACTTAACTCGTCCACTCGGGCCACCGAGGGGTTTAAAAGGCTTGTTGCATACACTAAATGTAACCGTGATGCCTACGAAAGTGAGTTTTAGAATTTTACGTGTTTTTTGTAGTTTAGTTTATTTTTGCAGATTTAATAAGCTCTTGGAGATTGGATTATTGTGGCATTACTCTCTTGATTGGACATGTTTGGTTGGAAGAGAAATCGATTGATCTCGCGTACTTAACATCTTATCATATGGAGATTCGATCGCGATTTCTTAAGCCCATGAAGTTTCGTTTCTCTCGGTCTTTTCTTATCTTATTTTTCCCTATGTTTCATGCTTTGAAGTTTATTTTTCATATTGAGTATAATGCGTAACTTAAGTGTGGGGGGAAAGTAAAATAGTGGAAAACGAAACTAGTTTTAAATTTTCATATTTTTGGGCCAATTTTTAAAATTTTGTATACTTGTTTGCCCTTAACTTCTAGTTGTTTTCAAGCATATAGGTTAATATATTAGAATAACTAGATTATCCCACTGGTGAAATCGGTAAATTTTGAAAAATTCAAGATGTGTCCCGATTGACATTGCAATCCATTTTAGGATCGATAACACATTGCTAGCGCATTTATAGCCCATTTCATTAAATATGTGAGGATTTGAGCCTATTTCATATAGCATATATCTTTTATGCTTGAATCTTTTTGCTATGAGTGTGCCGGTGATTTTATTTATTCTAGAACTTGTACTTGCAAATCATTACCAGACCGCAGTGAGATCACCTCGTGTGATATAAGTGTATTCGTGTGACAAAGAGGCACCCTTAGGAATTAAACCAAATGGCCTTCCATTTTACATCTAATGATATATTAGCTAGCCACGTTGGTTAGTTAACCACCCATATGGACCCATTTGTTAGCGCTAGATACCCTTAGAACACCCTCCGAGCCATTCTTTTCTTTTGTTACATCTAGAAAAAAAATACAAAAATATTTTACACTTTAAACCTTAGCCTTCCCCTTGTCAAAGTCTAAATGGTTGGTTGCTAGTTGCTTCGTTGTTGGATAGTTTTTGATGATTATTAGTTAGCCACACTTTGTCATTTGTGTGTGCCATTCCGACAAAGATGAAGGTGCGCAACTTCTTATTTGTATTTTTGTGGTGTGCTTATGCAAAGTGTGGGGGAGATGTGATGTATGAAGGAGAAAGGTGTTGAAAAAAAATTGAATAAGTCATCAAGAAAAAAGAAAAAAAAAGAGAAAAAAAGGAAAAAAAATATATGTGATGACAATTATAGCCAATGTGCTATATTATTATTATGAAGATGAAGGAAGATGAAGTATGTTTGAGATATCGATTAGCCAATGTGCTAAGACGTGATATACATATATATATTTGGTGATCGATATGTGAAGAGGAGAAGATTGTAACTATAATCATTTACGGGTTTGCGGTTTGTTCGGTAACTAGCAACAATGGGTATTAGACTTGACTTTATTTTTCTTTTAAAACCAATTTCATGAAAATTCCCATGCCTTATCCTTACCCTTTTGACTTTGTGAAATTATCAAGTGTATTGACATGTAGTGACCATCCGATTTCTTGAGGAATTAGGTAACGTTGCTAGCGAGCTAGGGCGTATTTTGGTGACCATCCGTTATGCAAGTAACGTTGTTAGCGAACCAAGGTACGATCTAGTGACCATCCGTTATTTGGTGATGCAAGAATTCGTTGTTAGCAAGCTATTATGTTTTGCACAAGATAGTTGCACATAAGTCTAATATAACCCTTAAGCCTGTACGTTACAACCCGAATAAAAGTCCTCTTTAGATGTTTACACTTGGTGCTTACGCCACGTCGGTGGAGTTTTGTTTCTTGTACACGCTTATGGTAATATTTTGATCATGACTGAGCAATATGAGTGTGTTTTTCTTATATACTCCACCACCAAAAATATATGAGTGTTGAGTGAATTATACTTTCATTCCTTTTCGTGAGGTGCTTAGCCATGTTATTAAGCAAGAGAATCCATAAGTTGTATTGTCAAACATCTCGTTTTTCACCACTAAACATATTAAAACGATGAACTGTAATCTAGTACTTGTACTTGGTAGATTTGCATCATATTCTTGAATAATCACTTTTTCATACACCATGTGGGATATATTTTTCTTAATTGATAGATTTGCTTGAGGCAAGCAAACCCTAAGTGCGAGGGAGTGGCGCCAATATTTCGCTTATTTATAATTAACAAAAAACCAAAAGATTTTTCGATATTTTCTAATTTTCATAATTTTAAAAAAATTTCTTTCATTTTTGTATTTAGATATGCATTTTAATTTTTTTTACTAAATTTGCTGAGGGCAAGACAAAGTTAAGTGTGGGGATTTGATAACGCTCATTTTGTACTGTTTTAGTAGCGTTATTCGTATTTTGTGTATGTTATTGGTTGTATTGTGAAATTTACGCTTAAAAGATACAAAAGATGTATTCAGGTTCAGTACAACTATGTCGAAGGAAATAACGAAAACGAAGAAAAGTCGACAAAACAAGTGTATATGCACGAAGAGAAGTTTTCCGATCAAGATAAGATTCATGCTAGATTATTCCAAGTTCAAGTTAATAATTATGAAGTTTTATGAAGAAGGAAAGATCAAGATTAAGTGTCAAAGATGATGTAAAGATGAGTTTATGCCAACCCAAGTTGAAATACACTTGCAAAATAATTCCCAACCCAAGGTTGAAGCTGAGATTCAAACCCAAAGTTCAAAAGCTCAACCTGAGGTTCAGCAGACATCCCAGCCGCAGGTTCAAGATCCCAGCCTTGGGTTCAGGCACTTAAAGTCTTACAAAGTTGCATTTAAGTGAAGAATTAAGCACCATTACTCCAAAGTTCGATCATCTACTCCTAATAACTCATTTTTCCTGCATCTTTATGACCCTTTGTGCCCAAGAAACATGCTTGGTGACCAAGGATCATTCATCCATAAATAAGAGTGCTTGGTTAAGTGTTTTGATAACCATATAACCTAACAATTATCTACTATCAAATTCTCATACCATCTAAACTAATTCTCTCCACACTTGGAGGATTCTCTCCAACCACTCCCCACCCATTCCTAGAGGTGTTGGGGAGTTGGTTTGGTCTACATTAGCAAGAAATATGACTTGATCATCCTTACAACATGAGGCTTGATTATAGTTCACACAAATTAAACACCACATATATCACCAACAATCCTTATTACCAAACACCCCTAAGTCATATACTCACAACATGAGGTCGATTTCCAAGAAGGTTTAGGGATGGATGATTTGTATTTTGGTAGTTTCTTTTGGTTGGAATCACATGGTTGGAATTGTAGCACTTGATGCCTTGACTCTAATGTTTGGTATTGTTTCTATTTAAATTCAATCATATTAATGACTTTGCTTATGTTGATCATGAGAATTCCTTTGTGTGTTGTGTTACTTGTTTGATTACTATTATCTCTTTATACAAGTTTGGGGATTATGTAGACTTTCGTGTGAATGATTGAATGATTAGTTGGTTAGAAAAAGTGATTGTTCTCATAAGTTTGTTTAAATATAATTCGTGTTCTAAAACTTGTTGATTAAACATTGTTGGATTTAAAGGTTGAAAGGATTTCTAATATTGTTTAATTCCAAGAAGTTGGTGGCCAAAATGGATTGGTATTTGATAATTGAAACTATTAAGTATGCAAGTTTTTAAATGAA
The DNA here is from genome assembly GCA_021014915.2 of Artemisia tridentata subsp. tridentata. Taxonomy (NCBI): domain Eukaryota; kingdom Viridiplantae; phylum Streptophyta; class Magnoliopsida; order Asterales; family Asteraceae; genus Artemisia; species Artemisia tridentata. The sequence goes on along the minus strand of CP139501.1, from coordinate 194,734,017 downwards.
TTCAGGAATAATTAATCACGAGATTGGGTCGAAAGGACTCGTAAGAACTAATGTTACTAATCATCTTTTTCATACATTTGATCACAAAAAGAGCTAGCATAATGGGATGAGAGTAGGCCGAAAGGACTCACCCATGAAACTAGTAGAAACATGGATTTTCTTGATATTACCCATTGACTAGAAAACCTTGTGAAAATTGATATGTGCCTTCTATGTTTCACCCAAACATGTTCAACATTCCATCACGATTGGTTACTATTCCTAAACAAGTGTTTGTGTGCTTACATCATGCTTTTATAATTGCTTTTCTTGTTGGTTTGATCCGTGACAATCATAACCATCAACTTGTTACTTGCTTAAACAATCAAACAACATTTGAGTACAACCAAGTCTCGTGGGACGACCGTGACTTACCAAACCTCTTGCTACACACGGACGAGTATACTTGCTCGTATGTGTTCCTAGTTAACCAGTAATTCTTGTTTACAAATTTAAAACCTCGTGCGAACGCATCAAACTTCGCGTCCTTTTTTTTATAACAGATTGGGTTGACCGGTTTTAATGTTTGAACACGGATAAAAGGTGTGGGCTGGTCGGGTTGTGGATTATTTTAGGTTTTGGGTTTTTAGGTTTTATAAATGAAAGATTTAACATCCATTAGGCTTAAGGATTAACTTTGTAAATGGATTAGGACTATCGGTGTAAAACTTAGCACTTAGGGTAAAAATGATTTAACATTAAGGATTAGGTTTGGGGTTTTTAGGTTTAAGCTTGATCCAAAATTGTAGAAATTCATCCCTAGCTCCGGCTTTTCACGCTCTTTCCAATCTCGTGCTGGGTTTTGTCCGTTTTGTCTTCATTTTTGTCATTTTCTCATATCTGTTACATGCACATACACAAACACAAAAACAAGCATATATTTGGCATTTATGGTCAGTTTTTGGTCTTTTGAGTTCGTTTTTTATAAAGAAAAGGTATGTGAATTCACACATACCATGCACATTCAAAATATACCCATTTTTTGCACATACTGTCAAACCGAACACCACAACCAAAATCCAATTCCACTCTTTCAAAATCAAAATCGTGGCATTGAAATACAAGATCATCAACCACTACACGTTTTTTAACATCAATTGTAAGTCAATTAACTTTAATTTTCGTTAATTTTGAGTCTAGGGTTTGTTCATACACACAAATCCGAATTGGGGATTTTCAATTTTGATTGAATTTTTATGCAATTAGGACTATGATTAGACAATGTATCACTATCATGATTCCCTAAACATATGATTTCCAAGACTCACTTATAATTTATATTTTAGTCCGAATTTTACAATTAAAATTTGAATTAGATTGGTTATTTTTAGTGGAATCATGTTTAGGACACTTAAAATTAAATTAGAAATCATTAACATTCAAGCTTTTCAACTTTAAAAAAAAAAAAAAAAAAAAATTGGCGCCGAAACATTGAACTAGCCAAAGACCCCAATTCCCTCTTTTTCGAAAAATTTCACGTAACTAGGATCATGAAATATTTTTGTGCATTTTTAATACAAACTAAAAATGTTTTCTCATGCATACATGATCTTACGAATATTGGCCGAATTACATAACTAATATGTATTTTTCGACATATTCGATTGAGCAATAGCAAAGTTAGGAGCGTTTGGGTAATCTCATTAGTTTTTCTTTTGAGTCGATATTAACGTATCTCCACATTGTTTGCATATAGACACACACTAGGCACGTGTCAACTAACAATTGAACACAAAATAAATAGGCGTATATATCTATATTATTTTCTTATAGGTAACAAAATGTCACACGAGTATGATTTTGATCATCTACTAACAAACACCTACATTCCCGATATCTTACGTGAACCGACCACACCCGGAAGCCACATTTGTGCCTTCATAAATCTTGAAACCCGTCGCTTTCATGAAGGTCGAATAGTTGACCCCTCTTTACTTTATCATGGGGATATCAACACCTCATTTCGAGCTATAGGTTTTGATTGCTTGCTCACTATCAACGAGCACATTTGTCCTCGTTTTGTGCTAGAATTCTTCCGACAAGTTTAACTCGTACGTAACGAGGATCAATCTTTGTCACTTTGGTTTTGGATCCAAAACTACAAGTTTGTTTTAACTCTAGAGCAATTTGCTCAAATCCTCCGAGTTTCAAATTATGGGCAATGTGCATATATGGAAGATTGGTGTCTAGAGTCTCTCTTCAACTATCGAGAAGAGAATAGTCTTTAATGCTCCTACATACCCTCTCTACAAGAAATCACTAGACTTGTTCGTACATCTATGTACATTCCTTACCTAGATCCAACGAAAATTCGTTTGGAAGAGATTCATCTTGAACTTCTCCCATGGGCAGTCATCCTGCGAGAAAATGTTCTCAGTCTAAAAGGAAATCGTGAGAAACTTCCGGCGTGTTGTGCTCATATGATTTACTGTCTTCTCACTCAGCAACCATATAATCTTGCATATTTCTTCGCTAAGCAAATTGTGCATCTCAAGGGTAACAAAAATAAATTGATACCCTACGGGATGTTCTTGACTCGTCTATATCATCACATCATGCACTTTCATCCATACCTTCAAAGTCCTCAATACTCACTCTTCAATCGTGTAATGGAACCTCTAAATGAGTCATACATCTCTTCCATTCTAATTTCAGAATCCTCCACCAACTATGCACCCTTTGATAATCCGACACACGAGTAAGAGGTGCAAGCTCAAGTCGAGAGTGTGATGCAACGGGAGCAAGTACAAATCATCCTCAGAGAACAACGTCATGAGTAGTTAGGATGAAATTAGTGAATCTATCTCCTATTAGGATCTTAACTACGGATATTTTAACTTAATCTTTATTTTCCTAACACTATCTTGCATGCTTAACAATTACTCTATCACCTTGCATGAATATGGTTTATGTTATTCTTGGATGATAGCTTATTTTGTCTTTTTGATTGCATGCTTGTAGCTTATTTTATAAATTTGCATGTTAATCTTTAGTTGCTAGGAGTAGCTAAATATGGGTTATTTTTTGTAAATTAATCTTTAGTGGTTTGAGGCACTAGAATTTCCTGCAAATAGTCCCCCTAGAACACCCTTTTTAGCTACCCAAAACCATGCAGAATAGGAAAATTCGTGACCATCAGGTCACGGTACCGTTAAATTTAACGGTACCGTGGGGTATTTAATGGTATCGTCGCCTGGTTTGATGAATTTTTCCTATTCACTCTGGATTCCTGCATCCCTAACCTCAAAACCTGCAATGTTTTGCAAACTCTCATGCACCCTAAGATTCTCTTACTCTACCATATGATATCTCCACCAACTTTAATTCAAACCACACCATTCTTGCCTATATAAAGCTTCATCATTGCAAGCATTTCTTGCATCTCTTCATCATCCTCACATTACCCATTCACCATGTCTTCCACTTAAGCTTCAACAACTCACATCTCCAAGAAACCTAGGATTACCATTAAGCCACCATCCAAACCTATTCTTGTTGATCTCACCAATGATGATGAAGTCACAACACCACCTTCCCAAAACACTCCTAACTCACCATCTCCACCAAATGCTCCTTCCAAGACACCTTCCACTAGGACAACATCTTCATCATCCTCTTCTTTTGGCACCATGCCATCATCTATGGATATCACACTTTCTCTCTCACCAATAACTCCTTTGGACTATGCCATGCCAACATCATCATCTTCATACACACCACCTCCTCCATCTCCAATCATGGGCCAACCTATCCAACTCCATCCGGTTGATATACATAGTGCTAATTGCCTATGTTGTCTTCACAACCGCAACCTCATCTTCTCTTTAAGGGATGAACTTCACTTCATGTTCTCCTATGTTGAACACCTCTTGACACCACCACAAGGACCCATCATACCACCACCTCCACCAACCAATAGCCCATTCAACTAGACATCTTTATGTTTAGTTTTCAAGAATAAATGATTAGGATCCCTTTTGGACTAGAAGGAAATCTTAGGGCCTCTCAAGTCACTAAAGATTATTATGTGCTTCTTGTAGTCTAAATTTCTTGTTTGTAATGTAATCATACTTTATGTATGATCTCTTTATTTATTAGTTATGAATGCATGGGCTTGTTTTATTATTAGTTGAATGTTGTTGGTTGATAATTTATTTTTTGGGCTACTTAGCTTCTCTTTTATAGTATTTTATGGTTGGATATTTGTGTTGGTTGCTACATGTTAGATATTGTACATTTGTCATCTAACTTTGTTTTGTAGCAAGAACCATTGCTCGATTCCTTGGTGCCCTCCAAACGAGGGGGAGCCTTAGCGTCGTTTCGACATTCTTTTTGCTTCGACAAAAAGGGGGAGAAATAGGATATAAACTCAATTAGAAACTTGCTAACTTAATTTTCGCCTAAAATGAGTTTATGTTTTGTCATCATCAAAAAGGGGGAGATTGTTAATACAAATAATGTCGAAAAACGTTATTTCTATTTTTCGACATCTCTACGTTTTGATGATAACAAAATGTAAAAACACTTTACGTCAAAATTAACGTAAACAAGTTTTTAGACGAAATATCTCGTTTCTATGTAAGTCACTCTAGGTAAGAACAAACAAATTTACAACTTGACAAATGATCAAAGAATTGAATTTGTGTTCTAAACTTCACATTTTTAATGTGACAAAAAAAATTCAAAAATACATTTTACAAATTATTTTTGAATGAAAAAAAAAATGTTTTAATTGGAAAAATAAGTTTAAATTATCCAACAGCTATTTCCCTCCCCCCCCCCCCCCAAAACTGCTCCAAACTTTCCTAAATAAACCTTCACCACTAAAAACAAAAATTGGAGCGTGTTTGTTTGGCACGGTACCACTAATTCCCATGGTACCACTAAATTTAGTGGTACCATCCGATATTTAGTAGTGTCGTCCCTCTGTAACGGCTAAAATTTTTCTGCCTATAAATACCAGACCATTTCACAGTTTTTAATTATCCTTTTTCACACAAAACTTTCTGAGTTAAATCCCTCAATCACATTTACATTTACTTGATCATTTAGATAGTTTTCTTTTGTTTAAAAGTGATCCAATCATCCAACCAAGTGATCACCATCATTTCTCTACTAGTGCAAGAGAAGAACACAAAGTATCAAGAAGATACAAGGTGTTGTAGTATTAGTGTAGTGCACTTGTAACACTTGTTACATACTTGTTGTATCTTGACATACATCAAGTCACATTTCATCTTGTTTAGTTATATTGTGTGGATCATTGTGGTTTTGTAGAGATCGTGTGAATCTCGTGTAGATTGAGTTGAGTGTGTGTAGATCAAGTGGATCGAGAGTAGATTGTGTGGATCTTGTGATAAGTAAAGATCGTGTGGATCTTGAGTGAGATTAGTACTAGCTAGATTAGTACTCGACATTTAGCTTAGTGTCGGAAATTGTGATAAACGACGTTGTACGATTTTCTCCGCCTGAAGGGAGTTTGTTGACATATTGCTTAGAACTCTCGAGTTGGGTACTCAGAGAGTGGAGTAGGGCGAAGAAGAGCTTCGTTACCCAACCACTATAAATCTCTTTGCCTGGATTTGATCTTTCAATCTCTTACTCTTTATCTTTGTTGTTTATATTTGATTGTTGTAGATTAGTATTCATATTGTCGTTGATTGATTTCACAAAGGATTGAATCTAAGTTTTTCACAAAGTAAACTTTTATAATTAACGAAAAATCGGTAAAACTATTCAACCCCCTTCTAGTTTTCCACAAAGTATTTTGCCTAACCACAAACAAGAAACGAACTTCTCAGGTATGAAAAGAACATCTTTCTCAAGATATGGAGCTTTATATATACCATCAGAGTAATCGTCAAGATAATATGGAGCTGCAGATGATGCTCTTATAGCTTGCCACAGATCATGTCTGCAACTCCCATATAAGCACTCTGTTTGTATCCAACTTGAGCACTAGTTGTTGCAGTTCCTGGTCCATTTGTTGTAAAATTTTCTGACATCATCAAAGGAACTTCTGGTGTGCCAGCAGGGTACTACAGTTTACATGTAAATATAGGATATTAATTGTCTTCCATTAGAAAACAAATGACACGTGAATGATAATCTTATAATTAGGGGAACACGGTATTAGCAGATACCTGATAATTATGAAATATGATTAGCTGGGCTGGTGCCACATTGACTAATGTTGATACCACAAAAACTTTAGGAATCCCTTTCACTGACGAATCTATTAACAGATCTCCATCCTTGTCAGCACATATCTCTTTCAAAAAACTCTCAAAATGAACGGCACTGTGCTGGACAAAGTTTAAACTGGTAAATTTAGAATATGAACTATAGTTTAATTATTTAAAGGATTATCAATTGCTAAACCAACTCCAAGGTGGCCTAGTGGTAAGGTGTCACAAAGTCTCAAGAGACTAGGGTTTATACCCCCGTGGGGAATACCACTATTTGGAACAAAATCTTGGATGGACAGGGAAAAGTATGGAAACGGCAACAGGAATACCAGGTGGGCCGCGTACATCAGAGCCAAAAAAGGCTCGACTTTCCCAGGTAAACCTGAACAAGGATCCTTCTCCGTCTACCCAATTATTATTAACTGCTAAGTTTAGAGGAAAGAAATGCTTACTTTAGATCCATGAACAACGACTCTAAAGCTTTGTGAAGAGCTCTTGTAAAGCTGATCCAATTTCTCTCTCCAAGTTGCTGCTTCATTATCCTTAGGAACCGGTTCAATAAAAACAAGCTTCCTGTTGGATGATATAAGCTGCAGGCTTATGTTGTGCAATAGAGTTTGTTTCTCTTTGTTTTTATGTGTGCAGGTGTCATATGGAAATGTGGCAATAGTTGGAGGGCTGGTTTTATAGCTGGAATAGAAGTTCTCAAATGCTTGGATAAAGATAGAAGCTGGGTGAAAGTTCAAGGACTATTGTTGACATATGAAGATTCTCAAATGAGCTGGGCTATATAAGCTCAGGCTATCTCATTCTTCTCTTAGTTGTTCTAGGGTTTACTGTGTGCGTCTCTCACACAGTTATAGTTTCTGTTGTTAGTTCTTGTTTGTGTAAACTTTTTCTTTAAATTCTTGTATTGTAAAAACACTGATGAATCAACCATAAGGGGTGGTTGGTTGGGTTGATTCTAAATAAAATCATTTTGTTTACTTGTGATTAGATCTTTGTATTGATTTTAACATGGTATCAGAGACAGGTTCGCTTTGATACAAAGATTTAATCAGAATTGTTTTTCCCAAAAATTAGGGTTTCGATAAAATTTGGGGGTTTTGTGATTCTTGGTCAGATCTTACTAGATCAAAGTCTAATTCAGTTAATTAGTGTTTGAATCAAGTGTTTTGGGTATCAATTGGAGGTCAATTGATCGATTACAATTTTTAGGGTTTTTCTAAAAATTGGGGGTTTTCATAGATCTTGATTTTATTGGTGTGTCGTCAAAATTAGGGTTTACTGTATCAAACCCTAATTCAGGATTAGAGTTGATTTCTTGTTTTCTTTTGATTACAATTGGTTACTTATCTTGTTGTTACTGTTTGGTGAAGTGCACATAACTCTCTTCTAATATTTTTTTTTGTTTTGTTTCAGGTAATTGGTTCTGGTTTCCGCTGCTTACAGGTTTGTTTGGGTTGTTTGATCTTCTTGATCATCTTTGCTGGATTTGCGTGCACTGTAACACCCCTCACGCTCTCTTTTAGGTTTTTTTTTAGGATTTTTTAGAAATTGCATGAGACGAAGTGTAGGTTGAGGTTTTGTTTGTATTGGAGTTGGATAATTGGTGGTTTATTTGTAGTTGAGGAGATATAAGGTGTATCTGTTCTTTGTTTGTTTTTTTTATTTTCTTTTGATATTTTTCTTTTCTTTGAGTCTTCATCATGTCTGATGATGACAAGAATAAGGAAAAGGCATCTGGTTCAGGTGGTAGTTCTGAACAACTTGACCAGTTTGACCCATTGTATTTGCATAGTTATGACACTAATGGTATACCACTTATAAGTTTTAAACTGGAAGGTCCAGAAAATTATAAAGTATGGTCTGCTGCTATTACTATAGCAATCCATACTAAAAACAAACTTGGTTTTATAAATGGAAAAATTAAAAGGCCTGAAGAAACTGGTTTTATGCAAACACAATGGGATAGGTGCAACTCTGTGGTTCTTTCTTGGATTCTTGGATGTGTTTCACAAGATGTGTTTATGGGACAAATATATTCTAAAAATGCTAAAGATGTATGGGATGAGTTAAAAGAAACATATGATAAACAAGATGCTTCAATAATCTATAATATGCATTATCAAATACATTCATTCACTCAATCTGGTATCACTTTTTCTGAGTACTATCACAAGTTTAATGCTCTGTGGAGGCAATATGACTCTCTTGTCAGTTTTCCAGAGTGTACTTGTGATGGTTTAACAAAACTTAAAGAACATAATAAACTGATTAAGTTGATGCAATTTCTTATGGGTTTGGATGAGATTTATGCTCCTATTAGGAGTATAATCCTTACCACTGATCCTATTCCTGATGTCAAAGGGGCTTTTGCAACTTTGTCCAGGGATGAGTCTCACAGAAGTACTTCTACTCATAGTACTTCCAAGTCTGATAACACTGCTTTTGTTTCTAAGGCTAATACTAGAAGTTCTAGTTGGTCTGCTAATTGGTCTGCTAATAAGAACACTAATAATAACACTAATCAGAATAGAAGGTTAAATAAACCTAATTTGGTCTGTACTCATTGTAAGATGAATGGACACACTGTTGATAGGTGTTTTGAACTAGTTGGTTATCCTGCTGGTTTCCAAAAGAAAAACACTTATAATCAGAACAATGCTAGTAGCAACAATGTTTCAGGTCATAAGGACAAGTCTGCTGGTTCATCTAATTCTTTCACAGATGAGCAGTATCAAAGGCTTATGGCATTGATTAGTGAGAAATCTGGAAGCTGCAGTATCCCTGCAAATGTTGCAGGTATAAACTGTTTTATTAGCTTCAGTCATTCAAAATTCTTTAATCATAATACCAACATAAGCACATATCATATATATATATTATATATATATATATATATATATATATATATATATATATATATATATATATATATATATATATATATATATATATATATATATATATATTGGTTGGATTATAGATTCTGGTGCTAGTCAACATATGACTTACACTATCTTGAATATGTTTAATATTGTTGATGTTTCAAAACTTAATATGACTGTGGGTCATCCTAATGGTACTAAAGCTAAAGTTACTCACATTGGTAGTCTAAAATTGACTGATAAGTTGATCATTCATGATGTCCTGGTTGTGCCTGGATATCAGGTCAGCTTGTTGTCAGTTCACAAGCTTAATAAAGATACCAAGTGTAGAGTTATATTTGATGAAGATGTTTGTATTCTTCAGGATTCTGTTCTAAGGACCCAGATGGGGAGTGGTAATCAATATAATGGACTGTATTTTCTTAATACAGGTAAAAAGTTATCCAATAATAATATACAAGTTTGTTGTTTGTCTAAGTGTATATGGCATAATAGACTTGGTCACCCATCTGATCAAGTTTTAAACATTCTAAAACACAAACTTAAAATTGAGAATGACACTAAAAGTGATCCTTGTGATGTGTGTCACAAGGCTAAACAAACAAGGGATCCTTTTCCTCTTAGTGAACACAAAACCTCAGAGGTTGGACAGATTGTTCACTTAGATGTTTGGGGCCCTTACAAGGTTCAAAGTAAAGAAGGGTATAAGTATTTTTTGACTGTTGTTGATGATTTTTCAAGAGCTGTTTGGGTGTTCTTATTAAGGGGGAAAACAGAGGTATTTTCAAAAACTGTGACTGTTTTTAACCTGATTAAGAATCAATTTGACAGAACAGTAAAAATATTTAGAAGTGATAATGGAACTGAGTTTGTAAATCAAAATATGGAAAAGTTTTGTAAAGATAATGGTATTCATCAACAGACTTCGTGTGCTTATACACCACAACAAAATGGTTTAGCTGAAAGAAAACATAGACACTTGTTGAATGTAGCTAGAGCCCACATGTTTCAGGGGGGGATACCTTTGAACATGTGGTCTGAGTGTATTCTAACAGTTGTTTACTTAATTAACAGGACACCTAGTTCAGTGTTGTCTGGAAAGTCACCTTATGAAATAATCTAAAAAAGTGAACCTCTTTTCCACTCTCTCTTTTAAAGGTTTTTGGATGTTTGTGTTTTGCAACTGTGTTGAATAATTCTGATAAGTTTTTCTCTAGGTCAGAAAAGTGTGTGTTTATAGGTTATTCTTTTAACAAAAAAGGATATAAGTTGTTTAATCTTGAAACAAAAAAGGTTTTTTATTCAAGAGATGTGAAGTTTTATGAAACTGTGTTTCCCTTTAAACATAGTTCTGAAAACAAAGATTATAAGTTTGAGTTTCAAAATACTAATAATAGAAACTTTTTTAATTCTGGCCTAGGGACATCAGATGAACCCTATGATGATAAGAGAGAGAGAGAGAGAGAGAAACAGTTAAATTAGCTGAAAAAAGTGAAGGCATAGACCAATCTTCACTTGGAGGCTCATCTGATGACATCTTAAAGGATGAGGTGGTGCATCCTGATGTAACAGATGATGTCAACAGTGAAGGTTTGGAGAATGCAACACTTGAGGAAAATGATAAAATATCTGAGGGTGATGATGACTATTATCAAGATTTTAATGATATGTTTCATGAGACTATTGTGACACCTGTGGTGACACCAGATAGACAAGCTAATATGAAAACATATGTTAGAAAGTCTAGTAGGAAAGCAAGTATGCCTACAAAACTGAGTGATTTTGTGTTAGATGGCAAAGTTAAGTATGGTATTGATAAGTCTGTTAACTATAGTAATCTGAATAAAGAAAACTATGTGTTCTCTACTAGTCTTAATAAAATCATTGAACCTAAAACATATAATGAGGCTATTAAAGATAACAGATGGATTGATGCTATGAATCTTGAAATGGAAGCTTTAAACAGAAATAACACCTGGGTCATTGTTGAACTCCCTGCTGGGAGAAGAGCAATTGGCTGCAAATGGGTGTGGAAAATCAAGTATAAGTCTGATGGAGATGTAGAAAGGTTTAAAGCTAGGCTTGTAGCCAAAGGCTTTAATCAAAAAGAAGGAATAGATTATGAAGAAACCTTCTCCAGTTGTTAAAATAGTTACTGTGAGGATTATCATAAGTGTTGCTGTACAGAATGGCTGGCCTTTATATCAACTTGATATTAATAATGCCTTTTTGTATGGTGAACTTGATGAGGATGTGTATATGCAGTTACCTCAAGGTTATTTTGATGAAAATGACAAGAGGGTTTGCAAGCTTAATAAATCCTTATATGGCTTGAAACAAGCACCCAGAAAATGGAATGAAAAATTGACTTGTGTGTTAAAAGAAAATGGGTTCTGTCAAAGTAAGAATGATTTTCATTGTTTACTAAGTCTGAGAATGATGTGTTCTTAGTTCTGCTTGTATATGTAGATGATATTGTTATAACAGGAAACAATGTTGATGAAATTGAAAAGTTTAAGCAGTTCTTGAGGACAAAATTTCTTATTAAAGACTTAGGTAAACTTAAGTATTTTCTGGGTATTGAGGTGTTAAGTGATGATACTGGGTTATGTCTAACTCAGAGAAAGTATTGTTTAGAATTGCTTAATGAGTTTGGAATGTTAGCCTGCAAACCTAGCAAAACTCCTATTGAGTCTGTTAATGTATCAGAAAAGAATAAACAAGTTGTTAAAGATGAACCTTTGCTTGGTGTTAATAACCATCAAAAGTTAGTTGGAAAGCTTATTTACTTGACATTGACTAGGCCTGACTTGTCTTATGCAGTTCACTGCTTAAGTCAAGTGATGCATAGTCCAATGCAGTCACATTTAAAACTAGCTTTTAGAGTGCTAAGATATCTAAAAGAATCTCCTGGTAAGGGGATTTCTTTTAGCAAAGGTGGCAACTGTGGTATGAAAGTGTTTGTTGACTCTGATTGGGCTAAATGCAAGGTTACTAGAAAATCTGTGACTGGTTTTGCTGTGTATCTGGGAAACAATCTTGTTTCTTGGAAAAGTAAGAAGCAGTCTGTGTTGTCAAGATCTTCTGCTGAGGCAGAGTTCAGGGCAATGTGTAATGTGACTTGTGAGGTTATGTGGATCTTAAAGATCTGCAAGGATTTAAATGTGCAGGTTGATACACCTGTTGAGACGTTTTGTGATAACAGCAGTGCAATACAGATTGCTGCAAATCCTGTGTTGCATGAAAGGTCTAAACATTTTGAGATTGACTTATTCTTTATAAGGGATAAAATTGCTGATGGCACTATTAAAACTGTTAAGGTCAAATCTGAGAATAATGTTGCTGATATATTCACAAAAGGGTTGAGTGTTGGTGATCACAGAAAGTTTTGTGATATGTTGAAGCTTAAGGATTTTTATAAGCCTTAGCTTAAGGGGGAATGTTGGATGATATAAGCTGCAGGCTTATGTTGTGCAATAGAGTTTGTTTCTCTTTGTTTTTATGTGTGTAGGTGTCATATGGAAATGTGGCAATAGTTGGAGGGCTGATTTTATAGCTGGAATAGAAGTTCTTAAGTGCTTGGATAAAGATAGAAGCTGGGTGAAAGTTAAAGGACTATTGTTGACATATGAAGATTCTCAAATGAGCTAGGCTATATAAGCTCAGGCTATCTCATTCTTCTCTTAGTTGTTCTAGGGTTTACTGTGTGCGTCTCTCACACAGTTATAGTTTCTGTTGTTAGTTCTTGTTTGTGTAAACTTTTTCTTTAAATTCTTGTATTGTAAAAACACTGATGAATCAACCATAAGGGGTGGTTGGTTGGGTTGATTCTAAATAAAATCGTTTTGTTTACTTGTGATTAGATCTTTGTATTGATTTTAACACTTCCCTGTAAAACTATAATTAAAAATATGACACAATTACCAAAAAAAGCAATTTTCAGCTGCTTAGATACAAGGCATTCACTTACCAAGATTTTTGTATATGTCTTCACATTACTCCAAGGACATTATCTTTATTAAAAGAGCGACAGTAAGCATGCCACCAGTTGATGTGTCACATATAAGGTCAAACATCTCATGTATCTGTTTCCCAACACTGGTACAGATTCTGCCTATCGTCACACTGGAAATGCGTGACTATATGCATATAGTCACACACGTTTTTTTGGGTGTGTGTGACAAAAAGTCGCGCCACCGTAGGTATCATATGGTCACATTGTTCAGTTTGTGGCCGTTTTCATCGAAAAAGAGTGACCAAAACCCGAATATGTATGACTAATTAGGCACAAGTTTTGTTGGATTCATCAGTATTGTGTGACTATTTCCCATCCTATGGCCACACGAAAATATAATAAATATGACGTTTGTGATGATTTAGTCACACATCGTGTGTTGTTTTTTTCGAGTTAGTCACATACAATTTAAAAAACAGTGGCCAAAAGTGTTAATAAGTGTGACCATATGCTGTTTAAAGTGAAGAAATGTGTACTATTGATCATCCAATGGTCACATGAATTCTTAGTTTGTGTGGCCTTTTGTAATATTTAGTCACACAAAGCATGTTTGCTTTGGGTATTTAGTCACATACAATTAAGCATAAAGTGGCCAAAAGTGTTAATAAGTGTGACCATATGCTGTTTTAAGTGAAGAAATGTGTATTTTCTGTGACTATTGATCATCCAATGGTCACATGAATTCTTAGTTTGTGTGGCCTTTTGTAATATTTAGTCACACAAAGCATGTTTGTTTTGGGTATTTAGTCACATACAATTAAGCATAAAGTGGCCAAAAGTGTTAATAAGTGTGACCATATGCTGTTTTAAGTGAAGAAATGTGTATTTTGTGTGACTATTGATCATCTAATGGTCACATGAATTCTTAGTTTGTGTGGCCTTTTGTAATATTTAGTCACACAAAGCATCTTTGTTTTGGGTATTTAGTCACATACAATTAAGCATAAAGTGGCCAAAAGTGTTAATAAGTGTGACCATATGTTGTTTTAAGTGAAGAAATGTGTATTTTGTGTGACTATTGATCATCCAATGGCCACATGAATTTTATGTTTGTGTGGCCTTTTGTAATATTTAGTCACACAAAGCATGTTTGTTTTGGTTATTTAGTCACATACAATTAAGCATTAAGTGGCCAAAAGTGTTGATAAGTGTGACCATATGCTGTTTAAAGTGAAGAAATTTGTATTTTGTGTGACTATTGATCATCCAATGGCCACTTGAATTTTATGTTTGTGTGGCCTTTTATAATATTTAGTCACACAAAGCATGCTTGTTTTGGGTATTTAGTCACATACAATTAAGCATAAAGTGGCCAAAGTTGTTAATAAGTGTGACCATATGCTGTGTAAAGTGAAGAATTGTGTATTTTGCGTGACTATTGTTCATCCAATGGTCACATGAATTTTTATTTTGTGTGGCCTTTGGTACTATTTAGTCACACATCGAATTAAACAAAGAGTGACCAATAATGTTGGAGCAGAGTTGCTACTGCTAGCAGTACTAAGGTAGTCCTGCTGAAGCAGAGTTACTGCTGCTAGTGCTGCTGGAATGAGTATATATATTATATATAAAACAATATTAAAAAACACAAGAAATTTCAATTTGAATTAAACTCGAATGTATATAACTGGACAGAATATACAATTGTAATGTCGTACTTAATTAATCAAATATCTAAAGACTTTTGAACCTTCACCCCCTTAGCAGTTTGCCTTAAGTCGTTAGCAGATATATATTGTTTCTTCGGTGGTGCCTGTGGTACACATTTAGTCACATGGTTTGTTGGTGTAACCTGTAGTAAACAAAAGACGCTTCTATCAAACATTGAATTACATATGAATAATTATATATGTAGGTTGAAAAAACACATGTACGTACCACCTCTTCAAAAATAACTTGATCCTTTGGCCATGCAACGAAACTACCTTCAACATTCTTAACTACTTTTAACCCATTATTTGCTACGTCCGGTACGCATGCTGCATCAACTAACGATTCATCAATCGACACTTTGTAGCAATCACTTGGGAGTGGTCGGTTATGCAGCACTTGCTTTCCATGAGACTGGTATAACGGTACCCAAAGCAACAATATTTGTTTGCTTTATAATCCACAGTTTGCACTTAAGTGTCTACAAAAAAAGAATTTTTATGTATATATCAGAAATTATTTAAACAAAAGAATAACAAGAAACATGTTGAAATACATACTGTTGGCAGTGCTTGTGTTAGAGACACATCTTGTTGCGATTGGGAATCTGGAGACCCGTTTCGTCGCTTCTTTTGCTTTGGCTTATTGGGTCCGACAGTTTTAGCAAGTTCCTATATGTATATATAAAACACGTTACATTATTTAAACAAAAGAGTAACAAGAAACATGTTGAAATACATACTGTTGGCAGTGGCTGTGTTGGAGACGACACATTTTGTAGCGATTGGGAATCTGGAGACCCGTTTCGTCGTGACTTAAGGTTATGCTTAGGCCTGACAGTTTTAGCAGCAGGTTCCTATACGTATATATAAAACACGGTACATTAGTCGATCATGTATGTAAAATTCAAAAATCAAAGGGCGTTCTTTTATTACTATACTTACCATTGTTTCCGTTACCTTTTTAGAAGTTTCAAGGCCATTGGATTT
Organism: Artemisia tridentata subsp. tridentata; assembly: GCA_021014915.2. NCBI lineage: Eukaryota > Viridiplantae > Streptophyta > Magnoliopsida > Asterales > Asteraceae > Artemisia > Artemisia tridentata. Next base: position 194,718,245 of record CP139501.1, on the reverse strand, counting down.
CTCCTCAATTCCCGCATCTTTAGGACTTATAACACCACTTGTCTGAGTGCCATTGGAGTCACCTGCAATATTGTCAATGGCCATTGGAGTCACCTGCAATATAAATTAAGAAATACAGTCACTCATCATTTTATGTTCAATGCCTAGTATCATTAGCATCAGTGGTGTTAGCATTAGAAAATGAAATTGTTAACAACATAAAAAATGGCTTACAACTGAGGCTATTGGCGATGGTTCAGTTGGCAGAGTTATATTCATCCCTTTATTATTCAACTGTTGCAGAATTTGAGAAAGCATTATATTTGTGTTTTCCACCTCACCGGATAATTTATTGACCTGTACATCTTTTTCGGTCATCTCGGTGGACAATTTCTTGATCAATTTATCTTTTTCTTCACGCTCGCGTCTCTCATTATCCAGTTGAGTTTGAAGTAAGGCAATTTTTTCATTGGCTTCTTGTTTTCTTCGAGGAAGGCCAAAATACTCTTTGTATGTTACTGCACCTCCCACTCCTCTGGCATAACCGCCCTTTTCCTTACCAAATACAAATGTCATGGCATCAGTGCCATCATCAAAACCCGATGTTCCTTCCTTGATCTTGTCATCAGCTTCTTTCTGCATAAAAAATATAGGAAATGTTGGGATTAAAAGTCTTCTTGATGATGTTAGAGTAACTGCTGATATACAAGCTACTACTGCTAGTACACAGTTAAATGTTGCTGCTATATAAGCGTAATAATAGAATTAGCAGTCAAACTTACAAGTTCATCCCCCTTTGATTTAATATCATCATTTGGGTATTCGCCGTCTTTGTTTACCCTTCCTTTCACCCACATTACATCACGGGGGGGGGGGGGGGGGGGGGTTCTTCATCCGCTTCAATCTCTTTATTTTGGATCTAATAAACATCAAATGCATACCCATGTAAAGTTAAACCAAGATAAACGAAAATATGAGGATGCTTACACATGTACAGTTAAACCAAGATAATCGAAAATATGAGGGTATTAATGCAAATGTGCAAATTGGGCAATGTAAACAGATTCATTTCTCATACTGATCGTCTCTTAATTGGTAAAACAAACATTGTGTAATCTTACCATTTTCTCTTTGACATAAGCATATCCACCTCGTCCCATTTTATGCTGATAAATATTTTGGGAACGCGCCATTTTACCTTTCTCAGATTTCTCCTAAAAACACAAATCATAAGGCGTTTAGATGCGGTAATGCTGCAAACTGAAAATAATAAAATGACATATACACTTAATTAAAGATGACTAATTAAAACCTTGTATGCTTCGGTGGTCGTGTATTTAACATACTCGACCCAGTCTTCTGATTTCATTATTGTATTATACAAGTCCGGGACTTCATTCAGTTTGGAAGGTGTATTTAGGTTGGGCAAAATGTAGTTGAATTTGAGCTTCCTTCTGTAATTCCTTAGCATTTTACCAAGACGAATCATTATCAATTTTCTGTATTTGACGTCAACAACAAAAAATTTCTGAAAAGATTAACACAATGTTGTTAATTAGTTGCACATAATGTAACTGCATACATAAACTTATGTAGTACTGGGTTACAAAATAGTATATATGTACCAAGATTTCATCCCATAGTTTATCTCTTGCTTCTTTATTCACCTTCTTCCAGTGTAGAATCTTCACACCTATCTGCTCACGAGCCACATCTCCTAAAAAACTCACAAACACTGCTCTGTTTTCCCCTGTTACCCTACCGAATGCATCGAAGGTTACCTTGAGCTTTATTGCACCAGGTTTGTCATGCTTCGCGCGAAACTTTACTAGCCTGGTTGAGCCCCTCTTAGCTACTATCTCAGGTGTTTGGTTGGTTACAGGCTCATCTATATCTTCTTCATCAGAAGACTTTTCGGATTCATATTCTAATGCGTTATCATCATGTACAATATGATCAAGAGGAAGCAAAGTATGGTTATCAACAATGGGTTCAGTTTCCATGACTCTTGAGCAACAAAGGGTAAAAGAAAATGATTATGGCTTAGCTTGGAGAGTAATGGTGAGAGAAGATTTGATTTTTGTTTTTTATTTGCAGTCTTTTTTTTAAGGAGAGAAAAGAGGCTATACACCAAGAATATGAATCGTTTGTGATTCAAAAAATTTCGATCCAAAAATTTGCCTCCAAGTTGTAATTTGAAATTAACAATTGAATTATTTGAAAATTTTCCCTTTGAACCTGTTAATTAAAGCATAAACTTGAATAAATTAAATTTTTGGCTCCAAATTTTATACTCCAGTACTATCTTAATAATCGCAAATAATGTATCATACTGTGCAACCATCACATCAACAGTACAAACTACTACCCATTTTGGTTTCATTGTTTGCGTGCTTGTGTTTGCCATAAGAATGTGTGTGTTGATTAGGGTTTATTGATTTTTGTGTGTGTTTACAAATGACCGGGTAAAGGGATTAATTGCTGGTTGAATATTGAATTTGTGGTTTGGTTTAACTATAGCTGACGTGGCAAGATTTGTTTAAAAAAAAAAAAAAAAAAAACTAATGGTGATGATGTGGCGGTGAAATCCGGCTATAGCCGGTAAATAGGGATGGCAACGGTTCGGGTTCGGGGCGGGTTTTAGTATACCCATAACCGAACCCGTTTATAATATACCCGTACCCGCCCCATATCCCACCGGATACCCGATTAATATTATCCATCGGTTTTTCGGGTTTCCCCGCGGGTATCAGTTATCCGTACGTAGTTGAATATTATATGGACAAAATTGGCGGTATTAAGATTAAGTCACGCTAAAATCCACCGAAACAACAAAAGAAAATACTCTAACCACTCCCAACAATAACTCAGCTTTAAACTTTAACACAATGCCACGTCAGCTTTAACACACTCACCCTTAATTAACTGAGCTTTAGTTATACACAAGATGTTTAACGAATGAGCCGAGATGATATGGTTGTATATGAGATGTTTAACGAATGAGCCGAGATGATATGGTTGTATATATACGAGATGTTTAACGAATGAGCCAAGATAATATGGTTGTATACGAGATGTTTAACGAATGAGCCGAGATGATATGATTATACACGAGATGTTTAACGAATGAGCCGAGATGATATGGTTGTATACGAGATGTTTAAAGAATGAGCCGAGATGATATGGTTGTATACGAGATGTTTAACGAATGAGCCGAGATGATATGGTTATACACGAGATGTTTAACGGATTGAATGAGCCGAGATGATATGGTTGTATACGAGATGTTTAACGAATGAGCCGAGATTATATGTTTGTACATGAGCAACACACCTAACAATAACTCACGCAACCTTTCGACCCTATTTCATCATTTCTTAAAAGAGTTTAATTTCTAGACCAACCATGATAGCTGGATGGTCTTGAGGCAACTCACGCAACCTTTCGACCTCTGGATCAGCACGATTATGCATCTGTAGCATAATACAAGTTATCTCACCTAGCAAATTGTTAAATCAATTTGAGTTCTTTTTCTTGTTCATTGTGTAATCGGGTGAGGATAGCCTTTTGCACCTCTGCTAGTTAATTTGTTAGCCACAGTGTTTGTGTTAAAATTAGTGATACTTGCGAGAGAGTTTTATAAGAAGTTGTGTGAGAAAACGAAGTGTTGTGAAAGTGGCTTTGATAGTGGAAAGCCGTTAAACTAGCCGTTGGAGGCTATTTTAAAAATCAGATTGAAAGTAAAAGTAACCGTACGAGTATTATTCAAATTCAAACGTAAAGTAACAGTACAACATATTAATAACGAGCGGGATATTTAAAATTTAAAATTTCAAATTCAAATTAAACAAAAGGGCGGGATATATTTAAAATTTATCAATTCAATTCAAATTCAATTCAATTTATAAATTGAAAATAAAGTATCAAATACAAATACATTAAACATGAAATAGAAATACATTAAACATGAAATAGAAATACATTAAATGTCAAATAAAAACTACATTAACATAAACAACGATTGATTAACATAAACAACATACGATTAACATAAACAACGGACGATTAATAAAAACTATCATCAGAATTTGGGTAACCATCTTCAGAGGATTCGGAAGGTGTGAAAAAACCAGACTCCCACCTTTGCCTACGTTCTTCATCCTCCCCGGCTTGCCGCTCCAAACGATCAGCTTCCTCTTCTCTATCAAGTGCTTCCATTTCCAGGAGGACTTGCATATCTGCTTCCTCTTGCCAAAGTTGTTCCTCAGTTAACCCAAACGGATTTGGGTCTTGGTTGGGAACCGGTTCATTTTCAGGTTGATTATTCATCGGAAAATTTTCCGGTTGGAAAACCGGAAAGATATGCTCGGGTGGAGTATGGAATTTTTCATTTTCGCTAGGTGGGCTTGGAAACTGTTGGCCAAAATCCTTTTGGCAAGGTGGGCTTGGAAATTGTTGGCCAAAATCCTTTTGGCGAGGTGGGCTTGGAAATTGTTGCCCGAAATCTTTTCTGGAAGACATCTTGAATTTGAGATGCTTGGATCTTGAGTATTTGAGAAGTTTGGAATGTGTTTCTGTGTGACTTGTGCGCTTCAGAAGCATTGGTATTTATAGGGTACAAATGCACACATTTTATTAACGTGACTTTGAATTTTAATTGTTGGGGCTAACCTGCGTTAACGCAGCATTAATATGTTGTACTTTATCTTACGTTTGAATTTGAATTTGAATTTGAATTTGAATTTGTTAAGGCTGAGTTATTGTTGGAAGTGGCCTAAATATACCCATACTTCTCAAACACATTCAGACTGCGATAGATATTAAAGCATGTATTTACATTAAACATGTACTAGAAAATATCAATTACCCTAATGAAAAAGTCAATTAGTCATTAAAGTTAGCACACAAATTACATTAAACATCATTAATATAGAAAATATCAATTACCCTAATGAAAAAGTCAATTAGTCAATCCAACACCAAACACACTTCTAGATCAACTACACTAGTCAAATCCAAACCAAACACAAACCAAATCCGATCAATATTATCCATCTGTTTACTTTTGGCGCCTCTCGATGGTCCCTCTTCCCGCCTAAAGTATTGGGAACCGTTCGTATACCTCTCTAGCCTATTTGTACAACTCGACAATTTAAAACCGTTCATAATCAACCGTACCATATACAACTCCTTTGATATTTTCATTAGAAAATAAATTTCAAATTTCAATGGCTGACTCCTCTTCAACTCCTTCTTCCAACAAAAACAAACGCCCAAGGGATGATTCTCCTCCACCGATGCCTGAAAAATATAAAAAAATTGGCATATCCCAAAATATTTGGGAGAAATGTAGTAAAGGCCAGTATGGTGTTGAAAACGCATTGTTAGAAATTCACAAAAAGCGTATAAAGATGTATGAAGAAAGGAACAAGAAAGATTTAGAGGTCATTGAGGAGCATCAGAAGAAAATTGAGGAGAGGAACAAAAAAATAGAAGAAGAAAGAGAGAAAATAGTTGATGTTTACAGAAGTATTGAAGCTAGTAAATATGTGTCTTAATGTATCTTTTCTTTATATATTTTGCCTATGTAAATGTAAACTTATTTTGACTTGGTTTAATATATGAATGCAGTTATTATTACAAGTTTATGATATTTGAATGTAGTTATTATTATTGTACTGCTAGGTAAACAATTGTACTGCTAGCGAAACGTTGTACTGCTGGGTATCCTTTTAGCAGTGGTTGGGAGTGCAGGGTAGTTTGTATCACTTTTTACTTAAAGGGTATAAACCCCCAATTGCTGCACACAATCACATTCACGCACACATTACTCTCTCTCTTCCACTCCCTAATCGAATTTTAATCGTCAAATTGCAAAACCCCCAAATCAAATCATAATGTCGAACCTAACTTTTACCGAACCTCATAATAATGTTGCATTTTTAGAAAAATCCAATGAGTCTGTAGATTTTACTGAGATCATTGATTTACTTAATGCAAGCTATATTAAGTTTGCATTAACAGTAAAACCTACTATATATACTTCCAACATTATCCAGTTTTGGTCGTCTGCTAAGGTCAATACTATTAATGGGGAAGCACAAATCCATGCCCTTGTAGATGGGCAGATGATTATCATTACAGAGGCGTCTATTCAAAGAGATCTTCTCCTAGATGATGCTAACGGAGTTGAGAATCTTCCAAATACTACAATCTTTGAAAAACTTGCACTGATGGGCTATGAGAGATATACAGATGCTTTAAAGTTCCAAAAAGGTAATTTTTCTCCTCAGTGGAAATTCTTAATTCATACTGTCTTAGTGTGTCTAAGTCCAAAGACCACTGCTTGGAATGAATTTAGCAGTAATTTAGCTTCTGCTATAATTTGTTTGGCTGAAAATACTCAAAGATTTAATTTCTCAAAATTAATTTTTGATAATATGGTTAGGAACTTGGATAGTTCTTTGGCTAAATATTTTCTATATCCAAGGTTTTTGCAACTCTTTTTGGACAACCAATTTAAAAAAAAAAAGAAAAGTCACAAAAATGTTTTCTCCCACTCCCTGCCTTACCAAAAAGGTTTTTGCTAATATGAGGAGGGTTGGAAAAGATTTTTCAGGGAGAGTGACACCTTTGTTTCCAACAATGTTGGCACTAGCCCAAACCCAAATGGGTGAAGGTTCAGCAATCCCAGCTGGTACCCATCACACACCCACAGAACAACAACAACAGACCTATAAACGTAGGACTAACACCAAGAACACTGAGCTACCTCAGGCTAGTGGTTCTATACCAACTGTTGCAGATGAGGATGTCACTGGGGGGGAGAGTGACATGTTGGCAAGGGCTGCCACTACTGTGTCTAGCTTAGCAGCAGCACAGGACAGTGGTAACATCAGTAAGACCCGAACCAAGACAACTTCTAATGAAGAAAGTTCCTATGGAACTGATTCAGGTGAAGGTCCCAGTCACATGGAAACAATGGGGGTTCGGATGTTCATCCTAGGGGTGAGGCTGAACTTAACTTTTCCAGTGATCCACCTCTCGGGCTAGGTAACACAAGCCGAAGTGGTGAGGATAGTCTGCAACTTTTGAATGAATTGAAGGATACCTGTGCCAAGCTGTCTGCACAAATTGGTGATCTGCGAGCAATAGCTTCTTCCCAAGATGGAGTCATCAAAGCTCAAGGTGGGGAGTTAAAGGCTTTGAAGAGAAGGGTTAGGTATTTAGAAGGAGTCAAAGGATCAAGAATTCCCAAACAAAAGGTTAAATCTTCTGAAGCTTCTAAGGATGCTCCCAAACAGGGGGGGAATGAAGGCAAAGTTTCAGGGGAGGATAAAGAGGGTGAAAGTATTTGTGAAGAGAGTGATCCAAAGGAATTTCTAGTTGCTGATAACCAAGGGAATGAAGCGGTGATGGATAGGCGTTTGGGTAAGGTTACAACAGTTGATAGTGAGCCACCTATTCCTGCTAGTGACCCAGTTATTCCTACTAGTGGTCCAGTTATTCCTGCTAGTGAGCCAGTTATTCCTGCTATTCCTGCTATTGATAAGGTTAGTTCTCTATACTGAGACTAAAGTTAGTATTGCTGCTATTGATGTTAGTGCTACTGAGACTAAATTTATTCCTGCTATTGATAAGGTTACTGCTACTCAAGGTGATGATGATATGACTATGGCTCAAATATTAACAAAGATGAGGAGTGCAAAACCTAAGAAGAAATTTAAGTTTCAGTCACCTAGTCAACAACAACAACAACAACCAATGATTACAGATGAAGAATTGACAAGACAAGTGGCTGATCTTGATGCTCAAGAAGCTGCTCAGATTCTTTCAGACAAGGAGTACGCAGAAAAATTACAAGCGCAAAAAAATGCAGAGTTAATAGCTTCATGGTTTGAGGAAAGGGCTCAGGTTGAAGCTGATTGTGAGTTTGCTAAAATAGTACATAAAGAAGAGCAAGATAAGTACTCAGTAGATGAAAAAGCCAGGATGCTGAAAGAAATTTTTGATGCAAAAAGAAGAAGTTTGCAGCACAAAGATATGCAGCTCAGAAGAACAAGCCACCCACTCAAAAACAAAGAAGAGACATCATGTGCAGGTATTTTTTTATTTTTTTATTTTTTTATTTTTTTGTTGCAAAGGTAAATTTATATTAATATCAACAACACCCAATATGTACATCATAAACATCTACTCATGTGCAGATATTTGAAGAATGTGGCCAGTTGGAAACTAAAGGATTTGAAATTCTTGGATTATAAAAGTGTAGGGTATTCACAATGCAAGAAACACTTGTTTGAGGCTTAGATTTGGATCGAATGAAAGAAAGCTTAGAGAGAGAAAGTGGGAACTTCTAGTGAGAGAAACACTATGTGTATTAGATTGAAATAATGAGAGTTCCAACCCTTCCCTTGCAAGGGAAGGGGTATTTATACTTACTACATATTATGCCCCTAGCGGGCTGTAGAGTGAGCTGACAGAGGGTAAAGACCCGACCCACTCCACAATACTAATAATAATAACTAAGCTACTAATAATATTACTGATAATCCTATGAGCTATGATGTACTAATAATTACTCGGGGTGACCGAGTCTTCAGCTGAATATTCATATTCCTAACAATCTCCCCCTAAGGGAGGTCACCCCAGAAGTAATGTTCTGAATTTCAGCACTTCTTCCTTGGATCTTGACATCATAGCTCGTAGTCATTGAATCTTCAATGTCATAGATTGTTGTGCAAACATCAGTGATCTGAAGATGACTTCTCTTTTGTCTTGGATGAACTTTGAGTAATCTTTGAAAGTATCATCCCACTTGAGTCTCCAAGTCATCTTTTAGTAGTAGGTCTCCATGTGATGAAATATACTTAGAACCGACATGCTCACACTAATCAGGGTCATGATCTTCAGCATCAGAGTTAGCAGAAGCTGTGTTGAAGGTCTTTTGGTTGATCATGACTTCTTTGATGATGATGTGGTAGAGTGAACATGTGGTGATGGATTGGCATCTTTTCTGCAACCAGCTACAACAGCAACCAGCTACAGCATTCCACTGCTACAACCGCCAGAGATTCCTGCATACGACAGTTAGCAATAATTCGACCGGTACTTACAAGTTTGGACTTCGAGATAGTCAACAGCATAGTGTGAAAACTCTCTCTAATCCTTACCATGACCGTTCCTAATCGAAAACCCACAGAGGGCTTTTTAAGATTTTACCGTAGTAAATCAACGATTAGGTGAGTCGCTGGAGATCACTCCACGACTGTAGACCGGTTGAAACCGCCGCGACCACTAAGCGTAATCCACGAGGAATTACCGAAGTGACCTGCTTTCAGGGCTGCTTGAAGTTGACCCTGGCAGGAATTTCCATTCAATCATTGAGAATTACATTAGTAAATTCTCTCATAAATGTTCTGGCAGATTGCTAAGATCTGCGTAGGACTCATGAGTTTACAACTGGTGTCCTTAATGTTGAACAACCAGTGTAGAAATAATTCGTGTCCCTATGAGATCTTATTATGCATCTCGTGGCTCTAGACTCGATAGTGCGATTTGATATAGTGAGCGGAGGCTGGAGAGGACTGCCACATTTTCAATATCATCTAACTCGGAGTGAGAGAGACGATAGAAATGTATTGAACTCCGTGACAATTGAAACAAGAGTCCTTTGAGGGACCTTGAGTGGCTAGGGAGGGTTGTGCAGCGTATCACTGGGTCCATGATACTTTGTCTTCAATGCCAGCAATCAACTAAGTGATTCTGACAGCATATGTATTGACCCGGTTTCTGCCTAAGTTGTAAGGAGGGCTATTTCTTTTCACCCTTTCTCTTTACAATTCTTTTTCATTCTTCAACCCCTTCAGTGCTTACCGAGACTTCATAACTAACACCTTGTTGGGTTTGTTCCAGTGTTAGCTCCATCTCAGTCGGCACTATTCCCTCATTCACTTTTCTCCTTTTTAATCATACCTAAGGACTTCTATACTAACTAGTGGATTGTCCCTGGGTAGATCCCTCCGGCTCTGGCGGGATCGTGGGAACTTGTACCTAACCTTACCATCCTTATAACTCCATTATACGAAATTCAATGGACGGTCTTTGGTGTTCTTCCACAATTGCCAAACCAAATCTTTGAAAAATCTCTCAAAGTGTTCATGATTTCGAAACACATTTTTGCAAACACTTGAGAGTTTTATATTTTTCAAATGCTCCCCCTCAACATGTGCTCGAGTGATAGTTTTATAAATTTGCACATGTTAGGTAGAGCTCACACTTTTTGAATTGATCCACTTTCAGTGAACATGACCAATTCGAGACACGCTTACATCACTAGTTAGACTAGCTTGAAATTATTAGCCGGCCTGGTCAAGTCCACAGAAAGTTTCTCGAAATGGTACACTCTACTCAGATACATCTTTTTCGAGACACGCTTACATCACTGGTTAGACCAGCTTGAAATTATTACCCGGCCAAGACGTATCCTTTCGATTGATGGCAATTCAAGTTTCGTCAATTCATTGGTGAAGTCTGAGCCTTGCTCACGTGAGATGCCAAATCCTTTGTTTTGTTAAAACCATTTGCTCCCCCTCAATATGTGCATCGATATAAGAAAGATTTTCGCACATATGGAAGAGCTTGCGTTTATGACCAAAACATTTTGCTCCCCCTCAATATGTGCCTTGATATGCAAAATGGTTTAGCACATACGGGAGAGCTTACATTAACTTCCAAATCATCACATTTTATCAGAATTTCCTATTTAAATCACATTCTCTCCCCCGATCAAAAATTTCAAACCATTTGAGATTTGTGATCCCAAGTGATTTAAATTAGTTTAGAAAATTTGGGAGAAAATGTGGTCAGGTTTAAATGTATTCTGATTTTGAAGCATACTATGCTTCCCTTGAAACACCAAGAGAGTGTCACTGCTGATGTTGCACAAATTTGGCAAGGTGTCGGAAATTTGAACAAATATGCTCCCCCTCAATTAATGACCCGTTTTCCATTAAAAGAGTTGTAGTCATTCAATTGAGCGACGGGTATTTGTGAAAATTTAATTCAATTTACCACCTTATGTAACATCAAGACTCTCTAGAAGAATCAAACAGCATAAAGAGTCTGATGAAAAGAAGACTTCTCTTCTTATGCACGACAAGACGCACTGAAACGTACATCAAGTCGGGGAAACATGGATATAAAGTAATCCATGCCCAGCTGAACAGCACCCGGTTGGAGGAACAGCTGTCTTTTTGGCGACATGCTTTCCCCATTGTACAGTGCGGGTTGCAGTATGAAGTAACTGCAAGCCATTAAGACATGTTTTAACTGATTAGTATAACTTCTGCTCGAGCTTCATTTAAGAATCCGTGCCATTATTGAATGACATTTCTAGATCCGTAAATGTTATCGATAAACAGAAGACATGCCTAGGTAGGACTATTTTTGGTATTTTCTGATTTTTCGATTTTTATGGTTTTTATAGGTTTTATATTTTTGTATTTTTCTTTTTGATTTAAGATATATACAACTATGTACAAGGATATAAGAAGACAATCCTTTACTCCTCCTTTTCCTCCTGAAGACACTTAAAGGTTTCAGGAGTCATGCTTTTCATGCCAAGGCGTGGGAGAATAAACTGAAACCTTTCTCTTGGGAGGGCGTTGGTGAAGATGTCAGCTAACTGAAACTCTGTCCTTACGAAGTATAGTTCCACAATTCCTTTTTCCACCTGTTCCCTGATGAAGTGATGCCTGATGTCGATGTGTTTAGACCTGGAGTGCTGAACATTGTTACAACAAAGAGCAATGGCGCTTTTGTTGTCACAATATAGGGGAATTTTGTTGTATGAGAATCCATAGTCCGAAAGTTGTGATCGCATCCAAAGGATTTGTGCACAACAAGCAGACATGGCAATGTACTCAGCTTCAGTAGATGATATGGAAGTACTCATCTGCTTCTTAGAAGACCAACTTACCAACTTTTCCCCTAAAAACTGAGCTCCTCCTGAAGTACTTCGACGAGTGTCTTGACATCCCGCATGATCAGCATCCGCGTAAGCCGTTAACTCCATTGCAGTGTCCTTAGGATACCAGAGACCCATATGAACCGTGCCTTGAAGATATCGGAAGATCCTTTTCACTGCTTCAACATGCTTCTTGGTTGGTCTGGATTGATACCGAGCACACATACACACAGCAAACAGAAGATCTGGTCTGCTAGCCGTGATGTACATCAAAGATCCAATCATGCTTCGATACTTTGTTATATCTACTGGAATCCCTGAAGGATCTTCATCCAGCTTCGTTCTATCAACCATGGGAGTGTCAACAGGTTCACTTGAATAGAATCTAAACTTTTTCAAGATCTCGTTGGCGTATTTGGATTGATTAATGAATATGCCTCCGGGACTTTGAGAAACTTGTAATCCTAAGAAGAATGACATTTGTCCCATCATGGACATTTGGAACTTGGAATTCATCTCCTTTGAAAAACTATCACATTCACTAGGATCTGTTGAAGCAAAGATGATATCATCTACATATATCTGAACTAGTAGTAGATGGTTTCTTGACTTCCTGGTGAATAGTGTGGGATCAACAACACCCTTGGAGAATCCGTTCACTAGGAGGAACTTGGACAATGTATCGTACCATGCCCTTGGCGCCTGTTTTAACCCATAAAGAGCCTTCTTCAGGCGGTAAACATGAGTAGGGTGTTCAGCATCCACGAATCCTTCTGGTTGACTCACATAAACTTCTTCCTTTAAGTCACCATTCAAGAATGCCGTTTTGACATCCATCTGGTAGACTATCATATTACGAATAGCAGCATTTGCCAGGAAGATTCTTATAGCTTCAATTCTAGCAACCGGAGCAAACGATTCTTCAAAATCAATGCCCTCTTCTTGTCTAAACCCTTTAGCAACTAGCCGTGCTTTGTTCTTTAAAACATCACCATACTCATCAAGCTTCACTTTGAAGATCCACTTTAAAGCAATGATCATTGCAAGCTCTGGAGGAGGCACTAATTCCCATACTTCAAGTTGATCAAATTCATGGATTTCATCCTGCATAGCCTGGAACCAGCAATCTTTAGTCATTGCTTCTTTGGCATCTTTTGGTTTGACTTTGGACAGTACGGAATTGAAGAAGCACCATAGTGCACCAGTGGCTAGTTGATTACGTGTGGATACTGGATGTGAGGGATTGCCTATGATGTTGTCGATTGGATGATCAATGGTCCATTTCCTGAGATGGTCGTGAGGTTGAGGGTTATGAACAGACGTAGCAGTGCTGTGTTCTTCAAGTGAGGGTGTGTCTGATGAATGTTCAGGAGCAAATATGTTTTCAAAAGGAACCTCATCAACAGGAGCAAAAGGATTAACTTCCAAAGAATGATTATTTGAAGATTCTTGCATTACTGGAGAAGATAGAGCGTTTGATGACGAAGGCGATTGACTGGCAGCTGGAGCATTGTGACTGACTGATACTGAAGCTGTAGGGCCTTCTGAACCTTGTGGGGCTGGAACCTCAGCCATAGGAAGTATAGCAGGTTCACTCGGGATGTTTCCATTCGTTGGCTCAAAGTATTCATCAAACATAGGATCGAATAACTTCTTCAACTCCTCACATGTAGGTGGCACATAAGAATCTGCAGGCGTGGAATTCTGTACAAGTCCTGAACTAATGGGTCCAGGTGACAAAAGGTTAAGATCGGGTCCAGAACTAATTTGTCCTGAAGTAGGTTGCTCACTCAGCTCATCGAACGTAACATGAATGGTTTCCATGATTTTACGGGTTCTCTTATTGTAGATTCGATACCCTTTACTGTCTGGTGCGTATCCAACAAAAATACCTACATCTGCTTTAGCTCTTAACTTTCCCAAGTCTTGACTATCGTTAGTTGGATAGCAAAGTGCACCAAACACACGGAGAAAAGAGAGATCTGGTTTCTTGTTATGAATTAACTCGAAGGGAGTCTTCTCATGAACAGGATGAATTAGGGATCGGTTTTGAGTGTAACATGCTGTTGCAATAGCCTCTGCCCAGAGAAACATCGGTGCCTTGGAAAATATAAGCATAGTTCTTGCAGCTTCTACCAGAGTACGGTTCCTTCGTTCAACCACTCCGTTCTGTTGAGGAGTGCGAGGGATACTTTTCTGATGCGTGATGCCAATACTTTCATAGAAATTACGGAGTTGTTGGTTAACAAACTCAGTACCATTATCAGTGCGGATGATTCTGACAGTTTTATCGAGCCTTACATGCAGCTGTTTTATCAGTTTAATGATAACCTCTGGAGTTTCGTCCTTGGTTCTCAAAAACTTTACCCATGTGAACCGAGAATAATCATCTACTATCACCAGAACGTACTTCTTTCCATTTATGGTTTGTATTCTCATTGGACCGCACAAGTCCATGTGGAGGGTATGAAGAACTTCCAAGTTGGTGTTGATGGTTTTAGGCTTGTGGGTTTGTTTCTTGCTTTTACCCAGTTGGCATGCAGAGCAGAGATGATCTTTCTCATATTTCAGTCTGGGCATCCCTCTAACAAGATCTTTACGGGAAAGATTATTTATGGTACCAAAATTCAAGTGGTTCAAACGACGATGCCACAGCCATGATTTTGTTTTAGTGGCTTTAGAAAGCAAGCATGTGGGAGAGGACTTCAACATTTCTTCAATTGATATGGTGTATAGATTGGTGCCCCGACTGCCCTTGAGGAGATCTATACCATCCAATTCTCTGACCAATTGTAGGGTATTCACAATGCAAGAAACACTTGTTTGAGGCTTAGATTTGGATCGAATGAAAGAAAGCTTAGAGAGAGAAAGTGGGAACTTCTAGTGAGAGAAACACTATGTGTATTAGATTGAAATAATGAGAGTTCCAACCCTTCCCTTGCAAGGGAAGGGGTATTTATACTTACTACATATTATGCCCCTAGCGGGCTGTAGAGTGAGCTGACAGAGGGTAAAGACCCGACCCACTCCACAATACTAATAATAATAACTAAGCTACTAATAATATTACTGATAATCCTATGAGCTATGATGTACTAATAATTACTCGGGGTGACCGAGTCTTCAGCTGAATATTCATATTCCTAACAAAAAGCATTGAAGAATTGTATGCAATTGCCAAGAGAAACAATGAACTCTTCTTGAATGACAGTTCAAAGAGAGCAGGTGAACAGTTGGAAATAGAAGGCAGTAAAAAGAGAAAACAAGAACAAACTGAGCAAGCTGTTGCTAAAGAACAAATGCAAGCTCACACTGAACTTGCAGTTGACTCTGTAGGAGAAGCCATGGATGCACAACCTTTAACTGTCAAACATCCCATTGTTGATTATAAGTCTGGATCTCATGGGGAAACAATTTATTATGATATTAAGAGGCATGATGGTTCTTCTAGAAGGTTTGTAAGCTTTCTTCACATGGTTCATGATTTTGATAGACGAGATATGATAGCTCTATGGAAATTACTCAAACAAAGATTTGGTAATAAGACACCAGAACAAGCTTATGATAGAGAAGTCTGGAATTATTTGAAGGTAATGTTTGAACCAAATCATGAAGATGAATGTTGGAGAAGACTAACGCACAATATTGTTAAAGAATGGAAAATTTTTCAACGATGTGGAGTACATGCTTTAACTGTGAATGAGTTGGTGATCTACATGCTTGTAGAAAAAGATTACCCTTTAAAGTTTCACAAAGACATTCTACATCAGATGTTGCGTGGGAAGAAAATACTCAAGCTTCAGCTTAATTATGATAACATGGCATATGAACTGCTCAAGAAGATGGAAGAGTATCTAGGACCCAAGAACAAGAAATAGAATGTATAGTTATTACTACTAGAATGTATAGTTTGACTTAAATATGTATAGTTATTACTGCTTATGAGATAAACATGTGTAGTTATTACTGCTAGAATGTATAGTTATTACTGCTAGAATGTATAGTCTGATAAAATATGCTTACATAAATGCTTACAATCGAGCCAAAACATTGATATTTTTAAATTTTTGACTATTGCATAAGTTATCAGAAATGTGTGACCATATGTATCGAATTGTGACTACACTTAAATAATGTATGACAAAATTTGACTATTGCCTATAGTCACATGATTGTGCTACAATTAAATGTGTGACCATACACATTAGGAATTGGCAGGCAAACACACACTTAACTTTAGACACACATATTAACTTACGTGACTATTTGTATCGAATTTTGGTCACACTTAATCATGTATGCCTATGGTTTAGTGTGACCATATATGACATTTGGTCACACATCTCAAGTGTGTGACATATATTTGTCACTTTTAAATGCATATCGTGACTATGCTTCAAACTTACTTTTCAGTTGTCACACATTTCAAATTCATACGTGGCTAAATTTTCAACAAAAACTAGCAGTCACGCTTAAATAATGTGTGACAAACTTGAGCATATGATTTAGCCACATACACAATTACTTCGTGTGACCATATATGGATTTTGGTCACACTTTTCAATTGCGTGACATATATTTGTCACATATGTATATATATAGTGTGACTAATGTTTCAACCTTATTTGTATCCGTCACACGTCCCAAATTATAAGTGACTAAAAAATCAAATTTTTTTTTACCAGATACGTATAGTCACGAAAATATTCAAATGTGTGGCTGTAGCCTCATATGTAATTCGGCAATGGTCACACAAGTCGGATCAAGTGTGGCTGTTTATTTTATTCTCGTACATTTAGTCACACAAAAAAGCGACTGTGTGGCTGTTCGAAAAAAAGCATGTGTGACTAAATCCCATTTTTGTACTAGTGCAAAGCCCTTTTCGATTTCTCTTAGTATCCGAACAGTAGCAAGACCTTTCATCCCACCTCCATCCATTGCAAGTATCCTTAATCCTTGCTTTGGGACCTGCCTTCCTTTGATAGGACGTCTGATTCTCATTCTCCCCTATTGTAACATAAAATCATCCATTATTTTAGGATATATAGACTAAGTTTTAATTATTTAGAACTATCATCAACCAAACCAACTTAGAATTGCCAGGGCACGGGCTGCAGCTTTGCTCACACGTGGCTCAGAAGAGAGTGTAATCCGTAAAAGAAGATCTCGTAAACTTTCTGAAGCAACAAGAATTCGGCGATTCTCCAAGACAGAAGGCTAAGTTTCCAACAGCTATTAAAGCTAACCTTTGTACCTAATGACAAGCTCAATTCAGACCACCATGCAGAAATTCCCATTAAAGCCAACATAGCGTAAAATTTACTAGCATACCTCTGGATCTTTATGGGCGCATAATGACTTCAATGATTTCATCACATCCTTGCTGAGCATTTTTTGGGCCACCATATCAGAGACAAACCCCAACTTCCCCACAACTTACAAGACAGATTTTAGTTCTTGAGGGCCAACGGATGTAAGTACCCTTTTGACAGGTTGCATGATATCACATTTCATCAATTGAAGCGACACAGACACATCTGATGCAAGAGATGTAAGTGCAGAGCAAGCCTCCACAACCTAAAACGTAACACAACGGTTTGGAACAAGAATTAAACGATACAAACGAAAATGAAATTACAAAAAACTTAATTTACCACATGCTGGTCTTCATTGCTAATCATGCTTATAAGCTGTCTGACTGCATTTTCATCTTTACCAATAACTACACGGTTTCCTTCATATTGCATCATCTTTGCCTGTTGGAAGTTAACCATTGACTTAGTTAAAGATGAAGACTTATAGGTTACAATTATATTAGCATGTAATTAGAGGGTTGTATATGTATGTTTATGTAAATTCTGTAAACCCAAGATAGTTAGTATTGGGCTGGGCCATAGATAACGGTATAAACCGTTTAGTATATAGGGTTATAACGTTTAGAATAGGGTCGTATCTTTTACTTTGAGGGGATCAACATGTCCCTTTGTTCACCAGACATGAAGGTACCGATTCTCTAAGTATATATAGGGGTCGAATTCTGTAATCAAACATCAATTCAATATACAAAGATTATTACATATTTCATGTTCTTGATTCGATTGGGACCAACATTGCCAAGGAAGATGCTAGCAAAGGATGGTGACATGAGGAGAAACGAAATATAAGAGAGAAAAAAACTCTCAGCTTGTGCCTTGATGCAACGAAGTAAGAACTATTTTCAGTCTGCACTCTCAACACAAACAAATTACTTTTCAATTTGGAGTTATTTAGATTGGAGAAAATTATGCAGAACATAATTATCTCCCACAATACGAATGTTTGCAAGAGAAAGGTGTTAGAGTTAATGTATAATATATTAATATACGTATGTCCGGTTTCGAACCCGAGACTCGGGATTGCACACAATAACGTGAGAGTTCCAATGGTTGAATAATTAAATATATTTTATGTATTTATTTATTCATTTCACAAACAAAATACTTAACGACAGTTAGGACTTAACGGGGTTAGAGATAACGACCGTTAAAGGACTAATTGTGCAAAAGGGAGTTGGAAGAATCTAGAAACCCATCTTATGGGTTGGATCGGCCGAATGGGTTCTTTAGGGCCTAGGGTCGGTTTGGTTAGCTTGGGGACAAAGCTAGGGTTAGCCTATAAATACAATTCACTTGTATTTGTTAATCCCTAATCTTGAATCCCTAACTATAGCCAAACTTCTTCTCCTCTCTCCCTCTTAGCTCCAACGATCGGCCCTCTTTTAAGTTCTCTAGAACTTGGTCGATTCAAGTAAAGCTAATCAAGTGTTTGGTTGTTAGTGATCTTGAACCTAGCTTTTCCCATTGGAACGCTAGATTACGTGTGTACAAGAACGAGTAACTAGCTTATTTTAGCTAGTGTGTTTGGTGTTAGTCGATCCATATATAATCCCAATTAGGGTTTATATATCTTGTTCTTGTTGAAGAGATTCCTTGTTCTTGCTAGGAATCAATAAGATACGTGTCTATTTAGTTTAATTAATTTGTAACACTCCAACCCGACAAGGGTAGAAGTGTCACGCAAATGGTGACATATCAAAGGCAAGCATAACATACGACTTACATAATACAAATGGTTTACAATGTTACAAGGAAAAATATACCAAATCTACAAAGTCATACATAATGAATACTAAAACTAAGGTATCATCTTCACAAGCTAATTCTCTCATCCCAAAGCAAACCCAAGCTCCTGGCTTCCTACTAAAACCTGCCGCAGGAAAAGAAATGCGGCTGAGCTTAAAAAGCCCAGTGAACAGATATATAATAAACGGAAACTAAAATCAAATGGAAATGAACAGACATATCATAATGAATGAGATATAGGAAAAGGAAATAAAGAGTAAGGTTTAGGACAGTCATCCACCACGAGCCCAAACAAATCAAATCATATCATATCGTAACCACAATCTTCAAATCATATAGAGGGGAGACCTCTCAGATAATCAGATAATATGAGGGGTGTCCTCATTCTTCAAATGGAGTAGCTAGCTCCCAAATTTTGTGAAAGACGTGGATTGCACCCATCATCAGTCACCACATATCACATATCACAATATCACAATCACAATACAAATCTAGGATGCATCCATACGCCCCCCACATATCACATTGGCCATAATAATAATAATAATCGCATGCATTTCACAAATCACAATGGGGACGGTGTGGTTAATCACTCTGACCACACAAGAGTCATGTCAGTGGTGCATCACAGACACGGCCATGTTACCTTCATGGCTAGGAAACACATTTGGCTCGTAGTATCAAACTGGGGTCAAAGATCACAGGTTCATATCAAAGCAAAGGTTCACATGGTCATAATCACAGTTCAAATGTCAAGGTTCATATTAAAGGGTTCATGTCAAAAGGATCATGTCAAAGGTTCAAAAGGATCATATCAAGGTTCACAATCAAAGGGATCATAGCAATGGCATAGGGAAACCCTAACACGAATCAAAATAGAGACCGAAGGCTCCTCATACAAAGAGCAGAATATCTGTACCTTATTCCAAAGCAAAGCACAAACCAAAAGAATAAGATGCAAAGGATCATGTCCTCTCCTTCTTCACACCTAGAGGGGTAGAAGAGAATTACAAACCTTTCCATTTTAAGTAACTTTCCATTTTTAGCAGGTTTCCATATTTAGTAAGTTTTCATAATTAGTAAGATTTCCATACTCTCAATTAGGTTAAGTCATTATCAAAACATATTATGGCTTTAGGGTGTATTTTAACAAGTCACAAAAGTTTAGGGTTAATTATGGCAACTTTACATAAATTAGGGTTTTAAGTGTAATTATATCAAAGTTAAAGTTCAAACATGAAAATATCCTAAGTAATCTGTTTTGAATCCATATTTATCAAGTTAACAATTTCAGCCCCTCAAATTTCCCAATTTTACACTTTACACCCTTAAGTTATATAATTTATATTTTAAACCTTATAATATCCATAATTACACATTAGACCCTTAATTTATCAAAATTACACAATGATCACTTATTTTATCATATTATACGAATCTACCCTTAAGTATTCATAATCTACACATCAAGTCCCTCAAGTTATCAAAGTTACATATTTAGCCCTTTAATTTACAATTTCAACCTTTAATTATTAATAATTACATATTAAGCCATTAAATTACCAAAATAGCACATAACCCCCTGAATATAATTAATTACTCAATTCAATCTTAAGTTTCCAGAAATTACATATTTAGTCCCTCTATTTTAATTATTTTCAAAATCGATTTATACTTTATCAAATAAACATTTTAACCCTTTTAAATATAAAAATTACACATGGGGCCCTCAACTTATATTTTATTCTAAATGTTCACAGCCCAAAATAAGTTCTAAAATTAACCCTTGAGTTTTAAAAGTTACAAAACACCCCCTAACATTTTAAATCAAATCGTATAACACTTTATATAATCAAACCCTAACCCTAAAAATACAAATAATTACCCAATCATTATTTCATCATTACAACATCATTTATTAACCAAGAAAAAACCCTAAAATCCAAACCCTAACCGAATTACATGTTATTTCTTTTCCTTCTTTATTTTCTTTAAATCCGGTAAATACATAATTCCAAAAATAATTGTTCTTGGCCTCAAAATTTCGAAGTATCATTTTTCCAGGTCTAATATGATTGTATAGAGTCCAAATAAAATAAATATGAAGCCTCACAAATTCGGATTGAATTATTTAGGGTTTATGCATGTTTTTAAGATTTAATTTACAAATATTGTATAAAGGATGCATGGATCGACTTATATATTTTATTTGGTGTTCATATGACATATAGGATCTGAGAAAATTACCAAACCAAAGATCGAACGTGTAGAATGGGCTGTACCAATTCGATGATACGCGTACGAACAAAACGAACCAATATTCCAAAACGACTCCAAAAGCTTCTCCACAACCTTTCCAACATTTTTCCCAGAGTATATTCGACATAAGGATTGTGAGAAAAATCATGAATGAATTTTATATGGCTTGATCGAATTTATTTAGAGAATACCTTAAAAATAGGCGCGATAAGAACAATAATCCACAAAACTCGAATTCAGCCAAGAACAGCCTCAAATCTATTTTTCATGGATCACATATGATACAAGGAACATGAGAAAAATAAGAAACGAATTTTTAGAAGGTCGCATGAATTATTTCGGATCATACCTTTTTTACACCTAGCGACAAAGAAAGAATTCACCAAGATCGAATCGAGCTTCAAATAATTCGAAGGGTATTTTTCCTAGCTCCTTTAGATGATGATCAATCACAGAAAAATGCTCTAGGGATTTAAGAGTGTCGAATGGAGGCTATAGAATTTGTGTGTGTGTTTTAATTCCAATCGGCAATTAGGGTTTACAAGAAATAAGGTGTTTATTGATTTTAAAATGATTTGGCCAAGTCTAGGGGAGGGTTGGACCAAAAATACCGGCCTTAATTATGGCCCCATCAATTTTACCATTTTTACTTTATTTTCCTTAATTTAAATTGTATTTAAAAGGTAATTAATTAATAATAATTATGCATTTAAATTTTTGGTACACACAAGGGTATTTTGGTCATCTCTCAACTTGTATAAATATTAATCGAAGTCGTCAAAATTATTTTGTATCATATCTTGCTCGTTTCCAGAAGTTTGGGATCGATTCGGAACTTTAATTAAGCCTTAATTAAATTTTAAATTTTCAGGGGCATTTTGGTAATTTTTGCATGTTTTAGATTTTCGGGTTTTACAACTCTTCCCCTCTAACTGAAAAATTTCGTCCTCGAAATTTGCAAAGAATCAGAAGTGAAAGGATCGAAAACAAAATAAGGACGTACTAGATCAGAATGCGGATAACTAGCTCGTATTGATTCCTCGGTTTTCCAGGTAGCTTCCCGCTCTGGGTGGTTCTTCCAAAGAATCTTTGCGAACGGAGATGAAACGAAACAGAAGACACAACGGACAGCGAACGGAAATGTAAAAAGACTTGTTTCTCATGATTCTTCATTGCCGATCCAAAAGTAACTTCAGTCCCCAGAATTGACATATCATACGGAATTCAGATTGCAAGTATCATATTCAAACATGACGAATGGTTATCATATTCTCTCAGAAGAGATACAAGGATACGCAAGATTGCGACGGATATGCCGTCCATAGCATTCGATTAGACAAATCAGATGAGATCGTACAGAAAATAATTTGTAGGTGATATCAAATGGAAGAACTTATAGCAGAACTTAAGATTCTTATCGGAATTACAAAGGTCAACAACCGCGTACCGAGAATCCAAACGTATCAAATCGTATAACGGCGAAACAGATTAAGCGTATAGGTGGAACGAACCTAAATCTTACAAATGCGAATTTTCTCACATCTCTAATCAAAATTCTAAGGTTTCTAAAGTACTCCTCGAAATATCCTATGAACACAATGAGGGTACGTCATATGACGTAAGTATTATCACGTTCGTGAACCGTCATAATACCAGCATCATATGAGTGTACCATCATGATGGTCATACTTTATCTCAAGTCGCGAACAGAACTACTTATCTTAACCACCTATCAGTCTTTCTACCTCCTAAGGTTGGTCCAAAACAAACATCACTACGGATTCTAAATCGGAGGAATTTGAACGTACAAATAGCGTAACGAAATGCGTACACCTCAAAATGAAACTCGTCGTCGAGACGTTAGGTCTTCCACAATTCATCATCCTTCTCATAACGAACCAAGGTCCAACACATGCATAATGGACATCGAACGGAGTTTCTAATAGGGAAAAGGCTCATTCAAGATCTTATCGAAAGGTAACAGAAACTTAAGTGGTCTAAGAGAAAATGAATTACGTCTTCAATATCTCCATCCTTTACAACAATCAAATCTTCCAAATCCAAACGTTTACTACAAAATTTCATCCCTTCAATTTCATGATCTCGAATCCTTTCAAATTCCAAGTAGCCGCTCTCTTGTCTAATCATACGATCATAGGGTGAACAGGGAATCATAAACTTGAGTCTGGTTCCTCAAGTCTTCGACACTTCTTCTGGACACCTCGGTGTGGTAGCGTGAATCTCCGACGTGATCACCGTGTATTCCTTCATTTGCGAGTCTGCTTCAGCTCTCAATTCATCTTAGTACAACTAAAATGAATAGAGAACTAAGGTTGCGTATCTCCTACAGGTCTTCTAGCATGATTCAAAATTCACCAACTCAATCTGCTGTGGCCTTCCTGGGTTATGTGCTGAAAGCTCATCTTCTACGGTCTGGTTGTCCTGATGCCCAACTGAAGTCTCCACGTGCTGCTTGAGGTATAATCGAGTCTCATCTCAGTCTGTCTTCTCCTCTCATGTTTCTCTCTTGGTAACGCCGGTCACGAACATCTTCTACCAATCTTCTACAAGGTTTCTAACTCTAACCATGGTCTTCAGTCTTGGTCCTTTCTATGGAAGCTCTGTCGTCATCGGATACCTGGGTGTTGTCTGCTACAATCTCTGATCGCAAATCAAAACTATTCTTCCAGAACAAAGGGTCGGTTCACAAAATACAAACAAATGGTCTACGAGTTCCTCGTTCGTCTCTGAGCATAAACACACTGTCATACTATGACAATTGCCCAGCTACTTGCGAAAATATGCTTCTTCCAGCCAATACAATTGACATTATTCAAACTCATAGTGGTCAACACGAGTACTAAAACAGCTTCAAGAAATCTTCTTAGGAAAACGCTTCATATCACAAATCTTCCTCTTCACAAATATGGAACAAATCGAATCAAATACTGATACGCGGAAATGAATAATGATTACGGTTAAAATTCACAATAGTCGGTGTGCCGCCGCACACTTCTCTCTTTCTTCTTCATAAATCAACAGGAGCATTCAAGAGATCACTGAAGTGAACAATCTCATATTCCATCAATTCCTACCATCTCTTAACTTCTTCAGGTCAATGCAACTTCATTTCCCAACGGATCTCAAAAGGTTCATCAGAACACCAGAAATTCGTACAACAAACTTTCAAATGCCGGAGCTTTCCAAGAGTGGATACTAACAGGCGTTAGGAGAAAATTGGGAATCAAAGAGATCGGAGTATGTGCTTCATAGCAACAATAATCTTAACAGATTCAAATGATTGAGAATATCATAGTAAAATATGGTGAAGCAGATTGTTAAGGGTCGCATTTCAAAAACCATCAATCCATCATCAAGAGACCTCAAAGTCAAATACATCCAAAGGGAAACGGATTCTCAAAGCGAATGTAGTTGTCAAATCATACGGATAGTTCACATATCAAATTTAGGTACATGGTTCATCAAAGTGTGGAATGGGAGAGTATTAGAATATATCAAGGTCAAATATGTCAAATTGAAGGTTAGAATCGTGAACAGTTCAAATGTTTGGAATCTTGTTTAGCTTATAACATAGGAATGATAGGGTGTGCACCGATAGTAATACGAACATCGTTTAACTGACAGAGTAGAGGTGTATGGAATATCAGTTATTAGCATCAGCATGCTTAGATAATAATTCCGTACAGGACAAATATCAACATCAAATCCTTCTAAAGGAAAATTGGTTAACATACCACGTTCATCATTCGAATGACGGAAAGTAAGACTTCCCCGTCTTCTGCGACAACGTTCTTATAAGGCATGACTAAAGGCAAAGGCACGATTCAGAGTGATGCGGAAGCAAATAATACTCACATGGATGTCCTAGACTACCCATTCCTCACCGGTTATGACTTATATTCCTATGGGAAAATTCTACGCAACTTCGCAAAGGTTATCCTACGAGCGCCTACAGTGGAAACTTAGGGGTCCTAACTTACACAGGCCAAGGGTAGATGTACTACAAGTCGTAAACCTGGCTCTGATACCATAATTGTAACACCCCAACCCGACAAGGGTAGAAGTGTCACGCAAATGGTGACATATCAAAGGCAAGCATAACATACGACTTACATAATACAAATGGTTTACAATGTTACAAGGAAAAATATACCAAATCTACAAAGTCATACATAATGAATACTAAAACTAAGGTATCGTCTTCACAAGCTAATTCTCTCATCCCAAAGCAAACCCAAGCTCCTGGCTTCCTACTAAAACCTGCCGCAGGAAAAGAAATGCGGCTGAGCTTAAAAAGCCCAGTGAACAGATATATAATAAACGGAAACTAAAATCAAATGGAAATGAACAGACATATCATAATGAATGAGATATAGGAAAAGGAAATAAAGAGTAAGGTTTAGGACAGTCATCCACCACGAGCCCAAACAAATCAAATCATATCATATCGTAACCATAATCTTCAAATCATATAGAGGGGAGACCTCTCAGATAATCAGATAATATGAGGGGTGTCCTCATTCTTCAAATGGAGTAGCTAGCTCCCAAATTTTGTGAAAGACGTGGATTGCACCCATCATCAGTCACCACATATCACATATCACAATATCACAATCACAATACAAATCTAGGATGCATCCATACGCCCCCCACATATCACATTGGCCATAATAATAATAATAATCGCATGCATTTCACAAATCACAATGGGGACGGTGTGGTTAATCACTCTGACCACACAAGAGTCATGTCAGTGGTGCATCACAGACACGGCCATGTTACCTTCATGGCTAGGAAACACATTTGGCTCGTAGTATCAAACTAGGGTCAAAGATCACAGGTTCATATCAAAGCAAAGGTTCACATGGTCATAATCACAGTTCAAATGTCAAGGTTCATATTAAAGGGTTCATATCAAAAGGATCATGTCAAAGGTTCAAAAGGATCATATCAAGGTTCATAATCAAAGGGATCATAGCAATGGCATAGGGAAACCCTAACACGAATCAAAATAGAGACCGAAGGCTCCTCATACAAAGAGCAGAATATCTGTACCTTATTCCAAAGCAAAGCACAAACCAAAAGAATAAGATGCAAAGGATCATGTCCTCTCCTTCTTCACACCTAGAGGGGTAGAAGAGAATTACAAACCTTTCCATTTTAAGTAACTTTCCATTTTTAGCAGGTTTCCATATTTAGTAAGTTTTCATAATTAGTAAGATTTCCATACTCTCAATTAGGTTAAGTCATTATCAAAACATATTATGGCTTTAGGGTGTATTTTAACAAGTCACAAAAGTTTAGGGTTAATTATGGCAACTTTACATAAATTAGGGTTTTAAGTGTAATTATATCAAAGTTAAAGTTCAAACATGAAAATATCCTAAGTAATCTGTTTTGAATCCATATTTATCAAGTTAACAATTTCAGCCCCTCAAGTTTCCCAATTTTACACTTTACACCCTTAAGTTATATAATTTATATTTTAAACCTTATAATATCCATAATTACACATTAGACCCTTAATTTATCAAAATTACACAATGATCACTTATTTTATCATATTATACGAATCTACCCTTAAGTATTCATAATCTACACATCAAGTCCCTCAAGTTATCAAAGTTACATATTTAGCCCTTTAATTTACAATTTCAACCTTTAATTATTAATAATTACATATTAAGCCATTAAATTACCAAAATAGCACATAACCCCCTGAATATAATTAATTACTCAATTCAATCTTAAGTTTCCAGAAATTACATATTTAGTCCCTCTATTTTAATTATTTTCAAAATCGATTTATACTTTATCAAATAAACATTTTAACCCTTTTAAATATAAAAATTACACATGGGGCCCTCAACTTATATTTTATTCGAAATGTTCACAGCCCAAAATAAGTTCTAAAATTAACCCTTGAGTTTTAAAAGTTACAAAACACCCCCTAACATTTTAAATCAAATCGTATAACACTTTATATAATCAAACCCTAACCCTAAAAATACAAATAATTACCCAATCATTATTTCATCATTACAACATCATTTATTAACCAAGAACAAACCCTAAAATCCAAACCCTAACCGAATTACATGTTATTTCTTTTCCTTCTTTATTTTCTTTAAATCCGGTAAATACATAATTCCAAAAATAATTGTTCTTGGCCTCAAAATTTCGAAGTATCATTTTTCCAGGTCTAATATGATTGTATAGAGTCCAAATAAAATAAATATGAAGCCTCACAAATTCGGATTGAATTATTTAGGGTTTATGCATGTTTTTAAGATTTAATTTACAAATATTGTATAAAGCATGCATGGATCGACTTATATATTTTATTTGGTGTTCATATGACATATAGGATCTGAGAAAATTACCAAACCAAAGATCGAACATGTAGAATGGGCTGTACCAATTCGATGATACGCGTACGAACAAAACGAACCAATATTCCAAAACGACTCCAAAAGCTTCTCCACAACCTTTCCAACATTTTTCCCAGAGTATACTCGACATAAGGATTGTGAGAAAAATCATGAACGAATTTTATATGGCTTGATCGAATTTATTTAGAGAATACCTTAAAAATAGGCGCGATAAGAACAATAATCCACAAAACTCGAATTCAGCCAAGAACAGCCTCAAATCTATTTTTCATGGATCACATATGATACAAGGAACATGAGAAAAATAATAAAAGAATTTTTAGAAGGTCGCATGAATTATTTCGGATCATACCTTTTTTACACCTAGCGACAAAGAAAGAATTCACCAAGATCGAATTGAGCTTCAAATAATTCGAAGGGTATTTTTCCTAGCTCCTTTAGATGATGATCAATCACAGAAAAATGCTCTAGGGATTTAAGAGTGTCGAATGGAGGCTATAGAATTTGTGTGTGTGTTTTAATTCCAATCGGCAATTAGGGTTTACAAGAAATAAGGTGTTTATTGATTTTAAAATGATTTGGCCGAGTCTAGGGGAGGGTTGGACCAAAAATACCGGCCTTAATTATGGCCCCATCAATTTTACCATTTTTACTTTATTTTCCTTAATTTAAATTGTATTTAAAAGGTAATTAATTAATAATAATTATGCATTTAAATTTTTGGTACACACAAGGGTATTTTGGTCATCTCTCAACTTGTATAAATATTAATCGAAGTCGTCAAAATTATTTTGTATCATATCTTGCTCGTTTCCAGAAGTTTGGGATCGATTCGGAACTTTAATTAAGCCTTAATTAAATTTTAAATTTTCAGGGGCATTTTGGTAATTTTTGCATGTTTTAGATTTTCGGGTTTTACATAATTACTTGTTCTTGTAGATCTTTCTGCTGCGTGTTCTTGATGTTATTATGTGTTTATAGTTTTATATGATTCACATATTCCAACAGTGGCATCATGAGCCACGTTTTGAACTTGTAATTAATTACTAAAACCTAAAAATTGAATTTTGATTAGATACATGCAATTTAGTTTCTAAGGTTTGATCTAAAAACCCTAATTTGTTCCAAGTGGGTCGACACCCACATGGTTATTTTTAGGGTTTAGTTTTTCTATTAAAACTTGTTGAAACCCTAGGATTGTATGAAAATTTTTTAGGGATTAATTAGTGAATACCGTATGTGATGTCATTAATTAATTAGAGACGTACAAGATATTGACATAATAATATGGACTACATGATTATGTGATCAATATGGAATCCATGACAAAATCTTGCATATTTTGTCATGGTATGATTTGTATGTTTGATTGAATTATTTGCTACATGATTTGAATAATAAATCTTAAATTGGGGAAGACCTCAATATATATTAATTAATAAGTTATGTGCAATGTGGTATCTAATTAACCAAAACTTACGCGGCCAAGTTATTTGGCGTCTGTGGACCATTGGGCACAATGAGCTCGAAAACCAATGGGAGTTTTGTTAATTACATACATTTAAAATTTCACATAGAATTAATATTAGGATTTATTGGAAAAGGTTTGTATGTGGCTATATGATATCGTTGATGATCATATATTTGTTATTATGTGTTTATTTATTTTTTGTAATTACTTGATCTTTTGTGTTTAATATTATGATGGATTGTAACTACAAAAGAGGGTAATTTTCAAATAAAAAATAAATAAGACTAATAACTATAAAACCTTTGTAGTAATTTTATTTATTGCCAAGTCTTATGTGCCGATAGTGGTTCGCTTCGCACGGTAATTTGCTCCCAAGCGAGACTAGCAATTATTAAATTACTACATAAAATGTTTTAAGCAAGAAAATCATAAGTTTTAAGTTGATTGATGTGACTGTACAAAAGTGGTCGAAGCGGCGGACCTATTATTGACAAACT
The DNA here is from genome assembly GCA_021014915.2 of Artemisia tridentata subsp. tridentata. Taxonomy (NCBI): domain Eukaryota; kingdom Viridiplantae; phylum Streptophyta; class Magnoliopsida; order Asterales; family Asteraceae; genus Artemisia; species Artemisia tridentata. Next base: position 194,688,537 of record CP139501.1, on the reverse strand, counting down.
ATAAAGTGGGTATAAGGTTGGTTTCGCATTAAATTGTGACCTTAAAGGGGCGCGTTTTTAATTAGCTTCGGCGGACGTTTGCCCCTCCGCTCGCATGTGCGTCAATAATAGACTTACCAAGTACACCATGAAAAAGTACGAAGCATCTTAAGGCAATGTTGTAATTTGCTCAACGCCTCAATTAAAAACTTTGATGATTTGAGCTTACGAATGAGTAAACAGTTTTTGTAGAAAATTTATATGATACAAAGATGAATGCATGACATCTTTGTACATATTTTTTGATAAAATACATCAAAAAAATTAATACCCTTAAATTTAAGTAATATGCCAACCAACTACAAAAAGAAACGCCTAAGGTTTCATCCTACATCACTAGCAGCCAAAGCTGAATGTGATGTTTTCAAAGGGTGGTTACCTAAGGGTAAATTGAGTACTTTCATTGCTAGCAGCCAAAGCTGAATGCAATGAAACGACGTCAATTTACAAGTTTCTTAAGTTGGTGAACTTAATTGGGCACTTTCATTACTAGCAGCCAAAGCTGATGTAATGGGACGGCGCCAAGGCATAAAGATTTGGGGATGAAACATGCTTACATTTTGCAACTGATGTTGGCAATGTAATGTAAGTCCCATGATTTCTAGGAATTGCAATTGGATATTGGCAATTGGGTGATCCCGTACCTTATTGAGCACTTTCATTGCTAGCAGCCAAAGCTGATGTGATGAAACGGCGTCAATTAGGATCCTAGTTTTCATTGAAAATTAAATGGTTATTTAACCAATGGGTGTTTAATTTTCTTGAAAAGTTTAATTATCTGGAATACTAATTATTGAACTTTTTCTGTAGAAATGGCCCAACCCGGAAATACTCCAAACATTACCTCCGCTTTCAAAATGATGATTGAAAAGGAGAAATTGACTGGGACGAAAAACTTTAACGATTGGTATCGTAATCTAAGGCTTGTACTTAGGATAGCCAAACGTTATGAGTGTCTTAGTGAGCCTCTTCCAGAAGCTCCTCCTGCTGACTCTCCTAATGAAATACTTAGGGAGTACAACGAAGTTTATGACAAGCACAATGATGCGGCTTGTCTCATGCTATCGAGGATGGATCCTCAGCTGGTAAAACAGTTTGAGAATTATGGTCCGATGCGCATGATTGAGGAACTCAGACGTATGTTTGAGAAACCTCCAATGGCTGAGTTGTATGATGTGCTTGACAATATAGGCAAGTGCAAGCAGGAAGCAACAACACCCGTAAGTACCCATGTGCTTGAAATGAAAGGTTATCTTGACCAATTGGATGCACTTGGATGCGGGTATGTGGAAGACGTTAAAGTTGGCCTCATCAATAAATCCCTCAATGAGGAATTGTATGGTGACTTCGTGTGCAACTTTAACATGCATTGCAAGGGGAAGACATTTTCTGACTTGCATGCAATGCTCATTGAACATGAGAAAGGACTTGCTAAGAAAGCTCCTACACCTGCTGTTATGGCGATTAGAGGTGGTAGGGTAGCTAAGCCTGGTAAACCGCGTAATGTGAACAAGAAGGGCAAAGGGAAAGCTGACAAAGGAAAACAGGTCGTGATCCATCAGCAGAAGCCCAAGAAGCAGAATCCTCCTCCCAAGAAGGATTATCCTAAAAAGGATGCGGCTGCTTGTCACCACTGTAACACTCCTGGACATTGGAAGAGGGACTGTCCATTGCTGCTTGAGGAGTGTCGCAAGAATAAGAATGCCAAGGCTGGGCAGGGCGCCAGCACTTCAGGTATTTTTATGGTTGAATTATTTTCCTTTCCTCGTAAGCAAAATGCCTGGATATATGATACAGGATGTGGTACTCACATTTGTAATACATCGCAGGGGCTTAGAGGAATAAAGAAGCTGAACTATGGGGAATGCTACTTGTATGTCGGCAACGGTATACGTGCAGCAGTGGAGGCCATAGGGACTTTTGATCTAGTTTTACCTTCGGGTTTGATTTTGGTTATAGACAATTGTCATTACGCACCTTCTATTGTTAGAGGTGTCGTTTCGGTTTCTTTATTATTGGATAATGGTTTTGAACATGCTTTTAATAATAATGGAATTTCTGTTTCTTTAAATTCTGTTTTTTATTTTAATGCTATTCCATTAGATGGTGTGTTTGAAATTGATATGAATAATCATGCATCCAACGAAAATAATTCTGTGTATAGCATCGGAAATAAGAGAATCAAGTCTAACTTGGATTCGTCTTATTTATGGCACTGTCGCCTTGCTCATATAGGCAAGAAACGCATGGAAAGGCTGCAACACGATGGGCTTTTACAAAATGTCAAAGATGATTCGTTTGACAAATGCGAGTCTTGCATATCTGGGAAGATGACGAAGAAAACTTTTCATAGCAATATGGAAAAGGCTTCGGATCTACTTGGATTGATACACACGGATGTGTGTGGTCCACTTAGACACGTTTCAAAGCGAGGTGCTACCTACTTCTTGACCTTCACGGATGACTATAGTCGTTATGGTTATGTTTATTTACTTAAACATAAACATGAAGTCTTTGAGACATTCAAGGTCTTTAAAAATGAAGTAGAATTACAACTCGGAAAGAAGATTAAGGCCCTTCGATCCGATCGTGGTGGTGAGTACTTAAGCCAAGAGTTTAAGGATTATCTAAATGAGTGTGGCATTGTCCAACAGCTCATTTCTCCTTATACGCCACAACAAAATGGTGTATCTGAAAGGAGAAATTGTACCTTGTTAGATATGGTACGATCCAAGTTTAATCTTACAACTCTTCCCTTATCCTTTTGGGATTATGCTCTTGAAACGGCTGTTCACATATTGAATAGGATTCCAACTAACAAGATTGATAAGACTCCATATGAAGTATGGACTGGAAAAGCTCCCAACTTTTCTTACTTAAAGGTCTGGGGTTGTGAGGCGTTTGTTAAACGTGACTCACCTGACAAACTCCAACAAAGATATGTTAAGTGTATCTTCGTAGGATACCCTAAGGAAACAAAGGGTTACTACTTTTACTTCCCGCTTGAAAATAAGGTCATCGTGGCTAGGTACGGTGAATTTCTTGAGGATAATCTAATATCTCAAGAAATCAGTGGGAGAGTATATGATCTTGAAAATGATCATGAAGATACGTCACCTTCTGAAGGCACTAACACACTTCCTGTGGAACCTGAAAGTTTAGGTCCTCTACCAGAAGTTGATGTGGTACCCATCCGTAGATCTTCAAGATCTACAAAGGCTCCTGACCGTCTATGTTTAAACATAGAGGATGAGGAAACTATACTAGGGGATCATCTTGATGAACCAACTAGTTATAGGGATGCCATTAATAGTCCTGAAAAGGATAAATGGCAGGTAGCCATGGATGGGGAAATGCAATCCATGAAAGATAATAAAGTATGGATTGAAGTAGACCTTCCACCCAATGCTAAGGTAGTTGGGTGTAAGTGGCTCTTCAAAAAGAAGACAGACATGGATGGCAATGTACACACCTACAAAGCTCGTTTGGTAGCCAAGGGCTTTACCCAAACATATGGTGTTGACTATGAGGAGACATTTTCTCCTGTGGCCGACATTAGAGCTATTAGGATTCTTATAGCCATAGCTGCCTACTATGACTATGAGATTTGGCAGATGGATGTCAAAACCGCCTTTCTGAATGGTTGCCTAGATGAAGATATCTATATGGCGCAGCCTGAGGGGTTTGTGAATCCACAATTTCCTGAGCGTGTATGCAAGCTTCAGACACTACAACAAAAGTGGCTTTTTAGGACCCTTTGTGTGGGACGCTATGATAATGGAGTCCTAAAAAACTGTTTAATAGGACATATGAGCATTTAGGGTCCTTTTTAAATATTTGCTACTTAGGCAATGTCCTAAAAAGTTATATAATAGGATGGTCGATGATTTGGGGTCCTATTATCATATACCTTAATAGGACGCTTAAAATATGGATCCTAATAAATTACTTTATAAGACATTTAGTTGTTGGTGTCCCATTATGTGATAGTGTAATACGACACTTGATCACTAGATGTCCTATTATCATATACCTTAATAGGACGCTTAAAATATGGATCCTAATAAATTACTTTATAAGACATTTAGTTGTTGGTGTCCCATTATGTGATAGTGTAATACGACACTTGATCACTAGATGTCCTATTATGACATAACCTTAATAGGACGCTTAAAATATGGATCCTAATAAATTACTTTATAAGACATTTAGTTGTTGGTGTCCCATTATGTGATAGTGTAATACGACACTTGATCACTAGATGTCCTATTATGACATAACCTTAATAGGACGCTTAAAATATGGATCCTAATAAATTACTTTATAAGACATTTAGTTGTTGGTGTCCCATTATGTGATAGTGTAATACGACACTTGATCACTAGATGTCCTATTATGACATAACCTAATAAGACATAATAGGACACTTGAGTTTTGAGTCATAAGACATCAGTTAGTTAAAACACTTATTCACAAAAAGTTTTATTATAGCAAAATTTAATAGGACCTTTGACACGTGGGTATTATAACGTTAACCTTTATAGGACGCTTATGTACAATGGTTTTATTATTGTACACCATAATAGGACATTTCATTTTTGAGTCATATAACATCATTTTTTTAAAACGATTATTTGCAAAAGTTTTATTATAACAAAACTTAATAGGACCCTTAAAGGATGCATATTCATTATGGTTTTATTACAATACACCATAATAGGACACTTGATACATAAGTCATAAAACATTAATTATTTAGAACGCTTATTCGCAAATGTATTATTAAAACATAAGTTAATATGACAGTTGATACTTGGGTACCATAGATTGATACTTGGGTACCATAGATTGATACACCTGTGTCTTTTAACATTAACCTTTATAGTACGCTTATTTGTTGTGGTTTTATTATCATACGCCATAATAGAACACTCCTTATTATGTGATAGTGTAATACGACATTGCATCTGGTGCAAGAACGTATGATGTGCAATACATATGACTTACTTAGGTGTGTACTATAAACTCATACACTTAAAAATGCATATCAGGTGACTAATGCTTTTCATAACATGATGCTCAAGTTCAAGATTAAAAATAAAAAATAGATCCGACTCAGGCTAATGACACACACAAGCCCTACTGGTATAAGTAAAATCTCAGATTAATAATATCATTCAGCTTTTAAATCGGCCAAGCTGGTACATTCAAGGATTTGATAAGTGAGAACATAAGCTTTCAACCAACAATTTGAGCAGAAATCTCTTGATAGAAAAAACACTTAAACTTGCTAAAGTAAAAAGAAACATACGAACTACTATCAAACTACACCATACTTTTCAGACTCCTGAGAATACAAGTTCAAAACTGCATACTGAATCAAAACAAGTAAAAGAGAGACGAGCTTATCGCCTCTTCGACACACCAACAGTATTTCCCCTGTGACCAGTGGTAAATACTGACAAAAAATGTTAGTAAAAATGGACGAAAACGTGTAAATACAGACAAAAACGTGTAAAAAACGGACAAAAATGTGTAAATACTGACAAAAAATGGTAAAAACGGACGAAAACGTGTAAAAAACGGATGAAAATGTGTAAATACGGACGAAAACGTGTAAATATGGATGAAAACGTGTAAAAATGGACGAAAACGTGTAAATACTGACAAAAACGTGTAAATACGAACGAAAACATGTAAAACCGGACGAAAACGTGTAAATACGGAAGAAAACGTATAAAAACGGACGAAAACGTGTAAATACGGATGAAAACGTGTAAAAACGGACAAAAACGTGTAAATACGGACGAAAACGTGTAAATACGAACAAAAACGTGTAAATACTGAGAAAAACGTGTAAAAACGGTCGAAAACGTGTAAATACGGATGAAAACGTGTAAATACGGATCAAAACGTGTAAAAATGGATGAAAATGTGTAAATACGGACGAAAACGTGTAAATACGAATGAAAACGTGTAAAAATGGACGAAAACGTGTAAATACAGACAAAAACGTGTAAATACGAACGAAAACGTGTAAAACCGGACGAAAACGTGTAAATACGGACGAAAACGTATAAAAACGGACGAAAACGTGTAAATACGGATGAAAACGTGTAAAAACGGACAAAAACGTGTAAAAACGGACAAAAACGTGTAAATACGGACGTAAACGTGTAAATACGGTCAAAAACGTGTAAATACTGAGAAAAATGTGTAAAAACGGACGAAAACGTGTAAATATGGATGAAAACGTGTAAAAACGGATGAAAACGTGTAAATACAGACGAAAACGTGTAAATACGGATGAAAACGTGTAAAAATGGACGAAAACGTGTAAATACTGACAAAAACGTGTAAATACGGACGAAAACGTGTAAAAACGGACGAAAACGTGTAAATACGGACGGAAACATGTAAAAACGAACGAAAACGTGTATATACGGACGAAAACGTGTAAAAATGGACGAAAACGTGTAAATACGGACGAAAACGTGTAGATACTGAGAAAAAAGTGTAAAAATGGACGAAAACCTGTAAATACGGATGAAAACGTGTAAATACGGATGACAACGTGCAAAAACGGATGAAAACGTGTAAAAACGGACGAAAACGTTTTAATACGGACGAAAACGTGTAAAAACGGACGAAAACGTGTAAATACTGACAAAAACGTGTAAATACGGACGAAAACGTATAAAAACGGACGAAAACGTGTAAATACGGATGAAAACGTGTAAAAACGGACAAAAACGTGTAAAAACGGACAAAAACGTGTAAATACGGACGTAAACGTGTAAATACGGACAAAAACTTGTAAATACTGAGAAAAACGTGTAAAAACGGATGAAAACGTGTAAATATGGATGAAAACGTGTAAAAACGGATGAAAACGTGTAAATACAGACGAAAACGTGTAAATACGGATGAAAACGTGTAAAATGGACGAAAACGTGTAAATACTGACAAAAACGTGTAAATACGGACGAAAACGTGTAAAAACGGACGAAAACGTGTAAATACGGACGGAAACATGTAAAAACGAACGAAAACGTGTAAATATGGACGAAAACGTGTAAATACTGAGAAAAAAGTGTAAATACGGATGAAAACGTGTAAATACGGATGAAAACGTGTAAAAACGGATGAAAACGTGTAAATACGGACAAAAACGTGTAAATACGGATGAAAACGTGTAAAAACGGACGAAAACTTGTAAATACTGACAAAAACGTGTAAATACGGACGGAAACGTGTAAAAAACGGACTAAAACGTGTAAATACGGACGAAAACATGTAAAAAACAGACGAAAACGTGTAAATACGGACGAAAACGTGAAAAAACGGACGAAAACGTGTAAATACGGACGAAAACGTGTAAATACAGACAAAAACGTGTAAAAAACGGACGAAAACGTGTAAATACTGACAAAAAATGGTAAAAAACGGACGAAAACGTGTAAAAACAGACGAAAACTTGTAAATACGGACGAAAAACGTGTAAAAACTGATGAAAACGTGTAAATACGGAAGAAAACGTGTAAATATGAGAAAAATGTGTAAAACGTACGAAAACGTGTAAATACGGACGAAAACGTGTAAATACGTATGAAAACGTGTAAAAACGGACGAAAACGTGTAAATACGGACGAAAACGTGTAAATACTGATGAAAACGTGTGAATCCGGGCGAAAACGTGTAAATATGGACGAAAACCTGTAAATGCGGACGAAAACGTGTTAAAACGGACGAAAACGTGTAAAAACGGACGAAAACGTGTAAATACGGACGAAAACGTGTAAAAACGGACGAAATAATTTGGTTAAGACCAGACCTATGTCGATCCGGTTAATCAACCTGGTGGGTCTGGGGTAGTAAATGAAGTAACTCCACCTCGTCCTGATCCGGTTAATCAACCTGGTGGATCTGGGGTTACTCCACCTCGTCCTGATCCGGTTAATCAACCTGGTAATGACGAGGAAAAGAATGAGGATGAACAGACGAATGACTTTGACATGGATAAGGATGATGAGACAAATAAGATGTTTTTTGATGAGGAAGAGATCAATAAAGTTGCTGTAGAGCTGGAATTGGAAAAGAAGAGGGAGGAAGAAGAAAGGTTGGCTGAGGAAAAGGAAGACGACCGTCATATTCAAACACCACCAACCACTCCTCCACATTCTCCACCAATTGTCCATGAATCACCTCCAGTGTCTCAACAAGCAAGAAAACAAAGAAGATAACTAGGCTCAAAAGGGATGATCTAATCTCCTAAGCGTCTGAAAGGGTGAAAAAGTCCGCAAAGCTGGAACGTACCAAGAAAGATGACCAACTACGTGACCAAGTCGAAACCTTAACCAATATGGTCACTGGTCTTGTCGGACAAGTGAATGAGCTGCAAAACACCAAAGCTAGTGTAACAACCGACAAGTTTCCAAAATTTGTTCTACGAGCCAAAATAACTATTTTGATTATCCTTAGCTTTTAAAACTCTTTGAACTTGTTTTGGATTGAATAACAGTGGATATCTTGTTGAAACGTGAGAGTTATTCATTTATCGAGCCAACATAACCTAAAACACGCGAAACGAATCGAATTTGCCAAATAAATTAATTTCGATAAAGTTATGCATATTTATACTCGTTCTTATCAGAAAAATTATTTCGGGAATAATGAAGCAAGTTTCATAATTTTTCGAGTCTGTTTAGTACGTCGAATGGGTCCCACATTGTTTATGCCAAAAGTTTTACCTAGTTGGCAATTTATACCCCCGCCCAAAATTTACCCCCCGCCCCCATACTATGATTTGGCCAGGTTTAGTCCCTCACAGGGTATAAAAGGCGAATTTTTTTTTATATTTTATTCATTTTTACACACTCTCACACACATATCTCTCTCACCCCTCCCCCACCTCCGTCCGGCCACAATTCTGGCAGCCACCGTCGATGGAAAATTTTCCGGCGAAACCCAAACCTATACCATTCGATAGATCAAGCAACGGAGACCCTTTCTGGAGAGTATGAGACCAAGAGGAGCTCGTTTGATCATGTTTTGAAGCCACCACATCCGCACACCACCATCACCACCACTCGCCACCACCCTTTTTTTCCCTCCTCCCTCGTTGGTAAAACACTTGAACCACTCTTTTACTTATTTTCCTCATTTTAATCAAACCCTAATCAGGTTTAAACGAGCTGGTGAGCCCGCGCGTTGCTGCGGGAATGCCTTGGAGAAACGCGCGAGAATGCCGTGGAGCGTGTGTATACAATGTGGAAACATAATTCTAAACACATTAATCTAAAAAAAGTGCAACAATTCTGATATTAAGATAATAACTATTTTTAACAAAAGTTATTAGTACCATGTATTCGTAAAAAATTAGTAAACAATAATAAAGTTTAGAAGAAACCAGCACAACCTAGAAAATTCGAAACGTATCGCATTTGCAAAATATATTGAATTTTTTAAAGTTATGCATATTTATACTCGTTTTTGTTGGAAAAATGATTTCGTGAACAATGGCGCAAGTTTCGTAAATTTTCGAGTCCGTTTGGTATGTCGAATGAGCCCCGAACCGCTTTGACGAAAAGTATTGCTAGTTGGCAACTATAGCCCCCTCCATTTTGTTTCACTTCCTACCCTCACACTTCATATTTTCATTTCAACCCTTCCTTCTTTAATATAAAAACTCATTATTTTTATTTTTATTCATTTTTACACACACACACTCACATATTTCTCTCTCTATCTCTCCCCCTTCTCTCTAAAATCCGGCCGGCAACCACATCCGGTACACCAGCAGTTTCCGGCGACTTTTCTGGTCACCGGAATATTTTTCCGGCCATTTTTATTTTATTGCACCAAAAGATAGATCGGGCTATCCCCTCCCTCTCTCTTCCACATCCGACCACCACACCGGAAAAAAATTCCGGCCAAACTTCGGCTACTCTTTTTCTTGTTCCAAAACTTAGATCGACCCACCCCGACTTTATTTCTACCAGCCACTCGCTGCCAATCACCACCGTACACCGGCACGCTCCTCCCCACCTCGCTGCTGTCACCACCAAGAGCCACCACAGCCCTCCCCACCATCGTCCCACGGTAAAAATCAACCACGCGCCTCCTTTTTGGTTTTTAATAAACATTTTAACAAACCCTAATTTTTATTCACTATATATACTAAAACACATTGGGCGGCAGAGTTGTTTATTATTTTTTTCACCATTCCGTATATATTATTTTTTTTGGTTGGGCTTTTCTTTATTAGTCCAGTAAGCGTTTCATCAAAAGTCCATTCAACAGCACGTCTGCCTGCTTGCTTGCTTCAGCCTGAAGACACGTAAGAACTTTTGTCATATAGTCACACCAGCTGTGCCGCCTTTTTGTTATGATAACAACGCCTCTGCGTTTTCATAGTTATCCCTCAGTGTTTTGAAAACGAGGCTGTCGACTTTCGATACTCATCCTCTTTTATCGTGATGATGAAGATGATGTTTTATTTTGTGTCGATTTAGAATAATATTCCGGCTGGTGACGATGAAGGTGAACGAGTAACAAATCAAGAAAAGACAGGTTATTTGAAACTTGATCGGTATGGAACTACTTTTGTCTTTCATGGATTGTAATCAGTTTACTAACTTGATGAAGCGTAATTATATTTTTTATCGTTAGCATCTTTTGGGGGTTTAGTCATACGGAATCGATTTACAGGTTTACTAACTTGATAAAGCCTAATTCTATTTTTTTGCGTTAGCATCTTTTGGGGGTTTAATCATATATTTAAAGGTTTCCTATGAACAAGAAGATAAATAGGCAACTGATAATTAACAAAGACTTTTTTTTTATGTTTTTCTTTTTTATTATGTATTTATAGTTTATTTGATTTTGTTTTTTTGTTTTTTTTAAGGGCAAACTATAGTTGTGGACGAGTTGTTGGTTCTTCAGGTATACAAAAACTATTACTTTCTTTAGCAAAATTATATGTATGGATTTTAAGTTGACTTGCATATTAGTTGAAAGAAAAATTCAATCTTTATATAAACCTTGATTCATTTTAGAAAGGAATCTCCGTCTAGCATACTAATAATCGGCATATGCGGTCGCCGTTTCAGGGTATGTTAGGTTACTGAGTTTCTGTGTATCTGGACAGTAGGTATTTAAGTATCGACACTCGCTTTCTATGGCCCAAGGTAAATTGAAGTGTTAATGCATATGTGTTTTGGTATTTATATTCATAGTATCCTTTACTCTTTCGTAAATGGACTCATTTGAAGCGTGTCATTTATTCGTTTCTGTTTCTTCAACGATTATGCAGAACCCACCATTGTGGAGCTGCCTTTTGGTACGAACAACGTCTGGAAGGTTATGTTACAGAAGGTAACAAATTTCCAAATTGGTGTCAGTTAGTCCACTTTTAATTGTTGTTTATGTCATATGGGCGGCTGTTTATGTTGTCGCCAGCTTTCATGTTCTGTTTTTTTGGTTATCTATCTATCTTCTATTCTAATACTAATATAAGATGACATGAGTAGACGATTGTGTGAAGCAAGGGAGACGCGTCTCGGAGCGGCCTTATATGAAGCATTGGTATGATTAATTATTCTTTGTTTGTGCTAAAATGAGGGTCTTTGGGATTCCGTTTTGAACAAACTACTGTTTTGCAAAACGCAATCCCAAACTGTCATTTTCGATGTTGATTCATACTGATCCGAAATAATATAATTCTAATGGTGAACGTGTCAGACTGTGATGTCAATTCGTATGGTTATAGGTTCTGACTACTACACTTTTGTTTGATAATTGCAGTTGTTTGAGCAATACGAGGCTTCAAAATTAGAGGGTTAGTCTTTTTATTGACTGTGTCTGCAATTGTTTACTTTTATATATCCATACTTTTGAATTTACCCTTTTCTTTTGTGCAATCTCTAATTTCTGAATGTTTGTACTGTGGAATGTATAGGTGAAAAACGGAAGGAATTGGAGGCAAGATTACCAGCAAATGCAGATGCATTCTCAATGAGCTTTCTAATTATCTTCCTCGTTTGCTCATTTATTGAGATTCTCACACTAAAGGATAAAAAATAATGTATCCCTCCCCCTAAGTAAGTTAATAAGGTGTCAATTGTGAGACATCCTGAAATATGCTTGGTAGCCTGCAGCCTGCTAGTGCGGTTCATCTCAAGAATATTGAATCTGATCAACCTTTGTTCTCTGTGTATGTAGATACCTCAACTGGATTTTGAGATTCCTCCAGAGTCGCAACGTGGATCTTTATCAACGGTAATTCATTTCCGCATGCCATTAATATCCTCTATATCAGATTTTGTGTTTACTTTTGAATGTAGCCTTTGATTTTCATATATGATGAGGTTATGCATGTTTTGTACATTTCTTGATCAATGAAAATAGAGATCACATAACTAGGTAAAACAGTTACTTTAGCGGTATAGGGAGCACTAGCACAACATACAAGTGTATGTATATAGGAAGATAGCTAGTGAAACATAAATCATGAATTTGTCTTAGTTGAACCCGATATAAGTTTTAATAACTTTTTTACTACTTGTGAGGTTTTCTGTTACACAAAACTTGGTTTTTCTTACATCAGTCGTATCATGTATATGTTTCAAGTGGAGGGAATCTTGGTCCGAGCTTCAGATGAGTTGCAAGCACTTCAAGATGAAAGAAAGGTGGGGCAGTTTATTTCATATGGCAGTCAATTTCTTTCGCATTATTTTCATCTTTGAATGTTCATATGACTTGATGATTTCATATGATATGTTGGACCTTTTCAGAAAATTGATCCCCAAACTGCTGAGGCTATACACGAGTTCATACTAAAACTAAGAGCATGTGCCACAGGGAATTCATCATTTACTTTCATACTAGACGATCCTGCTGGCAATAGCTTCGTAGAAAACCCGTAAGTGTTTTTACACGTTTTTGTCTGTATTTTACTAACATGGACCTTAATGCTTATACATGGGTGTTCATTTGTAGGTGGCCCGTGAGGATTGAGAGAGATGATGCATGATGACCACGGACTAAGCTTCTTGTTGCGTTAATGTATTGTTTAATGTTAACAGACTTTATGTTAGATTCTGTCTACCTTATTTATGTTTAGTGCTTTTGTTATGACAATTGGTAATTTGAAATACAATTTCCTTTTATTCATTTAATATTTAGTTGATGTTTTATTCATATCGTAATAATATAGTGTGCATGGTGAAAATAGCGTACTATCATATGACTTGTCAGGACTTTTAAATTGTCCTATTAAACTTATTAACCGTCCTAACAATTAACTTAACATTGAAAAAGTGTCATAATATGTTGTTATTAGGACGTTATTTAGGTTGTTAATAGACATTTTATACGACCAAAAAATTGGTTTCATAATCTTCTTTGAGATGTTAGAACCCTTTTCTTGGTCCTAAATTAGCTATAATGTTATATGATAAGCGTCCTAACAATTATCTTTTAAGTACGCTTGTATGTGTATCAAAATATTAAAATTAGGTAACAACGTTTTACAACATTGTAAAAGTGTCCTAATATGTTGTTATTAGGACGTTATTTGCTTGTTCATATACATATTATGCGACCATAAATTTGGTTTCATAATCGTATTTGGGATATTAGGACCCTTTTCTTGGTGTTAAAGTAACTATAATGGTATATGATAACCGTCCTAAGAATTAACATTAAAGGACGCTTGTATGTGTATCAAAAGATTAAAAGTAGGTTACCACATGTTAGAACATTGGAAAAGTGTCCTAATATGTTTTTATTAGGACGTTATTTGTGTTGTTTATAGACGTAAAATGCGACCATAAAATTGGTATCATAATCTTATTTGAGTTATTAGGACCCTTTTCTTGGTTGCTAAAATAGCTATGATGTTACATCGTAAGCGTCCTAACAATACTTTTAGGACGTTTTTATGTGTTTCAAAAGATTAAAAGTAGGTAATCACATGTTAAAACAATGTAAAAGTGTCCTAATATGGTTTTATTAGGACGCTATTTGTGTTGTTCATAGACATATATTACGACCATAAAATTGGTTTCATAAGGGTTAGGACGCTTTGGACCTATTACAACCGCTCGAGATGAAACGCTTTCATCCTTGGTCCTATTAAATGAAAGGTCCTAAAAAGTACCATTTTATGACGCTTATGGGGGTCCTAAAAAGCCATTTTTCTTGTAGTGAGAGATCAATTTATGGATTGAAGCAAGCATCAAGGCAATGGAATAAGAATTTTGATGAGGAAATCAAGAAGTTTGGATTTACTCAAAATTTCGATGAGCTATGTGTATACCACAAAGTTAGTGGGAGTAACACTACTTTTCTTGTCCTATATGTCGATGACATATTAATCATGGGAAATCACATACCTAGTCTTGATGAAGTTAAGAATTATCTATGTGAATGTTTTTCCATGAAGGATTTAGGAGAAGCAGCGTATATCCTTGGAATCAAGATCTATAGAGACAGATCTAAGCGGTTGATCGGTTTAAGCCAAAGTGCTTACATGGATAAAATATTAAAGAGATTCAATATGCAAAATTCTAAAAAGGGATATTTGCCCATGCAAGTGGAACATGGCTTAAGTAGCGAAATGTGTGCTTCTACACTTGAAGAGATGGCATACATGAAGAAAGTTCCGTATGCTTCGGCAGTAGGATCTATCATGTATGCATTTAGATGTACAAGGCCAGATGTGGCATTCGCTCAAAATTTAACCAGTCGTTATCAGCAAAATCCAGGGAAGGATCACTGGCATGCTGTTAAGAACATTCTTAAGTATTTAAGGAATACTAAAGATATGTTTCTTGTTTTCGGGGGAAATCCAGACGCAGAACTGAATGTTACAGGGTTCTGCGATGCGTCCTTTCAGACTGATAAAGATGATACGAAGTCTCAGACGGGTTACGTTTTTGTCATAAATGGAGGAGCTGTAGACTGGAAGAGTAAAAAGCAGAGTACAACGGTCATGTCTGCTACAGAAGCTGAGTATATTGCTGCATCGGAAGCTGTACAAGAAGCTGTTTGGATAAGGAAATTTATTTCGGATCGTGGAGTGATGCCGTCAAATAAATTACCTATAAATGTGTATTGCGACAACTCTGCTGCAATCACATTCGCCAATGAACCTGGAGTTATGAAAGGCGCCAGACACTTTAAAAGAAAGTATCACTATGTTCGAGAACAAGTCGAACAAGGAGAAATCAAAGTACTCAAAGTTCACACAGATGACAATCTGGCTGATCCTTTCACGAAGGCATTACCTAAGGAAACGTTTACTCGACATGCTAAGGGTATTGGTCTTCGTATGCCAGAGAGTTTCATGTAAATCTGTTGATTTAGTATATTTGGATAGGGACGTGTAAACAATTATTATTTTAATGAAATAAAGTGCGGATAACGTTTATTATCATTATTAATATTTGTGTCCTATATTTGCATGTTTAAATTCGTGAATAAAATTAATTTATTCTAAATAGTCCGTTGTCAATTAATAATATGGGAATATTATTGAACTAAGACAAATGTGAGGATTGGTAGAATGTACTGTAAGGTTGAGACACCAATGTCACATGATATTCAATATTGGATAAATTGAATATAGGACTTATCCCAACAACATGATTATACTTTATGGATCATAGTCATTAAGTATATCATGAATATTTAGCCTCTGACTTGAGATGCCAGATAATTTCCAAGGATGTAGCTCATTTTCTGTGAGATAGTCTAACGCTATCCGTAAAAGGTTGTTATAAGGGCTATTTTCGGAAGTGATGCGAAGTTCGAGGGTTATGCTCGCAGTCAATAAAGGATTTGTTCCTTCAACTTTGTGTTGAAGTTTAATGTTGCTTGGCCACTCGTAGGATTGACAAGATGTTTGCGTGCGCACGCCCAAAGTCTATCTGGAAGACGTTCAGATGTTTTGGTAATCTTGATCAATTGTGTATAAACGAGAAACTATTGTTAATTATGGAATGACAAAGATCCATATCCATATTAACGCGGTATTAGTAACAAAAGGATAAGTATGATGATTAAATCATCACGTGGTTTTTTCCAGGAAAACCATACTCGGATCGAGCTGGGGGCATTGGGATCTGTTAAGCTAGACTAGCCCATGTCATTACTATATTAATGTTTATCCAAGTGGGAGCTGTTAGAGTTAATGTATAAATATTAATATACGTATGTCCGGTTTCGAACCCGAGACTCGGGATTGCACACAATAACGTGAGAGTTCCAATGGTTGAATAATTAAATATATTTTATGTATTTATTTATTCATTTCACAAACAAAATACTTAACGACAGTTAGGACTTAACGGGGTTAGAGATAACGACCGTTAAAGGACTAATTGTGCAAAAGGGAGTTGGAAGAATCTAGAAACCCATCTTATGGGTTGGATCGGCCGAATGGGTTCTTTAGGGCCTAGGGTCGGTTTGGTTAGCTTGGGGACAAAGCTAGGGTTAGCCTATAAATACAATTCACTTGTATTTGTTAATCCCTAATCTTGAATCCCTAACTATAGCCAAACTTCTTCTCCTCTCTCCCTCTTAGCTCCAACGATCGGCCCTCTTTTTAAGTTCACTAGAACTTGGTCGATTCAAGTAAAGCTAATCAAGTGTTTGGTTGTTAGTGATCTTGAACCTAGCTTTTCCCATTGGAACGCTAGATTACGTGTGTACAAGAACGAGTAACTAGCTTATTTTAGCTAGTGTGTTTGGTGTTAGTCGATCCATATATAATCCCAATTAGGGTTTATATATCTTGTTCTTGTTGAAGAGATTCCTTGTTCTTGCTAGGAATTAATAAGATACGTGTCTATTTAGTTTAATTAATTACTTGTTCTTGTAGATCTTTCCGCTGCGTGTTCTTGATGTTATTATGTGTTTATAGTTTTATATGATTCACATATTCTAACAGTGGCATCATGAGCCTCGTTTTGAACTTGTAATTAATTACTAAAACCTAAAAATTGAATTTTGATTAGATACATGCAATTTAGTTTCTAAGGTTTGATCTAAAAACCCTAATTTGTTCCAAGTGGGTCGACACCCACATGGTTATTTTTAGGGTTTAGTTTTTCTATTAAAACTTCTTGTATATTTTGTGTACTAATTAGTTGGTTTTGAGCAACACCTTGCAGGTACAGTGTTGGTGTTTACACCTACACATCAAATGGTAATCAACTCACCATATTCCAAGAAAAGGTGGCGAAGATGATGCAAAGGCAAAATTTTAGGAAGAAATTCAAGTGGATTACCAAAGAGCCTTAAAATACGTAATTCAGCCATTGCACTGCATTAAAGATTTAAAATACGTAATTCAGCCATTTCCCTGCATTAACCCGAGCCTCAGACCTCTAGGTTTATCCCAAGAAGTTTCTTTTCATGTTAAGACAAGTATGTTAAAATATCGCTGCATGTCATCGTGTGTTCACTTCCATTGTTAGAAAGTTTAGAGGTCTCTTTGACGTATCGGGCTTTATTACCAATTTGAAACTCTTGCAACCAGTATTAACCCATGTATGCGACACACGTAATTAAAGTAAAAAAATATTATTTTGAAACAGATCAACTCTTACAACTATGGACATCATAGCGAAGTGATAGTTTTAGACAAAGGTTGCAAAAAGCACTAGTCGGGCGGTCGACCACCGCCTAACGCCTAGACCACCTAGGCGGGACATAGGCGGATTGAACTTTTCTATATAAAAAATTTAAAATTATATGTATTTTGTATAAAATATGCATAATTTATATATATTTTTAATAATTTTATTAATGTTTTTATTATTTTTAATTATATATCTTTTGTATATGTTACAAAATTTAAATTATGAGTGATTTTGATTAAGTTTTAGGCTACTTTTATTAAAGTTTACTAAGTTATTTGTTAGCCATACTGTATATTTGTACAAACTTTTTAATGGGCCAAAAAAACCACTATATTATTAGGGTTGAACAATTAGGGTTATACATTGATAACACAGCCACCACTTATTTTCTCTTTACCCTCCCCTTCACCCTCTCTCTGGTCCATTCACTGGCGTTGACCGTCATTTTGAACACAGCCACCACTTATTTTCTCTTTAATTGGCCTAGATCTGAAGTTTGACGGGCATTCGTCGGCGTTGACCGCCTAATTTGGTCGATTTACTGCTAATCAGGGCGGTGGGAGGCCGACTAACGCCTAGGCCGCTTTTTACAACACTGGTTTTAGAAAACTACATTCATATCAAAAGTACATATGCATATGCAATCACGCTTAGAGCAGCCGGTGTGGGCTACTCGTAGCTCGCCGTGGTCCACGTGGACTGCTCCTCGTGGCTCGCCGTGGTACCGGCCATGCTCCTCGTGGCTCGCCGTTGTTTGGTTCCTCGTCTGCACGAGGAGGCTTATTTTCTGACAAGTGGGGTATTCATTGTATATCAAATGTTTATTTTTTCAGTTTTCTTGCTTTTTTTTTTTTTTTTTCGTTTTTCAATTGTGTTGTAATGTGTGTGACTGTGTGTACACACGATGAAGAAGAAGACTCATTATTTGTATTATGTGTTGGGCCAAATGTTTTTTCAATTGTGTTGTAATGTGTGTGACTGTTGGGCCAAATGGAAGTGGGCCAATTTTTATTTTTTTATTTTTTTTTTCTTCTTTTTTTTTTTAACTTCTTTTTTTTTAATGTTATTTGTATTATTTGTATTATTTGTATATTTTTATTTTTATAAAATGAATTTAGTTTATTTGAGTATTTGAATAAAAAAAATAAAAATAGATAGTGGTGGGGCCTAAATGAGGAGTTTGTGGTATGTTATGGGAAGGGGATTATTTGTTGTGGTGACGTGGCACCCCGTAAGACCTGAATGAAAAGTTTTTGCTCCTCATGATACCTTGTGCTCTTAACAGCCTAACACGCGCAAACAATACCAACTAAAAAGTTTTAAAAAGGGAAAATTCCTCAAATGCCCCAAAGGTACAAGGGTGTTTACCCTAGATGCCCCCAAAAAATTTTCTTTCTCTAAATACCCCAGGGATCAGGTCGCTCAACAAAACTTGGGCGGATCTCATATAATGGTGACATGTGTCCCTATATATGTCCCCACCAAAGTACAAACATGTACCACTTGCAGTATGTACTTCTTGGGCGACTGGGACCCACATATCTTGGGCGACTTTGGATTTTTTGTCTTTTTGTAAAAAAGTATATTCTTATTTTATTATATAATAGTACATAAGTCTTGGGCGACTGGGTCCCACTATTTCTTATTCTTGGGCGACTTGTTAGGTAGAGGGTACACTTTTATATTACTTTGTATTGAAACTTGTGCCATACTTTTTTTATACAAAATACACTCAAAAACACAAAATTACTCTTTAATACTTTTAATATTTTGTATACATTTTATAATTTTAATATTTTTAGCTTCTATACTAAAAATTACTTCAGTATCTATACTAAAAATAACTTCAGTATAGAAACTATAGAAACTAAAAATACACTCCAGTAATCGTTTCTCTCACTCTCACTTTTACCCTTTCATTTCCACACACACACACACACATACAAAATACACTCACAGATCTAGGGTTATGGATGCTTTATCTCCAGATCCACAACCCAATCAACCAATCAACCACAATGAACGGCACCGATAACCGAAGACGAACCGATCGTCGCGACACACAGATCTCGAAGAAACAAAAACTAATTCTATCCGCAGAAGAAAAGCTTGAGTCTAAGCGTTGATGTCTTTACCGAAGGCGATAGGCGTCTCGGCTGGCTACTTACTTTCTCCACTGTAAGCTTTTTACTAACAAACTTTTTTATAAAATAAAATTAATTACTGTGTTGATAAGGCTCAATTTGAATCAAATATTAGGCTCGTGAATCGTTAGGCGAGAAGTTAATTTACTAGTAATTAATTTAAAGTATTATTCACAATTTTTTTTATACTTTTTGTTAAATTAAGTATTAAGTAAAGTTTATTGTGTTGATAAGGCTGAAAACGATCCACACGCTAGGCGAATTGAACCGGCACGAGAGTTCAGTTATAGATTATTTATTAAAGTTTATTGTAGATAAGGCTGAAAATGGTCCGAATATTTGGCGAATCGAGCCAGTTTGTGAATCATTAGGTGAAAATAAAATCATTTAGTAATTGACCTTTTTATAAAATGCATTACTTGTAATTGTTTAAATTTATTTACATTACACATAATTAATTTAAAGTTTTTACTGTTAAATTAGTTATTAAAGTTTATTGTGTTGAGAAGGCTGAAATGAATAAAATATTAGGCGAATCAAATCAGTAGCTAATCGTTAGGTGAAAAGTTAATTTATTAGCAATTGAATTTATATTACACATAATTTAAAGTATTATTCACAAATGAATGTACATAATGTTAGTGTTTTACTAGTTTTTGTTAAATTAAGTATTATGTAAAGTTTATTGTGTTGATAAGGCTGAAAACTATCCGAAGGTTAGGCGAATCAAATCAGTCGCGCATCGTTTTGCGTAGAGTTCAGTTGTACATTAATTATTAAACTTTATTGTTGATAAGGCCGAAAATGAATCGAATATTTGGTGAATAGAGCCGGTTTGTGAATTGTTAGGCGAGTATTAAAGTTTATTGTGTTGATAATGCTGAAAACTAACAGAACGTTTAGATGAATCGTGAACCGTTAGGCGTGAAGATCATTTGTATATAATTATTAAAGTTTATTGTTGATAAGGCTGAAAATGAATCGAATGTTTGGCGAATCGAGCCGGTTTGTGAATCGTTAGTCGAGAAGCTCATTTATTAGCAATTGAATCTTGCATACGAAGCATATGCGCTTCATCGCCAAACTCATCAGTTCCTGAATTTAGCCGTTGATTGTGCTTCTGTTATATGCTTTCGTGTCTCTCCTAAACAAAAGGCCTTGGTAACATTATAAATATTTTTTGTGTACGAAGTTCTTAAATATTTTATATAATACAATAAAAGTATTGATACTATTCATATTATTGTTGACATTAGGTTACAAGATTGGTAAAGGAAGGCACGGGGAAAACAACTTTAGCAATCGGAGACGGTGCAAATGATGTTGGAATGATTCAAGAAGCGGATATTGGTGTCTGAATTAGTGGTGTCGAAGGAATGCAGGTTTGTAGTATTTTGCAAAACAGACTTCATTTTTAATGTTGGTTTAAGCGTGGATTTGGTGTTAAAGAGAAACATGGTTTAATAAACGTTTTGTTGTATACAGGCTGTGATGGCTAGTGATTTTGCTATTGCATAGTTTCGGTTTCTTGAGAGGCTTCTGGTTGTACATGGTCACTGGTGCTATAAGAGAATCGCCCAAATGGTAACTTATATATGACTTTTACCATTGTCATTTTCCAAACACTTCAAGTCCAAAACTGACTATTGTTAAACGTTTATATAACAAACAAATTTATAAGCAACCACAAATTTGCTATTTCTTCTACAAGAACATTGCTTTTGGCCTTACGCTCTTCTACTTTGAGGCATTCACTGGGTTCTCGGGGCAATCAGTGTATGACGATTGGTATATGCTTTTATTCAACGTTCTTACATCACTGCCCGTTTTTGTTTTTAGTCTGCTATATATTATTCACTATACCATGTTTTTCAAGTGTGTTTATTAGCCTCTGATGTAGGTGGTTCTGTTGTTTCTTGGTGTTTTTGGTCCCTTTTGCCTGCATATCATAGGCTTGAGTGTTGCTTTTTGTAATCATCTTCTTTTATGTTAAAATAATACTAGAAGATTACCGCGCGGCGAGAGTGTACGGTAAACTGTGGTTGTTACATAGTTAGGGAGTTATATAGTTGGAAAATCAAACTTCACATAATTTTACAAAACAATTTTCAAGTGCTAGTGTTGGAAACCTTTGTTTTTGTCTTTGCGGTCGATCTAAGTGTTGTATCACCACGGTGGTAATCGGCTATTCTATGGGAAACAACTAGGGTAAACGGATCAAGGGGTGATTCCGGGCGACCTTGAACCATAGATGGTCGGTTTACTTAACCCTGTAGAGTTGGGCTCAGATATCGGGCCTCAGATTATTCATCCTGCTTGTGATTAAGACACGGCGGAGGTAGTCTGTACTCCCGATCAGGTTCAAACTACACGGGCAACTGTTTTGACAGCTTGTGATCTTGCGAAGACTTAGTGCATCGGCGGTACACACAATCTTGTAAACTCTTTTGCAAAATTTTGTGAACTTTAATTTTCCACTAACAGTTAGTGTACAGATATGATAAATTATTTGGAAAGTTTAGTTTAAAGTTGCTAGGAACATGGTTATAGTTTCCGGGCTTGTTGAAGTAGTAGTTTGTAAATGATGTTTTACGAATGATCATGTTAGCGTTACTCGACTCGATATAGTTATGATGTTGTATCACATCATAATTAGATAGTTAATTTTTTGATGACTAGATTGAGTATCAACTTTCGAGCTCGGTGGAGTAATCAATACTCTCGAGTTCAGTTATAGCGTTAGTTGACTTTCGATAAATTTGAGCTCTGCTTGACTCGACTTGCGTATATAGTATGAGAAGTATGTAAGTTTATATATAGATACAAAGAGAAAAGTGTACGTAGATGGAAGCTCGACAAGGCTTCCAATCGTAATCAAGTCGCTGTTAATTTGTTGTTGTGGATGTTCTGATCTATGATATTATGTTTTTGTTGATGAAATTGGATTAGATTTGGTCAAAATTGGTGATAGTATTCAAGTAGTGAACTTTGTGTGGTTTGTTTGATTGTGTTGATGTTATTGTGATTTGCGGATTTGGCTAATAACGGTGGAGTATAATAATCAGCTTGAAAAGTAACAGTAATTAATGAAATTACTGATACTTGATAATGATACAGATTTTAAAAGAAATTATTTGTGTCATTTATGGTTTACAGAATTGCAGAAGTTTCTGTTGAATTATTTTGGCTGGTTTGGGATGAGGTGTAAATGGGAGTTATAGATGAAATGAAACATGAAAGAGAAGTTTTAGGGCGATAAATATATATTTATAATCTTAGATTGTGTAAACTTGATTAATGTGGTTGTATAGGAACTGATGGTCAATGATAGTTTTGATAGTGATTATGCAATATTGAGTATTCAGAACTGATATTAATAAAAAATGCCGTTAGTTGAATAGCTTGTTGGCATAGATTTGTGGCGAAATGTATATGCTAAGGAACAGTTTATAGGCTACATCAGTTGCCCTTAGCATATCACTTGTTTAAAGTAATCATTTTGTGATGAAACTTCTGTATACCTCCATCACCAGCTGTAACTATTCCGCTTATTCTTCTTATGCTGCGTCTGATGATGATCGATCCGATGGTTATCATCACGGCTGGCTTGTTCGTATTCGGAATGAGTTTTCGACTTGTTGTCTACAGTAAAGCTAATTAATTCATGTTTTTATATATGTTGTTAATGGCTGTTGATTATACATGTTTTGTTAGTGCAGTGTTATACGTTAAGGATTGATTTTGTAGATTGTGTAATGATGTTACTTGATTGATTGATGGTATGTGGTGAATAACGGATGTAGAAATGAAATGACTGAAATAAACAGTTTTTATTTCGTTAGATGGATGACGATGAGCTTAATTAAGTACTTAAGTTTGTAAATGATAATGATGACGATGAGCGTATATATTATGTTTGCGACTGAATTTGGATTCGAACGTCAGGCATGGTTTAGATAGTTACATACTAGCATAGATGAGAAGGGAAAACAAGTGAGCCTGATTTTGTTTACTGTGGATTATGTTATTGTAGTCGGGCTACGTGTTGTGAAGGATTTTTGCACGTGTATTGGCATGTGTTCTATAAAAAAGGGTCTTCATGTGAGTATGCATTCAAGTTGTGAGTATTCATGTCTTTACTGGCTTCAAGCATCGTTGTTTGCATATTGTTCTTTAAAATCCTTTATATAGTAGTGAGTAGTCTCTCAGATCCCTAAACAGTGATGAAACCTTGGCGGTTATCTGGTTTCCTCAACTAAAGTGTGTAGTATAAACTTTGATGAGGATCTGCTTGTGGTTCTTGGTCAGGTGTCTGTCAACACTTCCAGTCTAACATAGAATATAAGTTGGCAACTCGCCTCGTATGATGACACGTGTCCCAAGTTGCCCAAAAAATGAGAAAGTTGCCCAAAAAATCGGCTGAAAAGTGACACTTGTCACTCGTAAATTTAAGTTGCCTAAAAAATTGCAAGTTGCCCTGCACTATTGAATTATTTTCCGATCTTGGGGCAGGACAAGAAATCACGTGGTTGCCTGGTCTAGATTAGTAATTATCCCAAATATTATTATGTTCTGGTCGTGTGCCCTGTAATTCTTCAAGGTTCAAAAGTTGCATATGTTTGAACTTTGTATATTCTCATAGAGTTTGACCTGAAGTTGTTCAATTTGTTCCATATCAACAACTTTCACTTTATCTGTGTATATTCCTTTGATGATCGAAATCCTGTTATGTAAAAGACTTTAGAGGCACCTGCTATGATTTGCTAGAGTTCCCAACAGTTGGTAACTTAAGGGGTTCAGGTCCGTCTTAAGGATTTCCTTTTATCAATTATTGAAGCCATTGTTTAAAAATTAGCACTTAGTTCATCAATAGACAATTAAATCATATCCCACAGTTTTTCTGCAATTATAATCTAACTCTAGTGTCTTTTTTTGCTCTTTTGCAGGTACAATATTGTAGGCCAGGTACTAAATGATTATATATCTTGTGTTTCATAGTCATTTCAAACAATAAGATTCGTAGCGTTGTTCCAGCCACAGAGGAGGAGGCACGCTGAGTGATTGAACGTATTGATGCTGAGAAATGTTCTTAACTACTTTTTTTAATGATAAAGTGCTCAGCTTATAACTTGTTTTTAACAGGATTATTTGATTACTGATCACCTATCCAAACCACTGTCTCATGACGATAAAATGAAACTTTTAGAGCAAATATAATGCTATAAACTTATTCTGATTCTAGTTATTACTAATAGGCAAATTTTAATTTACCAAGAAAATAATAATTTTATTGCAGCATTGCATTTAGTTTCAGCCATCCTTAATAGTTGATTAAATAAAGAAAATCATAAATTTTCTGCATACTAACCATCATTTGTGTGAACATATCATGCAGTCGTAACTTGTTGCATACTAACCATCATTTGTGTGAACATATCATGCAGTCGTAACTTGTTGCAAACTAACCATCATTTGTGTGAACATATCAAAAAAAGTTCTAATAACAAAACTGGGAGGTCGCGAAAGGTTACAGTAAACATTATTTTCTGAAGAGATGCATTTTCGAGGAGAGATCTAAGTTCTGAATCACGTGCTTGTTAATTTGTTGCAAACTAAGCATCATTCTTGTGAACAAGCCTAAAAGCCACTGTAGTAACAACCAGGTGTTTTTGGTACCACCTTGGATACAAATCATGTTTGGCATTTTTTGGTCCAAAAATGCAGTCTAGCAAGCTATAATGTTTCAGTTTTGCAATAAAAAGCTAAGCTTTAGTATTTAATCTGGCATTGTCTTAGTACAACTGCACAAAATGTTCAAGTATTCATTGCAAGCAATACGACGGAGAACATCCTCGCGATCAACACCACATATTCTCATGTATGGTTCAGCAGCCTCAGATTGCAAGCAACAGAACTTGATTTTCCTATCTTTGTCAGCTTTAATCACTAGCTTCACCCCTGCATAAACAATACAGAAGTCATACAGAAGTTTCCTCTAGAGGTTGTCAGTTCAATATTGAAAGAATTTAACTATCAGTTTGTAATTTTGTCCGATAACAATTGAAAGTATGAATAACTTTTGAACAGAAACTGTTCACAAAAAATCTAGTTAATCTGTAGGCTACTTTGGACTTAGCCTAGTACCAAAAATGTCCCATGTTAGCCGTCTGCCTCACTATTCGGATGTAAATTGGCAAAAAGCAGAAGGAAATCCTATGCAGTCTTTGAACACATAATCAGAGAAACAAGCATAGCTATGCTCAGTTAACTGTCAATGCGATCACTAATTGCTCACTAGCCCTATGTCTAAACATTATTTCATGATTAAATGCAAAAAATGGCTCAACAGCAAAGCTAGCCATGCTCAGTTTACTATCACCTCCTATCATTAATCATCGATTAGCCCTATATTTAAGCATCACTTTATCAAATACACCAATACTTCACAATCAAACTACCAAGAACCAAACTTATAACAAACCTAAACACATACACAGTTTTCCTAACTACAACAATCTCAAACAGCTTCAATAAACTAAACACAAACCAAACCGTAATCTCCATACACAAATTGACAAAATCCGAACAAACTCCAAGCCAGTTTTCAGAAAGCACAACTCAAGGCTACGCGGTAAACTATAACTATCATAGTAATTATCAACTAGCCCTAACTTTAAACATCATTTCATCAAATAAAACTAAAACTATCAAACAACTTCAATCAGCATCATTACATATCAAACAAAAACAAAACGTGAATTACAAATAAAACATAACAAAACTGCAATCCCAGTACGCAAAATGATGAAATGCGCATAAACTCCTAACCAGTTCTATAATACCACAACTCAACTCAACTCAACTCTATAATCATCAACTAGCCCTATATTTAAGCAGCATTTCATTAAAAACACATACAAATATCAAACAACTTCAATCAGCAAACTCACAGATTAAACACAAACAAATAAAGAATAAAGCATAACAAAACCTCGTTGACAGAAATCCGTAATTTCCGTACACCTAAAGACGAAAACCGAACAAACTAGCTATACTCGGTAAAACTATCATTATCAGTCAATCGTCACTAAGCATCAATTAGCCCTATATTTAAACACCATTTCATCAAATACACATACCAATCATTATCAAACAACTTCAACCAGCTAACAACACATTTAACATAAACAAATTAGGAATAAAACGTAACAAAACGCCAAAATCCGAACAAACTCGTAACTAGTTCTCAAAACCACAACTTAGCGAAAAACTACCTACTCAGTATAACTATCACTCTATAATCACTAATCATCAACTAACCCTATATTTAAGCATCATTTCATCAACTACACCTACAACTATCAAAAACAACTTCAATCAGCATGATCACAAACTAAACACATACAAATAACAAATAAAACGTAACAAAACCTCTCTAAATCCATAATTTCTGTACACCTTCTAACGGTTTATTCGTAAAACTATCACTATCATCACTACTTCAATTGGCAAAATTACAAATAACAATAAAACATGACAAAAGCGTAATTTCTGTACACAAAATCCGAACAAACTTCCTACTCAGTAAACTAATCACTACATCAATCAGCCCTAACTTTTAAGCAGATTTCATCAAATACACCTATAACTATCAAAACAACTTCATTAAGCAACAGTACGTAAACTATAAACTAGCTACTCAGCATAATTATCACTATAATAACTAATTTCATTTTTAAACAAAAACAAATACTAAGAGATAACACGTAACAAACAAAACCGTGCTGCACACGAAACCGAACATACTCCTAATCAGTATATCTATCGCTCTTATAACTAGTCATCAACATTACATATTAAGCAATCACAAAACATTAATTAACAAATTATATAAAAACTAATAAGCAATATTATAATTAAACAATCACAAAACGCGACGATAACCTAACAAACGCGCAGTTTCTGTACACAAAACAAAAAAATCCGAACAAATTCCTAGCAACTTAACAAACAAACTACCTACTCGGTGAACTATCACTATCAGACCTTAAATTTAAGCATCATTTACCTATAACTATCAAAACACTAACTAAACTAAATCACGAAACTAATAGCGAATAAAACGTAACAATACTACCTACTCAGTATAACTAACACACTATATTATAACTAATCATCAACATACATATCAAATTATATAAACGAATAGCGAAAATAAATCGATAAAAAACCTCGGTGACAGAGATGACAAACACCGTCGTAAACCACCACGCGGCTGTAGGAGTGTCGGAATCATACTAGTCTTCACGGCATCTCTAATACTATTAAGAGTATTAAGAGTACTCAATAAGTATAAATGGTGCATCTGCATACCACCATCATTGCGAAGTAACTTGATAACTTCTCCAGCTACATCAGACTGGAAAACAGAAGAAACAAAGAGTAAGATGGAAAGTAATAGCTGGAGCTTTGTTATAGAAATGGATCAGTAAATTAACCATTGGTGAACTGTAGATGGAAGTACCTTCAAGAAGAAGTGTCAAAAGAGGTTGCAATCTGCCATTTTCAGCCATTTGCCTCACATTATTCTCGTTCTTCTCCAAATTTTCAAGAATTTTGTCAGCCTTCTCAACAATCAAAAGATTCTCCGATTTGCTGCTTGTCATTCCAACCAAAATAAGGATTGCTCCATTAACAGAACCAATTTTTTCACACAGAGCCTCAGACTTCGAAAGCTCATGTGACATTAATTTCGGTGGAGTTAGTTTGGCAATCAGAAATCAAGACGAACTAAGTTGAACACCAATAAATAAAGTTTAACTCCTAAAGTCAAAAATCATAACCTCAAATTCGGTAACGTATTTTACTGTCATTCCAATTCCATCAATTCAATACACTCAATTCAAAAAGATTACCACCTATATGTATGAAACAATGTATATACACAGAGTAGACACCAAGCAAATACAACTCAAATATTACCAGACTTCGCAGCAACTTTGTGTTGACACTACTATACTAAAAGCTATCAGAAATGAATAACTTAGTATCATCCTTTATTCAATCATTCCTAACTATTAAATTATCAGCAATGATAGAGTTGTTACTTATACCACCAAACATCACCATTCCTGTCTTAAAAAACCATGTTCCTAACAATAAATTCACACCCATCCATATTAAATTATACTTATCAGTAAAGAAAGCAGGAGTTCTTCTCATCAATCACCCAAGATCATTCGTAAAATAAATTCACACCCATACAAACTACTACTTCAACAAGCCCGGAAACTATAACCATGTTCCTAACAATAAATTCACACCCATCCATACGTTTTCATCATACCCTTAATATCCTTAATCAGAAACCAGTATCTCCATTAATGAACAAGTCATCTAAAACAACCAAACATATCAAAACCGAAAACCTAAATTTAATTAGCCAAAGCTTCTACCTTTCATCTACTAATGTCAATCCTAATTATCATACATACACCTCCATGTTGAAATAGCAACTTTAAACTAACTGTTAGTGGAAAATTAAAGTTCACAAAATTTTGCAAAAGAGTTTACAAGATTGTGTGTACCGCCGATGCACTAAGTCTTCGCAAGATCACAAGCTGTCAAAACAGTTGCCCGTGTAGTTTGAACCTGATCGGGAGTACAGACTACCTCCGCCGTGTCTTAATCACAAGCAGGATGAATAATCTGAGGCCCGATATCTGAGCCCAACTCTACAGGGTTAAGTAAACCGACCATCTATGGTTCAAGGTCGCCCGGAATCACCCCTTGATCCGTTTACCCTAGTTGTTTCCCATAGAATAGATGATTACCACCGTGGTGATACAACACTTAGATCGATCGCAAAGACAAAAACAAAGGTTTCCAACGCTCGCACTTGAAAATTGTTTTGTAAAATTGTGTGAAGTTTGATTTTCCAAGAACACATTGGACACACTTAGGCAGATTAACAACAACCACCACAATATACAACTCCCAAAACAGACATCATTGTCACACTTAGGCGCAATATACAAGCCATCTAACTATGTAACAACCACAATATACAACTCCCAAAACAGCCATCTAACTATGTAACAGTTTACTCAAATCACTAGCAATGAAATCACAACTTTATATACAATCTTCAGGTTATAATTAAGAAAAATCTAACAATAAAAAAAATGACATACATATACATAAACCCTAACACTAAAAAACCCTAATTAAAGAAACACAAACAATAAAATAATCAGATAAACCAAAAAACAATTAAATAATCCTTGAACAATTAAACTAACAATTAAATAATCAGATAAACCAACAAACCCTAACCCTAAATTAGAGTAACCTGAACATGAAAACCTCATTTGTTTTTCTTACACAACTAAAAAGATTATAACTTTATAATTATTAAAAAAGGTATAAAAAAAATACCTTTGTGTTTCCTAAAACATTTGAGCGAACAACTGCAATAATAAATAAAACATTTGAGCGACACTTGTATTTAGATTTAGCTTCTTCACATACGTTACAGATCATCTTTCTTTATTTCTTTTTTCCGATCAGCGGCGCCGGTAGAGACGACTGCAAATCATTAACCGTTAAAACAATGAAAAAGCCCTCTCTTTTGTTTATGACTTTGGGTTATCACTTGTCAACGTGTCTAATTGCTTCATATCTGTGTATTTTGTATTTTGTGTGTGAGAGAAAGAGTAACTTGATTGGGTAGAGTAACTCTAAATTAGGAGGAAGGTGTAATTGATTGGGAAGAAGGCAGCCATGGGATTTATTAAATTAGGAGGAAGGTGTAATTGATTGGGAAGAAGCTTAACCCTAAATGTGTTCATGTATGTATTTTCTAATTGCTTCATATCTGTGAGAGAAAGAAATTTAAAAGAAGTGTGTTTCATACACTTATTGTGTGTATTATGTATTTTGAATTAACAGTATAAAAATTAAAAATATTAAAAGTAGTATAAATGTATTTCTATACAATAAAGTAATATAAAAGTGTATCCTCTACCTAACAAGTCGCCCAAGAATAAGAAATAGTGGGACCTAGTCGCCCAAGACTTATGTACTATTTATATAATAAAATAAGAGAATACTTTTTTACAAAAAGACAAAAAATCCAAAGTCGCCCAAGTTATGTAGGTCTTAGTCGCCCAAGAAGTAAATACTGCAAGAAGTACATCTTAGTACTTTAGTGGGGACATACATAGGGACACATGTCACCATTATATGAGATCCGCCCAAGTTTTGTTGAGCGACCTGATCCTCTGGGGTATTTAGAGGAAAAAAAAAATTTTGGGCATCTAGGATAAACACCCTTGTATCTTTGGGGCATTTAAAGAATTTTCCCATTTAGAAAACTACATTCATATCAAAGGTAAATATGCATACCTTGCACCAAATCTTTCAAGTTTTAACCATTATTTTGCAAAGTGACTTTTTCGCCGACTAAAAATATATATACACTGCAGCCATAACTGATACCAAAACATGACTTTCACCATTTAATTTCTTTTTTCATAGCAGTAACTCTTACTATTTTGAGTATTTTCAGACTCAAGACTCAAATCACACATTTACATATTCTTTCACCTAGCTATTATTTCTCAATAACTGATATGCTTTAACGACCTCTACTACACGTACTAGCTAAGGGCCCGTTTCTTTTTCTTTTTTTTTTTGCCTGTTTAGAAAATGTGTCTTTTTGCAAAATGTTGTCTGTGTCAAGTTAGTTCTGTGTAAACAAAAGTTGTTTCTATTTTCTTTGCTTAATGACTAATATTAATAAAGTAAATTAAATTCTCCCCATTTTTTCTGCCATCGCCAATCAATTTTCTTGAATAGCAGAAGTCCAATTCACACTACAATTGTGTTTTTTATTCTCTTGCTGTCTTTTGCAAATGAAAGAAAATGTTTGTATAACAAACATACAATCTATGAAAATCCCCAAACTAAATCTAACTATTTATACAAGTAAATCCATGAAAAAAATTATTGATAAACTGAATCTACTCTAATTAAAATCTAAGACTTTACAAAACCATTTGCCAATTAAGTGAATCAACGATCCCATCTTCATACCCATGTTTCCATT
This sequence comes from Artemisia tridentata subsp. tridentata, assembly GCA_021014915.2. Taxonomy (NCBI): domain Eukaryota; kingdom Viridiplantae; phylum Streptophyta; class Magnoliopsida; order Asterales; family Asteraceae; genus Artemisia; species Artemisia tridentata. The sequence goes on along the minus strand of CP139501.1, from coordinate 194,656,597 downwards.
AACCCAGATATTTTGTAGAAAAAAATATAAAAGCTGTAATAAATCACCAGTTGTGACCATCTTTTTCATAACCATGTTTCCATCATTAAAAATTGTTGAAGCTTTTAGATCAATGAATGAAGATGAAGCAAATAAGAACACCTTGAAGGAAGCGGCATCGAAGCAAATATTGCAATATCGGCAAGAAGAAAAGGGGTGTTGGGGTGAACAGGGGCGTCAGGGTGAGCAGGGCCGACGGAGAGGTGGTCAACGAACGGGCAGGTGGGTGCTGGTAGTGATTGGAGGATTGAAAGAACTTGACTTTTGGTAATGAGTGAAAATGAAGAGAAAAAGATGAGATATATTTGACCTCAATGTGTTTGTGTGGTAAAAGGTTTGGGTCTTTAAACCCTTTCACATTAAAAAGTAAACACCCCTAACTAACTTCAATGATCCAGATCTCACTCACTTAAAACCTAATGCCGATTGGCATTATGCACGTCATAGCCTAACACTCTATAATCTACAACCAAAACTTCAAAATTAACTACAAATTTCTTCATAAAACAAAATTCACATCAACTAGAACAACATATCTAAACTGTAAGCATAAAAAAATAAGCTATAACACTTAACCTAATAAATCTGTATGTATCGCCGAGTTAAAGCCTAATTTAAACCAATTGAAACTGACTTCATCAAATAATAAACAAGTATATCTACATCAAATAACAATTAATCTCGTCACTATTAACCTAAATCAACCAATTGAAACTGACTTCATCAACCTAATCTCAACATCGCATTAACAGACTAGACACTCGAATAAACCAAAGAATCACATATACAGAATAGCCACGAGCTTGTCTAAACGAGACACTCGAATAGACCACATAATCACATATACATATCCGTCAAATCATAAGTGCACGAAGAGGGGATGTCTCTAAGTACCAAATAGTGAGTGGGGTGTAGGGCACACACAAGCCAGTCACCAAATCATATCATAATCATATCAAAACATATACCTAGGATGCATCCATACGCCCCCCCCCCCCCCCCAACCACAAAACAAATCATATATGTACCCTGTACTAGACAAGTATACACACATATCATAATGGCTAAGTGATCACATATCATATCATATCATATCAAATGGGGACGATGTGGACTGATCACACCACCACAGATGGTGTCATGCCATTGGTGCCTCAATGATATGGCCATGGTACCTTCATGGCTAGTTAGCTCGGGCAACTAAACAGAACAAATCATATCAAGTCATAGGATCATATCAAATGAATAGTGATGAATATCATATCAAGGGAATCATAGCAAAGGCTCATATCAACGGAATCATATCAAAGGCTCATATCAACAGAATCATAGCAAAGGATCATATCAATGGGATCATAGCAAAGGCTCATATCATAACAAGGCAAACGAATCAAAGTCAAGGATCGGAAAGTCATGAGAGAAGACACCCTTACCAAGAAATGGTAGAATATATGTACCTTATGCAAAGCAAATCAACAAAACAGGAAAGCACTCGGAAATAAGACTACTCCTTCTTCATAGAACCTATACAAATTAATGACCACGTATTACTTAAAAGCTCATTTTATAAGTTTACTGCTTATAGTTATTCAGATTACACCTTTAGTGTTTCTTTCTATTTTTAGAAACTTTCCATTTTTAGAATCTTTCTATTTTTAGTAACTTGTCATATTTAGTAAGTTTCCATATTTAGTAACTTCCCTAATAACTTTCCATCTTTAGTAACTTCCTGAATTAGTAAGTTTCCATAATTAGTAAGTTTCCCGATTTAGTAAGTTTTATAATTTAGGTTACAAATGACAATTCAAATAACTCAAAGGTTTAATATGTTCAATATAATAGTTTAGGGTTTAATATGACAACTTATAATAGTTTAGGGTTTAAAGTGTTATTTTAGCAAAGTTCAGGGTCTAAAATGTAAATTATATAAATATGGGACCAATTCTTAGTTTTAGCCGATTTCATGCATCTCATTAAATACACCCATGCAACTAAACCCTAACTCGTGAATTTAAAACCCTAACTCGACATTTAAAATAACTCGAGACCCTTTTTGCACTAAACCTATTCGACCCATTTTACACCCAACACATGCCAAAAATTTAACACACAACACACCCTCTTAAACACGACATACAAGACCTTATTTCTTCCTTCTAAACCGAACCAAAACCCTACATTTATTCCCTCATCGTTAATCATTTTTGGCGAGACCAAAACCACACAAAACAACCCAATTTCGACCAAAACAATTTAACCATATTCGACTCATGTTCTTTGGTGTTACAACCTTTAAACTCGACACCATTTCCACACATACACAACACCTTTCCAGCCCACTCGACACATGAAATAACAAACCGAATAAACCTTAGTTTTTCCCATTTTTAACCTCATTAATTTTGACCTAATCATGCATGCAAACCTTCCCCTTATTTACACATATAAGACCAGATTTCAAATATAACACAGATCTAATGTAAACATGCATGCAGTCTGATTTTAATAGTCTCTTATAACTTTATATCGACATACACACAATCACACCATATTAACTCACGTAACACATGCAATAACAAAACTGAACAAACCCTTATTTTTCCCTTCTTCGACCTAACATATGTGACCCATTATGCATGCAATCTTCCCCTTTCTTTTGCACATATAATATCTAGATTTCTTATGTACAATATAGATCTAAACAACATGCATAAAATCTGATTCAAATAGCCATTTAAAATCTGCATATCGACATACATATACTCCCTCATTCATGCGACTATTTTCCAGGTTTCATATTGTATATTAGAGATCGAATAAATGTTTCAAGACCAGATTTCATAGCTCGTATATATATTGGTTCGATTTGCAAACCAAAGCCCTATGTCGACATATATGTATTCATCATTTCATGTGACTATTTTTCATCATTTTATGTGACATTATAACCATTTCATATGTATTATTTTTTAGGTCGATATTAGCTTATTTCCAGGTTACCATTCATGAGCATTTTATGTGTATGAATGTCGAGAAAATAAGAACAAGGGTGGTATACTTTTGTGTCGATTGAAACAAGAACAAAGACTCAACCCAAAACCTGATTCGAACCAACAACAAAACCCTCGAATCCCTACTATCCCACGATCAATCACAGCCTTCTTGACACCTCCACGAACCACCTTTTTCACCTCTCGAATGCTATCAACAATGGGCAGCCGACTGGATTTATTATTAGGGTTTTATGTGTGGTTGTTGGTGTATAATTCGGTTGGTAAAATGAGGAGGAAGGGGGAGATATAGGGGGATAAATGCCGAGCAAAGGGGGAGGTCAAAGTGGCCATATCTCAATTCGAATCTTGATGTATCTAGACCTTATTCCATATCACAAATTTGTGCACAATTTTTAAATAGATTCGGCCCTATATATTTGTTTAACGTGTGATATTTATAACCTATAGTATCATGTGTCGAATTTTTATGTAGCTTAAGTTCATATGTTTAAGTATCTTTGTAATTCTCAATTTATAGCTCATAGTTACTTAGGTTACATTCGGGTTCAAGTTTAACTTAGTCACAGATTAAGAAATAACATTTTAGGTTATTATAATTCTTCCCCTCTAAAAAGAAAAATTTCCTCCTCGAAATTTGAAGTAAGAAAATCAAACGAATACGTACCGAACCACGAAAAGTAATATGGATAGCTAGCTCGCATTGATTCTTCGGTTTCCCAAGTAGCTTCGCTCTCGGGGTGATTCCTCCAAAGAATCTTAACGAACGGAATTGTTTTATTTCTCATGACCCGATCCTGACGCTCCAAAATAGCCTCAGGCTCCTCAACATAAGACAAATCTTCCCGAATTTGATCCAAAGGGTAAGAAACAACATGGGCGGATGATAATTGTATCCCCTCAGAAGAGATACATGAAACACATTATGCACATGAGAGAGCTGCGGAGGAAGTGCCAAACGATAAGAAACTTCACCAACGCGGTCTAAAATCTCAAACAGACCAATGAAACGCGGACTAAGTTTCCCCTTAATACCAAAACGCTTAACACCACGAAACGGAGAAACCTTAAGAAAAACATGATCACCAGGACTAAATTCCAAAGCACGTGGATGACGATCAACATAACTTTTCGATCGAGCTCTAGCCTCCCTGAGTTTTTCCTTAGCAACGACGACTTTCTTATTAGTCACCTCAATCAACTCGAGACCTTCAATAAGTCGTTCACCAACCTCATTCCAACAAATAGGTGCCCTACATTTTCGTTCGTACAACAGTTCGAAAGGAGCCCCTTTGATACTAGCATGCCAACTATTGTTGTAGGCAAACTCAACCAAACACAAATAGTCATCCCAATGTCCCGACCATTCTAGAGCACAAGATCTCGACATATCTTCCAAAGTCTGAATAGTGCGTTCCGACTGTTCGTTAGTCTGTGGATGAAATGCCATACTAAACTTAAGTCGAGTACCCCAAGCCTTATGCAAACCATTCCAGAATCGTGAGGTAAAACGTTGATCTCTATCATTGATACAATAGCTGTCGGAGTGCCATGTAAACGAACAATCTCATGCTAAAAGATTTATGCCAACTTACTACCCGAATAATCTTTCTGAATAGGCAAAAAGTGAGCGGATTTGGTTAAACGATCAACAACAACCCAAATAGCATCATGCTTCTTCTGTGTGCGAGGTAAACCCGTAATAAAATCCATAGAAATCTGCTCTCACTTCCAAGTAGGAATCTATAAAGGCTGTAAAAGACCACTAGCACGCTGATGTTCGATCTTAACCTGCTGACAGGTCATACACTTAGCCACAAACATATCCACGTCCTGCTTCATGCCGTTCCACCATAAGTGCTGCTTCAAATCCCTATACATCTTCGTAGAACCTGGATGAATAGTGAAAGGAGAACTGTGTGCCTCGGATAACACAGCTTCGTGAATAGAAGGATCATTAGGAACACACAAACGATCACCGTACCATACAATTCCATCATCGTTAACACGAAATTCCGTCTGCCTTCCTTCTTCCAAATTCTGAATAATAGACCACAACTCACCATCGTCTTTCTGAGCTTCTTTAATTTGTAGCATAAGGTTAGACTCAACCTTCAAACTAGCCCAGTAACCAGCAAGCCCCAAGAAACTTCTAAATTCAGTCACATTCGTCGGTCTTGGCCACTTGGTGATAGCCTCAACCTTTGTCGGATCCATTTAAATCCCTTCAGCCGATACAACATGACCCAAGAACGCTACTTGTTCCAACCAGAATTCACATTTAGAAAACTTAGCATACAACTTCTTTTGTCGTAGAATCTCCAATACGATAGGAAGATGCTCCTCGTGCTCTTTCTTCGTCTTAGAATATATCAGAATGTCATCGATAAACACAATGACGAATTTATCCAGATACTCAAGGAATACACGGTTCATCAAATCCATGAAGACAGCTGGTGCATTAGTCAAACCGAATGGCATAACCAAGAACTCATAATAACCATAACGAGTACAGAAAGCGGTCTTAGGAACATCTTGTTCCTTCACACGCAGCTGGTGATATCCGGATCTCAAATCAATTTTAGAAAAGAATTTTGCTCCCTGAAGCTGATCAAATAAGTAGCCAATATGAGGAAGCGGATAACGGTTTCTAACGGTGATACGGTTCAACTCACGATAATCGATACATAACCTCATACAACCGTCTTTCTTCTTCACAAACAGAACTGGTGCACCCCACGGAGATACACTTGGATGAATGAACCCACGCTCTAAAATCTTCTGAAGCTTCTCCTTCAGTTCCTTTAGTTCAACTGGTGTCATACCGTATGGAGCTTTGGAAATGGGTTCGGCACCCAGAATTAAATCAATACTAAATTCAACTTCACGCGCAGGAGGCATACCCGAAAGTTCCTCAGGAAACACATCCGGAAAATCAGAAACAACTGGATGACTCTCGATACTAGGACCATTCAACGAAGTGTCTTTAATCGAAGCCAAAAATCCTTCACAACCATGTGAAAGTAACGAACGAGCTTTCATAGCTGAAATGATCTTAACAGACTTACCAGGTTGGGAACCATGGTAAACAAATTCAGGAGAATTCAAATCACCAAATATAACTCGTTTGGCATGACAGTCGATTGTCGCCCAATGCTCGGACAACCAGTCCATGCCCAAAATAATATCAAAATCATGCATGTCCAATGGAAGCGAATTAGCAGAACGGATTTTACGTAGAGGACAATTCAGAAATTCGTGATCTATAATCACATGATTCTTCATAGGGGTCGAAATAGATAGAGCATAATTTAATGGTGTTGCGGGTATATTAATATGTTTGGCAAACGAAATAGAAACCACTGAATGTGTAGCACCCATATCATATAAAACAAATGCTCTATGATCATTTAAATAAAGAGTGCTTGAAACGGTACCTGAGGCACTAGCAGCCTGATCTGTGGTCAAGCAGTACACTCGACCCTTTGTAGCTGGCTGTCGATCATTCCCATTACCCTTGTTTTTGTCACTACCAGACTTAGGATAATCTCTAGCCATATGTCCCACCTGGCCACAAATAAAGCAAGCACCAGAAGCCCTATGACATTTCCCAGAATGTAACTTCCCACAAGTGTTACAAGGAAGAAGAGGAGCATAATCCACATATCCTTTCTGACCAGATGAACCCGAAGCGCGATTGTTCTGCTGACCACACTGCTGCTGATCCCGATACTGCTGATCACGGTACTACTGATCCTGTCCAGTCCTCTGGTTGTTGTAGCCATACCTATCATTTCCACGCCTATCATAACTCCAATAATCATTACCCCTCGAATCATTACTCCGCTGATTGTTCCCCTGAACCGGCCGTACACGATCACCATCTTGATATCTCTTAACACCCTGTCTAGCCCTCTCCTGCATGATCTTAATGCTACAAATGACGTTAGCCATCTGTGCTACATCATCAAAATGGATATTCACTATCCCATCTAAAAGATCATTCCGAAGTGCCCACTTGAATTTATTAGCCTGCTCCTACTGGGTTCCCGCCTTGGCTCCCAAGAATCCAGTCAGACAAAGAAACCTCTTCATGAACTCAGTATTCGTCTCCCTCTCAAACTGATAAATCGAATGATACTCTCTCTCAAACTTCTCCTTCTCGGACCTCGGAAAATACTGAAGAAAGAAAGTATCACGAAAATCGTTCCATGACAAGGTAGCAACAAAATCATCTCTACCTTTAGCTTGCTTATAGGCTTTCCACCAGCTGAGGGCATCACCCTCAAACTTATAGCTAGCAAGTCTAGCTTTGAACACGTCATCACATCCCAGAACCTCAAATATCTTCTCCATATGCGCAATCCAATTCTCCGCATCAACCGGAGCATTCGCAGAATTGAACGAACAAGGCTTTTGCTTACAAAACCTCTCCAACCAAGTATGAATAGTCACTGGTGGAGGACTAGCACCAGAACCACCGCTACCACTACCACTGGCCATATTCTGATGGATCTCAGTCGTGATCCGTTCGGTAAGGCTCGGAATCAGTGCGTCAATGGCCCGCTGAACAGCGGTAGCAAAAGTAGGGTTGGAACTGAAATCTTCGGTGTTACGAGTGTTAACCATCTGAAAGGTCATAAACGAATTAGCGAAGACAAAATGAAGTTAAGGATCAACATACGAAGGAAGAAATCGTGTCAAAAGTGAAACCTAATGTCTACCCAATCCTCATCGGTCAAATCCTAAGTCCTACAGGGCGAAACCTAAGGGTCCAATTCTTCACAGGCCATAACTTATGAGCTACAAGTCGCAGCTTGAGCTCTGATACCATAATTGTAACACCCCAACCCGCCAAGGGTCGAAGTGTCACGTTATGGTGTCTATCAGAACATACAAAATAAATGCAAGCGGAAGACTTCATAAATAATGTAAAGTCAAGAACATCATGACTTCCAAATTACAAGTTTCCAACAAGTCTAAACATGAAATGAAATGAAATGAAATATCCAAAATATAAGTCTAATCATAAACCAAAATAATGGGGAATCTAATCAAGGTAGGTCTTCTAGCTCCTACTCTCATCACTCATGCCCAGCATCCCGCTTATTACCTGCCGCATGGAAAAGAAACGCGGCTGAGCTTAAAAAGCCCAGTGAACAGATAGGTAATAAGCATAAGTGACCGAAGATGAATCATACGAATCAAAGGCATAGATATCATAAGTCAAATGAAATGGAGAAATAAGATACTACGAATCAGATAATCATAATGAATCAAAGAATACAAATAGGAAAGGCAACGAATACGTCTAAACGAGACACTCGAATAGACCAAAGAATCACATATACAGAATAGCCACGAGCCTGTCAAAATGAGACACTCGAATAGACCATATAATCACATATACATATCCGTTAAATCATAAGTGCACGAAGAGGGGAGGCCTCAAAGTACCAAATAGTGAGTGGGGTGTAGGGCACACACAAACCAGTCACCAAATCATATCAAAACATATACCTAGGATGCATCCATACTCCCCCCCACAAAACAAATCATATATGTACCCTGTACTAGACAAGTATACACACATATCATAATAGCCAAGTGATCACATATCATATTAAATGGGGACGCCGTGGATTGATCACACCGCCACAGATGGTGTCATGCCATTGGTGCCTTAATGACATGGCCATGGTACTTCCATGGCTAGTTAGCTCGGGCAACTAAACAGAACAAATCATATCAAGTCATAGGATCATATCAAATGAATAACAATGAATATCATATCAAGGGAATCATAGCAAAGGCTCATATCAATGGAATCATATCAAAGGCTCATATCAACAGAATCATAGCAAAGGATCATATCAATGGGATCATAGCAAAGGCTCATATAATAACAAGGCAAACGAACCAAAGTCAAGGATCGGAAAGTCATGAGAGAAGACACCCTTACTGAGAAAGGGTAGAATATTTGTACCTTATGCAAAGCAAATCAACAAAACAGGAAAGCACTCGAAAATAGGACTACTCCTTCTTCACAGAACCTATACAAATTAATGACCACATATTACTTACAAGCTCATTTTATAAGTTTACTGCTTATAGTTATTCAAATTACACCTTTAGGGTTTCTTTCTATTTTTAGAAACTTTCCATTTTTAGAATCTTTCTATTTTTTGTAACTTGTCATATTTAGTAAGTTTCCATATTTAGTAACTTCCCCGATAACTTTCAATCTTTGGTAACTTCCCGAATTAGTAAGTTTCCATAATTAGTAAGTTTTCCGATTTAGTAAGTTTTATAATTTAGGTTACAAATGACAATTCAAATAACTCAAAGGTTTAATATGTTCAATATAATAGTTTAGGGTTTAATATGACAACTTATAATAGTTTAGGGTTTAAAGTGTCATTTTAGCAAAGTTCAGGGTCTAAAATGTAAATTAAATAAATATGGGACCACTTCTTAGTTTTAGCTGATTTCATGCATCTCATTAAATACACCCATGCAACTAAACCCTAACTCGTGAATTTAAAACCCTAACTCGACATTTAAAATAACTCGAGACCCTTTTGTGCACTAAACCTATTCGACCCATTTTACACCCAGCACATGCCAAAAATTTAACACACAACACACCCTCTTAAACACGACATACAAGACCTTATTTCTTCCTTTTAAACCGAACCAAAACCCTACATTTATTCCCTCCTCGTTAATCATTTTTGGCGAGACCAAAACCACACAAAACAACCCAATTTCGACCAAAACAATTTAACCATATTCGACTCATGTTCTTTGGTGTTACAACCTTTAAACACGACACCATTTCCACACATACACGACACCTTTCGAGCCCACTCGACACATGAAATAACAAACCGAATAAACCTTAGTTTTTCCCATTTTTAACCTCATTAATTTCGACCTAATCATGCATGCAAACCTTCCCTTTATTTACACATATAAGACCAGATTTCAAGTATAACACAGATCTAATGTAAACATGTATGCAGTCTGATTTTAATAGTCTCTTATAAATTTATATCGACGTACACACAAACACACCATATTAACTCACGTAACACATGCAATAACAAAACTGAACAAACCCTCATTTTTCCCTTCTTCAACCTAACATATGCGACCCATTATGCATGCAGACCCCCTTTCTTTTACACGTATAATATCTAGATTTCTTATGTTCAATATAGATCTAAAAAACATGCATAAAATCTGATTCAAATAGCCATTTAAAATATGCATATTGACATACATATACTCCCTCATTCATGCGACTATTTTCCAGGTTTCATATTGTATATTAGAGATCGAATAAATGTTTCAAGACCAGATTTCATAGCTCGTATATATATTGGTTCGATTTACAAACCAAAGCCCTATGTCGACATATATGTATTCATCATTTCATGTGACTATTTTTCATCATTTTATGTGACATTATAACCATTTCATTTGTATTATTTTTTAGGTCGATATTAGCTTATTTCCAGGTTACCATTCATTAGCATTTTATGTGTATGAATGTCGAGAAAACAAGAACAAGGGTGGTATACCTTTGTTTCGATTGAAACAAGAACAAAGACTCAACCCAAAACCTGATTCGAACTAACAACAAAACCCTCGAATCCCTACTATCCCACGATTAATCACAGCCTTCTTGACACTTCCACGAACCACCTTTTTCACCTCTCGAATGCTATCAACAATGGGTAGCCGACTGGATTTATTATTAGGGTTTTATGTGTGTTTGTTGGTGTATAATTCGGTTGGTAAAATGAGGAGGAAGGGGGAGATATAGGGGGATAAATGCCGAGCAAAGGGGGAGGTCAAAGTGACCATATCTCAATTCGAATCTTGATATTCGGCCCTATATATATGTTTAACGTGTGATATTTATAACCTATAGTATCATGTGTCGAATTTTTATGTAGCTTAAGTTCATATGTTTAAGTATCTTTGTAATTCTCAATTTATAGCGCATAGTTACTTAGGTTACATTCGGGTTCAAGTTTAACTTAGTCACGGATTAAGAAATAACATTTTAGGTTATTATAAGTGTACTCTTGTAAACTGTATAAAATGTTTTCAATTCGGATTTAAATTTTAGATGTAAAAATGATATGATATCAGACGCGCATTTTAGTAAGAAAAGTGTGAATTTGTTAATTAACAAATAAAATAAAGAACTAGACCAATGTTCTCTGGGCTTGATCACTGGTGCCTGGTGGGCTGAAGAAATATTGCTACTGATGTTAAGCCTAATAACCGGGCCCTAAAAGTATATATAACAAACAAGTCAAAGAGAAAATTTTGGTACACGGCAAAAAGATAACGGACACAACACAAAAACAAAAACGTAATATCGTAATCACTTTCAATAGTAATCGTAAATGAATAGTATAATCTTTATCTCGCGTTACTCTAGAGTTGTTTGTTAAGAAATCTCATGCACCAAATTTTCGTTAGACTGCCTAAAAAAATCTCCTGTTGTCCTTTTATATATCAACTTTCGCATGCCTATATAAACTACATCATTCATTTGGAAATGGAGCATCACTGCTACACATGCACTTCCGACGTGGTTTAGGAAATAAAATCCTCTGAATGCAGTGTTTTAAAATTTTAGTTCAATTAGTGTTTTAAAATTTTACTTCAATTAGTGTTATGTAAAATTTTTAATGTTATGTAAAAATTAGTGTTTTAGCTCAATCTACACACTTTTTTCACACCTTAAGAAAGTGTGTAAAATTTTAATAGTTTATCAAAACTTAATAATTTGTAAAAATTGGTTACACTGACAAATGTTGGAAAACACTATAAAACACTAATAATTGTAAAAAAAAAAAAAAAAAAAAAAAAAAAAAAAAAAAAAAAAAAAGTCACACATAGTTGTAATACCTAATTTTTCCGCACTTAAAGAAGTGTGAATAATTTAGGGGTGTTCATCGGTTCGGTTCTCGGGTTAATCGGTTTATTCGGTTCGGGTTGTTCGTTTAATTTTTTTTTGGTAACAACCGAAAATATCTGTGACCGAACCGAACCGAAGTTCGGTTCGGTTATGTGTCAAAACCGAAAACCGAATTTTGTACTTCAATAACAACATTTATATTCTTTTTAAATTTAATTTTATAGATTTTTGGCAAAAAAAAAAAAACTATTTCAAACATAAAAAGTGTTTTTTATATTAGGATAAAATTTTAATGATCTTTTAATATATATATATGTATATATATACATAATAATATAAATATATAAAAAAAAGTTTTTTTTTTTTTATATAAATTCGGTTTTCGGTTCAGGTAGCCAAAACCATATCCAAACCGAAAACCGAATTTTTAGTTCGGTTCGGTTCGGTATTGACAAATTCGGTTCTATTAGCCTTAAAAGTAATGTCATAATCGAGAATTGCACTAGTTTAATCATTTACTTAAACACAGGGACTAGTCCTGTCTATATGACATAGTTTAGAGTGTTAAGTAGTATAAATACCCCTCCTAGTCACAACTAAGAGGGTTGGATGTCTCATTGTATCATTTTGGTGTGTGTGTTTTCTCTTCTTTCTCTCTCTAGAATACACACACACCTTCCCCATTCTTTAATCTAATATACCATGTTTACACTTTATTTTGAGCTTCTCCGACCTCCTGATCGTGTTTCTTGTTCTTTACAGGTTCGGTTATAAGTTCAGTTCTTTTTTTTTTCGGTTCGATTCAGTTTTTTTTCGATTCGATTTGGCTCGGTTTGGTTTTCGTTTTATTCGGTTTATTACCCGAACCATGAACACCCCTAGTGAATATATTGAGAGTTAAAAATGACTTTCACACCTAAGTGTGTACATTTCTCAAATTTTTTCATACTTAAAAGTGTGAATCTTTTTTTATGTATATACGATTATAAGTGTGAAAAATATATTATTTTATAACTTTTTCCACATTTATTAATATAACCAATTTTACGCATTATTATATAATTGTTAATAAACTATTAAAATTTACACACTTTTTAAAAGTGTGGGGATTAGACTATTTCTTTTTTTAAAATCTATGTAGGACACAGTGTTCTTATAATTTCCTATAACTGTTTTAGTTTTTTATTTGAAAAATGATTTGTATGTCTAAAAGTTAAACCTAAAATTAGATCTGGAGATGTGATTGGTGCATTTAAAAAATTAATTGGCGGGAAATAATAAAAGAAAAAAAGTGCATGACACTTGTCAAAAAATGAATGGTATAAATCTATTAGTAGATCTCATTGTTAGGTCTAAATATCACAACTCTTTTTATTTATCTCTAAAACACTATCCGAGTAAACAGATACTACGATTTTTGCATACCCAATTCGTTTGTTCTAATCTCCTTATGTTTATTTAAAACACATAGATATTGACACCTTTAATACTATAAGAGCATCTCTAATGCATGGTGCAATACAGAGTTCAGTACACTGCCACGTTACTGTCATATCATTATCTCATTATCTTATACAAATTCTCACAATGCATTGAACTTTACACAGTTTAATGCATTAACACATCACCATAAATTTAGTCATTTTTTAAAAAACAATTACATTAACAAAAAAAAAAAATCCGTATGAACTATTCTATATTTTGATTGTCATGATTCATGACTTCTCTTTATATGACAAATGTGAGAAAGTACCAACTCCAACTTTGAGTGGAATAACCCTTTTCTTATAGCCACAAAATGTTATCCACAAACCACAAATAGAAAACATATTATTTGATATAGATAGTATCACAGGCAAACCTAGTGGCTCACAAACATTTAAATTGATCAACTTTAGGTGCTTCCAAGTGCTACATATGACATAAGCTAACACAGCTGATTAGTGGCTTTAGAAAAAGCTTGAAGTTGACAACTTGGTAACATAATTATTCTTTTGGAGTTAGGTTAAAAGATGTTAAGCAACAATTAATATTAAATTGAGCACTTCCTCATGTTTTTTACATTGGTTATGTCACTTTGCCATTGGCTGATTTGATTCATGGGAATAAACTTGTGGCTCTAATTCAATGGAATGATTCACATAATCTATATCTAAATTTGTTTAAGGTTTCACACAAGTTCAATTTGCTATATTTTCAATTATTTATGATATCTAGATAAAGATGAGCATAGCAAGATAGTGATTAGTGAATATTGAAATAGTTGTATGACAAAGCAATAAAAAGATAAATAAAGAAACTGGGTGAGTTCATACAAAAATATATTAATTTGGTATTGATCAAGGAAAGTATACTAAGTGACGTTTTTGAATGTGCCAATCTGCCAAACTAGATTGTTTCGTGCTTCACCATCTCATATCGCATTCGCTTATGATGGGAGTAGTGACCCATCGTAAGCTCGCCAATAGACCAAAATGACTATTGTTACTTTTGATAGTATCATCTTCTACACAAACCAACATAATACTGGATGGCAAAAGTGTGAAAATGGAATCGGTGACCCCAAGTTCACGCGCCATCATCTTGTCCAAGCCATCTATTCACCGAGTTGTAACATTCGAGGGAGAAATAGTTGAACCGGTCACCTAGTTTTACTTGTAATATTCATGGGCCTCATGGTAAAATATAACCGTTGCATGTTTAAAAATAAATAAAAAATTATACAGTACCCCATATTTTTACTTATAAATACCCTAAAACTTTAACAATTTTATACACAACTTCTCATATCTCATTCAAACAACATATATCTCATTCATTTTATTTTTAAAATGAATTCTGAGAATTCCGATATGATCATGTTCACCGATTCATAAGAAGAACAAGAAATTGAAAGTCGGAACATGAATATTATTGCAAGAGCGGCGACGTTTATTAAAGATAGACGAGAACCAAATCGCCCGGTGATAAAACGCAATAATCGAGATCATTCTGGTGCGCATGACCATTTAGTCGAAGCTTATTTTTCTGAGAACCCACTGTACGATGAATATAGGTTCCGGAAAAGGTTCCGAATGAGTCGCAATCTTTTCAGCTGGATAGTTCGGGAGGTAACTATTCATTGTCCATTTTTTAGCGGTAATATTGATTGTACCGGAAAAGAAGGCATTTCAGTGTTGATGAAGTGCACCTCCGCAATTCGTCAATTGGCATACGGCGCGGTTCCTGATGCTTTAGACGAATATCTGCAGATAAGTGACAAAACTTCTCGTCGATCTCTTGATTATTTTTTTGATTCTGTTATGGAAATTTTTGGTCCAGAGTATTTGAGGAAACCCACTATGACTGATGTTGTAAAGCTTTATCGACCTCACGAAGAAACGCACGGGTTTTCGGGGATGATAGGAAGCCTTGACTGTACAGATTGGGAGTGGTTTGGTTGTCCGAATGGACACAAAGGGCAATATGTTAGACGTGATCAAGGTCCGAATCCATTCATTTTGCTGGAAGCTGTTGCGTCTCAAGACTTATGGATATGGCACGCTTTCTTTGGTGTTTCTGGGTCGAACAACGACATCAACGTTCTTGATCAATCCCCTTTATTTAACGATCTTAAACAAGGAATAGCACCGGAGATTCCATTTGTTGCTAACGGGGTAACTTACCCATTTGGTTACTATCTTGTTGATGGGATATATTCGGAATTGGCAACACTCGTTAAGACGATTCCAGAACCATCAGATGATGACCACAAGAGAATAAGGTATAAGAAAATCCAGGAATCGGCAAGGAAAGATGTGGAACGAGCGTTTGGTGTTCTGAAGAAGAAATGGGCAATACTTGCCAATCCCGTAAAAGCGCTGAAAAAAGATAGAATAATGAAAATGATGTATACATGCATCATTTTACATAATATGGTTCGAAAAGACAAAAAAATGCGATATCTCCCGAATAGTACCCTGAGGAAGGACATCAACCGAACGACCCCATACGATCCGATGAGCAAATGCGAAAAATGATGAGGTACATCAGATCACATCAAGCGCATCAAAACCTTCGTGCCGATTTGGTCGAACACTTGTCTGGTAATATGTAATTTCAGTTTTAAATGTTACATTTTTAATATTCGAAGTCTATGTAATGTTTTTAATTTATGAATAAAAGTTTTCTATTTCGTATGTTTACGTTTTTATATTTTTACATTTACGTTTTTAATTTTGTAAGTATTAAAAAAATGGGAGTTAAGGTGACCTTGTCCACAAATAAGTGAGTGGGCGTGAGGGGAGGTGAGAGGAGAGAGAAAGCTGAGGTGTAAGGTGAATTGGTGTTTACCTTGGTCTCTAGTCTAATGTATGTCGTTTTAATTATGCTTATCTTTCATTAAACTCACATGCAACTCGTTAGAACTTTTAACCAACAGGCTGTACAATAATGCATTTTTTTTAATGGTGGAATGCTTAACACCTAGCAAGGAACTAGATAAAATTACAAGGAGTGGATAGAGCATTACAAAGATTACAACGGCATTCATCCAATTAAGACTAGTTTTCCTTTATCTATTTGAGTTCAAAGTGAAAGTAACTTGTTTTACATTATTGAGTATCAAGTTCTCATTTGGATGTTTGGACGCGAACATAGTTATTCTATAAACATAGAAAGGACCCATAGAGTGGATTAAACAACGACATCAAACACAATGACCATGTTAGATGGAAGGTTTACATGATTCACAAGGGAGAACAAATCATTTTGGTTAAGTTATTAATGTGAATATTACGTAACTTACACCATTTAAGAATCTCAACATCATCCAAGTGTTTTTATTGATACCATACGTAATAAAAAGCCACCCTTCCATCTCTACATCTTCATCATAAACCGGGAAATGAAGCGAGTTAAGGTCAATTCCCCTAAGATTCAAGTTAACTGTTGTAGGTATTCTTTGGTTTTCTATTCTCCAAGACACGTACAATGTTTACCTAATTGATTTGATTGGAACTAGCTTATTCCACCTTGTTATACACGGGTTCAAGGGGCTCGAAGAATTGGTGATATATAATCTTTCTGATACCTTTTTCCGTGATGACTCTTGAAGAACCTAAAAGACACTTCTTGAAATTTGAAGATTTGCAAAGAGGCTCCAAAATCTCATTGCATCCAGCCTCTGATATGAGCAATCTGATCTTATCTGGATCACTTGAAATGTGAAGATTTTAAAATCTTAAATCGATCAAACAACATGTGCAAGAATGCATGTTTTATTTTTAAGCGACAATATTATCACTTCTCTCACACAGTGGACACATATCATAAAAATCAAATTTAAAATGATCACATTCCTAAAGACAATCTAAACTATTCACAAAAATCAAATTAATGTTCTTACGATAAATATATACATAGAAGTTAAAAAACAAATACAATGTACAACTGGTCGTTGACTAGAACTAAACTTAAACATGAAGGTCAAAAAGGTCAAGATTGTAAGGTTAGTGATAATAAAACAACAAACTTCACTATTGCGCGTCATTTCAGTATTACATTAGTTTTCTCTCTTCACAACCAACTTCATCATCAACTAAGTGTAATAAGACAACCAACTTCACCAGTCACCACCCAAATATACCCTACTTATAGACAAATATAGCCAACAAAAAATATATGAAACAACTCACATAACTCAGAGTTAGCCAACACAAGACTCTTCCAGGGCTCGGTATTGGAGACGACCGAGTCCTCCAATTTCAGCCCCAAGACACATGTAACTAAAGTGAGTGTAATAAGGAAAGTGGGTCTTGGGGGTACCATATAGTACGATGGACTCGTCTTTATGGTATTATTAGAGCTTGAGGTGTGGCAACGAAAGATGATTCACCACTATGACGTGGACCTTGTTGTGCCTTGTTATTCCCACGCCGCCACACCGGACAACATTGTTGTCCTTCGTCGGTTCAAGGTTCGTCGTGCAGACGACGAACATATATATCGTCCCTTTGTCATAAGATAAACGTTTTAAATTGAATAAAACAAATAAAATAGGAAGTGGTGAGACCCAAATGAAGTTGTTGTGTTTAGTTATGATAAGGAGGGGTTGTACAAAGGGTTATGTTATGGTGATGTACTACCCGTGGGCCCCAAATGACAAGTTAAACCTTGTTGTGACACCTTAAGCTCTTACCACTAGTCTAAGACTAACGCTAATGGGTGTTGGTGGGCAACCATAACCGATAAAAGCAACGCGCTTCCCCCTGGCTAAGCTACATACGACGCGTTGGTGGGCAATTTTTTCAAAATTGTGGTTGCCTCACCAACCGAAAGAATTGCATCATTTCCCCTATATTTTTTGAACGTTGGAGGTAAATGTTTGTGAACGTTGGACTTTTTCGACCATTTGGAGCTGATGACCGTTTGAAAAATAAATAAATAAATAAATAAAATTAAAATCTACCTTTTAACTCTATAAAAACCCACTTCTATTCTACATTTTTTTCATACTTCTCTTCCTCATTTAACTATTCTTTTACCAACTAAAAAAAATGAATTCCGAATAATTTTTCTTTGATAATGAATTAGATGAGGAGATAAATAGTTTAACCTTTACGTTTTTAAAAGACGCCGTCCACTCCTAAAATCTCAAAAACTCCACGAGTTCTATGCTCACGATCGTTTAGTGGCGGCTTACTTTTCTGAAAATCCAATGTACGACGAAGCAACATTTTGTACGCGTTTCCGAATGAGCCGCCAACTATTCACAACCATTGTTTGGGAATTAAGTGATACTTAACCGTATTTTCGACACAGTTATGATTGTACGGGGAAACTGGCATTTCCCCGTTGATTAAGTGTACTTCTGTAATTCTTCAACTAGCATACGGCGCCGTTCCTGATCAATTAGACGAATATCTGCAAAGTGGTCGTAAAACTTCTAGTGACTGTCTTGAAAATTTCTTTAATGGGGTTATGCAAATATATGGAGAGGAGTTTTTGCGAAGGCCTACACAAACCGATGTCGAAAAGCTATATGCTTTTCACGAGCAAAAACATGGGTTTCTTGGGATGTTGGGAAGCATCGATTGTACTAAATGGCCTTCGGCTCAATGCCCCAATGCTTTTCATGGTCAATTCTATAGGGGTGATTCCGGGTCAACCCTATTCATTTTATTAGAAGCGGTTACCTCACAGGATTTATGGATTTGGCATGCGTTCTTTGGTTTTGCGGGTTCGAATAACGACATCAACGTTCTACAACAATCGACTATTTTCGACGATCTCATGGAAGGGAAGGCACCAGAGGTTCCATTTGTGGCTAACGACTTTGATTACAAATGGGGATACTATCTTGTTGACGGGATATATCCGGAATGGGCTGTTCTTATTAAGACCATTTCAGAGCCGGGCGCGAATGATCACAAGCGAATAAGATATAAGCAAGGGCATGAAGCAGCAAGGAAAGACGTTGAAAGAGCTTTTGGCGTACTGAAGAAGAGAAGTGGGCTATAGTAAATACTCACGCACGGTCGCGAAGTCTTAGTAGAATTACGAAATAGATGTACACTTGCATCATATTACACAATATGATTATACAAGACAAAGGGACGGAAATCTCATAGAAGGGAAGGCACCTTCATCTTAAAGCCGATTTAGTGGAACACGTTTGGCGATGTACAAATCAACAAGCGGTTTAAATTTTATCGTAATGTCTTTTAAATTATCTTAATTATTTATTGTAATGTTTATTTAATTATTGAATGAAATTTTAATTAAAAAAAGAAAAAAAAAAGAAAAAAAAATACTTGTGGTTGCTTTTGTGGTTACCACTAGCTAGTTATGATTAGGGTGGAGTTGTGGAGAGAGAAAGCTGAAGTGGCGCTAAGTTAACGGGGTTGCTTGGGTGAATTTGTGATCACCACTATCATTAGTCTAATAATGTTAGGTATGATGCGAGAAATTAAGGTAATTCTAGATTCGTGTGATTGAATGTGACCTGTGATTTGTTTTGTGCCACAAAATTGCGGAAATAGTGTTACACCCATATCCCGACAAAGTACTATATATATATAGATGCATATAATAAGTTATGTGTTATGAGTTAAGTAGTGAGTAGATGTGTGGTCAATGTAGAAAGAATAAGACTTTGAGGACTAAGATTGCCAATTGAGATAAGTTAAATTATTAAATATCTAATCATTAGATTATTTGAAAAAAGTCTAGAAAAATTGAGAGTGTGAGAGTGTGTGCAGCTGTGGTGTCGATCCAGGAAGAGAAAAGGGAGGGAAACTCCATTTTTATCAATCAAGCCATTTTGATCATCTTCAAGTGTTACAAAGTCATTAGGAAGCATTAATTGATAATCCCCACCACAAGTAAGTGTTTTTCCTCAATTTATGAATTAGGGTTCATGATATGAGATTAAGTGTAGAGGTTATAGATTGATGATATATCATAGTAGTGTTGAAATTAGCCCCTAATTTGAGATGATTGTGATATAGGAAGCAAGTAGGAAGTTGGAAGCTATTGCTAGTGAAGTTGTAATTGTGAATCAAGGTAAGTATATGGTTATAACATGTTTTTGTTAGCTTTATCATATTTTTGTATGATAATGGTTGTGTTATGTTAGCTTTATCATGTTTGAATACATGGTAATGGTGAAGGATATGATATAGGGTGCGTAGCTAGTTATGGATCCATTACTAGGCATAGCTTAGTTAGTCGTTGGGCTAACTATGGGATGAGGTTCAACCTTATGGGTTGATCGCGTTTAGGCCGACTATGTTGGCATGAGGTATGTGCCCCTATATCGCTAGCTTAACTAGTGGTTAGACTAGTTATGGTTATGGCATGGTTTATGTTATATGTTGTTTAGCTTGTTATGCCATGTACTTACTAAGCGTTTCGCTTACATGTTTAGCTGTGATGTTGTTTTATAAGTATCGGCGAAGCTAGTAAAGGTAAGGAGAAGGAGTAGGATGGTTTGCATCTAGTAGTGTAACCTTGGACTTGGTAAGTAGAAGACCTCATCTTTCGGATCAAGCCTTTGGAAAGTTGGAGGCCCCCAAAGTGCCATTTTCTTGTTGGTATATCGTATTGGTCTAAAATGGGTCATTTTGGTGTCTACATGTCCTTGTTAATATTGTGTTTAAGTCATGTATTTAGTGGGTCAATGATGTTCAAGTTAGAACTTGAATGGTTATAGTACTTGTAAAGGGGTGTTTGGTATAAGCAAGTTTCCACCCATTTTGAAAGGTAAACGAGTCATGTAACCATGGAACAAGTTTGGTATGTTAAGTTAATGGTTTCGGCTAAGTTTAATGTTATATGGAAGTGGTATGAGTGGTGTATTGCGAAACAAGGTCAAACGGCAATTTTTTTTAGGTTCTACAGGTTCCCAGCCGCCGGTTGAAGTCTCAACCGGGGCGGCTGGGACTTTTCTGAGAAAGTCAACCGCTGGTTGGAACTCCAGCCGGGCGGTTGGGATTTTTCTGTAAAGGCCAACCGCCAATTGGAACTCCAGCCGGGCGGTTGGAAACTTTCTGAAGAGCCCAACCGGTGGTTGGGCATCCCAACTGGCGGTTGGGAGGGATTTTCAGGATTTTCAGATTTTGGTAATTTTTGAAAAATCATATCTTTAGAACCGTAAGTCGTTAAGGGTCGTGCCACCTGTCGTTTTGAAGGTAATTGAGTCTAGTTTTATCTAAAATTAGGAATAATTTTTTTCGCTATCTTTTTTAGAGAACCGCCAATAATTCAAACTAAAAAATAAAAAAAATGAAATGATTTTTCATTATCGCAATTGAAGTAATGAGCCTCCCAATATTGGGAGGCTCATTACTTCAATTAGTCCCCATGTTCCTCGAATGGATCTCTTAGTTGTTGAGAAGGTTGCCCAAAGTCTCGTGTACAAAATGTTTTTAGATTTTTGTCAACGGTCAAAAGTATAACAGAATGTACGTTAAGTTGAGTCATTTCCGCCTAAAAAGTTTAAATTTTTGGTCTAGACGGGCACGAGGTGTAACAACTTGGTATCCGAGCTTCGGTATAAGAGATTTAGGATTTCACTTTAGGATTTCCTAGAGTTAGGCCTTGTGTAGATGCGGTTAGAACTAGTGTTTGTTGTTTGTGTATTGTTTGAATGATTTTGAGGACACGTATGTAAAATATTTTTATGACTACGCTTGGCCACCGTAGTGATAAAAATATGCTACATATGTGAAATTGAAATCATTTAGACCATACACGAGTGACAAGCTAGGGTGTTAGTATGAAGATAGATATGTCATTCATGCATCGGTTATGTATATGATTATGCTTGATAGTGTGAATTTCTAAATTTCAGTATAGTAGAAAAGATGGCGGCGATTCGAAATAAGGAGGTGTTAAGGACGAACTCCTCCCGCCATGATGATGATACATAGGATGATGGAGATTCTAATAGTGACTCGTCATTGCCTATGCCGGAAAACCTTAATCCTAGAAGTTTTTCTAGGGCAGAGTTGAAAGAATTGGATACCTTGGTAGCGGATAGAGTAGGAAGGGCCATTGAGAAAGCTTTGCCCTTGTATGTCAATAAAACAACTGAGAACCTGCATAAGATATTTCAAGAGGAGATTGGGAAGCTTAAGAAAAGTGGGGAGTTAGTGAATGATTCAAATGCTAGACCCGGAATAGGGAAGGAGAAATCTACTTATCGTGACTTCACCGCTTGTGCTCCACCCATATTTACGGGATCTCTTGACCCGTTAAAGAGTTTTAGGTGGATTACTGATATAGAAGGGGCTTTCCACACTAGTCGTTGTGCGGGGGAGGATAAGGTAAACTTTGCTACCAACTATCTTCGTGACCAGGCTAAAATATGGTGGGAAGGTAAGGCGAATGAGAAAGGTAGTGCTTGGAGAGAGACGTGCACGTGGGAACAATTCAAGGAAGTATTCATGAAAGAGTATGCTCCTCCGGAAGAGATTGATAAAATAAGAGAAGCATTTCATACTCTTGTGCAAACTGATGAATCGGTGAATGAGTTGTGGGGAAAGTTTTGTAATATGGTGCAATATTTCCCGGAGTATCTTGACAACGAGAAGCTTAAAGTTGATAAATTTCAAAGGATGCTCAAAGATGAAATTCGTACTATAGTATCACCTTTCAAGTGCACCACCATGAAGGATCTTCTAAGCAGAGCACGTACTCGAGAAGCAGATTTGGATAGAATGAAGAGTAAGGAGAAGAAGGAACTGAAAAGGAAGCAAGATCAGCCAGCAACAGTCGGTAAATGGGGAAAATTTGATTACACAAGGAAGGACAACACGGGGAAGTTACCACTTCGGTGTAATAGGTGCGGTAAGAACCATATGGGAGAATGTAAATCGGGGATGAAAGGATGTTATAAATGTGGAGATCCAAGCCACATTAGTAAGAATTGCACCAAGCCTTTGGTGATATGTTATGGGTGCAATGAAGAAGGATATAAGTTAAGTAGTGAATGTCCTAAAGCCAATCCTAGGCAAGCGAAGCCGTCTAATTTGATCAAGGGAGAAAAAGTTGAGGTTCCGAAACCTAAAGCTCGTGTTTATCAGATGAGTGCCAAAGAAGCGAAGTCGGGTTCCAATGTTGTCACAGGTATAATTCTCGTTAATTCCAAACCCGCTCGTGTTTTGTATGATTCTGGCGCAAGTGTGTCCTTTGTATCTTATAGTTTTAGTAAGGAATTGTCCACTCCGTTAGATAAGCTTCCGACACCCGTAGAAGTTGAAATTGCCGATAGTAAAGTTGTTGTGGTGTCTAATGTGTATCATAATGCAGAGATAGAGATCGATGAGAGTGTTTTTAGGATTGATCTAATTCCTATAATGCTCAGAGAGTTTGATATTATTGTTGGCATGGATTGGCTTGATAAACACAATGCTGCCATTCTATGTAGACAAAAGATCATCCGAGTTGTAAATCCTAACGGGCGTGAGATGGTGATTTACGGTGATAAAAGGGAGGGCGAGTTAAAATTATGTTCCGTAATGAAGGCTAGGAGATATTTATCACGTGGATGTCTTACCTTTATGGCGCACGTGGTAGATACGAGTTTCGAGGAGAAAAGTATTGAAGACGTTCCGATCGTTAATGAATTTCGTGATGTATTCCCGGAAGATTTGTCGGGTATTCCACTCGACAGACAAGTTGAGTTCCGTATTGATCTTGTTCCAGGTGCTACTCCTATTTCCAAAACTCCTTATCGCCTTGCTCCGTCTGAGATGAAGGAGTTAATGAGCCAACTCCAAGAGTTACTCGACAAGGGTTTTATTCGCCCTAGTAGCTCACCATGGGGAGCTCCGATTCTATTCGTTAAAAAGAAAGACGATAGTATGCGGATGTGCATTGATTACCGTGAGTTGAATAAAGTCACGGTGAAAAATGTGTACCCGTTACCAAGAATTGACGATCTATTTGATCAGCTTCAGGGTGCAAGGTGGTTTTCAAAGATCGATCTCCGTTCGGGCTATCATCAGTTGAAGGTTCGAGAAGAAGACATTCCTAAGACTGCTTTTAGGACCCGTTATGAACATTACGAATTTTCGGTTATGCCCTTTGGTGTCACGAATGCGCTGGCAATTTTTCATGGATCTCATGAACCGTGTATGTAGACCGATGTTGGATAAATTCGTCATAGTGTTCATCGATGATATCCTTATCTATTCTAAGAGCAAAGAAGAACATGAAAAGTACCTTGAGGAAATTCTTAGGACGTTGAGAAAAGAAAGATTGTATGCCAAATTCTCGAAATGTGAATTTTGGTTGCAAGAAGTTCAGTTCCTCGGTCACGTTATTAATCCCGACAGTATTAAAGTTGACCCGTCAAAGGTTGAAGCTGTGATGAATTGGCAAGCACCGAAGAACATTGGTGAAATTCGAAGTTTCCTAGGACTCGCGGGATATTATCGACGGTTCATTAAAGACTTCTCCAAAATTTCATCTTCGTTAACTAAGCTCACCAAGAAGAATGTTCCTTTTGTGTGGGGTGAGAAACAAGAAGAAGCCTTCCGTACTTTACGAAAGAGGTTATATGAAGCACCGATCCTAGTGTTACCGGAAGGAACCGAAGACATGGTAGTTTATAGTGACGCATCTTACTCCGGTCTTGGATGTGTTCTCATGCAAAGGGGAAAAGTGATTGCTTACGCTTCAAGACAACTGAAGAAGCACGAGGAGAAATACCTGACTCATGATCTTGAATTTGCGGCCGTAGTCTTTGCTTTAAAGATTTGGAGGCATTATTTATATGGTGTGAAGTTCGTAATTTACACCGATCATAGAAGCCTTCAGTACTTTCTTGAGAAGAAGGATCCGAATATGAGGCAACGAAGGTGGTTAGACTTGCTGAAGGATTATGATTGTGAAATTCACTACCACCCTGGTAAGGCGAATGTTGTGGCGAATGCGCTAAGTCGCAAGGGCCGAAGCGACGTTACACGGATTCACTCATTACGGATGATTGTCACATCTGACCTTTTCGACAAAATTAAGTTAGCACAAGAGGAAGCGTTGAAAGAAGAGAATCGAGAAAAAGAACGTATCGCTTCTCACATTCCTCATCTTGCAGAAGACAGCCGGGGGGTTAAGACACGGTATGGAAGAGTTTATATTCCTTTTCGAAGCAACATTAAAGAATTACTCTTGGAAGAAGCGCATAAATCGAAGTATTCTATTCATCCGGGAGCTACGAAAATGTACCTTGATTTAAAAAGAAACTATTGGTGGCCGGGTATGAAAAGAGATTATGTGAAGTACGTGGAAAGATGTTTAACTTGCTTGAAGGTGAAAGCCGAACACCAAAAGCCGTACGGAAAAGTTCAACCCTTAGATATTCCAGTTTGGAAGTGGAAGAAGATTACCATAGACTTCATTACAAAATTGCCAAGAACGAAAAAGAAAAATGATACAATTTGGGTTATAGTTGATCGCTTGTCGAAGAGTGCACACTTCATTCCGATCAGGGAGAATATGCCTGTTCACAAGCTAGCAAAGATTTATGTCAACTAGATAGTTGCGCGTCATGGAGTACCCATTTCTATAGTCTCCGATAGAGACGGACGTTTCACTTCAAACTTTTGGCAAAGTTTTCAAGGCGAACTTGGTACGAAATTACATATGAGCACAACTTTTCATCCTCAAACCAATGGACAAAGCAAAAGGACGATCCAAACTTTAGAAGATATGTTACGGGCTTGTATGATTGACTTTGGAGGTAATTGGGATGATCATTTGCCTCTAGTTGAATTTGCCTATAACAATAGTTATCATGCTAGTATAGGCATGCCACCCTACGAGATGTTCTATGGTAGAAAGTGTAGGATGCCCGTATGTTGGGAAGAAGTTGGAAGGAGGGAATTGGCTAGCACGGATATAGTGTTGGCGACGACTGAAAAGATTGAAATAATTCGGGCAAGACTTAAGGCGGCACAAGATAGGTGGAAAAGTTATGCCAATAATCGAAGAAGACCAATCAAATTTGAGGTAGGTGATTTTGTTATGTTAAAGGTTTCCCCATGGAAAGGCGTTCTTAGGTTCAAAAACAAGGGAAAACTAAGTCCGCAGTTTATAGGACCATTTAAGATCTTGAAACGTGTGGGCGAGGTAGCATACGTGTTGGAATTTCCTGAAGAAATGAGAGGTATTCATAATACCTTCCATGTGTCTTACTTGAGAAAATGTCTAGCGGATGAGACTAGTGTAGTCACTTTGGATGACATCGAAATTGATTCGGAATTGATTTCACAAAAGGACGAACCGGAAGCGATATTCGGAAGGAAAGTGAGACAACTTCGAAACAAAGAAATTCCGCTAGTGAAATTGCAATGGAGACATCGTAAGGGTACAAGTATTAGATGGGAGCTAGAGGAGAAGATGAGGAATGAGTATCCTTATTTATTTCAAGAATAGATTTCGAGGACGAAATCTTATTTTAAGGAGGGGTGAATTGTTACACCCATATCCCGACAAGGTACTATATATATATATATATATATATATATATATATATATATATATATATATATATATATATATATATATATATATATATATATATATATATATATAGATGCATATAATAAGTTATGTGTTATGAGTTAAGTAGTGAGTAAATGTGTGGTCAATGTAGAAAGAATAAGACTTGGAGGACTAAGATTGCCAATTGAGATAAGGTAAATTATTAAATATCTAATCATTACATTATTTGAGAAAAGTCTAGAAAAATTGAGAGTGTGAGAGTATGTGCAGCTGTGGTGTCGATCCAGGAAGAGAAAAGGGAGGGAAACTCCATTCTTATCAATCAATCCATTTTGATCATCTTCAAGTGTTACAAAGTCATTAGGAAGCATTAATTGATAATCCCCACCACAAGTAAGTGTTTTCCCTCAATTTATGAATTAGGGTTCATGATATGAGATTAAGTGTAGAGGTTATAGATAGATGATATATCGTAGTAGTGTTGAAATTAGCCCCTAATTTGAGATGATTGTGATATAGGAAGCACGTAGGAAGTTGGAAGCAATTGCTAGTGAAGTTGTAATTGTGAATCAAGGTAAGTATATAGTTATAACATGTTTTTGTTAGCTTTATCATATTTTTGTATGATAATGATGATGCGAAAAGTGTACCGCTTTTAAGGGGTCATTTAAGCCCTAAATCGTATTTATTTGATCAAATATTGCCCTAAATCGTTCCTTTTGTCATTTTAGGTACTTTTGAGGAGAAATCTGGAAAAGGAGGCATTTTAGACGTTTTTGGAGCATAAAAGTGAAGAAAACGACAAAGTCTCAAAAATCGGCTGGAAGTTACCTTTGACGGCGTCAGGATTTACTCCAGACGGCGTCATGGCTTGGCAAGAAAAGGTGGATGTGAAATTTACTCATGATAAGCCAGTGAAAATTGCATGTGAATTCTGACGGCGTCACGCTTTAACCTGATCAAGGGCGTCACGGCTTAATTCAAAGAGGGACGGCGTCACGTTCAAGGTCTGACGGCGTCAAGCCTTGATAAGCCAGAACGGATTTTGGAGAGCTAAAGAGGGACGGCGTCAAGAAGGTCACCCGAGAACCCTAAAAGCAGCGAGGTGACGGCGTCACACTCCATAACGTGATGCCGTCAGATGTAAAAATCTATATATAGTTTTGCAATTCTTTGTCATAAAGGTGGAACTTAGTGTGGAATTTTTGGGAGAAAACCCTAAGACGATTTTAGCATCTTTTTCAAGGCTTTTTGCCTTGAGATCTTCCATGTTACATTGAAAGATAAGTTATCAATTAATCATTCAATATGTCTATGTGTTGTTTGATTTTATCTTGTTCTTGTCTTTTGTTTAACATGTTAGGCTAGATTTATCTTGTGTTTGCTTAGATCTAATGAAACCTAGCTATTGATTATTGGTTATTAGTGTGTTATTAGTTGTATTGGATGATTGTTTATCTATGTTAGGCTTAAGAAAACTGGCTAACTTCCTATTCGGTAACTTGCTTGAACGTCTTAAGAAACATGAACCAAATGCGTACTAAAGGTTTTTATGGTTGTATTTAATGCACAAGCGAATTCTAGTGATCCCATGTTAGGAGCTTCCTAGCCGGCTCGACATAGGAGTGAAGTAGGAGCTTGTAGAGTTGGGGAAGTACGTACGCCACCCCACGATTGGTATTAAGGAATACACCCATCATCCACACGACTAATACACACTAATCAACCGGTAAAAGATAGTTAGGGAGTAAGGAAATCTAAGTAAACACATTTCTCTACACATAAGTTTCCACCAAACTTTTCATTTTTGTTATTTTATTTTATTTGCATTCGTAGTGATTTGGGTTAGTTGACTAGCAACTAATTCCGCCCACTCCTTCAAACCCGAGATTTTACTTGCTTTCATAAAAATATAAAAACATAAAAAAAGAATCTTCCTCAACCCTTAGACCTATTAGAGTAGTCTTTCATACCTAACGAACACTATTCCCTGTGGAGAACGATCAATCCCCCGTACTTACCACTACACTATACTACATCGGTCAGGTAAACTGCCTGGTGGGGTTGTAAGCCTCTTGAGATCCCTCGAGAGGTAAAACCTGTTGTAAGGTTGCAAAACCACGCATCAAGTTTTTGGCGCCGCTGCCGGGGAATAGTTATTGTTTAGGTTGAATTTTTATTTTATAGGTCTACTCACTAGATTCCTTTCTAGTGAGATTTTTATTTTATTTTTTTTTAGGTTTTCTTTAGTCTATCTATTTTCTTCGTTTCTTTGTTCGTAACCATTACCATTCGACATCATGGAAGATGGTAATATCCTTAATCCCAACAACCCACCACCACAACAACAACCACCACCTCCTAGAGCCCGTACTTTAGGAGAGTACTCCCGTCCTAGCCACCATGGCTATCGAAACACCATTGAGCTCACTCAAGGAGCCAATGTCACACCCTTGCGATCCGACACCATCCGGTTGGTGCAAAGCGGATGCGCATTTCATGGACTTCGTTCCGAAGATCCTAATCAACATCTCAAGGACTTTCTCAAAATCGTTGATTCTATAGACCTTGATGTTGCCACTCGAGAGACGACTCGATTGCGTCTCTTCCAATTCTCTCTGCGGGACCAAGCTAGTCAGTGGCTAGAACGTCAACCCGCAGGATCCATCACCTCTTGGGATGATCTCACCACTCGTTTCCTTGCTCAGTTTTTCCCACCGGGAAGAACTACCAAGCTAAGGAATGATATCTTGATGTTCCAACTACGTCAAGGCGAAACTCTCTACGAGGCATGGACTCGATTCAAGGACTTACTCCAAAAAGTCCCTCACCATGGCATAGAACTTTGGCTCCAAGTCCAAATCTTTTATGACCATGTAAATCTCTCCACGAGGCAAACCATTGACCAATCGGCCGGTGGCAAGCTACGTGATCTAAGTGCGGAACAATCATGGGCTCTCCTAGAGGATCTTGCTCTTTATGACAACGAAAGTTGGAGTGATCCCCGTGATTTGAATAAAACGGTCAAGGCAATATCTTTGCCTTCGAACAATTCAAGCACTTCCGACCGTAGGATCATAGAACTTGAAGACCAAGTCAAGTTTCTTATGAAATCCTACGAGGCTCCTAAACTTTCAAGCCAAGTGAACAAAATCACTTCTTCATGTGAATTATGTAGTGGTCCCCACGACACTCGTGATTGCATGGAACTCCCCGAACAAGCTTTTGTGGACTACGCATCCTCGCGTACCGACGGAGCGGGAGACAAGTGGTACACTTTCAAACCCGAGCCAAACCCTTATGGTGATTCATACAACCCCTCATGGAGAAATCACCCAAACCTTAGGTGGAGACAAAACCAAAACATACAACAACCCAATTCTTCCAACCCACCTAATCGTTTCCAATCAAGCGGTTCCAACATGAACCGTACTTTCAACAACAATCCTTCCGGCAAAGGTAGTACCAATCATCTTGAAGGATTGATGTCCCAATTTATGGCATCTCAAGAAGCTCGGATAGCTAGATTCGAATCCGAATTCAATCAGCAACAAACGGAGATGACCAATAAAATTGACAACTTGTTGAAAGCTCTCAATAACCAAGTGTTATCACCTCCACATAAGGACGCTAGGAACACAAATAGCGGACCCCAAGTAAAAGACCCCTCTTCATCCAAACACGTCCACTTTGTCAACATTGTCACTATTAAACCAATTGAAAGGAATGAGGATAATAGTGAACCTAAGGATGAGGATAAGAAAGTCGAGGTTGATAAGGAAGTTAGGACAAGTGAGATTGAAGAAGTAGATGATGATAAGGACTACTTCAATAGGCTACCCACTAAGGAAGAGCGCGCATATCATACAAACTTATTCGATGACCCCGAGACACCATACTTCCTAGGTAGACCAATTATAAAAATGGGCGACCCCTCTAATCTCAACATACCATGCAACATCGGACATCTACATGTGTGGAAAGCTTACATCGACCTTAGATCGCCCATAAACATCATGACTAGAGCCTACTACAACTTGATAATGAAAAATCAACTTGGGTATAGGATGCTCCCTGACAAGGGTTGGATGAGTAACTTCACGGGAAGAGTTAAGGGATTACCGGTTTATGTAGGAAACTTTACCTATGTCACCGAATTTGTAATTGTAGAAGATATCCGCCCAATAGTCGATGCGTCCTTAACTCAAGTGGTTTTTGGAAAACCATTTGTTGAGGTCTCTAGAATGACTTATGAATCTTCCTTAGGGATAGTTAGATTTAAGGATGAGACCGATGAGGTAAACTACCAAATGCCATATAAGATAGAACAATTCCAACACTTGTCAAATGTTGAGAAGGAGCTCGAGCAAGCGGTTTACTATAGGAATGATGAGGATAGAAATAAAGGAGTAGACTATGTTATGGAAAGGATATTCGGTTTCTACAAGAATTGTTTGAAATTGGGACCGGAATATAAAACCGGGAATGAAAATGGCCTAGGAACCGTGACCAATGATGGAATCACGTAATGTACGTGACTTTGAGTCTAGCTACAAGACTCGTTAATAAAGAAAAGCTCTTCTTGGGAGGCAACCCAAACTTTATTTGCTTTGTGTGTTTGTTTATTTGTTTGTTTGATTTTATTTGTTTCCGTATGTGTGTTTAATTTTTATTCTTATTGATTCATGTTCAAAACTAATTTGTGAAAATGCTTTATTTTGTTTTTAACTTCGTCTTAACTACATATAAAGGTATTTTGCAAAAGTTAAGTGTAAGGGAAATCCAAATCGGTTTATTAGAACAAATGAACATGAATCGTAATAATAATAAATTAACATACATATTCGTATTTGTTTGAGTCAAATGCTTGTATCGAGTCATAATGATGTTTTGCAGGAATTCCAGGAAGTAAGGTAAAGGTTTTTCCAGAAATTTTCCGGAAACTTAAAATGAGAATTTTTGTCAGGTCATTTCTGACGGCGTCAGGGTTTATAACCTGACGGCGTCAGATTTAATTTTCAGAAATTTTTGAAAGTTTTGTTTTCATAAAAAGTTTTTATTAAAATCTCTAACTTATAATCTCCAGGAATCTGCAAAATTATCATTCCACAAGCATTATATCCTTATATATATAGATTTATCCCGCCGATGTTATGCAGGTTTTCGTGTTTGTTTTCTCAGGTTTAACAGGTTATTTTGGACAAGGAGATGTATGTGGAATCAAGCTATTGGTGATGCATTAGTCTTGGAGCTTTTACATTCTCTTGGAAGAAGATTTAACCGTGTTACTTCATTATCCACCGAGCGAATCAGGGGAGTATTTGATTTCATTCTTTTACTTTTTGCTTTTACATTTGTTATTTGAACATTGGGGACAATGTTCATCTTAAGTGTAAGGGGGGGTAAAAATACGATTTTAGAGAATACAATTACGCTTGATTTTTGTTTGTTTAATAGTTGATGTGTAATAAAACTGAGAGAAATACCTGTTAGGGTAATTTTAGTGCCAAATTTAAATTTTTTTTTACAACATATAGGAGTGAAACTTTGATCTTAATGAGCGTCTCACGGATAGGAGTTATATGACTAGCACAAAAACCGTACCACTAAAAAATTTTCCACCCCCAAATATGTGAGGTTCGCCCCTAGAATTGGTAGGAAAAGCATTTATGCTATGATGTGTGTACCGGTAGCATTTAGATTCTAGAACTTGCGTTAGGACCATTCCAAGGCCACAAGTGAGACTACATTCGTGTAGTTAGATTTACTACATGATAAGAGGCATTAGGATTAACCCATTGTTTTACACCTGTGTTTTTGTTATAATTACTTTGGCTACATTAGTCAAGTAATTCTCCCACACCCTTTGCGTTGTACTCATTTTTAGTACACGATACCCCTAGTACACCCCTCAGAGCCTATCTTTTCGTTTCAACCTTTAAGCATTTTACTTAAAGGAAGAATTTGTTACACCCCACTAAAATGTACACCCAAATCGCCTTAGCCTACCTTGTATGCACTCAATTTTAGTGCATTATTGTGACAACATTTGTTTAAACCCAAGTTAATTATCTAGTTGATTACATGGTTGCTAAGTCGAGTCATATCCTTGTACATATTGTTTTGGGACGATTGGGACTCATGGGTAAAGTACTAGTGTAATGGAGTAATGGGGAAGAACATCATTCATTACCCCCATATGTGCTAAATATTTTAAAAGTACTCCAAGTTTTTCAATTATCTTAATTCGAGTCATTAGAATAGTTATTTGTAAAATTATGTAAAAGTTTAAGTGTAAGGGGGATGCAACGCCCCTATGATGTATTATTTTGGATGGTAGGGCAAAAGTGTATGCAAAAAAAAAAAAAAAAAAAAAAAAAAAAAAAAAAAAAAAAAAAAAAAAAATCGAAAAAATCAAGAAAAATACAAAAAAAAAAATGAGAAAAAGAAAAATAGAAAAAACATACGGACTACCATCCCGTTTTATTTTATGTTTATTTTATGTTTTTGTTATTTTCTTTCATTAGCTTAAGATTGAGTCGAGTCTTGGCTTAGCAACATTGTATAGTACATGTAATTGATCAAGATCTTTAACTCGCCACTAGTAAAATATCCTTTATCCAACAAAACCGTGTTTTCCTTTTCCCTACACCTAACGTTATAACCCATTTAAAAGCCCTCTTTGATAGTTTATCTTAGGTGCTTACGCCTAGTGGAGGAGGTTTTCGATCCTTTCCCAAGCCTATGGTAATCTATTTGCTATGACAGGTAGTGAGAGATATTATCCGTTTCCATTTATGAGATTTATTTTGATGACACTTGAGAGATGTGAGTATCTAAACACTACTTGTGAGGTGCTAGTTTATAATCTCCGTGCTTATTATGATTGAAGTGGAACGATTATTTGTTGTAATTACTTTTATGTTTGCATTAAATGACCCTAACTTGTATTTTGATTAGAATAAAAGCGCATTTGCTTGAGGACAAGCAAATCTCAAGTGTAAGGGTATTTGATGAAGCGAAAAGTGTACCGCTTTTAAGGGGTCATTTAAGCCCTAAATCGTATTTATTTGATCAAATATTGCCCTAAATCGTTCCTTTTGTCATTTTAGGTACTTTTGAGGAGAAATCTGGAAAAGGAGGCATTTTGGACGTTTTTGGAGCATAAAAGTGAAGAAAACGACAAAGTCTCAAAAATCGGCTGGAAGTTACCTTTGACGGCGTCAGGATTTACTCCAGACGGCGTCATGGCTTGGCAAGAAAAGGTGGATGTGAAATTTACTCATGATAAGCCAGTAAAAATTGCATGTGAATTCTGACGGCGTCACGCTTTAACCTGATCAAGGGCGTCACGGCTTAATTCAAAGAGGGACGGCGTCACGTTCAAGGTCTGACGGCGTCAAGCCTTGATAAGCCAGAACGGATTTTGGAGAGCTAAAGAGGGACGGCGTCAAGAAGATCACCCGAGAACCCTAAAAGCGGCGAGGTGACGGCGTCACACTCCATAACGTGACGCCGTCAGATGTAAAAATCTATATATAGTTTTGCAATTCTTTGTCATACAGGTGGAACTTAGTGTGGAATTTTTGGGAGAAAACCCTAAGACGATTTTAGCATCTTTTGCAAGGCTTTTTGCCTTGAGATCTTCCATGTTACATTGAAAGATAAGTTATCAATTAATCATTCAATATGTCTATGTGTTGTTTGATTTTATCTTGTTCTTGTCTTTTGTTTAACATGTTAGGCTAGATTTATCTTGTGTTTGCTTAGATCTAATGAAACCTAGCTATTGATTATTGGTTATTAGTGTGTTATTAGTTGTATTGGATGATTGTTTATCTATGTTAGGCTTAAGAAAACTGGCTAACTTCCTATTCGGTAACTTGCTTGAACGTCTTAAGAAACATGAACCAAATGCGTACTAAAGGTTTTTATGGTTGTATTTAATGCACAAGCGAATTCTAGTGATCCCATGTTAGGAGCTTCCTAGCCGGCTCGACATAGGAGTGAAGTAGGAGCTTGTAGAGTTGGGGAAGTACGTACGCCACCCCACGATTGGTATTAAGGAATACACCCGTCATCCACGCGACTAATACACACTAATCAACCGGTAAAAGATAGTTAGGGAGTAAGGAAATCTAAGTAAACACATTTCTCTACACATAAGTTTCCACCAAACTTTTCATTTTTGTTATTTTATTTTATTTGCATTCGTAGTGATTTGGGTTAGTTGACTAGCAACTAATTCCGCCCACTCCTTCAAACCCGAGATTTTACTTGCTTTCATAAAAATATAAAAACATAAAAAAAGAATCTTCCTCAACCCTTAGACCTATTAGAGTAGTCTTTCATACCTAACGAACACTATTCCCTGTGGAGAACGATCAATCCCCCGTACTTACCACTACACTATACTACATCGGTCAGGTACACTGCCTGGTGGGGTTGTAAGCCTCTTGAGATCCCTCGAGAGGTAAAACCTGTTGTAAGGTTGCAAAACCACGCATCATATTTTTGTATGATAATGGTTGTGTGATGTTAGCTTTATCTTGTTTGAATACATGGTAATGGTGAAGGATAGGATATAGGGTGCGTAACTAGTTATGGATCCATTACTAGGCATAGCTTAGTTAGTCGTTGGGCTAACTATGGGATGAGGTTCAACCTTATGGGTTGATCGCATTTAGGCCGACTATGTTGGCATGAGGTATGTGCCCCTATATCGCTAGCTTAACTAGTGGTTAGACTATGTAAGATTTGCATACTTGGATTCAATGTTAGATGAATTCTAGAGAGAGAGAGAGATGAGAGAGTTGGGAGATTTAGAGAGAGAAAGTGAAAGAAAAATGGTTGTATGATTAAGAATCTCCAACCCTTCCCAAGTGTGGGAAGGGGTATTTATAGTACAATATATAAGTGCCCCGAGTGGGCTGTGGAGTGAGCTGACAGTGGGTAAAGATCCGACCCACTCCACGAATACTATACTAACTAAACTAATAATACTAATAATTCTAATAAGCCTACGAGCTACACAGATGCTAAATAGATACTCGGGGTGACCGAGTCTTCACATGAATATTTATATTCCTAACAATCTCCCCCTAAGGGAGGTCACCCCAGAAATAATAATTTGAATTCTAGCATTCTATTACATGACTGTAACTTCCTAGCTCGTAGTCTTTGATTCTTCAAATTCATTACTCTTTGTACATTCAGCAGTGTTCTTTTGATGACCGTTCTTCTGTCTCGGATGATCTTTGGTGATTCTTTGATGTCATCATCCAATGTATGTCTCCAGGTCATCTTTTAGCATTATGTCTCCATGTGATGTTGTGATCTTTGGGTCGACATGCTCACACTTTTCTGAATCATGATTTTCAGCATCAGAGTTGCGGAAGCAGTGTTGAAGGTCTTTTAGATATCATGATTTCGTTAATTATGATGATGATGGTGTGGTGTGAGCATGTGGTGATGGATTGGCATCTTGTTCAGCAATCAGCTACAACTGCAATAAGCTACAACCGCCAGGTGTTCCTGCATACGACAGTTAGCAATAAAACGTCTGGTACTTACAGGTTCGAACTTAGATATTGTTAACAGCATAGTGTGAAAACTCTCTCTAATCCTTACCAAGGCCGTTCCTAAATCGGAAACCCACAGAGGGCTTTAAAGATCTACCGTAGTAAATCAACGATTAGGTGAGTTGCTGGAGTTCACTCCACGACTGTAGACCTTTTGAAACCGCCGCGACCATTAAGCGTAATCCACAAGGAATTCCCGAAGTGACCTGCTTTCAGGGCTGTTTGATGTTGACCCTGGCAGGAATTTCCATTCAATCACTGAGAACTACATTTGTAAATTCCCTCATAAATGTTCTGGCAGATTGCTAAGATCTGCGTAGGACTCATAAGTTTTCATCTGGTGTCCTTAATGTTGAACAACCAGTGTAGGAGTAACACGTGTTCCTATGAGATCTTATGATGCATATCGTGGCTCTAGACTCGATAAGTGCAGTTTTGGTAGTCGGAGACTGGAGCGGTGTCTCCTGTTTCAATATCAACATGACTCGTAATGAGCGGTCGATAGATTATGCAGGGTTCCCCGTGAGAATGAAACAAGTCCTTTTAAGAGAACTTGAGTGGCTTAGAAGGTTTGGTGCAGTGCGTCACTGGGTCCATGACGTCTTGTCTTCAATACCGGTGTTACCTTAGTAACCACCAGTAGCATATGAATTGAACCCGGTTTCTGCCCTAAGGTTGAATAATTGGAGGGCTATTTCTTTTCACCCTTTCTCATTTCATTTCTTTTTAATTCTTCAACCCCTTCTTTCTCCTTTCTCATATTACTCCTTTTTTCATAATCATACCTAAGGACTTTCTAATATTAACTATTCGGTATTGTCCCTGGGTAGATCCCTCCGGCTCTGGCGGATCATAGGACGGTTTTCCTAACCTTAGCCACCTTATAACTTCATGACTATCCTATGTTGCCATTTACCAAATCCTTGAAAAATCTCTCAAAGTGTTCATGATTATGAAACACATTTTGCTAACACTTTGAGAGTTTTATATTTTTCAAATTCTCCCCCTTAACATGTGCTCAGATGATTTTATTATAAATTTGCACATGTTGGGTAGAGTTCGCACTTTTTGAATTGATCCACTTTCAGTGAACATGACCGATTCGAGACACGCTTACATCACTAGTTAGACTAGCTTGAAATTATTACCCGGCCTGGTCAAGTCCATAGAAAGTTTCTCGAAACGGTACACTCTACTCAGACACGTCCTCTTCGAGACATGCTTACATCACTGGTTAGACCAGCTTGAAATTATTACCCGGCCAGGACATGTCCTTTCGATTAATGACAGTATTTGTTTCGTCAATTCATTGGTGCAGTCTGAGCCGTGCTCACATAAGTTGCCACATCCTTTTTGTAATCACAAACCATTTTCTCCCCCTCAATATGTGCATCGATATGCGAAAGAGTTTAGCACATATAGGAGAGCTTACATTTAAGACCAAATAATCACATTTTCATCAGAATTTCATATTTAAATCACATTCTCTCCCCCGATCAAAAATTTTAAACCATTTGAGATTTGTGATCCCAATGGATTTAAATATGTTTAGAAAATTTGGGAGAAAATGTGGTCAGGTTTAAATGTATTCTGATTATGGAGCATACTATGCTCCCCCTTAAACCACGAGAGAGTGTCACTGCTGATGTTGCACAATGCTTAAAAAGGTGTCAGAAATTTGAACAAATACTCTCCCCCTCAATTAATGACCCGTTTTCTATTTAAAGAGCTGTAGTCATTCAATTGAGTGTGACGTATTTGTGAAAATTTAAGTCCAGTTACCACCTTGTGAAACACTAAAACTCTCCTGAAGAATCATAGAACGGAAGGAGTTTTTGTTGCAAAGAAGACTTCTCTTCTTATACTAGAAATGATGCACGGAAACGTACATCAAGTCGGAGAGACATGGATATAAAGTAATCCATGCCCAGGTGAACATCACCCAGTTGGAGGAACAACTGTCTTTTTGGCGACATGCTTTCCCCATAGTATAGCGCGGGTTGCAGTATGAAGTAACTGCAAGCCATTAAGACATGTTTTAACCATTTAGTATAACTTCTGCTCGAGCTTCATTTAAAGACCCGTGTCATTATTGAATGACATTTCTAGGACCGTAAATGTTATCGATAAACAGAAGACATGCCTAGCAGAACTATTTTTGGTATTTTATGTTTTTCTGATTTTTATGGTTTTTCTTGGTTTTAATATATTTCTATATACAATTTTCTGGTTTTATAATTTTCTATATAAAGTTTGGATTAAAATATATACAAGTATATATGAAGAAAATATATACAAGGATATATGAAGAAAATCCATTACTCCTCAGTCTCTTCCTGAAGGCTTTTGAGTGTTTCTGGCTTCAGACTCAACTCAGCTGCCATCACTTTGATTGCTGAAGAACAATGTCCGCAAATCTAATTAGGGATTAAATTTGGCTTTTCACTCTCCCTTAATTAGTGCTCTCCCCCTAACTGACAACCTTTCTGATGAATGCCCAGAATATGAAGAAGTCTTTTGATAACCAAATGCATGCCGTCTTTAGTCTTCTAACGCACAACGGAAAATGTAGAACAGACTGTAGACTCGACCTTCTTCAAGATTGTCCATTTGGGGAGCAGAATATCAACATCTTCATCTCACCAAATGCATTCCAGTAATCTTACATATAACCCATCAGCCCGTAACGTACACATGAGATGATAACAACAAAGTAACAAGTTGAAACACTGATCATCTTTAATTTGTATCATGAGATATTAAGCCCGATCACGTGAACTTGTTGTGTGTCCTTGATGTACACATTTCTCTCCCCTGATGGTTACGATTAATCAGCCCGTAACGTACACATGAAATGAAGATACCAAAGTAACAAGTTGAAACACTGATCATCTTTAATTTGTTTCATAAGTTGTTAAACCCGATCATGTGAACTTGTTGTGCGTCCTTGGTGTACACATTTCTCTCCCCTGATGGTTACGATTAATCGGAATCATCATAATGATGTGTACATGAAGCATAATGATGTGTACATGAAGCATTAACTAGAAGCCCTTTATCACTGATTATATCAGCCCGTGAGAAGATGTCGATTAGTCGTATGGCCATTTCTCAAACATCAATCAACATGTAGTTTATTCACCCTTCTCCCCCTCAAAAATTTCATGTGACTGCCATTTTTGATTGAACGAGTGAATAAGAATACCATCAACGGTAAGTAGATCCACTTGATAACTGACATTTTGTTTATTCACCCTTCTCCCCCTCAAAAATTGCATATGACTGCCATTTTTGATTGAACGAGTGAATAAGAATACAATCAACGATAAGTAAATCCACTTGATGATGAGAATGGTCATAAACAAGAAGATTTCTCTTCTTCCGAAGATAAAGCGCACTCAAGCGTACGCCTTTCTTTTCTTTGAGGAACGGGGCCTGAAGTGTTTTCAGCAGACGCCATTATGTTGACAATGAGGCCCGAGGCTTGAACTGCAGTGTTCAAACATCATTGTCGTTGAGGAACGAGGCCTGAACGGATGTGAACAGACGTCATTGACGATGAAGATCAAGATTGACTTGCTTGAACCCCTGATTTATGAGATATCAATCTTTTCGGCACCCAAACCCTGAGTCTTTCCTTAACAGGAGTGAACGTTGTACCTGCACTTAAGTAAATACTACCTGCACTGACATTAAGGGTTTGTTTGCATTTATATGGGTTAGTGATATCAGCATCTTGACTATTTGGGGTTTTACTGTCAACCTTATCTTTGCAATCAGTGAAATGCTTACTAGTAGGTATCCATCTAAGACCAACAATCTTAAAAATTCTACCCGTCGGTATCCACTTAAGACAAGATCTAGGAGTGTTTGGTTTCTCAGGCACAGTGAAAGACTTGTTGGGAGAAAACCTTTGTCCTATAGCAATCTGTCTACCAGGTTTCTGAATATACTTCTTTGGTTCTACGGGCTTGTTGTTGTTTCTAGTCTTAAAGGATTTAACCTTAGCACGATCATTCACTTCCTTCAGGAATTTTGTTATACAATCATCATGAGTTGCATTAAAAACACATTTCTGACAAGTTGAGCAAATAAAGTGTTTGGAATCAGAAAAAGATCTAGGATTCTTAGAGTGATCTACTACGGGAATTGCCTTAATTGGCACGCAACTACTCTTAGAAACAGGCACATTCTTAGTCTTTTCAAGTTTGTTTTTCTTAGCATCCTCTAGGTTGTGATTTTGAACACTGTTTTTATGTCTAACATGTTCCTTTGGTGTCACTAATGACACACGCTTTGAAC
The DNA here is from genome assembly GCA_021014915.2 of Artemisia tridentata subsp. tridentata. Lineage (NCBI taxonomy): Eukaryota > Viridiplantae > Streptophyta > Magnoliopsida > Asterales > Asteraceae > Artemisia > Artemisia tridentata. Next base: position 194,615,732 of record CP139501.1, on the reverse strand, counting down.
TAATCCTAGAAGAGCTAGAGGCACTCATGTGATGAGGTTTTGCAAACGTACATTCCTTTTCCTTAGGTCTAGACTGTGAAGTGACTAGTTTTGACAAAACTTGTTTTGAATCAACTTGGGAGGCAAACCGTGGTTTTGAGGATTTTGGTTGCTCAGATCTAAACGCAGTCGGTTGTCTAACAACTGATTGGTTTCTAAGTGGTGGTTTCCCCAAGATTGATGGTTTTGCAAACTTAGTGTTCACACTATTTCCTGTCAATTTTCTCAACTCGTTTTTCAACGCTGCAATTGCAAAACCTTTTTCCTGAAGTTGAGCTTTGAATTCATCATTTTTGAAAATCAAAGAGGTTGTTTGCTCTACAGTCTTAGTTTTCGTTTCTTTGATTGTATCACACAGTTCTTTGCAATGAATTTTCAAAGTCTCATTTTCCTTAAACAATTCAGTCACTTTAGTGTCATGTTTAGTCTTAACTTCATTGCACATGTCACGTATCTCAGTCAAACTGTTTTTCAGGTTTTTGATCGTTAGGTTTTTGGCTTCTAGCTGAGCTTTCAAATCATTTATTATAAAGAATTCACGGAATTCAAGGAGTTCCGGATTTTTACATGGTAGTTTAGTTTGAAAACTTTCTTCCTTTTGTTGCATTGCAATTTTAAGAGAAATACAATGTTTTTCAAGCTGTAAAAATCTTTTTGAAAGTTCATTATAAACATCCTTTTCAACCATATCATTTGATTTGGAAAACTCAGCCGTAGGCAAAGAACTTGACGCATCATCATGTTTAGCATCCTGATCAATGTCTCCCCCCTTATGATTCATATTTGATGAATCAGAGGTGATATTGCTATCAGTCTTTTCCATCAGATATGTGTCATAAGTAGGTTTAATTTGATCAGTATGTTGTTGTTCATTAGAAAGAACATTATCTTGATCAGACAGATGTACCTCAACAGACAGTACTTGATGATTTTCTGGTTTGAGAGCTGCATCCACACACAGTGAGATATCAGCTCCTGAGCTGTTACTATTATCATGCTTGTCTGATTCTGTCCCATTTCCCATAAGTTGAGCCCTTTCATTAATGAACCCCTTAACATTACTCATAAGTTGGAGTAATGTCCTTCTGAACACGTCAACCTCAGTTCCAGTGTAATTAGCAAAAACACTTTTTCGCCATTTGACTGTCATCATCATAATCCTCAGTGTATTGCGAATCAATGAACACTTGGAATTGGTTGTTAATCACACCCAAAGCAGCCATGGATCTATCTTCAGAAAAATCTCCTTTCTCAAGTTGTTGTTCAAGTTGATCCAAATACAGAATCATTTTGACTGTGAAAGTCTGAACATCTTGACCAAAGAAGGATGCGAATGCACGTCTGTATCCTCCCAAGTATCCGGGCTGTTCGAAGAGAACCTTGATATGTGAATGAAGTAATCGAAAACATTCAATGCAACTTTCCTTTGCATTAGGCACCATTAGTGACTGAAGCACCTCTCTCTCTTGCGAATTCGAGCACGAAGATTTCATATTAGCATTATCAGAATCACCCACGTTTATTTGTTGTACAGAATTAAAAGTCATTTGTTTATCATACGTGTCGTACAACTTGAGTACCTCAGATATGAAGGAATCTGAAGTAGTGGACATGATGTAAACGTGCACGGGATTTTACAATTCTATGATTTAAACCGAGAAATAGATTCTTTCGCGGGATTTTACAAAAATCAAGAATGAACCGTGAAATGAAAATGACAATGTGATAGTGTGTTGAGGGTGATGATTGATTGTTAGACTTTGTGAACTGTTGTTTGATTTTGGTTTAGGGGTTTTAAGTGAATCCAAATAACCACCGTAGTTTTATCCAATAAACTCGAAAATATCTAACAACTAGCACAGTAGTTATATCCAACGAACCCGAAAAATTTCACCCACGATTAAAATTAATCTCGGATAATTGAAGCTCAATCCTAATTGTTGACCAAAATTATACCCCAAATATTTATCCAAAACCAACCAACTTAAAAAATTCGTCCTTATGATACTTACTCCAAAGTCCTCGTGAAATAATATTCAGCCCAATCAAAATACACAAAATCGTCCTTGTGATCACAGTCCACAAACCATTGATCCAATTTGTCTTGGCCCACTTCACTCCAAATCCGGCATAACCCTATCCTTTGGAAATAAAAGAATTTTAATCCCACTTATCCCTAAATGCTAATAACCCTAATTTCCCACCAAAAAAAACAAAAAAAAAAAAAAAAAAAAACGCAGTCACACCTAAAAAAAATTTACTCGCCTATCCTTTCTTCTCTTGTTAATCTGAGCAACACAGTATCCCTAAAGCTGTTTCATACACAGTCCCCTTATCTGTTCCACTGTAACCACTCGTAATTTTCCGAATATATTTTTTATACGAGACTTTCCCTGTTTCTCATAAACGGATCCTTTCTGAACTTATTTGGTTTGAAAATGTGAAATTTCCTCGCGAAACGTGAAATTTGTACACAACGCGTACTGGCACAACCGACGATTTGTTTTGATTATTTTATTATTCGTGAGAAACGAGGCGTATGAATAGTCGTTTTTATTGGAAAAATTATTCTAAACGCGAATATTAATTTATTCGGGCAACGAGAACTAAAGGTACACGTATTTATAATCAAAATTAATGGAAAAGCGATTTTAAAGTTAATGGGATAACTTTCGGGTGCCCGGGAAATGTTTATAACACGATTTATTGGTCTCGTTGGCGTTTTGTTAAAAATATGAAGAGATTTACATATTCAGTCCCTGAGGGCGCGCTAGGGTTTGCCACAAGTCCCAACCTACCCTATATATACTACTATTATAAATTTTTAGGGTTATATTTCATTTCCTTCTCCTTCCAGCCGCATCTCCTTCTCTCCTCTCAAATTCTTTCCCGGCCACTGTTCCGGCCACCGGAGCTCCACCTCCGGTCACCACCTCTCACCGCCACCACCAAACTTCACCTCTCAAACCCCTTGTTCCATTTCTACACAGCACGCGCCTTTTTCTCAGCCACCATAGTGTATTTCGTTCGAGTTTCCAGCATCACCGACGCGCCACCACCACCACCGGCTTATTCTACTCTCCTTTCTCGACTTGGTAAACCGAGAAAAACTTTTTTGTTACTCTTTATTTTGACAGTGATTGATTTATGTTGTTATTGTTTGTCGTGGATTTAAAACTTTGTATGAAATGAGATTATGAATTCATGATATAAAAACGGATATAACTCGTGGTTAAAAACCGGATTTGAATGATAAAATGGTTAACGGTTCGTGTGGCAAGGAAATGATTTACGAGTATTGTTGTCGTCGAGGCTCTATTATTATCATTGTTTGAGTTCGTTTCGTCGCGGGTCAGTTTTGGAACTGGTTTTGTGTCGATGATTTGGTCAAACGATAACTTACTATTGTTGTTTGAACCTGTGGTCTCGGCGTAGCAATAAACACCAAGGAGGTGCTTGTTTGTTTTTCTTTAAGTCTTGGTTTGGGTCACCATCACAATGGTATGGTAAATGGTATTGCTTCGAGTCAGAGGGTGCGTTATTCTTGTTGTTTCGGTCTAGCAGACGACCCACATAGGGCGCGTTTTGTTAACAGTTAAGAGTTAGAGTGTGTTTGGTTGGCACTTGTGGCTAGAAATATATTTTTAGTTGTGCCTTCGGGTATTTTTGAGTTCGACACTTGGTACAACGACCCGCGTAGGGTGCGTTTTGGTTTTTGTTTGAATTTGTAGTCCAAGTTTGTGTACACTGGTTTTGGGATTAGAATTGGTTTGGGGTTCAATAGCCCATGTGAGGATGACTGACTTATTTGGTTGTTGGGCCAAAAGCCCATTAGACTTTTAGTTGTGCTGGACATTTTAAAAATGAGTAGAATTAAGGTTTTTGTGTGTTGGGAATTTGATTTAGGTTGTTACCGGACTAACGTGTTTTATTTGTCGTGACTCTTGTATACATTAGTACGTTTCGGATTATATTAGAAATTGTGATTTGGATTTGAATATATTTGGACGTTTGGAAAATCATGGATCGTTGTCGGACTTGCGATATTAGATATTGGATTCATTGAACATTTTGAGACTCGAGACGATATAATATATTAAATTCAAAAAGAACTTAATATATTAAACACGAAACGGACACGAAATCTTCAATAAAACCAAAACTAATATTTACAAGAAAAATATCGAGACATAAACTTGTTAAATATTTTAATTTTAGTTTTGGTTAATCCAAGTCTCGACGACTCGAGAAAAACTAATTTTATTAGTTAAACTTATTTTTATTATAAAACGTTTATGTTTTATACAAATTATTTGGGGATAATGGGGTTGTTAATACAAATATCGTACTAAAAACGTTATTTATATTTTACGATCTTTGCTTATGTTTTGTTCATGACAAACACAAAGTATATTCCTTAAGCAAATTATAAATACTAGTTAAAGTCTTTTTCAAAACACATCTTTCATTTAACATGATCACTAACATTATATTGCATATACATGTGTATTTCCTTAAATGGAAACTTTAATTTAAAAGTTACAAAGTGACATCATGGTATACATCACAAATACAATCTTGGTAAGATTGTGTGATATCTTGATTAGATACTCAAGTTATATAGTTGACATTGGAAGATATTGATTTGACAACACAAGGATATGGAAAGATTTGAGGAGATCTCATTTGCAACATTAGCTGTCATAACCACGGATCCAAGTCCATACAAAGACGGATCCCTTCTGAGGGATCCGCCGGATCCGTGGGAGGTTTGCCTTGTTTGCCTATAAATAGCAGACTTGGCATTTGATCTAATTATCCACTTAGAAAAGAAAAACACATACATTCACTTTAGTTACTAACCACGGTAGTTATATATATATCATTGATGTTTCTTTTGTAGTAAAGAAGATCAAGTTAACAAGCTTCAAACAAGCAGACTGTTTGGAAGTTGCAGTATAGGTTCTGTGTAAACACTTTAAGTGTTTCTTATCATTTGTATCAGTTAGATCAGTAAGTGTGGTTAGTGCTTTAGTCCTCAAAGCACAAAGAGAGTAGGGAGTGGTTGTACCCTTGTAAAGAACTCGACATCTAGCTTAGTGTCGGTAAAGTAATTAGGCGACGTCAGGTTGGTTCTACCTTGTGAAAGAACCCGGTGTTTAGCTTAGTACCGGAAAAGGAAGTAAGCGACGTGTAAAGGTTTTCTCCACCTTGAAGGGAGTTTGTTTCTTAGTGAAAGATATCTCTCGAGTAAGTAACTCGAGGAAGTGGAGTAGGGCAAGGATAAGGATCTCTTGCAAGCCGAACCACTATAAATACTTGTGTTATGTGGTTTGATCTTTCATCTCTTTACCTTTAGTTTATATTGTATGATAACTTAATTTGTGATTGTTTCCTTTGAACTAACAAATAACAAAACAAATTAAACTCGAAAAACGGTGAAAACTATTCAACCCCCCATTCTAGTTTTCCACAATTGGCATCTGATGCGTGCGATGTGTCGTTACGGTTTAGCAGTATTAATGCCTACTCAAGTTTTAAATTTATATTTAGCCGACTTATCAATAACACACACACTTAATGAGCAGTGTACCCGGTCAGTATGAATATAATGGTAAGTAGAGTGTCGATCACTAAGAGTGAAACGTATTATCTAGTTATTCTAATCAGTATTTTAATATTCTAAGTTAGCTATACAACCTAATCTAACGCAAGGGGGTTCAGCCTGAGAGACTGGCACGATTGGTTTCAATTAAATAATAAACTAAACTAATAGGCACGAATCAGCAAGTAGCACACACGTACACAGATAAATACTTGAGACAATAAGAAGATCTGTCCTGATAGATAAGTAGTTTGTCACTTGTTTTATTGCTAGTTTTATATGAAGTGTATAGTTCGATGCAACGCACCGAGATTAAGTCCTTTCTCGTTGGTTCTAATCTTATCGGCGAGTAAACCCTTAATGATTACTTATGACTATCCTATTTATCTTTCTTCCTACTTTTCTACAGACGATAGAATGCATAGGCGATCTAATAAATAGGCGAGGGCAGAGGCATGGCGACCCGATCAACGCTCAGCTAGACACAGAGGTTATCAATGCACTAATAAAAGTCACCAAAGACATCAACATATAAACTTTAATTAATGGGAAAACAGTTTTAAGGGAGTGCAATCTTTCCGTTGTCACATTACACAAGCCACCAATCCTGATGAATTAAAGTTTACTAACACAATAAAACAAAACTACTTAATGAATTAAATACATGCAGGACCTTCTTACAGCTCTTGTATCTTCGTTCAAGGTGTGTCTTGTGCTGCTGCCTTGACTGAATTCGTCCTAGGGTTTCTGTACTTCGGTCTTCTAAAACTGTCGAACTCTTAATTCGTCTGGTCTTTGGGGTATTTATAGTTTCTGTCTGAGGGTAAGATGCGGCGCATCTAATAAGTAGATGCGGCGCATTGACTTAACTTCGCGTGGGGTCCAAGATTAATATATTCAGGAATATTCGTACACCGCCAGAAGATGCGGCGTAACTCCATAAATAGATGCGGCGCATGTCCTCTTGTATCTTGGATCGTATCTGGTGAAATCTTGATAGTGATGCGCCGTATGTAATAAGCAAGATGCGGCGCATCTGGAGCAGAATGTCTTGATCTTGTACATTTCGGTAGACTCTTAACTTCTTGCTTGCTTTGCTCCATAATTAGTCCAAAATCGCTGAGTTTCACCAAATGCTTGTTTTTACCTGAGAATTACAAAAGTAAACGATTAAGTATCAATCCTCATAAATAATATAATAAAACAAGTCAAATTAATAGGATAAATGATGGTAATAAAATGTACTTATTTGAGTTCATCGAATATCCCCCCACTTGAACTTTACTTGTCCCCAAGTAAACCTTATAATTAAATCTTATGAAAATGTATCCTAAAAGATATTAGGATTTATTTTTATATTTAAGCATGTATTCATTTTTGTCATAATCACACAACCAAACACTTAACGATTTAGAAGTAAAATAAAATATTTCGATAAAAGCAAATCTAATCGTTTAACTGTCCAGTCGTGACGAATATTCTATCATAAGCTTGGCAAGTATACACATCTCCCCACTAAAGCCAAGGAATAACAAGTCAAAAGCGGAAAAAAGGGTTTTGAGGTTTAAGGGTTAATCATTCTCCTTAATCTCTATCGATCTCAAATTCCAGAAAAGGCGACAAAATCACAAATACATGATCGAATCCATGAACACGATACTTGCAATTGCTCAAATCCTTAACTCGAATAGGCTAAAGATAGGACCAAGTAATCTTCACCAATAATATTATATCAAAAAGGGCGACAAAATCATAAATACATAGCCGAATCCATGACTACGATACTTAAGATTGCTCAAATCCCTAATCTCAATAAATCAAAGGTTTGGATAAAGAATAATATAGGGTATGGATAATATTTGGGATATAAATTGGTGTAAAATGAAAGATAAACAAAACAAATAAATTAAAATCCTAAGTGTGGTTAATCACTATCCCAACCATCCCATGAATAAGACTCATATCATAGAATAACTCACGCTTTAACACTTGAAACACACGCTTTAGGTAGACACGAATTATACTCAACAAGATCTTAATCAAAGAATAACCTTAAGTTGGTGTTCCTATAACTGCCAACTCCCATTCAATCCATAGATATAATATACAACAAATAGTGGTGATATCGACCACTTAATACAAAACTTTACATAAGTTGGTTAAAACAAACATCCAACTTTTTTTTTTTTTTTTTTTTTTTTTTTTTTTTTTTTTTTTTTTTTTTTTTTTTTTAATAACATAAACAAAGATGTGTAAAATTTCACCACATCACTATAATGATAATTCTGGATAATTTTTCCATACTTTTCATGACTTCAGAAATAACGGTAATAGTGAAAGTAGTAAACACACGAAAAATTAACTCAAAGATATACAATATTTACTTTCACTCCAATTGCATTGTGCAATTTCCCGACCTAACCATAGATAATGAATTACGCACGCGAACACAGGTAATGTAAGGAAACACACTTTGCCTAAAGCAATTAACCAACCACAGATTTTAATCTACAGGGTAGGCTAAGGTGTAAGGGTGTAACGAAACATTTTAACGAAGGTGTAAGAAACGAAAGGAATGGCTCTGAGTGTTTTTCTAGGGGTATCTTACTCTAAAAGTGAGAGTAACAAAAGGGTTTATACGGGGGTTAACTAACCAGTGTAGTTAGCTAATAATACATAACATATAAAGGCTATTTGGGTGTAATCCTATAATTTTACCAATTTAGACAAGTCATTCCAATTATATAAATAATACTTATTATGGTGGTCTCGAATAGTATACAAGCCAAGTTCTAAAGTTTACAAGTCACCGGCACACTCATAGATTTGTGAATTTTGAAAAATCACAATTTTTGAAAATAACATCATGTGTGCAGCTATGCAACTTAGACTTTAAACAAAAACATGCTAAAAATTTTAAATTTTGATATATTAAGCACATTTTAAGCATATTTTGAAAAGTTTAGGACAAGTAAGTGTTAAGTGTTCTAATTCTCCAATCCCCCCACTTAAGTTAAACAACGTCCTCGTTGTTTGTATAAAAGGTTAAAAACTGGAAAATAAAAGAATTAGAACAGAAAAACTCCCCTGAGATTTGCTCGGTATGATCCTCCATTTTATAAGAGCAAAAATCATCTTTCTTGTGGACTAGAACGTTTAAGCTTCATATTTGATGTATCCACAGGAAATGCAGGAATCTATAATACCACCAAGGCTTTAAACACACCTAAGTTAAGAAAGGTTCAAACTTGCATAATACATTAGTAGTTAGAAAAAATAAAACATAAAAATAAAAATGAAAATCGTCAGGTCAGTCGATGCGCCGTATCTTATGGAAGAAGATACGCCGTATCGAGCCTGGAATAATTACGAATCAGAATAGAAGATGTGCCGCATCCTTAACCAGGGATGCGCTGCATTAAAACAAACTGATAAAAAGTTTTAAAGTCGAAAATAAAAAAAAATGCAGAAAAATAAAGTAAGATATGACCAGTGCAGGAGATGCGTCGCATCTCAGGATTGAGATGCGCCGTATCCTCTGCGGCCTGACTGACTCGACACAAAAACAGAATAATAAAAATTTTCTCCGGGTTGTCTCCCGGCCAGCACTTGTCTTTATTCCAGAGTCTTCAAGTTAGACTCACGTTCAGCTCTTCATTTAGTCCTTGTCACGGTCCATCCTTCTTCCTTCATCCGAAAGATGTTCCCGTATAGCTTTGCAACGTTTTCTTCCGTTCGACTTAATCTAGTATAACTCTTGGTCTTCGTCGCAACATATTCCTCACCAGGTCCCAAAGAGTATTTGATGATTTTAAATTTTTCAGAAATAATCATGGGTGGCTCATTATAAGGGATCCCAAGTAGTTGACACTTTCTTTTGGTGAATTCTTCTTCGTCTTTATCAACAAACTTAAAATAAGGATCCTTAATCAAATAGTCATCTAGTTCATCAATTAATGACTTATCATCTTGAATTGCCTCCCACTCTCTTTCCAATTCCCATTGTAATCGTCGACTAAGCTTAGTGTAATCATCAAATTGTTCATGCACCCATTCCCAGAAAGTAGTATTCGATGTTCCCTTTAGCTCTTTCAAGTATTCGATTCTACCCTTTTCTTGCAAAGCCTCCGCTTTTTGTGGGCAGTCTTCAACATTATCATACCATTCATAGTCTTCAAAGGTTACATCGTTTCCAACCCGTTTCATTCCAATTATACTTCCCCCATTACAGGTTTCGTCACTCTTATAATCACAAGTCGGCCAAAAACTACTCCCATCCTCGAAAACGAAAGGTGTACAGGTGTGATTAATGTGCTCAAATTCCCATGGTTTATCCCAAACCCATGGTATTTGTTCATTCCATTCGTAGTACCAGGTGTTTTTGAAATCATCATAAGTCTTGAATCCTGGTAGATCTCCAGTTAGCACATCATCGTCGACTCGAAGAAGGTAATTAAATTCTTTGAATTGTATGCACAAGGGTGTCTCATAATCGAACACGTCAATGTCTATTCTGAATAATTCTTTAATGCCCTCATTGATTGTTGAATCATGAAGTGACGACCCATAGTCGCTCTCTACTTCTTCGTCTTCACCTCTCATCCAATATACCCATAACGCATCTTTAGTAGCTCGATCCATGCTCTTATGGTTATTGAACTTACTAGCCAACCAATCTGTAAAATCAACATTGTTAGGATCGTGGTCAACGTCAAAGCAAGCTTTACCAATCATTTTCCTCCTTATCTCCATGAACTCGTTAAATTGCTCCCTAAAACTCCGTGTCAACCATGAGGTCATAATCCGCTTGACTTCATTCGCAGGGGCAAATTTCGGACTACCATATTTAAGCTCAAGTCATTCTTCGAGGGAGAGGTCCATCAATCTTACCAACCTGCCATGAAATAGTAACTCCGCCACAGCATAAATTCTTTCATTGTCCAGATAGTTCTCATTTAATCCCCAGTACTGTTCGGAATAAGGCATGTAAGAGATTTGCATAGGTTGGGTATTGCCTCCACCACAGCTTTTATTGCTTGAGTTCATGAATTCAATTTTGAATTTCCCATCATTCTCTTTGATAGTAGTCCAAGTCAATCCTTTAGATTCAATGATGGGCCATAAGAGTACCAATTCATCTTCAGTGTAGCTCATTAGTAAATCATACGAGAATATCCCATCTTCAATATTGCATAAGCGCTTGAATTCCTTATAAGTAGCTTCAAGAGGGGTTTCCCAAGAAAGTAAATCTGCATCCATCATGTGCACATTGAAGTTTACATCATCAAAAACTTTCACTTCGAAGGAATCTGAAAGCAAGAGTTCCTTAGCAAGATATCCGTTCATTGACATGTCTTCCATAGCAAAGCCTGTCATCATAGGTAAAATTTTTAGTAGGATTTGTTCGCTAGAAGAAAATTAATGAATATAGAAACGGATATAAGAATAAAAATAACTGATATCTGCAGACGATGCGTCGTATCCAAAAAATTGGATACGCCGTATCTTATAATCGTTAAAATTAAATCAGACTTTATTCAGAAAATAGATACGCCGCTTAGAAGGTTGAATGCGCCGTATCAGTTTTAATTATCAAAAATTGATATTTATTTTAAATTAAATGCGTCGTATTAACAAAAGTTAATGCGCCTTATTTTCGTTACGTTTCAAAATATAAGATTTTTGATTCAGAAGATACGCCGTATCGACAGAGATCGATGCGTCGTATCTGTTTAATAATTCGAAAACTGTTTTTAATTAAAATAATAGATACGCCGTATCTGCTAAAGCAGATGCGTCGTATGGCGTTAACGTTTAGAAATTTTTTTTTTTATCAAAAACAGATACGCCGTATCTTGGGGAAAGATGCGTCGTATCGAATTAATTAAACGCGTTGTATTTTATAAAAAATTAAACGCAATACGCCGTATCTGAGAGATCAGATGCGCCGTATCGTTTGAATAAGCTCAGTACAACGATAGCAGAACACAGAAAATGCGAAAAATAAAAACAAATAAAAACAAACCAAAATAAACACAAATAAAAGCAAACAAATAACACACAAAACAAAAAATATGCAAATAATACAAAGAATGCAAATTAACCTAATATACAACACAGTTAGCGGTTAGATTAAAAAAAAATTAAAAACCTAATTAAAATACTAATCAAATTAACAGATAATAACAATTCACTCCCCGGCAGCGGCGCCAAAAACTTGATGCGTGCGATGTGTCGTTGCGGTTTAGCAGTATTAATGCCTACTCAAGTTTTAAATTTATATTTAGCCGACTTATCAATAACACACACACTTAACGAGCAGTGTACCCGGTCAGTATGAATATAATGGTAAGTAGAGTGTCGATCACTAAGAGTGGAACGTATTATCTTGTTATTCTAATCAGTATTTTAATATTCTAAGTTAGCTATACAACCTAATCTAACGCAAGGGGGTTCAGCCTGAGAGACTGGCACGATTGGTTGCAATTAAATAATAAACTAAACTAATAGGCACGAATCAGCAAGTAGCACACACGTACACAGATAAATACTTGAGACAATAAGAAGACCTGTCCTGATAGATAAGTAGTTTGTCACTTGTTTTATTGCTAGTTTTATATGAAGTGTATAGTTCGATGCAACGCACCGAGATTAAGTCCTTTCTCGTTGGTTCTAATCTTATCGGCGAGTAAACCCTTAATGATTACTTATGACTATCCTATTTATCTTTCTTCCTACTTTTCTACAGACGATAGAATGCATAGGCGATCTAATAAATAGGCGAGGGCAGAGGCATGGCGACCCGATCAACGCTCAGCTAGACACAGAGGTTATCAATGCACTAATAAAAGTCACCAAAGACATCAACATATAAACTTTAATTAATGGGAAAGCAGTTTTAAGGGAGTGCAATCTTTCCGTTGTCACATAACACAAGCCACCAATCCTGATGAATTAAAGTTTACTAACACAATAAAACAAAACTACTTAATGAATTAAATACATGCAGGACCTTCTTACAGCTCTTGTATCTTCGTTCAAGGTGTGTCTTGTGCTACTGCCTTGACTGAATTCGTCCTAGGGTTTCTGTACTTCGGTCTTCTAAAACTGTCGAACTCTTAATTCGTCTGGTCTTTGGGGTATTTATAGTTTCTGTCTGAGGGTAAGATGCGGCGCATCTAATAAGTAGATGCGGCGCATTGACTTAACTTCGCGTGGGGTCCAAGATTAATCTATTCAGGAATATTCGTACACCGCCAGAAGATGCGGCGTAACTCCATAAATAGATGCGGCGCATGTCCTCTTGTATCTTGGATCGTATCTGGTGAAATCTTGATAGTGATGCGCCGTATGTAATAAGCAAGATGCGGCGCATCTGGAGCAGAATGTCTTGATCTTGTACATTTCGGTAGACTCTTAACTTCTTGCTTGCTTTGCTCCATAATTAGTCCAAAATCGCCGAGTTTCACCAAATGCTTGTTTTTACCTGAGAATTACAAAAGTAAACGATTAAGTATCAATCCTCATACATAATATAATAAAACAAGTCAAATTAATAGGATAAATGATGGTAATAAAATGTACTTATTTGAGTTCATCAGCATTAGAGCTACATTACTCAAGATTTTTAAAATAAACTGTATTTTAAAACTTGAAACGATCAAATCGATTTTGAAAACTTTAAAGAAGGGAAATCCTTGCGAAGATCACCAGCCCTCAAAAACAGTTTTTATAGTTCGGAAAAGCCATTTTGAAATGTCAAAAGACTCAGATCTAGATAGTACTTTAGCTAGACACAATATTTCACCTAAAGCTCTTGATGAATCCATTTCTAGTAAGTATTTTGACAGGAAAGATCTTGACCCAAAATGGAAAGCTAAAGCAACAAATATTGAAGATTCTAAGGATCATTCAAGGATGACACTGGACGAGCTCATAGGATACCTCAAAGCTCATCTAGCAATAATGGAAAAAGATTCGGAGATACCTAAAGGCAAAAAGGAGTTAATAGCTTCTAGCACTATAGCCAGATCTAGTTTCAACAGTGAAGGTAACAAAGATATGCTAAAAGACAACAAAGTGGATAGTATGGCTAACAAAACAGAAAAGGTATCCTCTGACTCTTCATATATGTTTAATGACTACGACACATTAGATATGGAACACAATAGATTAAGTAAGCTCATTATAAACGTCATAAGCAAAAATAAGATCTTGAAAACCAAAGAGGAATACTTGATAAATAAAATACATAAGTTGAAAGAAAAAGTTAAAAGCTTGGAAGACAATATGGAAACTGAATGTTGTGCATCATGTCAAGAAATAAAACTTAAATTAGAGACGCATAAACTCACACTAAGCAAATACATAAAACAAAATCTCAAGTGTCAAATATTCAATAAACACATAAACTGTGCAGATGACACTATGAGAATTCTTAAATCATCTCATGGTAGCTTCAAGCCTGATTTTATGGAAAATGGTCATTTAAGTGATTTTGAAAGTCAAACGATAAATGAAAATAAAATCACACCAACTGAGTTGGTAACCCGCGGATCCCACGGATCCAAAACTTTGGATCCGCGTAGTATAAACAAAGGATCCGTGAGTACAGTAGAAAAACAGAAAAATCAACATTCAAGTAAGACTAATTCAAAAACGATCAAAGATAGGGATGTAGTTAAAACAACAGTAGAATCATTTTCATACATAGGAAATGAGCTTAGTAGACAAATACCATTTGACTATCTCGGAGATATTAGTGAACCATGGTAATATGTTGTTTAACCCAAAAAGGACCCATGAGATATTGGGGACCAAACACTCAAGTTTTCTTTAGGTATGCTTAAAAGGATTTGGTCTTTATGATCTTACTTAATCCCAAGATACATTGATGAATACAAAGGTATCTTCTCTAATCACTAAAGTGCTCATCACGATCAATAGCACTTTTGGTATTAATCATCAAAAAGGTATGAACTCTCATAACTCTACTCATAATGATTATTCTCATAGATAATTCATGATTTCATAACTATTTCTTTGTGGTATGATTAACTATTACTACCTATGTAATAATAGAAATTCTATGTGTATAAGATAGGATGATTACTAGGAAAAGGTTTTTAAAACCTTTGCTAAAACCGGATATAACACCTCAAGACAAATGTTGTCTCATATTCTTGTGTTATATCTCAACACTTAGGTAATACCCATACATGGATAAGTTCTTAGAACTTGCAAGGACTCTAACCAAGATAAGATTTAACCAACACATTTGTGATTATCACATCCATGAATGTTCCTAAGTAAGTTCTAACTTAATTATTCATAACCTTAAAAAGTACTTGGAAGAAAATTAATTTTAGGATAATCTCACCATATTATAAAGGTTTATCTCTCCATAACTCATAATGATAATACATAGGTCTAAACAATGTTGTTTGTGATAATGTTCAAATCCCATCCATTAGAAAACATTGAGATTAAAATAATTTAGTTTTTCTCTAGATTCTAAGTAAGATTGATAAATCTAGAAATAAGAGCATAAATCAAAGCTATCTAATTAAAATTTGAACATATAGGAAAAACATATTCTCCTATTCCCGTACATACTAGCTTGAGCTAAATGTCTTAAAGTTATGGAAACACAAACGAACTTAGTAGAACCTCATCTCCTTATCAAGATATGCTATGATCAAAAATCATGCATGATAAGTAAAACTTCAAGTGCCAAACAACTAGGAATAAAAAATGTTTTCACTCATCTCAATCATGCAAATTTAGGATAAAAATCATTCGCATTAAGGATCAAAATAGTAAATTCATTAGATAACCTCAAAAGTAGTAATACATTAAGTAGAATATGCTAGAACACCAAACCTTGTGTATAACTATCATTCTTAGATCATAAATAATGAAATCATAACAATTAGGTGGATCTCTAAACATGTTGTGTACCAATGTGAGACATTGTACCACAAGTCACTAAGAAACTAACGTTCCTTGATACTTAAGTGGTTAAGGAGAAGTGTGGAGAAAATACCCGTAGTTTATGTCTTTAGTCTCTATTGCCAATCTTCTCCTGTTTTGTCAACCTTGCAACCATTCATCTCAACAATTACTTAGCTCGACTATTTTATCTTTATTCCCAATTTAAACAGTGGATACAATATGTTGAGAAAGTCTCTCAAAAAGGATTACAGTGGTAAATCCTCTTACAAACATCTCAAGAAAGAAATCTCCATTCCTTATAAAACATACTAATATTTAGAAGTAATCAAAACATTCGTCCAAATCTTAATTTAACCAAAAACAAAAATACCACAACCTTGTTCAGATCCTGCGGATCCAATTGACAACAAGGGCGGAACCCTTTTGAAGGATCCGCCGAATCCGTGAGTTGTTAAATCAGACTATGAATTACCAAACACTCCTTACTGCACTACACACTTAATTAAACTCTCAATATCAACTCATAATCGACTCTTATCATCCCTAACTCAAAAATTAGATCCTTCATCTCATATTAATTCGTGCTTGATCACTCACTATAAGTTCACTAATTCATTTCAATTCAAAATTAGGGTTCATGCAATTTCAATAATACATTTCAGATTACTATTCTTAATTAGACACTACAGATATTTCTTTTGTCAAAAGTTAATAGGAATTCCATTTTGTTAAACTCTTTAACAAAATTCAATAAAACCAAAGAAACCTCTTCTAAACAATTAGAATAAATTTTCTTGCAAAAACCCATGAGAAATCTTTTCATAACTAGGTAAAATGAATTTCAAACATTGCTAATACAAAATCAAAGAAAACGTCAAACAGGAATGTTTGGGGTACAAAGTGTTTTGTCACAAAACGTACATTTTCAAACGTCATAATAGGTCAAAGATAACCACACCTCCATATTTGTCCACATTTCATGTATTTTAGATTAGTGTAACTAAAACTATAAAATTGTTTATGACTAGGAAAATCATGCCTCCTGCCACTAATTACGATCACAAGAAAACAAAGAAGTACCTACCCAAACATCATCAAACAAAAGGACTCACAGAAGCGCAAGTCCAACTTTTCAAAGCTTTAGAAAGTCGGTATGTTCATGAGGGTAGAATCATAGACTCTTCATTTTTAGAAGAAACAAACATTCGTGAACAAATGGCCACCATTCAATTTGACTCACTTCTCTACATAGATGAACCTATCATTCTTCAATTCATTCTTGAATTTTATGCCTCAGTAAAACTTATTTCTGATGACAATGGATCATTTAACATCAACTTCAATGTAAACCAAAACTCCTACAATTTTCCTTTAGACCATTTTGGGAAAGTGTTACACATCCCAAGTGAAGGAACATGCTTCTACTCTGACAAATGGTCCTTAACCATTCTAAATTCAAATCTAGGACGGGAACATCCATATGACACTCCCCTAACTCCTAAAGAAATTATCCGAGATCATCTTTTTAACACTAGAACCAATCCAATTAAGAAACTTCGGGGCAAAGATGCCAATCGAGATCCATTTGCCATGGAACTTAATGAACTCAAACCTGAGTTTAAGAGACTCGAAGAAATTCTAAGATCAAATGTCATTAGTACTATTGGTAACAAAGATCACGTGAATGCTGGACTGTGCTATATGCTCTATTGTATTTCAACTCATCAAAGATTTAATTTTGCTTACTATATCGCCAAGAGGATGGTTGATATACGTGTCCTAGGGAAAACCACATTGCCATATGGAATGCTACTCACTCGTTTTTTCAAAGCTTCCACTCCTATCCTTCCAAATTCTGTTGGTTTTGTCCCAGATTACCCCGAAATCAAACACACCTTTGTCCCTCTTAGTGACCATAGAGTGAAAGTAGGAAAAGGGAAACAAGCTTGCCTCTCATCTTCATCTTCATCATCTTCATCAGCTAGTGACGAAGATGGATTACCTAACTCAAAGCTCCCACTATTAGATTACTTAAGTCAACTTCCATCTCTCAATAATGAATCTGCAGAAAGCCGACAAACAAAGGGAGTTCTAAAGTGTGCAGGACGATGGATGATGAAACTCCGAAAAGATCAAAAGAAAATACTCAAACTATTGAAAGATAAGCGAGAATAAATGATTGTGTGGAACAGTTAACCTTTAGACCCTATATGGTCATATTTCTATGTTTGTTAAGACTTGTCTTTAGTACTTTATACTTATGTGTTTTATCTCTACTTAAACTAATGATAACACGTATGGTTATCAATTTTCCAAACTTATGCCACTGTTTGGTTTAACATCATTCATGATGAAGTTTAATGATCAGGTCTATTTTCATACTTGGTTGTGTTTTATTTTGTGTATGTGAACTAACTGATTATTGCAGATTGATAACACTCGGGGTTATCAATTTACCAAGTCTAAACCTATGTTTGGCTTAACTCCTACTACGGTAAGTTTCTAAGAACGGATTAACCTATGATCAATCGTGTGTTAATATTATCACATTTAGTTGTTTTGCTATACATATTAGATGTTAAGTAAGGTCTAGATGAATTTTCGGGTTTTCGTCGAATAACGCAAAATATGACAAGTCTTCTGTTTAGTTTTAGAAAATTAGGATACGGATCCAACGGATCCTTAAACTTGGATCCGCCAAGGCTTATCGTTGGTTCCGCCATCCGCCAACCTGCGGATTTGGCGGACCCCTCACTTTGGTTCCGCATTTGATACTACTTGGATCCGCAGCTTTCTCAGTAAGTCTAAAACTTTTTCGACTCATCTCGATTCTTAAATCTTAGTGTTTAGTATCATTTAGGATTCATTTACTGATCATAATTCATCTTAGAATCATTTAGGAATTCTTAGAAACTTAGGAACAAAATTTCCCACCAAAATTTAAATTTTTGAATTTTAGGTGTGAATTACCAAACTGACACAAAGAAGGAACCCTTTTTAGGGATCCGTCAAATCCGTGGAAACATGATATCATAAGATTTTCCACTATCTACTTGTATTTACTGCAAATCCCCAACACATTACTCAACCCAAGCTCAATGGATTGACTTCCTTGATATGACCTGCACAAATCTTTGTTCCAAACCATTAGAAACCATTATGAAATTCAAAGAATATTTCCTTGCATAATTTGATTTATTCCATCACACACAGACTGCACTTACTCCTATTAAAATCTGTAAGTCAATCACATTTAACCCTTTTAAGTCATTTTTCTGCACATTCTTATGTCAACTCCATTTCTATGGTTTGACTTTGATAATAGGACAAACTACTTTATCTTATTTCAAGTCCTGGATATTCACACTCATTTAATCCAAACACCCAAATTTCATACAATTAGGAAGTATAAATTAGAACCTTAGAGATGATCATAGCACACTAAACATCCACAAAATTCACATATCATCTCCAGGAAATCTCCCAATCAACCTCACATGTCTAGACCATACAGACGAACGGCTAGAATTAGCATCAGACCTTACTGGTATGCAAACCCACTTCGTAATGTAACCTTTTCTGTCATATCCACAGTCACCACAACAACTCCTATTATAACTCCCATAGTCAACATATCCTCTTCTTCAAGATCAAATTCACCCACTACAAACTCATCCAATACAACAACATCACCTCCTACCATTACTCCTGTAGCAACCACACCACCACTCGCTCCCGTTCCATCACAATCTGAGAAGTCTGCATTATCACCATCCTCACCAAAACTCAAACCCATGGAACTCTTTAGGACACCACCAACATCTCCACAACCATATCTTGAAGAATTAGAAGATCTTCCACCTACATCAATCAATCCTCCACAAATAAGTCTTGAAAACTTAGAACCCATGCTATTCCATCCTCTCCATCCGGAGATTCATGGACCTCAATACCATATCACATCAATTATCACCACAACAATTGCCACACCAATTGTCACTTCACCAAGTGTTTCCACAACAATTGACCCCTCACCACAATCATCACCACCTAAAGAAAGAATCTCATCCCCATCTTCCAGCTTAATAATAGATCCATCACATGACATAATTACCACACTTCAACACTTGGATGAATCAATGTGGATCAATAAAACAAACACTCAAGATGACAACAATATTGTCTCTAACCTCTACGACACTAGTAATTTAGAAACTAAATGGCTTGCCTCTATCATGTCATCATCAAAACAAGCAAAATAGAAGTTTGTAGTATCATCGCAATAATTACTCTTAAGATTTTATCGTCTCTAGGAACCTTCATGTGTAATCTTATGTTTGAGACTTTTGTCACAAACAAATTTTCAATGTATGATTATGCTTTAAAATAATTAATGATATCTTGTTTTGACACAAAAGTTGATTTAGGCATACAAGATAAACACCTTTTAAGATTAGTCAATACTATCATCATAACACCTTATTAGCTCAACATTATAGTTCTGCACCAATACCTCATGAAAACACAATCATGTGTTTGACAAACCTCTTAAAAGAGAAGCTTTAAGTCTCCTTAAACTTTCTTAGACTTTGATTAGGATTAGTAAAACCAAATCAATAGTTGTAAGTAAATAAACCTTAGCTTGAACCTTCATTTGATCAAAACGACAAAACATGACCAAATCAATTTTGGTCTCACGGAACCCTAAGATAAGAAGGACGGAACCAAAATTTTGGTTCCGCCCAATCCGTGGGTACCTGGTCAGCTTTTAACCATTCAGAAACCAAACAACCTTCTCGTAACCAACGAATCTAGAATTTTCATCTCACAACTTCATTATCTAGAACATCTTCAGTGTCTAGAACACCATCATAGGATCTCATCATTTTCATTCTTGATTTGTATCAAGCAAGTCATTGTCAGTACAAACAGAACCATCATTCTCAACACATTAGTCCAAACGTCATATATCATATAAGCTTTCTAGATTAGTTATTTAGGACCTTTTACATTGTTGGTTTAGGACTTTTTAGGATGTCTTTCGGTACTTATAACGTCATTGTGACTTTTGTCACAAAATTTTCAATATATATGAATATATTGCATATTATCATTATCCTTATATAGCTTGTCTTACTTTATATCATTTCTTTAGGTACTAATAATGATCAGACACTTACTTTGATTTTTTTTTTTTTTTTTTTTTTTTTTTTTTTTTTTTTTTTTAAGTCAAAACATTTAGAAAGGCTTGTTTGGAAGAACACTTCACATGCATTCTACTTCTTCATTGAAGTTATTCATTACTAACACTTCATTTGCAGCATATCATACCCTTCAATAGTATACGTTGGTACTCGAATAATGAGGAGTATACATCGAGGGGGAGCATTTCTTAAATCTTTCATATTCTAACCATTTGTCTTGTAGGTTCATGCACCATTTACTTGTTACTCCATTTAGGGGGAGTATAAAACAAGGGGGAGCTATTAAAAGTTCTCAAAATCGCATTCCGCTACGCACCTCTTCTTTTTGTTTCGACAAAAAGGGGGAGAAAGGAAAAAGGATTAAGTTTGCATAATTAGATTCATACTAAGTTATTTCATAATAGTAATCAAAATTTGAATAACTCAAAACTTAATCTATATTTTTAAAAGGACTTAAACTATATTTACTTGTTTGCTTAAAAATATAATTTAGGTTTTGTCATCAACAAAAAGGGGGAGATTGTTAATACAAATATCGTACTAAAAACGTTATTTATATTTTACGATCTTTGCTTATGTTTTGTTCATGACAAACACAAAGTATATTCCTTAAGCAAATTATAAATACTAGTTAAAGTCTTTTTCAAAACACATATTTCATTTAACATGATCACTAACATTATATTGCATATACATGTGTATTTCCTTAAATGAAAACTTTAATTTAAAAGATACAAAGTGACATCATGGTATACATCACAAATACAATCTTGGTAAGATTGTGTGATATCTTGATTAGATACTCAAGTTATATAGTTGACATTGGAAGATATTGATTTGACAATACAAGGATATGGAAAGATTTGAGGAGATCTCATGTGCAACATTATCTGTCATAACCACGGATCCAAGTCCATACAAAGACGGATCCCTTCTGAGGGATCCGCCGGATCCGTGGGAGGTTTGCCTTGTTTGCCTATAAATAGCAGACTTGGCATTTGATCTAATTATCCACTTAGAAAAGAAAAACACATACATTCACTTTAGTTACTAACCACAGTAGTTATATATATATCATTGATGTTTCTTTTGTAGCAAAGAATATCAAGTTAACAAGCTTCAAACAAGCAGACTGTTTGGAAGTTGCAGTATAGGTTCTGTGTAAACACTTTAAGTGTTTCTTATCATTTGTATCAGTTAGATCAGTAAGTGTGGTTAGTGCTTTAGTCCTCAAAGCACAAAGAGAGTAGGGAGTGGTTGTACCCTTGTAAAGAACTCGACATCTAGCTTAGTGTCGGTAAAGTAATTAGGCGACGTCAGGTTGGTTCTACCTTGTGAAAGAACCCGGTGTTTAGCTTAGTACCGGAAAAGGAAGTAAGCGACGTGTAAAGGTTTTCTCCACCTTGAAGGGAGTTTGTTTCTTAGTGAAAGATATCTCTCGAGTAAGTAACTCGAGGAAGTGGAGTAGGGCAAGGATAAGGATCTCTTGCAAGCCGAACCACTATAAACACTTGTGTTATGTGGTTTGATCTTTCATCTCTTTACCTTTAGTTTATATTGTATGATAACTTAATTTGTGATTGTTTCCTTTGAACTAACAAATAACAAAACAAATTAAACTCGAAAAACGGTGAAAACTATTCAACCCCCCTTCTAGTTTTCCACAAATTATTTGGGGATAACGGGGTAAATGTCGAAACGTACAAACTGAGTTATTTTATTCAAGATGTTTGTTTGTCGTAAACTCCTAGAGTTGTCTTCCTTGGTTTGAGTTCTCGTCATATTCTCTCGACTATGTCGTTGTCTATTTCTCTTTGGCGTGAGTTGTATGTCGAGTCTATGTCTTCTTACCACACCACACGAAACGTTGAAACTAAACTTTTGATAAGTTTTGAAAACTGAGTAATCCACGAAGACTACGACACGCTGTCTTTTATAGACCTTATTATTTTGCGAGACGTGTTTTGAGATAATCGTATACGTATTAGGTTGTGCCGATCCTCGACCGTTGTGTACCGCTGTGCTTTTACCGCCGTGTACTGTCGTGCCGTATGTCTTGAGATTGTTGTGTTTTGCTCCTCGATGCCAGTTGTGTCAGTTGTGATCTTGCATCGCTGTGGCTAAGGTGAGTTCATGGCCCCTACTTTTACCGGATTTATAACTATTTTCGGGGGAGAATACATGCTCGCTTTTAACTAAACTCATGACTGTTTATTTGGTATACGTGAACTGTTTGCTCTATTTTGACTATTTGGCTGATATATTTGATCTGGTTATTTGATGGCATTACGTGATTTATCTGGTTATTTGATGGCATTACGTGATTTATCTGGTATTCATGAGTGAAAACATTTAAACTAGTTTGAATGGACCTAACCGTCGTTTTGGATTTGCTATAACTTGTTGACTGGCTAAGGGTTAGACTTGCGGTAGATGTTGACTTAGTCTAGGGTAGCAATCCCTTGCTATAACCATGATGCCTAGCTAAGAATAGATATCTGCTTACGGCCTAGACCAGGGTAGCAATCTCTTGCTATAGCCATGTTGCCTGGCTAGAGTCGGTTAGGGCCCTACTTGAGATCTCGTTATGACATTGGAATGATTGGTTTTGGAAGTATTAGTGGAACTCGTGGTTTCATCGATCTTAGTCCAGTGTAGCAAATCCCTTATCTTGGTCCACTATTATACTTTTCTTAACCCGTGATTTAGGCAGTGTTAGCCTACGTTGAACTTGACTTGCTTGCGAACGATGATTTGAACTTGAAAACCTTTTGGTTCAACCAAACTGTTTTAAACTAAAACCTATGAACTCACCAGCGTAAGCTGACCCTTTTAGCATGTATTTTCAGGTTTAATGCTATAGCTTATCTCTGGAGGCGCTTGGCAAGAGGCATGGTCATAGACGACTCTAATATTTATATTTGGGACCGCTTTAATCGTTTTGGGCCTTACTTCCGCACTATTTTCAGATGATGTAAACTTAACGTTTTGATAATGAAACTTTCTTCTAAACGGTTAAGGTAAAACCGTTCTTTGTACCTTGTGTTGTGATACCAATTGAGTAGCGCCCCAGTGACATGTATGCTTCCGCTGGACCTGATTTTCGGGGTGTTACATCCACCTTAATCTCAAACCAAACGCATAAAGACAATTAAACCCACAAGACTGGCTTCAAGATCCTTTTGAAGATTAAAGGTGTAAGGAAGGTTTGGTTTTCTTGTTCCACGGTTTTTGTTGATCGAGTGAACCGACCGGAGATAACACACTAGGTAGGTGAGTGATTTGTTAGGAAAGGCCGTGAGTAATTGTGTTGTAATTAGATATTGCTGTTTCGAATAGATTTGGATTTGGATTTCGTTTCTTGTGAGTTGTTAGTTTGGATTTGGATTTTGTTGTTGCGAAAATGATTTGAACAGATTCGATGTTGGAGATTCGTTTTAAATAAAAGAAAGTGATTTTGTTGTTCTTGTAATTTGAAGCTTTTGATTTGTTGTAATAGTCGACTGCATTTTACCAGTGGTTAGATGATTTTGTTTTGGATTGGATTTGATTTTTCTGATTATCTATGCTTCTTCTATCATGAATCTGCTACACCACTTGTCAAACCAATGGTCAAACCGCTACACCGATGGTCAAACCGCTACACCTTTTATCTCCTTTTAAGTTCAAACCGCCACCAAGAATAGACCCAAACCGCTGCACACCAGTTAGATCAAACCGCTACAATCACAAACCACTACAGTCACAAACCGCTACAGTCACAAACCGCCACAGTCACAAACCGCTACAGTCTCAAACCGCTACAGTCACAAACCGCTACAGTCAAACGACAGTCAAACCGCAACTTGTATAGTCACTTTCACACAATTTGTCTTCTTTCCGGTTTTAGTTAAAGAACAAACTGCCAGTCATAGACCACAATGTCTTTGTTTTCCTTTTGAGTACAAACCGCTGATAAGAAATAGCACCTTTTGACGAACCGCTACCAAGAACAACAATTAGCTTTTTTTGACTAACCACTACCAAAAACAACTAGAACACCTTTTACAGATTCACTTTTAACCACTCACATAAGCCACAACACAGCAAGAAAACCGAATTTAATCAACACAAACCAACACGAGCTCAACTCCTGTGTATCTTGTCTTGTGTATACGAACAAAAAGAAAACAATAGCAAGCAAAGCTGTTTACAACCAATAGGCCAAGAAATACACCAAGTGACAGAACACAGTGAATAAGATGTACTCCAATCTTGGTTTTATGTATTTTTCAATTCGAACAAAAGTAAGAAAAAATGTTCATAAAGATAAGGTCAAGTCATTAAGCAAGCAAGCCCAAAACTGATATGTGAGCAAAACTAACACCTAACAACTGTTAAGGCCCAAGATAATTGTAAACCAAGAAAATAAGATAACGTTTGAACAAAAAGAAATAAATTAGCAAGTGGAGACCACCAAGAACAGAAAGAAATTAAACTAGAAAGTAGAAACCATTCGAACGAAAGTAAATAAAATCGAGAAAGTAGAAACCACGAATCCAAGCACACACAATCAATCGAACCTAACCATGGCTCTTGATACCAATTGTAAGATTTGCATACTTGGATTCAATGTTAGATGAATTCTAGAGAGAGAGAGAGATGAGAGAGTTGGGAGATTTAGAGAGAGAGAGAGTGAAAGAAAAATGGTTGTATGATTAAGAATCTCCAACCCTTCCTAAGTGTGGGAAGGGGTATTTATAGTACAAGATATAAGTGCCCCGAGTGGGCTGTGGAGTGAGTTGACAGTGGGTAAAGACCCGACCCACTCCACGAATACTATACTAACTAAACTAATAATACTAATAATACTAATAATTCTAATAAGCCTACGAGCTACACAGATGCTAAATAGATACTCGGGGTGACCAAGTCTTCACATGAATATTTATATTCCTAACAGACTAGTTATGGTTATGATATGGTTTATGTTATATGTTGTTTAGCTTGTTATGCCATGTACTTACTAAGCGTTTCGCTTACATGTTTAGCTGTGATGTTGTTTTATAGGTATCGGCGAAGCTAGTAAAGGTAAGGAGAAGGAGTAGGATGGTTTGCATCTAGTAGTGTAACCTTGGACTTGGTAAGTAGAAGACCTCATCTTTTGGATCAAGCCTTTTGAAAGTTGGAGGCCCCCAAAGTGCCATTTTCTTGTTGGTATATCGTATTGGTCTAAAATGGGTCATTTTAATATTGTGTTTAAGTCATGTATTTAGTGGGTCAATGATGTTCAAGTTAGAACTTGAATGGTTATAGTACTTGTAAAGGGGTGTTTGGTATAAGCAAGTTTCCACCCATTTTGAAAGGTAAACGAGTCATGTAACCATGGAACAAGTTTGGTATGTTAAGTTAATGGTTTCGGCTAAGTTTAATGTTATATGGAAGTGGTATGAGTGGTGTATTGCGGAAAAAGGTCAAACGGCAAATTTTTTTAGGTTCTGCAGGTTCCCAGCTGCCAGTTGAAGTCTCAACCGGGGCGGCTAGGACTTTTCTGAGAAAGCCAACTGCTGGTTGGAACTCCGGCCGGGCGGTTGGGGTTTTTCTGTAAAGGCCAACCGCCGGTTGGAACTCCAGCCGGGCGGTTGGAAACTTTCTGAGGAGCCCAACCAGCGGTTGGGAGGGATTTTCAGGAATTTCAGATTTTGGTAATTTTTGAAAAATCGTATCTTTTGAACCGTAAGTCATTAAGGGTCGTGCCACCTGTCATTTTGAAGGTAATTGAGTCTAGTTTCATCTAAAATTAGTCTCAAGTCCTAAATGTTTTTAGATTTTTGTCAACGGTCAAAAGTATAACAGAATGTACGTTAAGTTGAGTCGTTTCCGCCCAAAAAGTTTAAAATTTTGGTCTAGACGGGCACGGGGTGTAACAAATGGTTGGTAATTTTTAGGGTTGTGCACGGTTCGGTTTGGGTCGGTTTTTGGCTAAAACCCAAACCGAACCGAAATATTCGGTTTTTATAAAATTCAAAACTGAAACCATTCGGTTTTTGGCGGTTCGGTTTTTTTTACGATTCGGTTTTTGGCGGTTCGGTTTTTCGGTTTTTAACCGCTTATATTTATGTGTAGCCAATTTATACCAACAAACTTGACTTTCGTAGAAAATTGGTTATTTTTCGTTACTTTTTTTGTCAAGATAAGCCTAATAAGTTTATCTCATAATTCTACAATTACACACGTATAGATGAGATACACACATGCAAGTGAATTTACACATAATATGATCATTGTCACATAATTATTGATATATTGTAAAGTAAACACACGCACACGAAAAACAAAAATACAAATGTTAAGATAAATATATTATAAATCCACCTGCAAAATTAATATGAATTTATAAATTAGATTTGTTTAGTTATTTATTTACATAATATATTAGTTATATACTATTTTATAATAGAAGCGGTTCGATTCGGTTTTTTACGGTTCGATTTTTGAAAAAAAAAAAAAAAAAAAAAAAAAAAAAAAAAAAAAAAAAACCAAACCGAATTTTTTTGTTTTTGAATAAGAAATATTTATTATCAGACAAATACAATATGAATTTACTTTTGCCCGTGAAGTGACTGGATAATTATGTACCTCATTTCATGATTTCTGTCACATTCTACTAGTAGTAACTATGCTTTGAAATCATGTATTAATTTACGAGAAAAACTGGCTATAATTTCACATATTTATACTACGTATAAAACACGAAACACGTTGGTGATATATAGAGTAGTTTTCCATCAGAATTGTCATTCGATGTTTTAATATAGTTTTCCAATTTGTACAAACGTACAACCACCTAATATTACATAGTGATATATAGTTACCTAAGTTACTATTTTTATTACTTAAATTTCAAATAATATCATTTTTCTATTACTATTTGTTAAAGTTATTTCAATCGAAAATCTTCGCCATCTGTAAACTATCTTGATGCAAAGTGTGCATTCAAAAAAAATATTCCCCGAAAATTACAATATCAGAAAACATTTACTTACAATAGTCTCCCGCACAAAAGATATTGGCGTAGACCAAAAAATTACTTATGACATTCATCATAAATGATGTAGATTGCCCAAAACCACTCGCTTTATCATATATAAGACTGAGTGTAATGGCAGATAACGCACCACCAGTGGTGACAACTATCACGCGTGATCCACTTTTTACATCTCCTCCCCAACTCTGCACCAACCCTATTTTATGCATTTTTTTTTGGTAACCATGATTTCCGACCTTTTGGCCGACTAATTCAGGAGGTTGGCGTGGCCACCGCCACACAGACTTAATGTTGTTTACACCTAGCAGAAATTGAACTTGAGACCTCACACATTTTAGAGTGATAGTCATAAGTCATTTTGCCACTAGGCCACTCTTAAATGGTTATTTTATGCACTTGTTTGTGGTGACCACCTTTGGTGGTGCCTCTTTTTTTTATAAGTTATATTATAAGTTGTGTTTGTATAAACAAGTGTATTTTTATGTGTTTGTTTTGGTGGTAATCACTCCACTTGTTTGATTATGGCTTTAGTGGTGTACTGAATGGTGATATGCCACTAACTTAAAAGTGATGTATTACCATTACACCCGGTATATGTAGGGATGTCAGTAGGGTCGGGTTGACCCGACCTGAACAAGAACCTGATAAGGCTTATCTGG
Organism: Artemisia tridentata subsp. tridentata; assembly: GCA_021014915.2. NCBI lineage: Eukaryota > Viridiplantae > Streptophyta > Magnoliopsida > Asterales > Asteraceae > Artemisia > Artemisia tridentata. The sequence goes on along the minus strand of CP139501.1, from coordinate 194,587,244 downwards.
CCAGGTTAAATTAGGTTAAAAAATCTTGTCGGGTTATTTTGACCCGAACCCGGTATGGTTATTAGTTCGGGTTAAGGTTAAATAATTAATGTTATCGGCAAATCCGAAAATACCCGACAATCAATTTTTTTATTTTTTAATAATACTTTTAAAAGCCCAATACCATTGTTTGCTTTGCTACTGTGCTTTGCATTTTTTAAGGTATGGAACTTTGCTTTGCTAATGGAAGTATGCCAACATTATTTGGAATGGCTAGTTATGCTACTGTAACCATAAAAGTATCATCCTTTGTTGATTTCACCATAATTTTAACATTTAGTAACTATGATGGTGTGTATAATTTTAACTGGAAGTCTGCAACATTTAGTAATTATGCTATTGCAACATCAGTTTTATGGTGAGGAATTATGATGGTGTATATAATTTTACAGTAACATTTAGTAAAAACAAGCAATTGTGCTTAAACATGTTTATACCGATATCACTTTGTTATACCGATAAAACAAATAGCACTTAGTTACTACGTTGCTTCATTATACCGATAAAACAAATAGCACATCGGAAACTTCTGTTACATAGCTACTGTAATTGCATTTTCCGTATAGTGCATATGCAAATTGCAAATGGTTCAAATATAATTCAAGATAGATAGTCATGTACATCACATAATGATTCTAGAATGGCTACTGATACAAATTGTAATAGTTTGATTCTCATTCCTCAATAGTCTTATACGTCATATAATGATTTTAGATAGATAGTTGTATAATATTCACTTGAAAAAGTTGTACTGAGGGGCTGAAAAGTTGTACGATAGGGGGGTGGGGAATGAGAAAGGATTGATTGATGATAGCTTGGTAGGTGGCAAGGAATATAATGATTACCCAGTACTGGGTAATCAACAATTATAGAGTAAATTGGTGGGGAGGGGGTAAGGTAATGATTACCTACCATCACCCATTCCTTTGCATTCCTTTTCCTTTTCCCTTTCTCTTTGCATTCCCCTCTACTGAACCAAGCGAGCCCTGAGTTTGTAATAGTTTGATTTTTCATGTTATAAAGTTCATGGCCACTCGTACTTTGGCACTAACTTGGCTACTTGTTTGATTATCAATGATGTTTGTACCCGATAACCCGAATAACCAGACCCGATATAACCCGACTAGAATCTCACTCGAACCTGATTCTTAATCTGGTCGGGTTGCGGGTCACTATTTAAAAGTTTAAAACCCGATTCAACCGAATCTGATAATCACGATAACCCGACCCAATAAGACCCTAAATATAAGTGACTTAGATAATTGTCGTAGTCAAACCCATTAATGGTTCCCTATAAATCTACATGTCTCACTGCTTTGCAACTTACATTCTCAACCTTAATCATCGATCCACTATCAAATACATTATACCATGGCACCACAAATATCACAATTCCAATACTTGACTCCTCAAGATAACTCCACCAACTTCTACATCCAAGATCCCATATCTGTGCTCCATATGACCGATTTCGTAACCAACATCCCTGATCAATGCTTTTCATCAAACCCTTCATCTCTTAGCAACACCTCATCAACTTCTGATGAAGCCGACGAGCAACAAATCAGCATCATAAGTGAGCGGAAACGTAGAAGAATGATATCAAATAGAGAGTCTGCTAGAAGATCAAGGGTAAGGAAGCAAAAGCATCTTGATGAGCTTTTGTCACAAATGGCTCGTCTTAGAAGTGATAATCAGAGTCTCGTGGAGCATTTGAATAACTTATTAGAGAGTCACCAAAGGGCAGTTGACGAAAATGCACGATTAAAAGAAGAGACAACCGATATCAAACGGAAGCTTGTTGAACTCCAACTTGCTAATTAATGTTTCCATGGATATGCTATTTTTAGTTCTAAGTTGATTGAAATGTTATATTAAGCACGTAATTATCTTTTCTGTCGTTGTAACATGCAAGTCAATTACATTAATGTTTTGTTTTCTTTGTGATAAAGGAACGATCGATGAATGTCAAAACCTCTTTGGTTAGAATGGATTTCAAATTTTTTTTAAACAAATTTTCATTAATATAGAAAATATCAATTACAATAAGTGTGTCAAAAGTCGAAAAAATATATAAATTAGAAAAAAAAAAAAAAAAAAAAAAAAAAAGATGTCATTTAATTTTTTTTTTGGATAAATATTATTTCTGACAATAATCACTTTATTGTTTCTTGAAGAAGTATATAAGATTTGATAATAAGTTTTTATATAAGACATTGTGTTTAATTATTAATTTCCTATAATTATTTCAGTTTCTGATTTATCTCTGAAGTTATCTCACACTATCTGAGTTAACAGATACGATCTTTGCATACCCACTTTGCTTGTTCTATCTCCTTATGTTTATTCAAAACACATAGATATTGCCACCTTTAAACACGTACTATCTCCGTCTCAAAAGAACTAGAAACTAAGAAGATATATTTAAAGGGAATATATTAGCTACATTATTTTGTAGCTAATTAGCTACATTATTTTGCTATAAATTGTGGGTCCCTGACTTTTTTTGTAGGTCATTAGTTCTTTTTGCGGGTCTCTGATTAATTTGTTGCTTATTTTGCATGTAGAATTATAGCCAATTAGTTATAAAAATTATAGCCAAGCTATCCCCATATTTAAAAGTCCATATGAACAATTATATATTTTGATTGTCATGATTCATGAGTTCTCTTTATATGACAACGTGAGAAAGTACCGACTCCGACTTTGAGTGGAATAAACCCTTTTCTTATAGCCACAAAATGTTATCCACAAACCACAAATGAAAACATATTACTCTCTTTGTCTCAAAATTATTGTCTCTTTTTGATATTTTCGATTTTTTTTGCTCAGCTTTAACTATAAATATTTTTATTTGTGTTATACAATTTTTGATAAAAATTATACCAATGAAAATACATTTATTGCCCAATCCGTTCGTATATTTTGTATCAAGTATTATGTAATATAAACAAGAATACTTACGGTCAAAATTGAAAAGTAAAGAACGAAAAAATAAAAAATGAACAACAATTTTGAGACGGAGTGGGTATTTGATAAGAGATAGTAGCACAGGCAAACCCTAGTGGCTCACAAACATTTATATTGATCACAACTTTAGGTGCTTCCAAGTGCTATATATGACATAAGCTAACACAGCTGATTAATGGGCTTTAGAAAAAGCTTCAAGTTGACAACTTGGTAAGATAATTAATCTTTTGGAATTAGGTTAAAAGATGTTAAGCAAAAATTAGTATTAAATTGAGCACTTCTACATAAAGTCTCATTTTTTTTCATTGGTTATGTCCAGGGTTGTTAACGAACTGAACGTTCATTAAACATTTCATGAGTCATACGGTAAAAAATTCATTTATGTTCGTTTATTTATTAAATAAACGAATATGTATAATATTTTACGTTCGTTTAGTTAAATAAACAAACATGAACAATAGTTGCATTCGTTCATTTATATTCGTGAATGTCCGATTATGCGTTTATTAACATTCATGTATGTTCATTTATTTGTTTATTTTCGTTTATCATATCTTTTAATTGTATACTTTTTAAATTGGTTTGTTTAAAGAAAATAACAGTTATAAAACAAAATATTATGTGTAATTTATTCTCAATATTCATCTATGTTCGATCGTTTATGTTCGTTTTTGGTTCATTTAGTATATTAATAAACGAACATGAACAACTCATTTTCTTAATAAACGAACATGAACAAGAAAAATTTTCCGTTTAAATGTTCGTGTCCGTTTATTTGTTCGGTTAAAATTAAACGAACGAAGATTAACAAAGCTCCGTTCGTATTCATCCGGTTAGTTTACAACCCTAATATGTCGCTTTCCATTGGTTGCTTTGATTCATGGGACTAAACTTGTGGCTCTAATTCAATGGAAAGATTCACATAAGAATCAATTCAAAAAATAAGTAAAAAAGATTGGGTTATGTTATAGGAACTCTCCTACTAAGGGAATGTACAACCCGCAAATCAGATAGTACAGGCGGCAGCGACACCCTATCATTGCATACCCCCCCTATGGGGGGGAGGGGGGGGGGGGTGAGGATAACAACACATGCCAAAAGATTTGGTTTTTCATCGAACTGACACTATTTTTTGCTTTTCAAAATTTCTTTTGTGCGACTGCTTGACTGAGTGATTCTATCATAACTTTGACAAGTGTTCAGTGGTAGGTAGATGGTTTTTGTTCGACTGAAGTGACATTTTGTGCGACCGTTTTGTCATTTTTGAAAAAAACAAAACAATCACACAAAAAACACAATGGTCGCACAAAATGTCACTTCAGTCAAACAAAAAATATCAAACTACTCACTGGACACTTGTCAAAAAAATATGATAGAGTCGCACGATCTAACGGTCGTGCAAGACTAAATTTGTAAAGACAAAAAATGATGACTACTATTGCCAAAGATGACTATTTTTTGAAAATCCTCTTCGTATAATCTATATCTAATTTGTTTAAGGTTTCACAGAAGTTAAATTTGGTATGTTTTCTTAGATTTGCTTGAGGGCAAGCAAAGTTCAAGTGTGGGGGATTTGATAACGCTCAAATCTAACATGTTTTTAGGAGCGTTATTGTGGATTTTATGCATATATATTGGTCACTTTTATGAACTTATGGTACTTAATTGAGTATAATTTATGTTTTAGGTTCATGGAAGCTCAAGTACAAGAAAACGGAGAAAAAGACGCAGAAATGATCAATAAACGAAGATTTATGCATGTATGAAGAATTCCCGACAAATGAGAGTCTCTTGGAGTATATTCGAGAAGATAAAGTCATGAAATTGTCACTCCAAAGACTCAAGAATAAAGCACAAGAAGGAAAACGAGGAAAGAAATGAAGAAAAAAAGCTTAAACGAAGAAATAATGGAAGACTCGTTGTTCCCGACACACCTCCACCATTTTGGCCATAACTTGAGCATACGAACTCGGATTTAGTTGATTCAAGCGCCCACGGAAAGCTAAGAGAAAGATCTACAATTTTGGTTTTTATCATTTTTGGCCAAAATGCTCCATCCGATCGGTAGGAGCCCGCAACCGATTCGGATGGAGCTAACTTTTGCATCCATCCGATCGGTATTGCCCCGTATCCGATCGGATGGCTGAATCTGACTTCTCCAAGTTATTTTTAATGCTTCTTTAAGTGCCATTAAGTCCCAAGTCCGATCATGTGCCTCAATTAACTCAATTTCCTGCATTTTTATGACCCTTTGTGCCCAAGTAACTTACTTGTTGGCTAAGGGTGGCTTCTACCTATTAATAAGACCATTTTGATATGGTTTTGGGTGTGATATTCTAGCCTCCAACCTTAAGGACGAATTTCCACAAACTATTATCAACCCCAAAAGGCCACAAACCTCTGCCATTTTCAGAAGTAGTGCTCAAGTGCTTGACGAAGTGTTCGGGTGTGATTTTCCGGCTTGGTTAGAAGTTGTAGTTGATTGGAGGCTTGAAGGTTGCTATAATCCTTCACCTTTGCCTATTGTAATCCATACTTTGGGTAAACTTTGTTACTTTTATATTTCAAGATGTTTGTTATTGATATGATTTATGAGTTTATGTCTTTGGTTGACATGAGTGGTTAGTTTTATTTATACTTGTTTGGAATCATGTGAATATTGATATGGAGTGTTTGGTATTTTGCAATATAGAATTATGGTTTTGCTTATAAGTTTGTTTGAATAGTAACATGTCTAAATAACTTGTTGATGAATCATAACCGGGTTTATAAGGTCGAAAGAACTTCTTGTTATGATTTATTCCAAATGTTAATGCGCATATATGTTTGGTATTTCATAATTGACAACTATGAATAAACATGTTAAATGGATTTGTTTAGGTCGAAAGGGTTCTTATGAACAAATTGGTAAAACTAATATTTCTAACAAATGGTTTATAATGAATTGGTTTATAATAACAGGCCGAAAGGGTTAGACTAAACCATGATGTATGCAATTTCATGATATCACCCATTGAATTGGAATTGTATGAACTTTGATTTTGTTTGCTATTGCTTAAATATCTACCCGATACTCCATACACTCCATTGAAATAGACACTAGTTCCAAACAAGTATTGTTTTTAATCTTATTGAATTCACATAATCATCATTCTTAGTGTTACTTGTTGCTTATATGGTATTTTTGGTCGTGACAACCAATTACCACCTTTTAATTGCTTATTGTTACATAGATTCTTCACAACTGAAAACACCCAAATCCCAGTGAACGACCTCGGCTTACCAAACAAAACTAGCTACATACGAAAGGGTCATACTTGCCCGTGTGTTCTTAGCTTTATTCGGTAATTCGTGTTATAAATTTAAAACTAGTAGTCGCGAGACACATCAAGTTTTTTGCGCCGTCGCCGGGGATTTGTTTGTGTTTTTGTGTGCTTTGAATCTGTGTTTTAATCATTCCCTAGTTGTGCCGTTTTTGCTGTTAAAAAAAAATCCGAGCCTTCTATCCGATCGGTTTCTCATCTAACCGATCGGTTGTCCCGAAATCATTTTTACCGAGCTGATCATCCGATCGGTAGTCCATCTATCCGATCGGTTGTTCAAATCCAAATTTTACCGAGCCAACCAACCGATCGGCTGGAACACCCAACCGATCGGCCAGACTCACTTCCCAAATCAAAACGATCTAACCGATCGGTACGAGCCCGTATCCGATTCGGCTAGACCGTTTTCGCCCAACGAAAATCCTCCAACCGATCGGCTAGAAGCCTATGCCGATCGGTTGAACCGTCCTGTTCAGAAACCAACAAAAAATTTTCTTGCTTTCTAAGTTTTGTTTATTTATTTTTCTTCTTTCTTTTGATTTCAAGTTTTGTTTCTTTTTCCGTAGATTTCTTTTACAAGTTTTATTTAGTTATATTTGTTTAAACATCTTTTTAAAAAAAAAGTCATAACTAGTTTATTTTTCAAAGTTTTCTCGTAGCAACTAGTAATAATAAATAATAGTCGCATTTTTCTAAAAGTAGATAGTTTATTTTTTTGTTTACGTCATCTTAAAAAAAAAATACAAAAAGATTTTTCTTAATGTTCATTTTAATTATGTTTTATTTTTCAATTTTTATTTGTAATTCTCAATGACTTTTTGCAAATCGCTCCGGGTTTGTATAAACCCGCGTTCTTGGGGTAAACAAATCGTTGGTCCACTTCACGAACTTAAACGTAAGTTCAAAAAGAAGACTCGTAAACCCGATAATACACCAAATGTACCCCTCGAGATCGAGTCATCCGAGCCTTTTTCTGAGATCGATTCATTTGAACCTTTTATCGAAATCAAGTCACCTGAACCTTACACCAAACAACCGTTCATCGAGGAACTTGTCGTTGTAACAAAACTCAACATATTTGAGGAGAAATTCGAAACTCCACCCGATTTCCCAACCATAATCGTCATTGATCCCGATGACCAACCCATGTGGTCAAGCACTAGGATCGTTGCTCCAACGCCTAGTTCCGCTATTATTCAATGCCCTCTTTCCAACAATTTCCATATCAAGGGTACCCACATACAAATGATTCGCGAGAATCGATTTGATGGGAGAATCCGGTCCGATCCTCACCAACACATCACTGATTTTCTTAAGATTAGTAACCTATTCCAATATGGTGAAAATCAAGAGGAAGCGATTAAATTGAGGACTTTTCCTTTCTCACTGTCCGGAGAAGCCAAGATCTGGTTGAACGAATTAAATGAAGGAACAATTACTACGTGGGAAGACATGAGAAAAGCTTTTATTAGCCGATACTTTTCTCCTGCAAAGTTTAAACGTCTCCTGAACGAAATTCATAACTTTCACCAACTCGATCATGAAACTCTCGTTGATGCTTGGCTCCGAATGAAAAATATGCTTCGCACTTGTTATGGACACGGTCTAACCAAAGGAGAGATAATTCAAACATTCTATTATGGTTTAGACGATCCAACTCAAGGAATTCTCGACGTTGGAGGAATTTTCCTCCATAAAACCCCCAACGAAGCATTCAAACTTCTCGAGGACAAGGTCCAACTCAAGCTCGATTTTTCGAAAAATTCTCTAATCGTGCCAAAACCAAAAACCGTTGTTTCCGCCGGTGGAAGCAACGCCAATTCCGATCATTCCTTATTGATGGAGGAATTGGAAGCTCTAGCTAGACATATGGACAATGAATTCAAGAACATAAGGAAAGATCTGAAGGAGATACGAGATGCTCGTAGATACGATGAAGATGACAATGCTTCAGATTACCACACGGATGATGACATGCTGATGTTTGAACCTAATGAAGCAAGATATCACGACGGATATCACAATCAAAATTCCAGAAATTCGTATTCCTATTCAAGCCAAAACCCGAACCATGACCATCCTCACTTCCTACCCCAAGATGAAATGTCACATCCATCACAATATTCCAAAACCTCACCGGAGGAGATGATAGAATGGATGGAGGCAAATGAGAGTATGAAGAACCATGTGGTGGAAAAGAAGTTGGGTGATGAGCAAGAAGTCTATTGTACCGAATCACTTCCTCATACAACAAATTCGAATCCAAGACATGAATTTGTCTACAAACCACCATCAATCCGAAACGAGAATGATAAGGGTGATGTTGAAGTTATTGAGGAACCCATTCCAACCATGCCTCACCCAAACCAAATCATGTCTAATTCACCAACCGTGTCACCTTTTCTTGAGGATTGCACCGAGCATATCCCAACCACTGAACCCTTAGTAAGAGAGAAGATGTTTACACATGATGAATTCAATGCAACTGGAGGCGTTGGAAATGAAGTCTTGAAAGAGAAAGAGATTGAAAAGGATGAAAAAGGAGTGTCAAAGATACCCTACAGGAGTGGAGAATTGGAAAGAAAGCTAGTCAAGTGGTATAATCCACAAAATCCAGTTTCTTCAAAACAAAATGGTAGGACCGACCCAACTCCTCCAAATCCTATTGAAAACGTGAATGACATATTCACGAGGAGTGGAAAGTCCGATGAACCTCTGAAAAATCAAAAAGATTCGCCACATGACTTCGTTTTTAATAAAATCGATCAAGCGTTCAAGATAACAAAAAGGGATTATCACGTGGTCAAATCAAAAGAATTCCCGTCACTTGTGAAGTACATACCAAAGATCCCATACCCTCAACGTTTAAGAACTGAAATTCCCCATTTGAACCGTATCGTCAAAGAATCCTAATCCGGGGAAGAGTCTAGCTAATGACTCAGTAATAAATTAAGCACTTCTCGGGAGGCAACCCGAGCTTTTACTTGTTTGTTTGTGATGCGTGGGTTTTGCAACCTTACAACAGGTTTTACCTCTCGAGGGATCTCAAGAGGCTTACAACCCCACCAGGCAGTGTACCTGACCGATGTAGTATAGTGTAGTGGTAAGTACGGGGGATTGATCGTTCTCCACAGGGAATAGTGTTCGTTAGGTGTGAAAGGCTACTCTAATTAGGTCTAAGGGTTGAGGAAGATTCTTTTTTATGTTTTTATATTTTATAAAAGCAAGTAAAATCTCGGGTTTTGAAGGAGTGGGCGGAATTAGTTGCTAGTCAACTAACCCAAATTACTACAAATGCAAATAAAATAAAATAACAAAAATGAAAAGTGGTGAGAAACTTATGTGTAGAGAAATGTGTTTACTTAGATTTCCTTACTCCCTAACTATCTTTTACCGGTTAATTAGTGTGTATTAGTCGCGTGGATGACGGGTGTATTCCTTAATACCATTCGTGGGGTGGCGTACTTACTTCCCCAAACTCTACAAGCTCCTACTTCACTCCTATGTCGAGCCGGCTAGGAAGCTCCTAACATGGGATCACTAGAATTCGCTTGTGCATTAAATACAACCATAAAAACCTTTAGTACGCGTTTGGTTCATGTTTCTTAAGACGTTCAAGCAAGTTACCGAATAGGAAGTTAGCCAGTTTTCTTAAGCCTAACATAGATAAACAATCATCCAATACAACTAACAACACACCAACAACCAATAATCAATAGCTAGGTTTCATTAGATCTAAGCAAACACAAGATAAAATTAGCCTAACATGTTAAACAAAAGACAAGCATAAGATAGAATCAAACAACACATAGACATATTGAATGATTAATTGATAACTTATCTTTCAATGAAACATGGAAGATCTCAAGGCAAAAAGCCCTGAAAAAGTAGCTAAAATCGTCTTAGGGTTTTATCCCAAAATTCCACACACTAAGCTCTCTTTTAATGACAAAAAATTAGAAAACTATATATAGACTTTGACATCTGACGGCGTCACCTTATGCATTGTGACGCCGTCACCTCGCCGCTTTTAGGGTTCCCGGATGACCATCTTGACGCTGTCCCTCTTTAGCTCTTCAAAAATCCATTCTGGCTTATCAAGGCTTGACGCCGTCGGATCCTGAGCGTGACGCCGTCCCCTTATGATTTAAGCCGTGACGCCCTTGATTTAGTTAAAGCGTGACGCCGTCAGAATTCTCATGCAAACTCACTGGCCCGTCATGAGTAAATTTCACATCCAACTTTTCTTGCCAAGGCATGACGCCGTCCCATGTTAATTGTGACGCCGTCAAGAGTAACTTTTAGCCGATTCTTGAGACTTTGCCGTTTTCTTCACTTTAATGCTCCAAAAACGTCCAAAATGCCTCCTTTTCCAGATTTCTCCTCAAAAGTACCTAAAATGACAAAAGGAACGATTTAGGGCAATATTTGATCAAATAAATACGATTTCGGGCTTAAATGACCCCTTAAAAGCGGTACACTTTTCGCCTCATCAAATACCCTTACACTTGAGATTTGCTTGTCCTCAAGCAAATGCGCTTTTATTCTAATCAAAATACAAGTTAGGGGTCATTTAATGCAAACATAAAAGTAATTACAACAAATATTCGTTCCACTTCAATCATAATAAGCACGGAGATTACATACTAGCACCTCACAAGTAGTGTTTAGATACTCACATCTCTCAAGTGTCATCAAAATAAATCTCATAAATGAAAACGGAAAATATCTCTCACTACCTGTCATAGCAAATAGATTACCATAGGCTTGGGAAAGGATCGAAAACCTCCTCCACTAGGCGTAAGCACCTAAGATAAACTATCAAAGAGGGCTTTTAAATGGGTTATAACGTTAGGTGTAGGGAAAAGGAAAACACGGTTTTGTTGGATAAAGGATATTTTACTGGTGGCGAGTTAAAGATCTTGATCAATTACATGTACTATACAACGTTGCTAAGCCAAGACTAGACTCGATCTTAAGCTAATGAAAGAAAATAACAAAACATAAACATAAAATGAAACGGGATGGTAGTCCGTATGTTTTTTCTATTTTTTTTTTTTTTTTTTTTTTTTTTTTTTTTTCTCATTTTTTTGTATTTTTCTTGATTTTTTTTTTTTTTTTTTTTTTTTTTTTTTTTTTTTTTTTTTTTTTTTTGCATACACTTTTACCCTACCATCCAAAATAATACATCATAGGGGCGTTGCATCCCCTTACACTTGAACTTTTACATAACTTTACAAATAACTATTCTAATGACTCGAATTAAGATAATTGAAAAAACTTGGAGTACTTTTAAAACATTTAGCACATATGGGGGTAATAAATGATGTTCTTCCCCATTACTCCATTACACTAGTACTTTACCCACGAGTCCCAATCGTCCCAAAACAATATGTACAAGGATATGACTCGACTTAGCAACCATGTAATCAACTAGATAATTAACTTGGGTTTAAACAAATGTTGTAACAATAATGCACTAAAGATGAGTGCATACAAGGTAGGCTAAGGCGATTTGGGTGTACATTTAAGTGGGGTGTAACAAATTCTTCCTTTAAGTAAAATGCTTAAAGGTCGAAACGAAAAGATAGGCTCTGAGGGGTGTACTAGGGGTATCGTGTACTAAAAATGAGTACAACGCAAAGGGTGTGGGAGAATTACTTGACCAATGTAGCCAATGTAATTATAACAAAAACACAGGTGTAAAACAATGGGTTAATCCTAATGCCTCTTATCATGTAGTAAATCTAACTACACGAATGTAGTCTCACTTGTGGCCTTGGAATGGTCCTAACGCAAGTTCTAGAATCTAAGTGCTACCGGTACACACATCATAGCATAAATGCTTTTCCTACCAATTCTAGGGGCGAACCTCACATATTTGGGGGTGGAAAATTTTTTAGTGGTACGGTTTTTGTGCTAGTCATATAACTCCTATCCATGAGACGCTCATTAAGATCAAAGTTTCACTCCTATATGTTGTAAAAAATTTTAAATTTGGCACTAAAATTACCTTAACAAGTATTTCTCTCAGTTTTATTACACATCTACTATTAAACAAACAAAAATCAAGCGCAATTGTATTCTCTAAAATCGTACTTTTACCCTCCCCTTACACTTAAGATGAACATTGTCCCCAATGTTCAAATGACAAATGTAAAAGCATAAAGTAAAAGAATGAAATCAAATACTCCCCTGATTCGCTCGTTGGATAATGAAATTACACGGTTAAATCTTCCTCCAAAGAGAATGTTGAAGCTCCATGACTAATGCATCGCCATAAGCTTGATTCAAAACATTTCCTTGTCCAAAATAACCTGTTGAACCTGAGAAAACAAACACGAAAACCTGCATAACATCGGCGGGATAAAATCTATATATAAGGATATAATGCTTGTGGAATGATAACTTTGCAGATTCCTGGAGATTATAAGTTGGAGATTTTAATAAAAACTTTTTATGAAAACAAAATTTTCAAAAATTTCTGGAAATTAAATCTGACGCCGTCAGGTTATAACCCCTGACGCCGTCAGAAATGACCTGACAAAAATTTTCATTTTAAGTTTCCGGAAAATTTCTTGAAAAACCTTTACCTTACTTCCTGGAAATCCTGCAAAACATCATTATGACTCGATACAAGCATTTGACTCAAACAAATACGAATATGTATGCTAACTTATTATTATTATGATTCATGTTCATTTGTGTTCTAATAAACCGATTTAGATTTCCCTTACACTTATCTTTTGCAAAATACCTTTATATGTAGTTAAGACGAAGTTAAAAACAAAATAAAGCATTTTCACAATTAGTTTTGAACATGAATCAATAAGAATAAAAATTACACACACATACGAAACAAATAAAACAAACACACAAACAAATGAACACACAAAGCAAATAAAATAAATAAAGCTTGGGTTGCCTCCCAAGAAGCGCCTTTCTTTATTAACGAGTCTTGTAGCTAGACTCAAAGTCACGCTACCCTATGTAAGTAAGCTCGTCATCAAGGACGTCTTTAGGGTTAAGCTTGGATTGAAGTTTCCTATTGGTCCGCTTAGTACGATATGTCTTTTCAAACTTCTCTCCATCCGGGTCATACAATGTCATCTTGATATGCCATGACCCATCTCCATCATTGGGTGGTTTATCCCAATTCCACTTATGATCATCTTCCTCACAAATCCACTTATTCATTCCTAGGTTAATTGGCAAAACTCCTAGGAAATCAATCATCCTTCTAAAAACTAGAGGGTCTTCAAATGGATCCAATTCGGTGTCCCTAGCCAAGAGTTGCTCTACCGAATGCGTTCGGTTAACAAAGTCCTCTTCTAGGTAAAATGGGCGTTGGGGTCCTATGAAGTCTCTATCGATCCAAGGTCCATATCTAGATGGTCTCCTATTTAATTCTAACCAATGGGGTGTCGGTTCCTCACTAGTATCATAGGCATGTTTCTTAACATCATAGATTGACCAAGTATCCCCTTCTCCTACCGCTATCTTGGATTCCTTACAATCAATCATAGCACTAGCGGTCGCTAAAAATCCTCTACCTATCAACAAGGGGCATGTAGGGTCGCTAACCATATCAAGGACGTGGAAATCGGCTAAAATGGTTAGTTTTTCCAATGTGCACTAACACGTCCTTAACTACTCCAACCGGGTAAGCAACACTTCCATCCGCTAAGCCTATTATCACCTCGGTTTCTTCAAGTTTTCCAAGTTTTAGAGAGGTGTAGAGAGGTAACGGAAGTAGGTTAAGGATTGATCCAAGATCGGCTAATGTATCATAAGCCTCCGAATTACCGATCTTGCAAGGTAGAACAAATAAGCCCGGATCATCTAACTTCTTAGGTAGCTTGTTTTGAACAAAGGCGGTCCCTTTTTCGCCTAACTTGAGCTTCTTCTCATCAACAACCGGACTTTCAAGGTGGAGCTCCTTGAATTCATCGTCAAGGTTTTGAGTGGGAGGTGTTTCAACTATGTTGTTGACCAATTTGGATGTCATAACTTCTTGGTCACTTGGAATGATTTGGGTTTGTTTGAAACACGTGCTCATGGAATTGACCGAATAATATTGTGGACAAGAACTAGGGGACGAAACCGATGAAATAGCGTTGACGTTTAGTTTCGGGTTCTTGACCGTGTTGCTAGGGAGTGCTCCCATTTCTCGGTCATTGAGGGCTTTCAACAAGGTGTCAATCTTGTCGGTCATCTCGCTTTGTTTTTGTTTGAAATCGGCTTCAAACTTGGCTAAACGAGCTTCTTGAGATGCCATAAATTGAGACATCAATCCTTCAAAGTTATTGGTACTACCATTGCCGGAAGGATTGTTGTTGAAAGTACGGTTCGAGTTGGAACCGCTTGATTGGAAACGATTAGGTGGGTTGGAAGAATTGATTTGTTGTGAGTTTTGGTTTTGTTTCCACCTAAGGTTCGGGTGATTTTTCCATGAGGGGTTGTATGAATCACCATAATGGTTTGGCTCGGGCTTGAAAGTGTACCACTTGTCTCCCGCTCCGTCGGTACGCGAGGATACGTAGTCCACAAAAGCTTGTTCGGGGAGTTCCATGCAATCACGAGTGTCGTGGGGACCACTACATAATTCACATGAAGAAGTGATTTTGTTCACTTGGCTTGAAGGGTTAAGAGCCTCGTAGGATTTCATGAGAAACTTGACTTGGTCTTCAAGTTCTACGATCCTACGGTCGGAAGTGCTTGAATTGTTCAAAGGCAAAGATATTGCCTTGACCGTTTTATTCAAATCACGGGGATCACTCCAACTTTCGTTGTCATAAAGAGCAAGATCCTCTAGGAGAGCCCATGATTGTTCCGCACTTAGATCACGTAGCTTGCCACCGGCCGCTTGGTCAATGGTTTGCCTCGTGGGGAGATTGATATGGTCATAGAAGATTTGGACTTGGAGCCAAAGTTCTATGCCATGGTGAGGGACTTTTTGGAGTAAGTCCTTGAATCGAGTCCATGCCTCGTAGAGAGTTTCGCCTTGACGTTGTTGGAACATCAAGATATCATTCCTTAGCTTGGTAGTTCTTCCCGGTGGGAAAAACTGAGCAAGGAAACGAGTGGTGAGATCATCCCAAGAGGTGATGGATCCTGCGGGTTGACGTTCTAGCCACTGACTAGCTTGGTCCCGCAAAGAGAATTGGAAGAGACGCAATCGGGTCGTCTCTCGAGTGGCAACATCAAGGTCTATAGAATCAACGATTTTAAGAAAGTCCTTGAGATGTTGATTAGGATCTTCAGAACGAAGTCCATGGAATGCGCATCCACTTTGCACCAACCGGATGGTGTCGGATCGCAAGGGTGTGATATTGGCTCCTTGAGTGAGCTCAATGGTGTTTCGATAGCCGTGGGGGCTAGGACGGGAATACTCTCCTAAAGTACGGGCTCTAGGAGGTGGTGGTGGTTGTTGTGGTGGTGGGTTGTGGGGGTTAAGGATATTACCATCTTCCATGATGTCGGATGGTAATGGTTACGAACAAAGACACGAAGAAAATAGATAGACTAAAGAAAACCTAGAAAAATAAAATAAAAATCTCACTAGAAAGGAATCTAGTGAGTAGACCTAATAGAAATAAAAATTCAACCTAAACAATAACTATTCCCCGGCAACGGCGCCAAAAACTTGATGCGTGGGTTTTGCAACCTTACAACAGGTTTTACCTCTCGAGGGATCTCAAGAGGCTTACAACCCCACCAGGCAGTGTACCTGACCGATGTAGTATAGTGTAGTGGTAAGTACGGGGGATTGATCGTTCTCCACAGGGAATAGTGTTCGTTAGGTGTGAAAGGCTACTCTAATTAGGTCTAAGGGTTGAGGAAGATTCTTTTTTATGTTTTTATATTTTATAAAAGCAAGTAAAATCTCGGGTTTTGAAGGAGTGGGCGGAATTAGTTGCTAGTCAACTAACCCAAATTACTACAAATGCAAATAAAATAAAATAACAAAAATGAAAAGTGGTGAGAAACTTATGTGTAGAGAAATGTGTTTACTTAGATTTCCTTACTCCCTAACTATCTTTTACCGGTTAATTAGTGTGTATTAGTCGCGTGGATGACGGGTGTATTCCTTAATACCATTCGTGGGGTGGCGTACTTACTTCCCCAAACTCTACAAGCTCCTACTTCACTCCTATGTCGAGCCGGCTAGGAAGCTCCTAACATGGGATCACTAGAATTCGCTTGTGCATTAAATACAACCATAAAAACCTTTAGTACGCGTTTGGTTCATGTTTCTTAAGACGTTCAAGCAAGTTACCGAATAGGAAGTTAGCCAGTTTTCTTAAGCCTAACATAGATAAACAATCATCCAATACAACTAACAACACACCAACAACCAATAATCAATAGCTAGGTTTCATTAGATCTAAGCAAACACAAGATAAAATTAGCCTAACATGTTAAACAAAAGACAAGCATAAGATAGAATCAAACAACACATAGACATATTGAATGATTAATTGATAACTTATCTTTCAATGAAACATGGAAGATCTCAAGGCAAAAAGCCCTGAAAAAGTAGCTAAAATCGTCTTAGGGTTTTATCCCAAAATTCCACACACTAAGCTCTCTTTTAATGACAAAAAATTAGAAAACTATATATAGACTTTGACATCTAACGGCGTCACCTTATGCATTGTGACGCCGTCACCTCGCCGCTTTTAGGGTTCCCGGATGACCATCTTGACGCTGTCCCTCTTTAGCTCTTCAAAAATCCATTCTGGCTTATCAAGGCTTGACGCCGTCGGATCCTGAGCGTGACGCCGTCCCCTTATGATTTAAGCCGTGACGCCCTTGATTTAGTTAAAGCGTGACGCCGTCAGAATTCTCATGCAAACTCACTGGCCCGTCATGAGTAAATTTCACATCCAACTTTTCTTGCCAAGGCATGACGCCGTCCCATGTTAATTGTGACGCCGTCAAGAGTAACTTTTAGCCGATTCTTGAGACTTTGCCGTTTTCTTCACTTTAATGCTCCAAAAACGTCCAAAATGCCTCCTTTTCCAGATTTCTCCTCAAAAGTACCTAAAATGACAAAAGGAACGATTTAGGGCAATATTTGATCAAATAAATACGATTTCGGGCTTAAATGACCCCTTAAAAGCGGTACACTTTTCGCCTCATCAGTTTGCTTATTTCTGTTTTAAATAAACATGTACACCCTTTTTGCAGAAATTCTTTTCAAAACTTGGAAAATCTTAAGTGTGGGGGTGCTACATGCTAATATATTATTGTGTACATATGTGTTTGTGTGTTTTATTTACTTGTGTTTATTTTCGTGTTCATTACGTTATGGGTTCTTGTTTTGTCATTAAAAAGTTTTAAGTAAAATTTGTTTTGTTTAAAAAATAATAATAATAATAATAATAATAATAATAATAATAATAATAATAATAATAATAATAATAATAATAATAATAATAATAATAATAATAAAATGGTTTTGAACTTTGTGGGTATGTTCACTGGAAACCCTCACGAGACTTCACTCGTCCACTCGGGCCACCGAGGGGTTTAAAAGGCTTGTTGCATACGCTAAATGCAATCGTGATGCCTACGAAAGTGAGTTTTTAGGATTTTACGCGTTTTTTGCAGATTTAATAAGCTCTTGGAGATTGGATTATTGTGATACTATACTTGGTGTGGAGATGTTTTGTGGAAGAGAAATTGATTGATCTCATAAGCTTATGCTAGCATTTGCTTAGCACCTTATCATATGGAGTTCGATCACGATTTCTTGGCCCGGGAAGTTTCGTTTCTCTAGGATTATTTATTTACTTATTTATTTTCCCTATTTTACATGCTTTGAAATTTATTTTTCACAATGAGTATAATGCGTAACTTAAGTGTGGGGGGAACTAAAATAGTGAAAAACGAAACTAGTTTTAAATTTTTCATATTTTTGGGCCAATTTAAAAATTAAAAAAAATTTTGTATGCTTGTTTGCCCTTTGTGATCTAATTGTTTTCACGCTTTTAGGATAATATATTAGAATAACTGGATCATCCACTGGTGAAATCTGTAATTTTGAAAAATCTGAGATGTGTCCCGATTAATATTGCAATCCATTCTGGGATCGATAACATTTGCTAGCACATATTATAGCCCTTTCCACTAAATTGTGAGGATTTGAGCCTGTTCTATATATATAGCATACATCTTTTATGCTTGGATCCTTTGCTATGAGTGTGCCGGTGATTTTATTTATTCTAGAACTTGTACTTGTAAATCATTACCAGACCGCAGTAAGATCGCATTCGTGTGATATAAGTGTATATGCGTGATAAGAGGCAACCTTAGGATTAAACCAAATGGCCTTCCATTTTACATCTAATGATATATTAGCTAGCTACATTGGCTAGTTAACCTCCCATATGGACCCATTTGTTAGCGTTTATCTTTAGCGCTAGATACCCCTAGTTAAACCCTCTGAGCCATCCTTTTCATTTTTGATTAAATCCAGAAAAATACAAAAATATTTTACACTTTAAACCTTAGCCTAACCCTTTGTCGAAGTCTAAACGGTTGGTTGCTAGTTGCTTGGTTGTTGGATTGTTTTTGATGATTATTAGTTAGCCACACTTTGCCATCCGTGTGTGCCATTCCGACAAAGATGAAGATTGATCACCTTTATGTTTTGTATTTTTGTGGTATGCTTATACGAAGTGTGGAGGAGAAAGAATAAAAAAAATGTGTGAAAAAAAAAGAAAGAAAAAAATATATGTGATGAAAATTATAGCCAATGTGCTATATTATTATGAAGATGAAGGAAGATGAAGTATGTTTGAGATATCGATTAGCCAATGTGCTAAGACGTGATATACATATATATTTGGTGATCGATATGTGAAGAGGAGAAAGTTGTTAACTATAATCATTTACGGGTTTGCGGTTTGTTTAGTGACTAGCAACATGGGTATTAGACTTGACTTTATTTTTCTTTTAAAACCAATTTCATAAATACTCCCATGCCTTATCCCTACCCTTTTGACTTTGTGAAATTATCAAGTGTATTGATATGTAGTGACCATCCGATTTCTTGAAGAATTAGGTAGCGTTGTTAGCGATCTAAGGTTATCCTTAGTGACCATCCGTTATTTGGTGATGCAAGAATTCGTTGTTAGCGAGCTATTATGTTTTGCACAAGATAGTTGCACGTAAGTCTGATATAACCCTTGAAACCTTAAACCCAAATAAAAGTCCTCTTTAGATGTTTACACTTGGTGCTTACGCCTCGTCGGTGGAGTTTTGTTTCTTGTACAAGCCTATGGTAATAAACGAATCATGACTGAGCAATGAGTGTGATTTCTCTTATATGTACTCCACTACCTAAATAAATGAGTGATTGAGTGAATTATACTTTGTTTCTTTTTCGTGAGGTGTTTAGAAATGTTACTCAAGCAAGAAAATCTTCATACATCTCGGTTTTTCACCACAACGCTTAAAAATGATGAATCGTATCTTGTACTTGTACTTGGTAGATTTGCATCATAATTTTTACAATCATTTTTCATGCACCATGTGGGATTTATTTTTCTTAATA
The DNA here is from genome assembly GCA_021014915.2 of Artemisia tridentata subsp. tridentata. Classification (NCBI taxonomy): domain Eukaryota; kingdom Viridiplantae; phylum Streptophyta; class Magnoliopsida; order Asterales; family Asteraceae; genus Artemisia; species Artemisia tridentata. The sequence goes on along the minus strand of CP139501.1, from coordinate 194,567,348 downwards.
TTTGCTTGAGGGCAAGCAAACCCTTAAGTGTGGGGGAGTTTGCGCTCATTTTTCGCTTATTTTCTCTTTTATTATTAAATATATATTAAAAAAAAAAAATTTGTGTTTTACCGATCCGTCTAACCGATCGGATGTGCGAGCATCCGATTCGGTTGGCAGGTTGCATGTTTCTACGAATTGTCCATCCGATCGGATGGAAGTGCAAACCGATCGGATGGATGCCTCGTTAAAGTTTTTAAAATTTTTTAATTTTTCTTTTCGTTTTGTCATTTAGGTTTGAATTTTAATTTTTCTTTTCTTAGATTTGCTTGAGGGCAAGCAAAGTTCAAGTGTGGGGGATTTGATAACGCTCAAATCTAACATGTTTTTAGGAGCGTTATTGTGGATTTTATGCATATATATTGGTCACTTTTATGAACTTATGGTACTTAATTGAGTATAATTTATGTTTTAGGTTCATGGAAGCTCAAGTACAAGAAAACGGAGAAAAAGACGCAGAAATGATCAATAAACGAAGATTTATGCATGTATGAAGAATTCCCGACAAATGAGAGTCTCTTGGAGTATATTCGAGAAGATAAAGTCATGGAATTGTCACTCCAAAGACTCAAGAATAAAGCACAAGAAGGAAAACGAGGAAAGAAATGAAGAAAAAAAGCTTAAACGAAGAAATAATGGAAGACTCGTTGTTCCCGACACACCTCCACCATTTTGGCCATAACTTGAGCATACGAACTCGGATTTAGTTGATTCAAGCGCCCACGGAAAGCTAAGAGAAAGATATACAATTTTGGTTTTTATCATTTTTGGCCAAAATGCTCCATCCGATCGGTAGGAGCCCGCAACCGATTCGGATGGAGCTAACTTTTGCATCCATCCGATCGGTATTGCCCCGTATCCGATCGGATGGCTGAATCTGACTTCTCCAAGTTATTTTTAATGCTTCTTTAAGTGCCATTAAGTCCCAAGTCCGATCATGTGCCTCCATTAACTCAATTTCCTGCATTTTTATGACCCTTTGTGCCCAAATAACTTACTTGTTGGCTAAGGGTGGCTTCTACCTATTAATAAGACCATTTTGATATGGTTTTGGGTGTGATATTCTAGCCTCCAACCTTAAGGACGAATTTCCACAAACTATTATCAACCCCAAAAGGCCACAAACCTCTGCCATTTTCAGAAGTAGTGCTCAAGTGCTTGACGAAGTGTTCGGGTGTGATTTTCCGGCTTGGTTAGAAGTTGTAGTTGATTGGAGGCTTGAAGGTTGCTATAATCCTTCACCTTTGCCTATTGTAATCCATACTTTGGGTAAACTTTGTTACTTTTATATTTCAAGATGTTTGTTATTGATATGATTTATGAGTTTATGTCTTTGGTTGACATGAGTGGTTAGTTTTATTTATACTTGTTTGGAATCATGTGAATATTGATATGGAGTGTTTGGTATTTTGCAATATAGAATTATGGTTTTGCTTATAAGTTTGTTTGAATAGTAACATGTCTAAATAACTTGTTGATGAATCATAACCGGGTTTATAAGGTCGAAAGAACTTCTTGTTATGATTTATTCCAAATGTTAATGCGCATATATGTTTGGTATTTCATAATTGACAACTATGAATAAACATGTTAAATGGATTTGTTTAGGTCGAAAGGGTTCTTATGAACAAATTGGTAAAACTAATATTTCTAACAAATGGTTTATAATGAATTGGTTTATAATAACAGGCCGAAAGGGTTAGACTAAACCATGATGTATGCAATTTCATGATATCACCCATTGAATTGGAATTGTATGAACTTTGATTTTGTTTGCTATTGCTTAAATATCTACCCGATACTCCATACACTCCATTGAAATAGACACTAGTTCCAAACAAGTATTGTTTTTAATCTTATTGAATTCACATAATCATCATTCTTAGTGTTACTTGTTGCTTATATGGTATTTTTGGTCGTGACAACCAATTACCACCTTTTAATTGCTTATTGTTACATAGATTCTTCACAACTGAAAACACCCAAATCCCAGTGAACGACCTCGGCTTACCAAACAAAACTAGCTACATACGAAAGGGTCATACTTGCCCGTGTGTTCTTAGCTTTATTCGGTAATTCGTGTTATAAATTTAAAACTAGTAGTCGCGAGACACATCAAGTTTTTTGCGCCGTCGCCGGGGATTTGTTTGTGTTTTTGTGTGCTTTGAATCTGTGTTTTAATCATTCCCTAGTTGTGCCGTTTTTGCTGTTAAAAAAAAATCCGAGCCTTCTATCCGATCGGTTTCTCATCTAATTACCAAAATCAAATGAACCCTCGAAGTATCAAGTGAGTCGATTACTAATATCACAAGGTAACGAACGAATATCAAATGGATCATTATAGAGGCTCAAAGAAAAAGGGTCATATCGAACATCAAAGTCAAAATGAATCAAACAAACGAACCAAAGTATAAGGGAACGTAGCAATGGCTTAGGGAATCTTAAACGAATCAAGATCAATGAGTCATGAGAGGGAAAAGACCCTTACTGAAAAAGGGTAGAATATCTGTACCTCATACCGCAAGTGAAAGCACATCTAGAAATACAAAGATCGGAAATAAACTCCATCTCCAGCGAATCTACACGCATACATGGTCGTCTTAATATTAATATCATCTTCAAATCAGATTTCTCATTTTAGTCGCCTTCCCACTTTTAGCAGGTTCCCTCAATTAGTAAGCTTTCATATTTAGAAATATTCACGGTTTATCATTTAATAAGTTTAAGTATTAAAAGTGTCAATAATAATAGTTTTGGGTTCACAATGATATTTTCATAAATTTAAGGTTATTATGGTAGGTTTATAAGTTTTAGGGTTCATTATACACACATGACAATTTTAAGGATCATTATGCCATTATTATAAGATTAGAGTACAAAATGTAATTTATAACAAGTTATATGACTTCACAAGTTTAACCCATTAGTTTATAAAATGACAAATTCAACCCTTAAGTTAACATAATCCCTTTTTATTAATCCTTTAACTTTACTCAGCATATATATATGTACAGACCCTAACTTGTCGAATTTATGAACCCCATTAGGACTCCGAAATAAAATCCCCAAAAATTTACCCAGGTACCTTAATGTCTTGTTAACCTATTGTAATTTTTCCATATTTATTTAACTAATATAACTATGGCTCAAAATTCCAACAAGTAAACTTGTCCAGATTTCGGATCAGATTATACATACGAAAAGTTTGTGCTTACTTACCCCATCAAAACAATTTAGAAAAATCTAAAAAAATTCCAGTAATTACCTATCATATCAAATATTAATCCTGCATGTTTTTAGCTTCTAACTCTACATGGTTTGAGAATCAAAAATTATAAACAAGGACGCATTTTCAAGATACCCGACGGCAGTTTTGACCTTCGAACTTGTAAAATCAAAAAGTATACATTCCCGAACTCTAAAAATTACAAGGTTAATTTTCTCAGAAACCTCTTTCATTAAATTAAATTTTAGACCCAAGAAACACCCAAAAACACGTTACCAACATCAAGATATGCTCAGTCCAATTCGACCTAAAATTTCTATCAGCAACTGGTTCATGATTTTATGTGACCCGTTCTAGGTTTTTCATTCCCGCGACTCATATATTGACACAAGATGATTATGAACGATTTTAGAACAGTCCTAGGTCGACACAGAGATGGTCTTAACATGTTCACAAAATCATCAAACCATACCATAGCCTTAGTCGATCCAAATTAGGTTTAACTTATCATTATTTTATGTAGTATAAAATAATTTTTATAGCTTGTTCTTATTATCTTATGATGATCATATGTCGACATATCAAACAAGAAAACGAGCATGATTTAAACAAGAAGAGATATAGAACAAGATATATACGATACCCTCGTAGCGTGATCAAAGAGGGAGACAAAAGATGGATCGACACATCCAGAAACTGCAGCCGAATACATCTGATAAAACCTCACTTCGTGCAGCCCTATACACCCTCGATCGAAGCACACTTGTACCCGGAATATCACACGTCTAACCACCACTTTGAAGCCACAAAAACCACCCTTCTGCTGCTGTGATTTGTCGACAGAAAAGAGAAGAAGAGAGGAGGCAGCCGAGACTTTTGATAATAGGTTTTTAGGGTTTTGTTGAATGAAAAGGTTCGGTATTATTGGGGATGGGAAAGGCCGGTTTATGGAGAGGGTTTATGGGCCAAAACTTGCAAGAATTTTCGGCCCAAGCTTAGTGCAAGTCGCGTGTTTTGATTAAGGCCCAAAGACACAAGGAAAACATGTGAAAAATTATAATAGTAGCTTCTGAATATTAAAGTTAGGTATTGGTTAGTTAAGTTGTCGTTAAATGCTTTAGTAATCTCATTAGTCTTTTAGGGATTTAATAACTTAGGTACATTTGATTTTATAATGTTCTTGTAGATTTAAGATTATAGGGGCAATTTAGGAACTTCAATTGTTTTAGATTTTAGGGTTTTACAGAATTTCAAAGAAATACACCAAGTATGTTAGTGTTGCTGGAACAAAGTTAGTGCTGCTAGCACTAACTTACTACTGCTGAAGAGTTAAAGCTGTCAGAGTTATTATTATTACTGCTAGAGTATTTAGTTAATACTGCTTAAGAGATATACTTGTATAGTCGGTTAGATAATTATAGAAAAGATTCATTAAAGATTTATCTTGTATAGAAAGTTATTGTAAACCGACTAGGACTCCTTAGCCTATAAAATAAGGTCCTAGGGCATAGAGTTATACGCATATATTATTCATAACTTCAATGTTGTAAACCCTAATACTGTTGAGTATTCGTATTATATCAATAATATTGAAGTGTTTTGTTTGATACAATTGTGTTCTGTGTTTATTCTTATATTGCTATAAAGTTCTTCTTAAGATCAAATACAAGATTCCGCATTGTGTTTGATAAACTTAAAGACAGTTTCTATACATAGTTGTTTTAGATTTATCTAAGATAACTAAACCTTACAAGCTAAGGAATTCGATCAAGTGTATTGCTGGGATCAACAAGTGGTATCAGAGCTTGTGATCTAGAAGTTGTGATTAAGAAGAACCTGTTTAAGCTCAAAGTTGTTCAGATCTTACAGAAGACATAAATTCAGAATCTACGCATATGATTACTGCATCAAAGGTTCCAATGCTCAAGTCTGGTGAATATGAACTATGGAGAATGAGAATAGAACAGTACATTCAGATGGTTGATTATTCTCTATGGGAGGTTATAGAGAATGGTGATTCATTAACAAAAACTGAAGTCTCTGCTGCTGGTGTTAAGACTGATGTGCCTATTAAAACTGCTGAAGAGAAGGCACAAAGAAGATTGGAGGTTAAAGCCAGAAGTACTCTCATGATGGGCATTCCTAATGAACATCAGTTGACTTTCAATCCTATCAAAGATGCTAAGTCTTTGTTAGCAGCTATTGAGAAAAGATTTGAAGGGAATGTTGCTACTAAGAAGACTAGGAAGAATCTTTTGAAGCAATAATATGAGAACTTTGCCGCTCCAAGTTCTGAGAATCTTGATCAGACCTTTGACAGACTTCAGAAACTTGTCAGTCAATTAGCACTTGTGGAAGTAATAATTCCCCAAGAGGATATAAATTAAAAGTTTCTAAGAAGCTTGTCGCCAGAATGGCATACACATACTGTGGTATGGAGAAACAAGGATGATCTAGATACAATGAGCATAGATGATCTGTACAACAATCTAAAAGTGTATGAACCTGCAGTCAAAGGGTCTTCTAGTTCATCTTCAAGCACACAAAACTTGGCTTTTGTGTCCTCCTCCAATAACAGTTCTGGCAGTACTAATGAAGTAGTTAATACTGCTCATGAAGTTAGTACTGCTGGTACTCAAGTTAATACTGCTAGTTCTACAAACTTTGATAATTTGAGTGATGCTGTTATCTGTGCTTTCTTGGCTGGTCAAACTAATAGTTCTCAGATTGTACATGAGGACTTAGAACAGATTCATCCAGATGATCTTGAAGAGATGGACTTGAAGTGGCAGATGGCTATGTTGACAATGAGGCAAGGAGATTCTTGAAGAAAACAAGAAGGAAGCTCAAAGCCAATGGGCAGGACAACATGGGGTTTGATAAGTCAAAGATAGAATGCTATAACTATCACAGGAAAGGACACTTTGCAAGAGAGTGCAGGGCACCAAGAAGTCAAGATTTCAAGAATGAAGAAAGCTCAAGGAAAGCTGTGTTTGTGGAACCTACAAATTCTACAGCTTTGGTGTCTTGTGATGGTTTGGGTGGATATGATTGGAGTGACCAAGCAGCAGAAGGACCAAACTTTGCACTCATGGCCTATTCTTCTTCTTCATCAAGTTCTGACTATGAGGTATATAATGATTCTGGTTGTTCTTATAAATCTTGTTTAGATACTGTTGAGGAACTTAAGGCTAGGAATGAAAAATTATTAGAAGATTTAAAAAGGTTAGAGTTAGATAATTTAGGCTATAAAGTAGGTTTAAAGTCTGTTGAGCAAAGACTTGATTTTTTTAAGTAAAATGAGATTGAGTTTGTAGAGAAGGTTAATGTTTTGGAAAGCAAACTTTATGTTAAAGAGAATGAAATTCAAGAACTTACTAAAAGGTTAGAACAGGCTCAAAGAGAAAAGGATGCAGCTCATCAGGAAAAAGAAAAACAACAATGTAAAGTGAATAAGCTTGAGTTTGCATCTGAAGGTATAAATAAGATAATTGATTGTAAACATATGAGGACAGGTAGTGGTATAGGTTATAATGAAGTTCTCCCTTTTATTACAGGAAAATTTCCACTTTCTTTAACTGAATTGTCTTGTTTAATTGAGTCTGATGATAAGTCTGTAGGTGAGAATAGTAAGTCTAATGAGGAGATGCATAAAGTTGAAAAGAAAAATTCTGATGTACCTATCATTGAAGATTGTGTGTCTGATGATGATGAAGATCAGGTTGAGTCTACACCTAAAGTTGAATATAAGACAGTTAAACCTAGTGTAGAAAAGGTTATGTTTGTCAAACCTAGGTTTGATGATAAGTTGTCTAGGAAAATTGTTGATAACACTGAGCAACCTAAGAGCAACACACACAGTCCTAGAGGGAATAAGAGGAATTGGAATAACATGATATCTCAAAGACTAGGAAGTGATTGTCAAATGTTTAACAAGGCTTGTTATCATTGTGGTAGTTTTGAACATTTACAAGATAATTGTTTTTACTATCACAAACCTGTTTGGAACTATGCTAGGAGGGTGAACCACCAAAGTTTTTCTAAAAGTACTCACTTAAATGCTAAGAGAAATATAGTTCCAAGAGCAGTGTTAATAAAATCTAGGCATGTATCAGTTAATACTGTCAAGCAAAATGTTTTTAAACAAGCAGTATTAACTAATACTGCTAGACAAGTTGACACTGCTTCCACCAAAAGAACAGTGAATGGTGCTAAATCAAGGTTACACTTTTCAAATACAGCACATTCATCTGTAAAAAGGCCCATTCAAAAGAATACAACATTTAGTACTACTAAGGCAAAAGCAGTAGTTTCTACTGCTAAGCCAAAAGCAGTAACTAATACTATTTTGGGAAATCATTTTATGCTGTTAAGGCCTCAGCTTGTTGGGTCTGGAAACCAAAAGTTAAAATTTTAGATCATGTCTCCAGACACAGCAATGCATCCATAGTTTTGAAGAAGTATGATTATGTTGATGCACAAGGCAGATCCAAGTCAGTAATGGCTTGGGTCCCCAAAATGAACTGATTTTCTTACTTTATGTGCAGGAGAATCCACAGGTGGAATTAAAGGATAAAGGAGTATTTAACAATGGATGCTCAAGGCACATGACGGGAAACATGTCATATCTCACAGATTTTGAAGCAATTGATGGAGGATATGTTGCTTTTGGGAGTAATCCCAAAGGAGGAAAAATCACAGGCAAAGGTACAATAAAAACTGGTAAATTAGATTTTGATAATGTGTACTTTGTAAAAGAGCTTAAGTTTAACATTTTTAGTGTCTCACAAATGTGTGACAAAAAGAACAGTGTTCTTTTTACTGATACTGAATGTTTTGTCTTGTCTCTTGACTTTAAGTTGATTGATGAAAGTCATGTTTTACTTAAATTTCCTAGAACAGATAACATATACAGTGCTGATTTAAAGAATATGGTTCCCAAAGGAGGTTTGACTTGTCTCTTTGCAAAGGCCACATTTGATGAATCTAAGCTTTGACATAGAAGGCTTGGTCATTAAATTTCAAAACAATGAATAAATTGGTTAAGGGAAACCTTGTCAGAGGTTTACCTTCAAAAGTTTTTGAAAATGTTGAAATCTGTGTTGCTTGTCAGAAAGGAAAGCAACATAGAGCTTCTTGTAAGACCAAGGCAGTGAACTTAATAAATCAGCCTTTACATTTGTTGCACATGGATTTTTTTGGACCAACATTTGTGAGAAGTTTAATGAAAAAGATGTATTGCCTAGTTGTCACAGACGATTTTAGTAGATTTACTTGGGTTTTCTTTTTAGCAACTAAGGATGAAACTAGTGGCATTCTTAAGTCTTTCATAACTAGGATAGAAAACCCAGTAAATCATAAAGTTAAGGTAATAAGATGTGACAATAGAACTGAGTTCAAGAATAGGGATATGAACCAGTTTTGTGAGATGAAAGGTATTAGGAGACAGTTTAGTGTAGCTAGAACTCCTCAGCAGAATGGTATTGCTGAGAGGAGGAATAGGACATTAATTGAGGCTGCTAGTACAATGTTAGCTGATTCTAAGTTACCTACTACTTTTTGGGTTGAAGCAGTTAATACTGCTTGCTATGTGCAGAATAGAAGTTTGGTAGTTAAGCCTCATAACAAGACCCCTTATGAACTTTTACATGGTAGAAAACCAATGTTAGACTTTTTAAGTCCATTTGGGTGTCCTGTTACTATCCTAAATACCATAGATCACTTTGGCAAGTTTGATGGCAAGGCTGATGAAGGTTTCTTTGTTGGATACTTGATGAAGTGAAAAGTGTACCGCTTTTAGGGGGTCATTTAAGCCCTAATCCGCGATTATATGATCAAATATTGCCCTAAATCGTTTCTTTTCTCATTTTAGGTACTTGGGACGTGATTTCTGGAATATGAAGCATTTTGGAGCTTTTTGGACGTTTTTATGCTCAAGAATGAAGAAAACAAAACGACCAAGGAAAGTCAGGATTTTACAGCTGACGGCGTCAGGCTTTGGATGCTGACGCCGTCACTTAAAGATGAAAGTGGTGGAATTATACACGTGACGCGCCAGAAAGTTTTACATAGGAAGTCTGACGGCGTCATGTGTTAATGGATGTAGGCCGTCAAGTGTTAAGTTAAAGAGAGACGGGCCAGAGGATTTTTGAAGGTGACGGCGTCAGGATCATAGACCTGACGACGTCAGATGATATAGAGTGACGGCGTCAAAGTATTCTTACACGAGAAGGAACCTTAGTGAAACCGCCACAAGTTAATCAAGACAATCACAACTCGCGCGCGGAGTAGCTGTTACTGTTTTGGCCATAAAATCCTCATACGAACTCGGATTTAGGTGATTCAAAAGGCCACGGATTCGGGACGAAGAGATCTACAATTTGGTGAAAAATTGGTCGTGACGGCGTCACGTGTTAAGTCTGACGCCGTCAGATCGGGCCGACAGAAAAATACCTATAAATATAACCTCACAACTTCATTATTTGTAAGCCCTAAACCCTAAGTCCGATTCTAGGGTTTAGGTAGGTGTTTTTCCTGCAACTTAGAGGGTTTCAATCACTTCATAAACATCAAATATTGGTTTGTTGATTCTAACTTAATTATGTCTTTCATTATTATGGTTGTTTGCCCTTCATTGATCATGCTTTGCTAATTCACCTTGTGTCTACTTATGATTATGTGAAACTTGTATATAATTAATTAGATCTTATTGATTCCTTGTTGATGTATGTGTCTATCGTCATCAATAAAGGTGTGACACTTCAATAGATCTAATTGGTTTAGCTTATAATTATTGTTTCCTATTGTCTCTTGTTTGATTGGGTGATATCGATGTTAGGCTTAAGAAAACTGGCTAACCTCCTATACGGTAACTTGCTTGAACGTCTTAAGAAACATGAACCAATGCGTACTAAGTTTATTTGGTTGTATTTAATGCATGAGCGAATTCTAGTGATCCCATGTTAGGAGCTTCTTAGCCGGCTCGACATAGGAGTGAAGTAGGAGCTTATAGAGTTGGGGAAGTACGTACGCCACCCCACGAATGGTATTAAGGAATACAACCCGTCAATTAAAACAAGGTTACAATTCAATAGGTAGAATTGGATAGCTAGCAAGGAGTAATACATCATAGGTAGATACGCTTCACTTCCCTTGTAGAACCCTAGTTTACTTTCCTGCACATTAGTTTAATTAGTAGCTTTTGGGTTAGTTGATTAGCAACTAATTCCGCCCACTCCTTCAAACCAGAGATTTTACTTGCTTTTCATAAAATATAAAAATACAAAAAGAATCATCCCTCACCTCTAGACCTAGTAGATAAATTTCAATCCTAACGAACACTATTCTTTGAGTTGAACGATCAATCCCCCGGTACTTGACACTTCACTATACTACATCGGTCAGGTACACTGCCTGGTGGGGATTGCAAACTTCTCAAGATCCCTTGAGAGGTAAAACCTGTTGTAAGGTCGCAAAACCACGCATCAAGTTTTTGGCGCCGCAGCCCGGGGAGTAGTTATTGCTTAGGTTGAAATTTATTTTTATTAGGTCTACTCATTAGATTCCTATCTAGTGAGATTTTTATTTTCTTTTTATTAGCTTTCTAGTAGTCTATCTTTTCTTTGTGTCTTTGTTCGTAAAAACCTTTCCATTGACTCTTCCGTTCACCAATATGGATTAAGCGAACCCACCATACTACCGACCACGAAATCCATTTGCCCCTAATGACATCTTGATGTTCAACCAATATCGAGATGAACCCATATATGATGCATGGACTCGTTTTAAAAACTTACTCCGAATAGTCCCTCATCATAGCTTCGATTTAGCATCCCTAACCCAAATCTTTTACGATCGTGTCGACCGATATGACCAAATGTGCATTAACGATTTTGCCAATGGGGACCTTAGGGAATTAAATGCTGAAGAAGCATGGGATACCATAGAAGATTGTGCCCAATATTATTATAGAGTAGACAACCCAACAAACATTAGTATAAGTCAATTGACCACAAATTTCAAGGATCATGAAACAAGTTTGTTTGGGGATGAGGGTAGAGTTGAGCCACCTAGCTGTATGTCATGGTTAGGCACTACCATAATACAGGATGAACATATAGGTGATCTTGACACAAGGAATGATGAGGTAAGTAACATAAGCCTGCTAGATACCCCACAAGTCCTACCATCATTTGAGGCACCCACACCGCCCGTGACTTACCCGGAAGAAGTAGAAGAGACTTTAGGAATCCCGATGGAGGTAGAATCCTTGGACCAAGCACCACTAGAGGATATAGGTTTGAACACTTTTAGTGATGACCTTACTCTTAGTTCTAGGGAATTTCCTAGTGTTGATGAAACGGAACCTCAACCTTTACACAACTTTCCATCCTTAGATTTACATCTAGGAGACAAAAGAGGAACCGACCCTCCCATCAACCCTTATTATCCGGGTAGTTTTAGGATGAAGGAAGCCATTCACTCACCCCCTTCACCTCACGTGGCATATTTCCACCCTAAGGGTGTGTATCGCTACTTTCACCCGCACTTAACCCTAAGTGTAGGGAAAACCTCTCCTTTATCTGTTAAATAAGGGCAGAGTCAGGCTCGTGACTCGAACAAAAACAAGCGCTTCTTGGGAGGCAACCCATGTTTTTAATTGTTTGATGTTTTTATTTTATTTGTTTGTTTGTGTCATATATGCTTAATCATAATTGTTAAATTTTCATGTTTCGAATAATTTGTGAAAATGCTTTATTTTGTTCTTAACTTCGTCTTAATTGCATATAAAGGTATTTTACAAAAAAAGATAAGTGTAGGGAAGTTTATATTTTGTTAAAAAGAACAAAATTCAAACTTGGAAAATTCACAATTCATGATTAGCATGTATTCTATCTTGTTTATGTGTCAATACTTGTGGACATGTTTTATGAGTCCCTATTTGTAAGTCATCCCGCAAGTATCCTATCCTTTTATTGCTTTGTTTTGTTTTTATTTCTAAGTCTGGAAATACATCTAGTTGTGGTTTTTCTTTGTTCGGTTTGATGCTTTGGTTTTTGTGTTTGTTGGTTACAGGTATTATTGGATAAGAAGATGTACGTGCAACACATCAAGAGGATGATTATATTTCTGGAGTGAAGCTTATCATGTTCATTCTCTTGGAGGGAGATTTAACCATATTATCACATCATCCATACCGAGCGAATCAGGGGAGTATTAGTTTCTTCCATTCTCATTTATTTTTACTTTTACATCTTTTGTCTAGAACATTGGGGACAATGTTCGGATTAAGTGTAGGGAGGGTAAATTAGGATGCCTTAGAAACTACAACTTCGCTTGATTTTTGTTTTGTTTAATAGTGAATGTGTAATAAAGCCAAGAGAAATATTGGTTAGGGCAATTTTAGCACCAAATTTAAATTTTTTTACAACATATAGGAGTGAAACTTTGATTTTAATAAGCGTCTCATGGATAGGGAATTGTATGACTAGCACAAAAACCATACCACTCAAAAATTTCCACCCCAAATATGTAAGGTTCGCCTTTAGATCTTTAGGAAAAAGCATTCATTGTTGGTGCTTATGAGTGTACCGGTAGTTTATAGATTCTAGAACTTGCGTTTGTGATGCATACCGAGACCGCTAGTGAGACTACATTCGTGTAGTTAGGATTGACTACATGATAAGAGGCATTAGGATTAACCCATTGTTTTACACCTGTGTTTTTGTTATAATTACATTGGCTACATTGGTCAAGTAATTCTCCCACACCCTTTGCGTTGTACTCATTTTTAGTACACGATACCCCTAGTACACCCCTCAGAGCCTATCTTTTCGTTTCGACCTTTAAGCATTTTACTTAAAGGAAGAATTTGTTTACACCCCACTTAAATGTACACCCAAATCGCCTTAGCCTACCTTGTGTGCACTCATCTTTAGTGCATTATTGTGACAACATTTGTTTAAACCCTTAGTTAATTATCTAATTGATTACATGGTTGCTAAGTCGAGTCATATCCTTGTACATATTGTTTTGGGACAATTGGGACTTATGGGTAAAGTACTAGTGTAATGGAGTAATGGGGAAGAACATCATTTATTACCCCCATATGTACGTTAATATTTTAAAGTACTCCAAATGTTTCGATTATCTTGATTCGAGTCATTAGAATAATTTTATGTAAAGTATGTAAAAGTTCAAGTGTAGGGATGGTACAAAGAATCCCTAGTGATGTATTGTTTTGGATGGTAGGGCAAGAGTGTATGCAAAAAAAAAAAAAAAAAAAAAAAAAAAAAAAAAAAAAGAAAAAGTGAAGAAAAAGCATACGGACTACCATCCGCCTCTATCTTTTATTTATGTTTTGTTTTGTTCTATGTTTATTAGTTCGTGATTAGTTTAAGTTGAGTCGAGTCTTGGCTTAGCAACGCCTCATTCTACATGTAATTGACCAAGATGATTGACTTGCCACCAGTAAAAATATCCTTATCCAACAAACCGTGTTTTCCTTATCCCTACACCTAACGTTATAACCCTTTGTAAAGACCTCTTTGATAGTTTATCCTAGGTGCTTACGCCAAAAGTGGTAGAGGCGTGATCCTTTCCCAAGCCTATGGTAATCTATTTTCTATGACAGGTAGTGAGCGATATTCTTCCATTTCCATTTATGATATATAAATTTACAACACCCGAGGGATGAGAGTATCTAAACACTTATTGTGAGGTGCTAGTGTATAATTTCCGTGCTTATTTTGACCAAGGTGGAATGATCATTTGTTGTAATTACTTTTATATTAATGTTAAATGACCCCTAACTTGTATTTCAATTGGTGGAAAAGCTCATTTGCTTGAGGACAAGCAAATCCCAAGTGTAGGGATATTTGATGAAGCGAAAAGTGTACCGCTTTTAGGGGGTCATTTAAGCCCTAATCCGCGATTATATGATCAAATATTGCCCTAAATCTTTTCTTTTCTCATTTTAGGTACTTGGGACGTGATTTCTGGAATATGAAGCATTTTGGAGCTTTTTGGACATTTTTATGCTCAAGAATGAAGAAAACAAAAAGACCAAGGAAAGTCAGGATTTTACAGCTGACGGCGTCAGGCTTTGGATGCTGACGCCGTCACTTAAAGATGAAAGTGGTGGAATTATACACGTGACGCGCCAGAAAGTTTTACATAGGAAGTCTGACGGCGTCACGTGTTAATGGATGTAGGCCGTCAAGTGTTAAGTTAAAGAGAGACGGGCCAGAGGATTTTTGAAGGTGACGGCGTCAGGATCATAGACCTGACGACGTCAGATGATATAGAGTGACGGCATCAAAGTATTCTTACACGAAAAGGAACCTTAGTGAAACCGCCACAAGTTAATCAAGACAATCACAACTCGCGCGCGGAGTAGCTGTTACTGTTTTGGCCATAAAATCCTCATACGAACTCGGATTTAGGTGATTCAAAAGGCCACGGATTCGGGACGAAGAGATCTACAATTTGGTGAAAAATTGGTCGTGATGGCGTCACGTGTTAAGTCTGACGCCGTCAGATCGGGCCGACAGAAAAATGCCTATAAATATAACCTCACAACTTCATTATTTGTAAGCCCTAAACCCTAAGTCTGATTCTAGGGTTTAGATAGGTGTTTTTCCAGCAACTTAGAGGGTTTCAATCACTTCATAAACATCAAATATTGGTTTGGTTGATTCTAACTTAATTATGTCTTTCATTATTATGGTTGTTTGCCCTTCATTGATCATGCTTTGCTAATTCACCTTGTGTCTACTTATGATTGTGTGAAACTTGTATATAATTAATTAGATCTTATTGATTCCTTGTTGATGTATGTGTCTATCGTCATCAATAAAGGTGTGACACTTCAATAGATCTAATTGGTTTAGCTTATAATTCTTGTTTCCTATTGTCTCTTGTTTGATTGGGTGATATCGATGTTAGGCTTAAGAAAACTGGCTAACCTCCTATACGGTAACTTGCTTGAACGTCTTAAGAAACATGAACCAATGCGTACTAGGTTTATTTGGTTGTATTTAATGCATGAGCGAATTCTAGTGATCCCATGTTAGGAGCTTCTTAGCCGGCTCGACATAGGAGTGAAGTAGGAGCTTATAGAGTTGGGGAAGTACGTACGCCACCCCACGAATGGTATTAAGGAATACAACCCGTCAATTAAAACAAGGTTACAATTCAATAGGTAGAATTGGATAGCTAGCAAGGAGTAATACATCATAGGTAGATACGCTTCACTTCCCTTGTAGAACCCTAGTTTACTTTCCTGCACATTAGTTTAATTAGTAGCTTTTGGGTTAGTTGATTAGCAACTAATTCCGCCCACTCCTTCAAACCAGAGATTTTACTTGCTTTCCATAAAATATAAAAATACAAAAAGAATCATCCCTCACCTCTAGACCTAGTAGATAAATTTCAATCCTAACGAACACTATTCTTTGAGTTGAACAATCAATCCCCCGGTACTTGCCACTTCACTATACTACATCGGTCAGGTACACTGCCTGGTGGGGATTGCAAACTTCTCAAGATCCCTTGAGAGGTAAAACCTGTTGTAAGGTCGCAAAACCACGCATCAATACTCAATGAATAGCAAAGCTTTTAGAGTGTTCAATAGTAGAACCAAGATTATGGAAGAGAATTTACATGTTAGGTTTAGTGAGAATTCACCTAATGTTGTAGGAAGTGGACCAAACTGGCTGTTTGATATTGATGCCTTAACCAAAACAATGAATTATGGGACAAGTGTTGCAGGCACACAATCTAATGAGTATGCAGGTACAAAAGCTAATACTGATGCATGTACACAAGCTAGTAAGGATACTGAATCTGCACAGAAGTACATCTTGCTACCCATAGGGACTGCTGATCCACTTATCTCAACACAAGAGTCAAAGAGTTCACAAGCAGATGACAATTTAAAAGATGATAAAGAAGATGGTGTTAAGTCTTCGAATGAGGAGGAAAAGCAGACTGATGAACCTCCAAGCAAAGAAAATGTGTTTGATGAACATGTTTAGGATGATAATATTGGCAGTTCTAATGATGTTAATGCTGCTAGTAATGAAATTAGTACTAATAGCATTAATGTTGATACAAAAGTTGGGCGTTCCTTGATAGGGCTTCTACTCTCGTACCAATTCGAATCTTAATGCTTGATGAGACCTGCGCACTAAGAAAAAGGACAAAACACCGTTAGGCTTATCGAGGGATTGTCTCCCCTGATTATCCTCCGGCGTGAGAGTAAGTAATCGAATGTAGGGTTTAGTTTATGGTTAGGGTTTTATTGAAGATCGTACCTTTACCGAGGGCTTGGGTGCCCTTTATATATGCATGAAACCCTAGTGGGTTTCGTGTTCCCTACTCTTCGGCGTGTTAGCCGACATCGGGTATATAGTATATATCTTCTTTATTTAGAAGATATTCTATATATTATCCGGAAATAACTTTGGGCTTGGGCCTTGTCGACCCAAGCCGCATAACTGGTAGTCCAGTTGCGGCCCATACGTGGTGGGCTTAATTGTTAGTGTTGTTCACTAACCGGGTTCGTGACCCGGGTATAGACTATACGTCATCATGTCCCCCCAGTCTAGTGTGCGCAGGGTAAGACCTGCGGATGCTAGACTAAGGTCTTGTCGAAATAATTCCTCACGCGTACGCGGGAAGCTTTCAAAAATATACCGCCTAAAATCCACGTGGAATGTATCTAGTCCAAAAAAGTGCAATTGGGGTACCTTGGGAAGTGGAGAGGTTGCCCACTTGCCTTGTCCCGTCATTTATCCTAGCCACACGATTTGAGCTAGTGGGGTACACGTGGCGATCATCTGTGGTGGATAGGAAAAGTATATAAACTACCGCCGCTTATTCACTGTGACATCCACAGTTAAAAATCACACTTCCACCATTTTCACATCTTCAAATCTTCTTCCAAAAAAAAGATAATTCAAAGGTAATTGCGCGTGCGCACATAATCTGAGTCACAATATGGTAGCGCAACTTCATGATTTTCATTCTAACATAACCGAGGATGAACTGATTCAGTTCACCTCGGATTATTTTATCCCTATGGGCCTGCGCCCTGAGGTACCAGGCCCAAATGACACCATCGCGGATTTCCCTGCTGGGAAGGTGGGGTTATATACGCGCTTTTTCGAGTGGGCGAATCAGCGCGTCCCCATCTCCGTGTTACTGAGTGACATACTCAATTATTACAATCTCCACATCTCCCAGTTGCATTGTATTGGTGCTGGGAAGATTGCTAACTTTGAGGTGAACTGTCGCTTGTTGGCGATTCACCCAACCCTCCACTTATTTCGCGCGTTTTATCACGCAACGTGGTCAAATGGGTGGGTTACCTTCTCGAAGCGCGTTGGAAAGTTACAGTGTTACGTGCAGAAGGTAGATAAGCTCAAGGATTGGAGGGAAAAATTCTTTTGGGTTGATGAAGCCGTCTTCCCTGACCATTTTCCATTTTACACCCGTGCCGATCTGCCCAAGGATGAGCGCCCCCCTGAGACGTGGTATAACGCGGATCATGCGGCGATCATTGATGAGAACCGTATTCCCATCAAGCCATATCCGGAGGCATTCCTGGTGCATATGGGCATCAGTCGCAACTACTTCGAGCATGAGACGGAGGTCCCCACATTCTTGAATGCGGATGGCACGGGTGGGTGCTCCTTCTGTCGCCTTACTGTCGTTATTAGTGTAAGCGCTTCTTCTTTTTCCATACTTTATGTAACTTGCCTCTCTCTGTTTACTTGATGCGCAGAGATGGATCTGTTCGCTGTTGTGAGGCTGGAGAATCCGCGTGCTGTGGCGGTGGGAGTGCGTCCTCTGGGGGACGGTGAGCAGACTATTCTGCAGGCGACGGCAGGGCGCGTCGTGGATTTGGTTATCCCAGATCCCGAAGGCTCCCCTCATGTGGTGGTAGCTGAGCCAGTTCAGTCTGTGGCTCCTCCTGTGCAGCAGGGTCCTGACACTGCGCAGCCTCCTCCCCCTTGATCCATTTAGAGGATTCTGATAGTGATATGGAGGAGGGCTCCCCACTGACGCGGAAGAGAGCGTCTGGTGGTTATGGTGAAGGGCCTTCCAAGAGGCCGCGAACTGAGGCTGGGGAAGGCCCATCTTTTACTGAGGTGCAGATGGAGTAAGTATCTGAATTGTTAGTTATAAACTTTTGTCAAGTTGTATTTTATTCTAACCGTGTTGCTCCGTGTCTTCAGTGTGGAAGCTGAGAAGTCTGGTGGAGGTGCGTCCACGACTGAAACTGAGAAGGAGAAGGACGTGTCCTCAACTGAGGCTGAGAAGGAGAAAAACGTTGTCCTCGACTCCTCCCCCCACGTAAGTAGTTTTTAGTAATCCCTTAGGATTTTGTATATGCTTGACTGTTTTCCGTACGCTGATCTTGCTTCTTGATTTTTCGTACAGTGAACAGCCTGCTGGTGTTGTTGATGAGAGTGCGCCACCCAAGGAGAGTCCCCTTGAGGCGTCTGCATCGAAGGACATTGCAGTGGAGTTAAGTCCCTTTGACTCCGCGATGGAGGAGCTGGCCTCCATAGCTGTGCGCCAGTCTGAGCTGGTTTCGCAAGCCAGGATGTACCAGTCTGATGAAGTTTCCAGACTGCGGGCGCAATTAGCGTCTGTGCAGGCTGAGTTAGCAAGCTCTAAAGCTGAGCAGCTGAGCTCCAAGGCTAAACTGGAGTGCGCGGAGGCGTCTGCGCGAAGAATGGGTGAGGATAAGGTTATGGTGATGGCTGAGTTGGAGCGGGAGCGCGCTTTTGCAGACCATCAGAGGCGTAACTCTTTGTGGGCGCTGAAGTACTTGGAACAGAATAGGAGCAAGCATTTTGCCAATATTGAAGAGTTCCGCAGCCGCATTGAGCTTGCCCTGAAGACGCAAGAGGAGAAGCTCCGCCAGCTCAGCATTGAGTACGATGAGGAGCTGTACCCCCATCTTGTTCAGTCTGTGGCTGAGCGCAGGTACATGCTGTTTTACTTCTTTATATCTTGTATATGTTTGGGACCCTTTTTCTTATTAACACTTGTGTTATTTCGTAGGTGGTTGATCAGTCATGGTCTTCGTCTGGCCGCCATGTGTACGCTGGAGCATCCTGAGGTCACCGCATCCTTTGGGAAGGTTGTGAATTGCGCTATTGCGCACGGTGAGACCTCGACCGCAGACAAGCTTGCGGAGGCCAAGTTGCTGACCGTGCCGCTTGCTGAGGTGCCTGGGTATAAGGCGGATGCCCATGCTGAGCTTGTTGCTGCCATGGAGGAGCTAAAGAAGCTTGAGCTTCCGCACATCGCTCTCTTGGAGCGTGATCAGGACCAGCCGATCAGCGTGATCATGGCGGGGCTCACTCTTCCTAGGCATCTGCAGGATGATGCAGATCAGCAGGTGGACTTCTACTTGAAGCCTGATGTGGCGCAGTTTAAGGTACCCATTTTTGCTCAGCCTCGTGACATTCTGAATCCTTTTCGTCTTGAGAAAGAGATTTCTTTGCAAAGGTCGCTAAATGCGCATGTTTCCAGGGTCGCACGAAAGAAAGGCGAGAAAGGAAAGGCCATTCTGTGCGGCATAGGCGCTGCGCATCAGCCTAGATCCGATGGTGTGCCTGTCTGCGTGGCCACTGTTTCCCTTGATGATGCCGAGTTACTGAAGCGACTCGAGGATGCAAAGGAAGCGGCTTTTGGTGGGGGCTCTAGCCAGCTAAGGAGTGCCTATAGCATTTAGCCTTTTTGTATAAGCCTTTTTGTAGAAACGTATTCTATAAATAAAAAGTTGCTTTTGTACTTAGTGTGTCTATAACTTCTAAATACTTATGCTTTTTGAACTCGTAGTTCTTATATGACTTATGTATCCTTGCGTGAAGATAGCTTTAAGTGTTTAAGCGTACTTAGAAAATAAGGGTCATAATCGTGTATGAATTTCCTTAAGGACCGTAATCGTGTGTTGAATTTTTCCAACTTAATCATAGTCGTCTATGTATTGTTGTAAGTTTACTTGTCGTATTGTACTTTTAAGGAATCAAGAGTCTTGATTTCCTTAGTTGTTAAACGCGCACAGTGTGCTCTATCGCGCATCCGTCGTGGGGTGCGTGAGGTACTTGCGCCAACGTCTTGAGCGCAAGGTGTTTAACAAGGATTCGTGATCCGGTGTTGATGGGTTTGCAACCCTCTTACTCAACGAGTAGTTTATTAGGTTTACTCATCCTTTCTGCCATCGTGGGTCTTAGTGTGTGCATGCACGCCATGTAGGCAAGAATATAACAATATTGAAACATGATAATAAAAGATGCAAACAATAAAGTTAAATGTGTTATGGAGTTAGCTAGAAACCATAACGTTTTATTAATACTTGCAAGTTTTGGAAAAGAAAAAATGTTTATCTAGATAATAAAATTACATGGATCTTTATTGAGGGCACTTTCTAAAGCGCTAGAGTGTCCATGTTGGGCCGTAGCCTTCTTCAAAGATAGCACCGTTTAAGGTTGCGGACGTTCCATGTTCGCTGTAGCTCATTTCCGTCCTTGTCGCGTAACTTGTACGCTCCATTGCCAAGTGCTTCTATGACCTCGTAAGGTCCTTCCCACTTTGGTCCTAGCTTTCCAGTGTCTTCTGCGCGGCTTGAGTCGTTTTCGCGGTATACGAAGTCGCCTGGTCTGAATGAAGTGCTGCGCACTTTGGTATCATAGTATTTTTTCATTCTCAACTTGGCTTTCTCTTCGCGTATTGCTGCGCGTTCACGTCGCTCTTCCAATAGATCTAAGTCTATGCGCCGCTCATCATCATTGGTTGCCGCATTAACTTCCGCAGTACGGATGGTTGGCATTCCGATTTCAGCTGGTATAACAGCTTCTGTCCCATAGACCAAAGAGAAGGGGGTGTCCCCGTTGCTGACCTTGATGGTTGTTCGGTGCGCCCAAAGAACATGTGATAGTTCTTCTACCCATCTACCTTTGTGTCTGTCCAGGCGCGCTTTGATTCCTTCGCCAAGGCTTCTGTTTGCGCGCTCGACCAGACCATTGGTTTGTGGATGAGTTACTGATGCAAAGTGTTGCGTGATGTTCAGCTGTTCGCACCAGTCTTTGAACGGGTTATCACGGAATTGTTTTCCGTTATCAGAGATAATTTCTCCAGGTAATCCAAAGCGACATACTATGTTGTCCCACACGAATCGTTTTACCTGGTTACCTGTTATAGTCGCTACTGCCTTTGCTTCGATCCACTTGGTAAAGTAATCTATTGCCACAATGAGGAATTTCAATCCTCCTGCGGCAATGGGGAAAGGTCCAGCGATGTCGATACCCCATTTGTAGAATGGCCATGGCGATGTAATAGGTGTTAGCTCATGCTGTGGTCGGCGCGGAATGGGTCTGTGAACTTGGCAATCATTGCACTGTCGTACCAGGTCGCGTGCGTCGCGGTGCATAGTTGGCCAATAGTATCCAGACCTAAGGGCGCGCGCTACAATGGATCGTGGTCCTGAGTGCATGCTGCATGAGCCTGCGTGGATCTCTCGAAGTACATAGTCTGCCTGGAGAGGTCCAACACACCTAAGCCATGGTTGTAGGAATGAACGTCTATATAAGACGTTGTCTCTGAGCTCGAATCGCTGCGCTGTGCGTCGGATTCTTCGAGCTTCCTTCTGCTCTTGGGGAAGTATGCCCTTGCTGATGAAGTCAATAATCGGTGTCATCCACGTAGGATTTTCCTCTTCTATCACCGTGGATATTTCCATCTCTGTGATTGACTTGTTTTTCAAGGTTTCCACCAAAACTTGTTTTGAGAGATGCGCAAAACTGGTGGATGCAATTTTGCTCAGCGCATCTGCTTTCCTATTTTCACTCCTGGGAACCTGCTTGATGATGAATCTATCGAAGTTCTGGATCAGAGATTTGGTCTTTTCGAGGTATTGGATCATGTGTTCCTCCTTTGCTATATATTCTCCTGAAACGTGGTTAGCCACTAGCCGCGAATCGACATTTACTTCTAGGTTGCGTGCACCCATTTGAGTTGCGATGCGTAACCCAGCTAGGAGTGCTTCGTATTCTGCCTCGTTGTTCGTGGCTGTGAATTCAAAACGCAGTGCGTAGGTGAATTCAACTCCTTCTGGGTTGGTGAGAATAAGGCCGCCTCCTGATCCATCTACGCATGAGGATCCATCAGTAAATAGAATCCATGGTTCCTGAAGTTCCTCCTTGCTTGTCGCAGGTGGAGTGTCTGTATCCGGCTTCTCGATGATGAAGTCGGCCAATATCTGCCCTTTAATTGCAGTGCGCGGTCTGTATGATATGTTATGCTCGCCCAGTAATACACTCCATTTTTGTAGGCGTCCCAATGCGTCGGGTTTCGATATAACCTGTTTGATGGGTTGGTCTGTGATAACAGCGATTGGATGCGCCTGGAAGTACCGGCGTAGTCTTTTCGCTGCAAACACTAAGGCTAGGACCAATTTCTCCATTGCAGTGTAGTTAATCTCCGTTTTCTTCAGCGCCTTACTAACAAAATAAATGGGTGTTTGGACGGAATTCCTGTCTGTCAGAAGGACTGCGCTGACTGCTCCTTGAGTCGCAGATAGGTACATGATCAGCTCTTCCCCTGGTCGGGGTGCAACAAGCTTTGGGAGCGCTGCTATGTGTTGTTTGAGCTGTTGGAAGGCTTCTTCTGCCTCCGCAGTCCACCTGAAGTCTCCCTTTTTGGTGCACTTCTTGAGTGTCTTGAATAGGGGAAGTGACTTGTCTGCTGATTTGGATAAGAATCGGTTCAGTCCAGCTAGCTTGCCGTTTAGTGACTGAACTTCTTTTAGTGTGCGCGGTGAGGGGAGGTCAATGACTGCTTGAGTCTTCTCTGGGCAAGGCTTGATCCCATCGGGCTCTATCAAATACCCGAGAAACATGCCTTCCGTAGCGCCAAATGTACACTTCTTGGGGTTCAATTTCATGTTGATTCTCCTGAGTGTTTTGAACGTTTCCTCCATGTCGCGCACCAGCTCATCCTCTGTATGGCTTTTGATGACGAGATCATCGACGTATACTTCCAAGTTGCGTCCCACTTGTTTCTCGAACGCAGTGTCCACCAATCTTTGGTATGTTGCTCCTGCGTTCTTGAGGCCGAAGGGCATCTTTGTGTAGCAGTAGACCCCTTGACTTGTGTGGAAGGCCGTCTTTTCTTCGTCTTCCTCTGCCATTTGAATTTGGTGGTATCCCTTGTATGCGTCCAGGAAGCATTTGAAGGGATATCCACATAGAGACTCAATTTTCCAGTCTATTTCCGGTAGCGGGTAGCAGTCCTGTGGACATGCTTTATTGAGATCCGTAAAGTCTACGCACATCCTCCAACTGCCATCGCTCTTCTTTACCATCACTGGGTTAGAGAGCCAGTCATGGTAGTAGACTTCACGCATGATGCCTGCGTCTACCAGCTTATGTACTTCTTCCAGGATGGCTTTTGCGCGGTCTGGAGCTTGTCCGCGCTTTTTCTGTCGTATTGGAGGATATCCTTGTCGGATTTGTAGCTTATGTTCCGTGATGGAGCGTGGTACTCCTGTCATATGCTTAGGTTCCCATGCAAAAATATCCAAATTATTTTGCAAGAGTGCGCATATAGCTGACCTGCCTTTGTCAGACAGAGACCCACCAATAGACACCTGTTGGTCCGGGTATTCAGGGTGAATGGCGACCGCTAGATTTGGGACTTTGATTGCGCGCTGTTCTGGAACAATACTTACGTCACTTGTCACTGCGTTACATTCCTTGGGTGGTGTGGTGGTATTGTAAAGGGTGACAATACCTCCTTCCACTGGGAACTTGAGCATTCCGTGCGCTGTGGATGGGACGGCGCGGATGGATGATATTCCAGGTCTCCCAATAATACCGTTATACGGGGAGGGGGATCTGATTACCATGAAGTTCATCCAGGTAGTTGTAGAGTGTGGTTTGTCACCAACTTCTACAAATAGACGTAATTGCCCCGTGGGCCATATCTTCTCCCCTGTGAAGCCGGTGAGCGGCGTTGTGGCTGGGATCAGCTGACTCTGTATCTCAGGTCGCAGCTTCTTGAAACAGTGTTCGTATATGATATCAGCGGATGCACCTCCATCTATATACATGCGACGGATGTCGTGACCCCCCGTATGTATTTCAATGGTGAGTGGATCCACTACTGCGTTGTTCGCAGTCAGGGAGGGGAAAGAAATTTCGTTTCCCTTAGAAAAACGCTGATTAACTTTCTGTCTAGTCACGCGGGACCATGGCTGTATCATGTAGATGATATCTGCCTTTTCTTTTGGTGTCTCTTTCTTGGCCCCTGGTTTTGATTTGTCTTTCCCTTCTCTGATGTTTTTTACGAGATGGTCCATCTTTCCTTCCTTTACCAATTTGTCAATCAATTGGCGCAGTTGGACGCAATCGTTGGTTGTGTGGCCCTTCTGTCCATGGTATTCGCAATATCCATTCCCTATGCGCTTATCCTCTGGGGTGCGGATTGGTGGTGGTTTCGGGAAGTTTGCGCCCTCCGTCACAAATATCTCCCTTGGGGTTTTTGTGAGGGGTGTGTATCTATCATTGTCTCTTCCACTCCCTTGGTTGCGATAGCCTCTGCTGCGGCTGTTACGACTGCCACCTTGGTCATTGGATTGTCTCCTTGACTCTTCTTGTGGTCTATGATTCGAATAGCCTTTTTTGCTATCTGCAGCGGCTTCTTCTCCTTGGACGAAAGACCTTGTGCGCTTCATGAGCTCATCGAAGGTTAGGGGAACCTTATCGTTTAGCTTTTTTATCAGATCTGGATTATTGATTGCATTCATGAAACCCGATATTTTCAGTATCTCTGGACACGCCTTGACTTTCATGCACTCGTCCTTGAAGCGTTCCATAAAAGCACTTGTAGATTCCCCTTGTCGCTGTTTAACCCTAGCGAGTTCGACAGGGTTTTTGGCGCATTTCTTCCTTTGAGTGAAGTTTAAGCGAAATGCTCTGCGCAACTCTTCAAACCCACCAATGCTTCTGCGTGGAAGCTTACTAAACCAGTTGCGCGCATTCCCTACTAATGTGGAGTTGAACATATGGCACCACACAGGCTGTGGCCAATTTTCGATAGTAGCTGCTGATTCGAAAATTTTTAGGTGATCATCAGGATCACCTGTCCCATCATATGTTTTGACATTAGCAGGCATGCGCCTTTTCTTGTTCTCAGAAAAGTCACTGATGCGCCTAGTAAACGCATCAACCTTTTGGCGACGCCAGGGGAGAGACATGTCTTCATCATCCTGGTCGCGGTATTTCTCTCTTGATTTCCAGTGTCCAGTCTCGCTGTCCGAGGAATCTCTTGAGGATGAGCGGACTCTTTTGTGACGCCTGCGTCGACTATCATCAGAGTCTGAGCTTGCTCCTCTGCGGCGCTTGCGCCGACTATCCTCAGAGTCAGAGCTTGAGGGGCTTTCACTTGGGGAACATCGTCGCCCAACCTATCTTGGATCCTGCGTTTGCCAAGCCTAGCGTGGACATTGGCGCGCCGCTCCCCCTCTTCAGGCTCTTCCAGATGTTGAAGGTCAGCTGCTTCATCGTCCACAACCTTCCTTCCAATCCTGGCGAATACTGGTTGTTTACGGCTATCCCTCTCGCGTCTTTCCTTTCGGTAGCGCGGTGGGGATGCGTCAGGATTAGGGTCAAAGTTGAGTCTGGCGTGCAGACTTTGGCTTGACCTCTTCTTTGCCTCCTCTCGCATGAGCGCAGTCAAGGCTTCGTAGTTCTGAGATACGAAATCACTTGGGGCTAATTCGGAGGTAACTCCTTCTAGCGCGATAGAGTCGGTTTCCAAAGCTGGATCCTTGTTTCGCACAGGCGCGTTGGGAGGCTCAGTGAAGTTCACTTCTGGCATGGCAAGAGGTGTGCGCTCCAGTTCTATCTCGCTAGTACTTGTCGTAATAGCGGGGGTAAACCTGGTAAGCGATTCCACTGCAGGAAAGACCTGATTTGGGTGCGCTCCTAAGCTTTGAGGCGTACTGGTTGTCCCAGAGGCCTGTTTAGAAGTCGTATCAATTTGATGCTTCTTTCCTAGTGGATCGTCCTGCGTTTTCTTCCCATGCGGAATCTTATGACTTTCGTGTTTCGTCATTCTAGTTTTCTGGTAAAATCCTTAGTGTAGGGTCCCACGGATGGCGCCACTTGTTGATACAAAAGTTGGGCGTTCCTTGATAGGGCTTCTATTCTCGTACCAATTCGAATCTTAATGCTTGATGAGACCTGCGCACTAAGAAAAAGGACAAAACACCGTTAGGCTTATCGAGGGATTGTCTCCCCTGATTATCCTCCGGCGTGAGAGTAAGTAATCGAATGTAGGGTTTAGTTTATGGTTAGGGTTTTATTGAAGATCGTACCTTTACCGAGGGCTTGGGTGCCCTTTATATATGCATGAAACCCTAGTGGGTTTCGTGTTCCCTACTCTTCGGCGTGTTAGCCGACATCGGGTATATAGTATATATCTTCTTTATTTAGAAGATATTCTATATATTATCCGGAAATAACTTTGGGCTTGGGCCTTGTCGACCCAAGCCGCATAACTGGTAGTCCAGTTGCGGCCCATACGTGGTGGGCTTAATTGTTAGTGTTGTTCACTAACCGGGTTCGTGACCCGGGTATAGACTATACGTCATCAATTAACAATGATAAAACTGCTGATAATGCTGATAAGGAAGGCATTGCTTTTGATGAAGATAGATATCCAATTGATCCAAACATGCCTCCTTTGGAGAATATATATGCTGATATAGATGATGAAACAGTTGGTGCAGAGGCTGACATAAACAACTTGGATGATACTATTCCTGTCAGTCCTATTCCAACTACTAGAGTTCACAAGCATCATCCTAAAGAACAATTCATTGGAGAAGTACAATCTGCTGTTTAAACAAGAAGAATGACAAAGAATTTGGAGGAACAAGGTTTATTTGCTAGATCTTTTCATCAAAGAAACAGTTATAAAGACCTTCAAAACTGTTTGTTTGCTTGTTTTCTATCACAAGTAGAACCCAAGAATGCTCATAAAGCATTATAGGATCCAAGCTGGGTGGAGGTTATGCAAGAAGAGCTTTTACAATTCAAGCTTCAAAAAGTTTGGACTCTGGTAGATTTGCCTATTAGGAAGAGGGAAATTGGTACTAAGTGGGTTTTCAGATGCAAAAAGGATGAAAGGGGTTTTGTGATTAGAAACAAGGAAAGGTTAGTAGCTCAGGGATACACTCAAGAAGAAGGCATTGATTATGATGAAGTATTTACTCCAGTTGCAAGAATTGAAGCTATAAGGTTATTCTTGGCTTATGCTTCATACAAAGTCTTTGTAGTGTATCAAATGGATGTGAAGAGTGTTTTTCTATATGGGACAATTGATGAAGAAATTTATGTCTCTCAACCACCTGGTTTCGAAGATCCTGATTTTCCTGACAAGGTTTACAAGGTGGAGAATGCACTCTATGGTTTACATCAAGCTCCTAGAGCTTGGTTTGACACATTGTCAAAATATCTGTTGGACAATGGTTTCAGT
Organism: Artemisia tridentata subsp. tridentata; assembly: GCA_021014915.2. Classification (NCBI taxonomy): domain Eukaryota; kingdom Viridiplantae; phylum Streptophyta; class Magnoliopsida; order Asterales; family Asteraceae; genus Artemisia; species Artemisia tridentata. The sequence continues at coordinate 194,539,522 of CP139501.1, read as the reverse complement.
AGAGGGAATATTGACAAGACTTTGTTTATCAGAAGGCACAAAGATGATATCTTGCTAGTTCAAGTTTATGTTGATGATATTATCTTTGGATCAACAAACAAGATGTTATGTGTTGAATTTGAGAAGGTTATGCATGATAGATTTCAGATAAGTTCTATAGGTGAACTCACATTCTTCTTTGGGTTACAAGTCAAGCAAAAGGAGGATGACATATTTATCAGTCAAGATAAGTATGTGACTGAAATTTTGAAGCAGTTTGGGTTTACTGATGTGAAGCCTGCAAAGACAACAATGGAAACTTCCAAGCCCCTGCTCAAAGATGAAGATGGTGAAGAAGTTGATGTCCATTTATACAGATCAATGATTGGCTCATTGATGTATCTTACAACTTCAAGACCTGACATTATGTTTGCAGTGTGTGTCTATGCCAGATATCAAGTTACACCAAAAGTTTCACATCTTAATGCTGTGAAAAGAATTTTTAGATACTTGAAAGGTCAACCCAAATTGGGCCTTTGGTATCCAAAAGATTCACATTTTGATTTGTTAGCATACACTGGTACAAAAAGCGGTATTCGTCACTCCAAAAATGTGTGACGATATGAATATAGTCACACACGTTTTTTTGGTATGTGTCACCAAAGGTCGCGCCACCGTAGGTGGCATATGGTGACGTTGTTTAGTTTGTGGCCGTTTTCATAGAAAAAGAGTGACCAAAACCCGAATATGTGTGACAAATTAGGCACAAGTTTTGTTGAATTAATCAGTATCACTGACAATAAACACTTTATAGTCACACAAATGTTTTTTGAGAGTAACTATAGTTTGTCCTTTGGCCACATAAATATATAATATATGTGACATTTGTGATGATTTATTCAAGTAAATGTGTATTTTGTGTGACTATTTCTTGTCCTGTGGCCACATGAATATATAATAAATGTGACGTTTGTGATGATTTAGTCACACAACGTGTGTTGTTTTTTTGGAGTTAGTCACATACAATTTAAAAAACAGCGGCCAAAAGTGTTAATAAGTGTGACCATATGTTGTTTAAAGTGAAGAAATGTGTATTTTGTGTGACTATTGTTCATCCAATGGCCACTTGAATTTTATGTTTGTGTGGCCTTTTGTAATATTTAGTCACACAAAGCATGTTTGTTTTGGGTATTTAGTCACATACAATTAAGCAAAAAGTGGCCAAAAGTGTTAATAAGTGTGACCATTTGCTGTTTAAAGTGAAGAAATGTGTATTTTGTGTGACTATTGTTCATCCAATGGCCAATTGAATTTTATGTTTGTGTGGTCTTTTGTAATATTTAGTCATACAAAGCATGTTTGTTTTGGGTATTTAGTCACATACAAAAAAGCAAAAAGTGGCCAAAAGTTTTAATAAGTGTGACTATATGCTGTTTAAAGTGACTATTGTTCATCCAATGGCCACTTGAATTTTATGTTTGTGTGACCTTTTGTAATATTTAGTCACACAAAGCATGTTTGTTTTGGGTATTTAGTCACATACAAAAAAGCAGAAAGTGGCCAAAAGTGTTAATAAGTGTGACCATATGCTGTTTAAAGTAAAGAAATATGTATTTTGTGTGACTATTGTTTATCCAATGGCCACTTGAATTTTATGTTTGTGTGGCCTTTTGTAATATTTAGTCACACAAAGCATATTTGTTTTGGGTATTTAGTCACAAATAATTAAGAAAAAGTGGTCAAAAGTGTTAATAAGTGTGACCATATGCTGTTTAAAGTGAAGAAATGTTTATTTCGTGTGACTATTGATCATCCAATGGTCACATAATTTTTATGTTTGTATGGCCTTTTTGTAATATTTAGTCACACAAAGCATCTTTTTTTTTTTTTTGTTTTTTTTTTTTTTTTTGTTTTTTTGTTTTTTTTGGGTATTTAGTCACATACAATTAAGCAAAAAGTGGCCAAAAGTGTTAATAAGTGTGACCATATGCTGTTTAAAGTGAAGAAATGTGTATTTTGCATGACTATTGTTCATCCAATGGTGACATGAATTTTTAGTTTGTGTGGCATTTTCTAATATTTAGTCACACATCGAATTAAACAAAGAGTGACCAATAATGTTGATAAGCGTGACCATATTATGTGAGTGCATCTTTTAGTCACATGGTTACTACTGCTAGTACTAAGTTAGTACTGTTGGAGCAGAGTTGCTACTGCTAGTACTAAGTTAGTCATGCTGAAGCAGAGTTACTACTGCTAGTACTATGCTAGTGCTGCTGGAATGAGTATATATATATATATATATATATATATATATATATATATATATATATATATATATATATATATATATTTATATAACAGAATTAAAAACAAAAATAAATTTCAAATTAAATAAAACTTGAATGTATATAACTGAACCAAATATACAATTGTAATGTCGTACATAGTCAAATTCTCAAGTACCATAATTTAAAGACTTTTGACTCTTCGCCGTCCTAGCTTGCATTTGCTTTATGGCTTCAATAGAGACATAATTTTTGCGCTTCAATGGTACTTTTGGTCCACAATTGTTGTCACTAATCTTTTGCATCGTATTTGTTGGTGTAACCTGTAGTAAACAAAAAGACGCTTGTATCAAACATTGAATTAAATATGAAGAATTATATATATGTAGGTTGAAAAAAACATGTATGTACCTCCTCTTCAAGAATAACTTGATCCTTTGGCCATGCAAAGAAACCACATACGCCATGCTTAACTGTTTTTAACCCATTATTTCCTACGTCTGGTATGCATGCTGCATCCACTAACGATGAATCAATTGACACTCTGTAGCAATTATTTGGGAGTGCTTGGTTATGCAGCATTTGTTTTCCATGAGACTTGTATACGGTACACAAAGCAACAATATTTGATTTCTTTAAGTGCCAGAGTTTGCACTTAAATGGCTAAAGAAAAAGAATTTTTGCATGTATATATCAGAAATTATTTAAACAAAATAATAACAAGAAACATGTTGAAATACATACTGTTGGCAGTGCTTGTGTTGGAGACACATTTTGTTGCGATTGAGAATCTAGAGGCCCGTTTTGTCGTGACTTAGGCATTTTCTTAAGTCCGACAGTTTTTGCAGGTTCCTATATGTATAAAGAAAACACGTTACATTATTTAAACAAAAGAATAACAAGAAATATGTTGAAACACATACTGTTGGTACTCCTTGTGTTGGAGACATAGTTCCTTGTGATTGGGAATCTGTAGACCCGTTTCATCATGACTTAGGCATTTTCTTAGGTCTGACAGTTTTAACAGGTTCCTATACGTATATATAAAACATAGTACATTAGTTGTAATACCTAAAATTCTATAACATGTAAAATGACCAAATTGCCCCTGAGAAATTAAAACCTAAATAAAACATATGTAGAGCACAAAATAAATTCCAAACTTCTAACAATGAACAAGTTATGATCCCAAATAATTTTAACAACTACATTTAACATTTATACAAGCCATGAAAATTACTAAAATGCCCTTGGGCGCCTAATGTTATTTTAAATTCAAATTCATGATTTAAATGAAAGTTATTTAAAGGAAATTAAGAGTAATTAAGAAGATAATTAAAACCATAAATTGCCAAATCAATATTTCCGAAATCTTGGCCATTAAACCTCCCCATTGACTCGGCCATACCCATTTTAAATCAATCCCATCTTTATTTTTATTAACCCTAGTGTCGATTAACCCTAAAATACACACAAATATTTTTGTAGCCTCCATTCGATCACCATAATTCTCCAAACAATTTCTACAAGTTCATCACAGTCCTAGGAAGCCTAGAAAAATAGCAAGTCGATTTGTGGTAGCCCGATTCAAGCCTATTCGATTTTTCATTGTGCCGAGTCTAAAAGTAAGGTAAAATTCATTATGATCCATTCGACCTATGTAAAATTCTTTTGTTAATTTTCCTGAGTCCCTCACATCTATATTGATCTACTAAAAATGGTTCCAAGGTTTTTGGATCGCGTTTGTGCTCTTGGAGGAATTTCTTGTCGATCGCATATAAACCGAGAGGGTATAATTCTTTGCGCCTCATCCGATCATCAAATCTCTATTCTGGTATTTTTCTATGATCCTAATAATCATATAGAACATGTATAAAATACTAAACACGAATCATGCACGTTAGATTAGACCTATGTAAATTAACGAGTTATAAAACCCTAAAAACATGCAAAACGGGTAAAACACATGATGCGATTTTTATGAGTTGCGTGAGTAATTTTCATGGCTTCCTTATGAATCATACAACACCAGAAAATTATGTTCTTGATTCGTTATGGCCTAGAAACGCGTTTTTGGGATTTTGTTATTAATCGGGATTTTGTGTTAAATAAGGAAATAAAGGATAAAAATAGGTAGCGATCAATTAGGGTTGTGTACATGATATATTCTGAATAATTATGAGTTAAAATGATGTTGGAACAATTGCAAAATGATTAGGTCGATTAGGGTTTTGATTTGGACAATATTTGGTATTATCGATTTGTAATAAAATAAGAAAAGGGGTGTTTTGTTACTATAAAAACTCGTGGACTATTTTTGCCATGTTCTATAGATGGAAGACAATATGTAAAAATTATAACATGAGGGGCTTAATGTAAAATTAACAAGATATGGAATTATTTATATTTTTATGTGTCGAATTAATAAATAAATTAAGTAGAGGGACTAAAAATGTAAATATTGGAAACTTGAGGTCATTTTGAGTAAATAATAATATTAGGATGGTCCGGTGTAAATATGGATAATTAAGGGGGCTAATATGTAATTATTATGAAATTAAGATTTAAAATATATGTTTTATAATTAAAGGGACTAAAAGTGTAATTATGGGAAACAAGAGGGTTATGTCGTACCACACATTAATTTGGAAGGTAAATTCTGTAATTAATTAAATATATGGGTTAATAATGTAATTAAGGATATTATATGGGTTAAATTGTAAATTAGGAAACTATAGGGTTTATTTTGTAACTTTTATAAGTAAAGGGTGCAAAGTGTAAAATATGGAACTTGATGGACCAAAGGAGAAATTTTGAATTAATGAGGTGTTTAAATGAATAACTTATGATATTTTCATTCTAGACCTTTAAATTGTTATATTTACAAATAAAACCCTAAACTATGTAAACTTGTCGTAAGTAACCCTAAACTTTTATAATCTACTAAAATCAACCCTAATTCCATGAAGAGACTAAATATATGATTTAACCAAGTCTTAACACTTAAATCTTACTAAATAAGGAAACTTTCTAAAAATGGAAACCTGCTAAAAATAGAAAGTTACTTAATATGGAAATGGGATCTTTAGTAATCATGTCTTTACTCCTCTAGGTGTGAAGAGGGAGTAGTTCTGTGCTCTTTATCATCTTTTCAGTGTGATCCTTGTCAAGCAATAAGGTACAGATATTCTGCTTCTTTGATAAGAGGCCTTCATTCTCTGATTATGATTCGTATTAAGGTTTCCCTATACCATTGCTATGTTCCCTTCATTTATGAGCTTCGATTATTGAACCATCATGATATTGAACCGCCTATGATTATGAACCTTTCATGCATGAACCTTTAATTATGAACCCTTGACCATGAACCTTGCTTATGCACCTTTGCTTATGAACCATGCTTATGAACCTTTGATTATGAACCATGATTATGAACTTATAAAACATGATATTGACCTATACAAGTAAACTAAAACATGATCCATGATACTTGACCTTTACCCTCAGTTCGATACTACGAGCCACTCACTAGGCATGAGGGTTTCATGTCCATGTCAGTCGATGCACCGATGGCATGACTCTAGGGCAGGAGAGTGATGACCTGTCCCGTCCCTGCATGTTATGTTTACGTAGAGGCAGATTATGGCCACCTGGGGCGTATGGATGCATCCTAGATTTGTTCATGTACATGTTATGTTATATTATGTTATGTTATTCATGGTGACTGATGGTGTGTGCGATACACGTCTTTCACACTCCGGGAGCTAGCTACTCCACCCATGATGAGGACACCCCTCATATTTACAGGATACTAAGAGGTCTCCCCTCTACATGTTTATGGCTATGATTATGATTATGATTATGATTTCATGTTATGGGCTCGTAGTGGATTACTGACCTTTCTTTACCATGCACCTTTATCCTTTCCCTTATGACACCATGTATTCTCACCATGTACTCATGCTTCCATTCTCATTTACTCATGTATTATTCATTATGCTACTGCTTGTTACGTTATATCTGTTCACTGAGCTCTAGTAGCTCAGCCGCGTTTTCTTTTCCCGCGGCAGGTAATTAAGCTAGGAGTTGGGCAAGGCTTTGGGGTTGAGTGCACTTGAGTGGAGCTTGTTCTTTACAGCTTATCTACCATTTGATTTTCTTCAGACTTTATGTTGCCATTGTTTGGGCATTGAACTTATGTACTTCTTTTATTTCCTTTCATTTTGGATATAAGTCATGTTGACTTATTGTTGGATTATGTATTGACTTCCGCTATTTTGATTTATGGATACTATGTTGTTCTGATATGAAACCATATATTTGTGATATCTTTACCCTTGTCGGGTTGGGGTGTTACAATTTATGGTATCAGAGCCAGGTTTCCGAAAACCCGTTGGCTTAGGCCTTTGACCTGTGAGGATTGGGTAGACATTAGGTTTTCCTTTCGCGTACTCTTTTCCTTATTCTGCTCTATCATATTTTGTTTCACCTTACTAATCGTCTTCGTAATTCTATAGATGGTTAACACTCGTCACCAAGAGTATAACAGTGGAGGAGATGCTGAAATCCCCAATCTGGAGGCTATGGTGGCTAATGCCATAGCCAATATACTACCGGGCCTTAACACTGATGCGGTGATCAACCGGCTTATTAATGGTGGGGCTACTTCATCTGGGGGTGCTGGCAGTTCTTCTGGTGGTGGGGGCCGACCCACTACTATTAATGGGTGGCTGGAGAGTTTTAATAAACTTAAGCCGTTATCCTTCACTTCTGCTGCTACTCCTCATGCAGCAGAAGACTGGATCACCCACATGGAGAAACTATTCGAGGTGTTAGGTTGTGAGGACGAGTTCAAGACTCGTCTGGCTGTGTTCAAGTTAGAGGGTGACGCGCTCAACTGGTGGAAAGCGCACAAAGAAGCTAAAGGTGGTGATGCATATGTTCTCGGTTGTTCATGGGCTGATTTTCGCACCACGTTCTATAATCGGTACTTCCCCGTTTCCGAGCAGTAGAGATTCATTAGGGAATACAACACTATCTCTCAGCTTGATTCTGAGAACGCTGGGCAGTATCTGGAGCGGTTTCAGAGATTAGTGAGTTTTGTGGGTCCGCTTGCTGGGGATTCTAAGCAGCAGGCTAGGCAATTCAAATGGGGACTCAAGAGGTTAGTAACCTATTTAAGTTGATGGTTGGTACCAATAGACATTAATACATTTTTCTTTTGCTATTGTATTAGGTGGGTACTAGACCGCATACTTAATGATGAGTTTCGAGACCCGGCAGAATGTTGCGACGTAGCTCGCAATATCGAGATATTTCATCAGGGATCTGGGTATAAGAGGAACAGAGATGGGGATAGGATTCAGACTCAGGGTCAGAACAGGGATTTTAAGGGCCGAAATGACAGGAGTTATGAATCTCGTGGACAGGGGGATCGACGATACAACCATCAGGGTCCGGCTGGTAGGAACTATGATCAGAAGAGGTCGGATACTAGAGGGCAGGATTCCAGGTTCACTCCTAGGCAGGGAGATGATCGCTCGGGACGCAACACCAATCAGAAACAGTGGAGAGACCAGACTGCTAGGGGTAATCAGCAGAACAGGGCTCCGGGTTCTAGTTCTCAAGGAGGTGCACCTGGGGGTTCTTATTCTTATCCTATTTGTACTACGTGTGGCAAGCGCCACAATGGACCATGTCGTCGGGCTTCTGGGACTTGTTTTGGATGTGGTTCGACAGAACATCGTGTGAAAGATTGTCCCAAGCAAAACCCGGAGAAAACCGGGAACTATCTACCTCCCCCTCCACCCAACACTGGCCGTGTATATTCTATGACTCGGGATCAGGCGGCACAGTCTTCAGGTACGATTACGGGCGTTTTATATATTGGTGATTACGCTATTTTCACACTTTTTGATACTGGAGCTACACACTCGATTATATCTTTGAATCTGGTTAAGAAAATTAAAATATTACCAACACCACTAAGTAATCAAGTATCCCTCTCCACTCCCATGAAACTCAGTACTCTTATTGATCATGAATATGTAAATTATCCTATACGATTCGATGACCGGATTCGTTCGGCAAATCTGCTCCCTTTGGACATGGTTGATTTCGACGTTATTCTGGGCATGGATTGGTTATCTTTTCATAGAGCCACCATTGACTGTCATGCTCGAAAAGTAATTTTTGGTGATCTAACTCAGCCTGAATTTGTCTTTCATGAAACACGCTCTTTAAAATCTGTGAAAATTATCTCTGTTTTGAAAGCAAGGACTCTAATATCTCATGGTTGCCAAGGATATTTGGCCTCTGTTAAAGATTCTTCTGTAGAGGGCCCTGATATTAATACTGTTCATGTTGTTCGGGAATTTTCTGATGTTTTCCCTGAAAAACTTCCTGGTCTTGCTCCGGCCAGAGAGGTTGAATTTACTATCGATTTGATTCCCGGCGCTGAGCCTATCTCTAAGGCTCCGTACCGGATGGCACCGGTGGAACTTAAGGAGTTAAAGGAGCAGCTAGAAGAGTTATTGGACTGTGGTTTTATTCGTCCGAGTGTGTCACCATGGGGTGCTCCTGTACTTTTTGTAAAGAAGAAAGATGGGTCTATGCGGTTGTGTATCGATTACCGGGAGCTAAACCGTATAACTATTCGGAACCGTTATCCGCTACCTCGCATCGATGATTTATTCGATCAGTTGCAGGGTGCTAAAGTATTCTCCAAGATTGACTTGCGATCTGGTTATCACCAGTTGCGGGTTAAAGAGCAGGACATTTCTAAGACTGCTTTCCGTACCCGGTATGGACATTATGAGTTTTTAGTTATGCCTTTTGGGTTAACAAATGCTCCTGCAGTATTTATGGACTTAATGAACCGGGTTTTCCATGAATTCCTTGATAAATTCGTCATCGTTTTCATCGATGATATTCTGGTATATTCTAAGTCGGCGGAAGAGCACGAGCAGCATTTGCGTACTGTTTTGGGTATTCTGAGGCAGCAGAAATTATACGCTAAATTTTCCAAGTGTGAATTCTGGTTGGACCGAGTTGCTTTCCTTGGTCACGTCGTGTCTGCAGATGGGATTACCATGGATCCAGCTAAGGTCGAGGCTATCACAAAATGGCCAAGACCTACCACGGTAACCGAAGTCAGGAGTTTTCTGGGTTTAGCTGGCTATTATCGACGCTTTGTCGAGGGGTTTTCGAAGTTGGCTTTACCGTTGACTCAGTTGATGAGAAAAGGTGAAAAGTTTGTGTGGACGGATGAGCGTGAGCAGAGCTTTGAGGAGTTGAAACGACGACTAGTGTCTGCACCTATTTTGACCTTACCGTCGGGTTCGGGAGGATTTCAGATTTATAGTGACGCTTCCAAAAAGGGTTTAGGATGTGTTCTCATGCAGAACGGGAAAGTAATTGCCTATGCTTCAAGACAGTTAAAACCCTATGAGGAAAATTATCCGACCCATGATCTAGAGTTGGCAGCTGTGGTATTTGCGTTGAAAATATGGAGACATTACTTATACGGTGAATCATGTGATATCTTCACGGATCATAAGAGTCTCAAATACATATTTACCCAGAAAGAGCTCAACATGAGGCAGAGGAGATGGTTGGAGCTTCTGAAAGATTACGACACTAATATCCAGTATCATCCCGGCAAGGCGAATGTAGTTGCCGATGCACTCAGCAGGAAATTGGGTATGATTGCTAGTATGAATATCGAGCCTCGTATTCTTCAGGACTTAGAGCGGTTAGAGGTTGAGATGTGTGTAAAGGGCGTTAGTGGTTATTGGGCGAGTCTGAAGGTGGAATCAAATCTGATGCTGCGGATTAAGGAAGCCCAGAAGGACGATGGTGAACTCTGGGCTATTGTGCAGAATGTCGAGGAAGGTAAGCAATCTGAGTTTCGGGTCGACGATAGTGGTATTGTATGGTATGGAGATCGATTATGTGTTCCTGATGATTCTGATCTACGTGAGGCCTTATTGACTGAGGCTCATAGTTCTCCTTTTTCTATCCATCCTGGTTCTACCAAGATGTATCGGGATCTAAAGCAACATTTTTGGTGGAACGGCATGAAGCAGGATGTGGCATCGTTTGTAGCTAGGTGTATGACCTGTCAGCAGGTCAAGATTGAACACCAGAGAGCTAGTGGGTTATTACAGCCTTTGGAGATTCCAGTTTGGAAGTGGGATGAAATTTCTATGGATTTTGTTTGTGGTTTACCGTTGACTCGTAGGAAACATGATGCGATTTGGGTGGTCGTTGATCGGCTAACTAAATCCGCTCATTTCTTACCCATCCGTATGAGCTACAGTGTTAGTAAGTTGTCCGAGATTTTCACGCAGGAGATTGTTAGATTGCATGGCACTCCTTCTTCTATCGTTTCTGATCGTGATCCTCATTTTACTTCGCGCTTCTGGAAAGGATTGCATAAAGTTTGGGGTGTTCGTCTTAAGTTCAGTACCGCTTTTCATCCCCAAACTGATGGTCAGTCGGAGAGGACCATCCAGACATTAGAGGATATGTTACGGGCGTGTGCGTTGGAATGGACGGGTAGCTGGGACGATTATCTGTGTTTGGTAGAGTTCGCTTATAATAACAGTTGGCACGCGAGCATTGATATGGCACCTTTTGAGATGTTATATGGGCGGAAGTGCAGAGCACCGGTATGTTGGAATGAAGTAGGGGAACGTCTTCTTGAAGGACCTGAGATGATTGAGGTCACAAATGAAAAGGTTGCTACGGCTAAAGAGAAATTGAAAGAGGCACGAGCGCGTCAAAAGAGTTATGCGGATAAACACCGTCGGGATCTAGAGTTTAATGTCGGCGACCGGGTATTTCTTAAAGTATCTCCGTTCCGAGGCGTCAAACGTTTTGGTATTAAGGGCAAGCTCAGCCCTCGGTTTATTGGACCTTTTGAAATTCTAGAACGTATCGGAGAAGTATCGTATCGTCTAGCTTTGCCACCTCAGTTGGCTCATGTTCATAATGTATTTCATGTATCTCTTTTGAGGGGATACAACTATCATCCTCTACATGTGGCTTCTTATCCGTTTGATCAAATCCGTCCTGATATGACCTTATCTGAAGAACCGGAAGCGGTTTTAGAGCGTCAGGAACGCGTTATGAGAAATAAAGTCATTCCTTTTGTAAAGATTCTTTGGCGGAATCACCCAGCGCGCGAGGCAACCTGGGAGACCGAAGAGTCAATACGATCGAGTTATCCTCATTTCATGTTTTGATCTGGTATGTTCCGTTTCGTTCTTGTCATGTTTCCTTTCCTATGTCCTTGCAAATTTCGAGGACGAAATTTTTCTGTTAGTGGGGAAGAAGTTGTAATACCTAAAATTCTATAACATGTAAAATGACCAAATTGCCCCTGAGAAATTAAAACCTAAATAAAACATATGTAGAGCACAAAATAAATTCCAAACTTCTAACAATGAACAAGTTATGATCCCAAATAATTTTAACAACTACATTTAACATTTATACAAGCCATGAAAATTACTAAAATGCCCTTGGGCGCCTAATGTTATTTTAAATTCAAATTCATGATTTAAATGAAAGTTATTTAAAGGAAATTAAGAGTAATTAAGAAGATAATTAAAACCATAAATTGCCAAATCAATATTTCCGAAATCTTGGCCATTAAACCTCCCCATTGACTCGGCCATACCCATTTTAAATCAATCTCATCTTTATTTTTATTAACCCTAGTGCCGATTAACCCTAAAACACACACAAATATTTTTGTAGCCTCCATTCGATCACCATAATTCTCCAAACAATTTCTACAAGTTCATCACAGTCCTAGGAAGCCTAGAAAAATAGCAAGTCGATTTGTGGTAGCCCGATTCAAGCCTATTCGATTTTTCATTGTGCCGAGTCTAAAAGTAAGGTAAAATTCATTATGATCCATTCGACCTATGTAAAATTCTTTTGTTAATTTTCCTGAGTCCCTCACATCTATATTGATCTACTAAAAATGGTTCCAAGGTTTTTGGATCGCGTTTGTGCTCTTGGAGGAATTTCTTGTCGATAGCATATAAACCGAGAGGGTATAATTCTTTGCGCCTCATCCGATCATCAAATCTCTATTCTGGTATTTTTCTATGATCCTAATAATCATATAGAACATGTATAAAATACTAAACACGAATCATGCACGTTAGATTAGACCTATGTAAATTAACGAGTTATAAAACCCTAAAAACATGCAAAACGGGTAAAACACATGATGCGATTTTTATGAGTTGCGTGAGTAATTTTCATGGCTTCCTTATGAATCATACAACACCAGAAAATTATGTTCTTGATTCGTTATGGCCTAGAAACGCATTTTTGGGATTTTTTTATTAATTGGGATTTTGTGTTAAATAAGGAAATAAAGGATAAAAATAGGTAGCGATCAATTAGGGTTGTGTACATGATATATTCTGAATAATTATGAGTTAAAATGATGTTGGAACAATTGCAAAATGATTAGGTCGATTAGGGTTTTGATTTGGACAATATTTGGTATTATCGATTTGTAATAAAATAAGAAAAGGGGTGTTTTGTTACTATAAAAACTCGTGGACTATTTTTGCCATGTTCTATAGATGGAAGAGAATATGTAAAAATTATAACATGAGGGGCTTAATGTAAAATTAACAAGATATGGAATTATTTATATTTTTATGTGTCGAATTAATAAATAAATTAAGTAGAGGGACTAAAAATGTAAATATTGGAAACTTGAGGTCATTTTGAGTAAATAATAATATTAGGATGGTCCGGTGTAAATATGGATAATTAAGGGGGCTAATATGTAATTATTATGAAATTAAGATTTAAAATATATGTTTTATAATTAAAGGGACTAAAAGTGTAATTATGGGAAACAAGAGGGTTATGTCGTACCACACATTAATTTGGAAGGTAAATTCTGTAATTAATTAAATATATGGGTTAATAATGTAATTAAGGATATTATATGGGTTAAATTGTAAATTAGGAAACTATAGGGTTTATTTTGTAACTTTTATAAGTAAAGGGTGCAAAGTGTAAAATATGGAACTTGATGGACCAAAGGAGAAATTCTGAATTAATGAGGTGTTTAAATGAATAACTTATGATATTTTCATTCTAGACCTTTAAATTGTTATATTTACAAATAAAACCCTAAACTATGTAAACTTGTCGTAAGTAACCCTAAACTTTTATAATCTACTAAAATCAACCCTAATTCCATGAAGAGACTAAATATATGATTTAACCAAGTCTTAACACTTAAATCTTACTAAATAAGGAAACTTTCTAAAAATGGAAACCTGCTAAAAATAGAAAGTTACTTAATATGGAAATGGGATCTTTAGTAATCATGTCTTTACTCCTCTAGGTGTGAAGAGGGAGTAGTTCTGTGCTCTTTATCATCTTTTCAGTGTGATCCTTGTCAAGCAATAAGGTACAGATATTCTGCTTCTTTGATAAGAGGCCTTCATTCTCTGATTATGATTCGTATTAAGGTTTCCCTATACCATTGCTATGTTCCCTTCATTTATGAGCTTCGATTATTGAACCATCATGATATTGAACCGCCTATGATTATGAACCTTTCATGCATGAACCTTTAATTATGAACCCTTGACCATGAACCTTGCTTATGCACCTTTGCTTATGAACCATGCTTATGAACCTTTGATTATGAACCATGATTATGAACTTATGAAACATGATATTGACCTATACAAGTAAACTAAAACATGATCCATGATACTTGACCTTTACCCTCAGTTTGATACTACGAGCCACTCACTAGGCATGAGGGTTTCATGTCCATGTCAGTCGATGCACCGATGGCATGACTCTAGGGCAGGAGAGTGATGACCTGTCCCGTCCCTGCATGTTATGTTTACGTAGAGGCAGATTATGGCCACCTGGGGCGTATGGATGCATCCTAGATTTGTTCATGTACATGTTATGTTATATTATGTTATGTTATTCATGGTGACTGATGGTGTGTGCGATACACGTCTTTCACACTCCGGGAGCTAGCTACTCCACCCATGATGAGGACACCCCTCATATTTACAGGATACTAAGAGGTCTCCCCTCTACATGTTTATGGCTATGATTATGATTATGATTATGATTTCATGTTATGGGCTCGTAGTGGATTACTGACCTTTCTTTACCATGCACCTTTATCCTTTCTCTTATGACACCATGTATTCTCACCATGTACTCATGCTTCCATTCTCATTTACTCATGTATTATTCACTATGCTACTGCTTGTTACGTTATATCTGTTCACTGAGCTCTAGTAGCTCAGCCGCGTTTTCTTTTCCCGCGGCAGGTAATTAAGCTAGGAGTTGGGCAAGGCTTTGGGGTTGAGTGCACTTGAGTGGAGCTTGTTCTTTACAGCTTATCTACCATTTGATTTTCTTCAGACTTTATGTTGCCATTGTTTGGGCATTGAACTTATGTACTTCTTTTATTTTCTTTCATTTTGGATATAAGTCATGTTGACTTATTGTTGGATTATGTATTGACTTCCGCTATTTTGATTTATGGATACTATGTTGTTCTGATATGAAACCATATATTTGTGATATCTTTACCCTTGTCGGGTTGGGGTGTTACATTAGTCATGTATGTAAAATTAAAAAATCAAAGGGGGATGTTTTATTAATTACCATTGTTTCCATTATCTTTTCCGAAGTTACAAGCCCATTAGACTTCTCCTGAATTCTCGCATCTTTAGTACGTACAACATCACTTGACTGAGTTCCGTCCACCTCATAAGCGCTGCTATCTATATTATCAATGGCCATTGGAGTCACCTGCAATATAAATTAAGAAATACATTGACTCATCAGTTTATGTTCAATGCCTGCTATCATTAGCATCAGTGGTGTTAGCATTAGAAAATGAAATTGTTAACAACATAAAAAATGGCTTACATCTGAGGCTACTGGCAATTGAGATGACAAATTTAACTGCACCCCTTATTGACTCAACTGTGCCATCAGTTGAGTAAGTATTCCCTTTGTTTCTGTCATCTCATTGGACAATTTCTTGACCAATACATCTTTTTCGGTCATCTCGGTGGACAATTTCTTGACCAATAAATCTTTTTGTTGACGCTCGCGTCTCTCATTATCAATTTGAGTTTGAAGTAACTCAATTCTTTCATCAGTTTCTTGTATGCTTCGAGGAAGACCAAAATACCTCTTGTATGTAACTCCACTTCCCACTCCTCTTGCATAACTTCCCTTTTCCTTACCAAACACAACTGTCATGGCATCAGTGCAATTATCAAGATTCAAGGTTCCTTCCTTGATCTGGTCATCAGCTTCTTTTTGCACAAAAAATATGGAAAATGTTGGGATTAAAAGTCTTCTTGATGTTGTTAGAGCAACTGCTGCTCATATTTGTGTTAATGCTGCTCAGCTGGAGTTAGTGCTGCTCATGAACTTCAATGAAAAATATGCCAAGTGTTTACTACTGCTAGTACACAGTTATTGCTGTTAGTACGCAGTTAATACTGATGGTATACAAGTTACTACTGCTAGTACACGGTTAATGCTGCTGGTATATAAGCATAATAATAGAATTTGCCGTCAAACTTACAAGTTTATCTCCTACTGATCTAATCTCATCATCTGGATATTATCCGTCTTTGTTTACCCTTCCTTTCAACCACATTATACCACGCGGGGGTTCTTCATCTGCTTCAATTTCTTTATTTTCGATCTAATAAACATCAAATGCATACACATGTAAAGTTAAACCAAGATAAACGAAAATATGAGGATGCATACACATGTACAGTTAAACCAAGATAATCGAAAATATGAGGGTATTAAATGCAAATGTGCAAATTGTGCAATGTAAACAGATTCATTTCTCAAACTGATCGTCTCTCAATTTGTAAAAAAAACATTATGTAATGTTACCATTTCCTCTTTCACATAAACATATAAATATTTTTGAAACGCGCCATTTTAGCTTTATCTGATTTCTCCTAAAAACACAAAATCATAAGGCGTTTAGATGCGGTAATGCTGCAAACTGAAAATTATGAAATGACATATAGACTTAAATAAAGATGACTAATTAAAACCTTGTATGCATCGGTGGTCGTGTAGTTTACAAACTCGACCCAGTCTTCTGATTTCACAATTGCACTATACTTGGCCGGGACTTCATTCAGTTTCGAAGGTGTATTTAGGTTGGGCAATATGCATTTTTCTTTGAGCTTCATTCTGAAATTCCTTAGTAGTTGACCAAGACGAGTCATTACAAATTTTCTGAATGTTAAGTCAACATCAAAATATCGCTGCAAAGATTAACACAATGTTGTTAATTAGTTGCACATAATGTAACTGCATAGATAAACTTATGTAGTACTGGGTTAAAAAATAGTATATATGTACCGTGATTTCATCCCATAGTTTATCTCTTGATTCTTTATTCACCTTCTTCCAGGAAAGAATCTTCAAACCTATGTGCTCACGAACCAGATCTCCTAAAAAATTCGAAAACAGTGCTCTGTGTAACCCTGATACCCTATTCAATGCATCGAAGGTTACCTTGAGCTTTATTCCACCAGGTTTGCCATATTGCATGCGAAACTTATATAGCCTAGTTATGCCCCTCTTAGCTAGTATCCGATCTGATTGGTTGGTTCCAGGCGCATCTAGATCTTCATCATCAGAATACTTCTCGGATTCATATTCTAAGTTGTTATCATCATGTTCATTATCAGCAGGAAGCAAAAGATGATGATCAACAATGGGTTGAATTTTCATGACTCTTGAGCAACAATGGGTAAAATAAAATGATTCTGGCTTGGAGAGTAATGGTGATAGAAGATTTGATTTTTGTGTTTTCTTTGCAGTCTTCTTTTTAGGAGATAAAAGAGGGTTTATTAAGAATATGAATCGTTATTCTTGGTAACTGCTTTTAATTAGGTGATTTAAAAATTTTGGATCAAAATTTTGGCTCCAAGTTTTTTAATTTAAATTAACAATTTAATTATTTAAAAATCTTGCCTTAGAACAAATTTACACAGATCATGGAGACAAATGCAACCCATTTCAAAATGTTATATATCATTATCTTAATCGCAAATCATGAACCAAGATCATGAACCCAAACTGCATATCAAATCAAGAACTCAAATTTACAAAATTACACCAAGATCATGAACACAAACTGCTACCATTTAACACAAACTGCTACCATTAAATCATAAACCAACATGAAATCAAGAACACAAACTGCTACCATTAAATAAATGTGTGCAATCATCAAATCAACAACAGAAACTGCTACCATTAAATCTAACTGTGCAATCATCACATCAAGAACACAAATTGCTACCATTTAACAAACCAAAATACTATCATTAAAGTTATAAAATAGATACAGTTAGACTACTAATTACCAGTTATTGTACCATTAATAATTACATTCATCCTAATGTCAGAACTACTACTACCATATTAAAGTACCAAATACCATTTACAAAACTCAAAAGCTGTTAATGGATATCCTAAATCCCTAAACCATCTTCCTCTTGCCTTTCCCATGGCTGCTAGAAGGTGCTCAAAAACCTATAGGATTCTTTTTACACGGCAGTCCCAAGATAATATCCTGAGTAAATTTCTTTTTGTGTGCCTTTTCAACTGGTATTTTCTCTTGCTCTTGCTCCCCTCTCCAGCAGTCCTTGTTCTTGCTTCCCTCTCCAGTATTCCTTGTTCCAAACTTCTTCTCAACATTCGATCTCGGAGCTTTAGCTTGAGAGGATTGAGTTTTGGGAGTAGCTTGAGAGGATTCAGCTTTGTCATTTACCTACAAGTTGAATGAGTATAATGTATTAATTTTGGAGAATGTCATAAAAGTAGCGAAACAACACTTATTAAATGGACCATTATTACCCCTTTTGTGTCAGCATCACCAGATTCTTCATCGCTAGAGAAATAGAAAGGGCTCTTTCTCTTCCAATCTGTGTTTTCCCATACTTCCTAATAGTTCAACATACCATGTGTTTCAAAAAATTTAATGGTATAAAGGTATACAACTTTAGCCACAAACACATAACAACTTTAGTATACCTTGTTTGAAATGATTTTGAATTTAGACCTAGGGATTTTTGCCTTTGAACCTGTTAAAGCATAAACTTGAATAAATTAAAAATTCACACAGCTTTACATTCAACAATAAATTCAAGTTTACTCTGATTATGTATACGAAAATCAGAGTACGAAAAACAAAAAAACAGAGCATACATTAGACATAGCATAACAACCATTATAAAATACAAAACAACCCCATTTTACATTAGAATCGGTAACAACCCTAAACATCACCATTTATAGATCAAAAGCCTGTTACTAATTATTGTACAATTAATCATCAACTGATATGTGAAACATTAAAAAACATACCTTTGTTGTTATTTGGATTCATTGTTTGCGTGTTTGCATTTTTCAGAAGAATGTGTGTTTTGATTAGGGTTTATTGATTATTGTGTGTGTTTACAAATGATCAGGTAAAGGGATGAAATGCGGGATTAATTGCTGGTTGACTATTGAAGTTGTGGTTTGGTTTAACTATAAATGGCGTGACAAGAGTCGTAAAAGAAAAGAAAAAAAAAGAAAAAAAAAGAAAAAAAGGGTAATGGTGCTGAAGTGGCAGTAAAAACCGGCTATAGCCGGTAACTAGGGATGTCAACGGTTCGAGTTCGGGGCGGGTTTTAGTGTACCCGTACCCGAACCCGTTTATAATACACCCGTACCCGCCCCATATCCCACCGGATACCCGATTAATATTATCCATCGGTTTTTCGGGTTTCCCCGCGGGTATCGGTTATCCGTAATTGAATATTATATGGACAAAACTGGCGGTATTAAGATTAAGTCACACAAAAATCCACTGACAAAACAAAAGAAAATAATCTAATATATTCAAATTTTTTAAAACTTAAAGAAAATGAATATGGTATCAAACGATTTAACGCAACGTATCGCAACACAACGTACTCGGCACGATATTCACCAAAAAAAATAAAATGCGCAAGAGTTTTCAAAAGTTAATCACTCTCATTTCCAAAAATAATCTCGTTTTAGCCTTTTAAAAGGGTTTGGTATCATCATTCGTGTAACGGTAGAGAACACGGACTCACGAGTACTCACTCCAAAAAAACGAATAACCAAATAGTCGAGAAGAGTATTGACGATAACTCGAGTCGAGACGAGATGATGAAAAGAAGTCAAAGAGATAACTAACAACAAATATATCAAATAAGATGAGTCGATTGGTAATCGTCGGTATTTTCCCATAATCCCATTTATTAGTACAAGGTATACTTGTTTTATGATTTAAAACAAGTTTGGACTTACGACAAAATGAATCTTTGGAAATAACAAAATTTCGCCATGACTCTTTCATTTATCGAACATTTCCAAGTCAAAAGACTTTATTGAAAATCAATTTCCTGAGTAATTTCTAATATAACGAGTATTTATATAAACCCTAAACCCTAAACCCTGAACGCTAAACCAATCCGTAACTCAAACAATAACCAAACGAATAGTTCAATAAATCCAAATATGTTAGTCTACGGGTAGCATGTCTCGAATAGTCCAATAGCCCTCGTGTGTTCCATTTTTATCCCAAATGTCTCATGCAAGGTTTTCAAAATCAGGATTCTACTTTGGATCGATTTCGTCTTTGCAAGATCGAGATCGTAAGATCGGATCGGGATCTTAAGATCCTACTATAATGCCATTTTGTTAATAGTTTTTGTAATATTATACAAATATATAAATTAATATATATCATAATTAAACACAAATTATGTAAATATTTCATTGAAATGTTGTCTTAAATTATGATTATGAAAATTTTAAGAATATTAACATGTTTTTTTTTTAAATTCTACAAAATACGTTCCATAATTTTTTAATTTTTTAGTTTGTGGTTCGAGAAAAATAAGATCGGATCGTATTTGATCTTAAGATCCTATGGTAAAGATCGGGATCCTATATGATCTTAAGCTTTTAAAGATCCTTTGTAAGATCCGGATCGTTTTTGCTTTGCAATATCGTAAAATCGTAAGATCCTAAGATTAGGATCGGGATCCTGACGACCATGGTCTCACGTACACTTCTAATTTCCTTACTTCGTTATTAACCAAATTTAATAACAAATATCTTTGCAGCTTTTAATTTAATAATTGTTTTTATTTATTTCTTTTATTTTGTCCAATTCGAGTCAATATCATGTCGCAACAAATGAGTTACTATGTCCTTTTGAGTCACGGTCAAACATTTGTTCCCCCGGGTCAATAATAATGAACCCGATCCTAAATCATTCCAAACATTCCCTTGGTTTCATTTTGTCGAGTCAAACCATAATCAACAAGTCAATTAGTCTCACAATTCCAAATCAACTTCTCTAGTAATATCACATTATCGGCAAGCCAAGGTCGCAGCGAGTCTCGGCTAACGTTTGATGCGGCCAAACATCACAAACAAAATCCAAACCATACCAAACGGACCAAGGTTTATACCAAATCCAAGAAATCAAACCAGACCAAAGTCAATCCAACACCAAACACAAACCAAATCAGACCAATATTATTCCGGGATCAAACTATCACCAAATCGGACCAAAACATTGTTGGAAATATTGAGTTTGGAAGTTTATTATTGACAAAGCATGGGATACAACTAGTTATTGAATCAACTCATTGTACATGGTAAGTCAATACTTGGTAAAAGGAAATTGGAGAATTTTGGCGTACAACTGCTTCCACTATTCCTTATCTTTAGGATGAAGTTTAACATCTCTTCAATTACCCGATTACTTTTGGCGCCTTTGCATGGTCCCTTTTCCCGCCTAAAGTCTTGGGAACCGTTCATCTACCTCTCCAGCCTATTTATACCGATTGGAAAACGTTTAGACTCTTTTGTGCCTATAAATACTTATGAATAAGAAACAACTCCTTTGATTTTTTCATTAGATATTATATTTTAGTTCAAAATTTCAATGGCTTCATCCTCTTCAACTCCTGTTTCAAATAAAACCAAATGCCCAAGGGATGCTTCTCCTCCTCCAATCCCTGAAAAATATAAAAATTTTGACATATCCCAAGATATTTGGGACAAATGTCATTCTGGCAAATATGAAACTGAAAAAACATTGGTAGATCTTTACAACAAGCGTATAAAGAGGCTGGAAGAACAGAACAAGAAAGATTTAAATATCATATTGGATCATCAGAAGAAAGTAGATGATCGGAACAAAGAAATAGAAGATACAAGAGAGAAAATAGTTTGTGTTTACAAAACTATTCAAGATAGTTTATATATTTCCTAATGTATCTTTTGTATCATTATCTTATTTTGACTATGTTAATGTATATTCATACAAGTTTATGACATTTGAATGCAATTATTATTATTAGTTTATGATATCTGTGTTTCCCCTGATGTTAAAAGAGTGTTTGGTTTCTTGGATAATAGCAGTCTTTTTAAAAATCTACTCTTTAATACTTAGAAGACTTTTAACACTGAAATAGTAAACTGTGTTGTAATGCAAGAACAATAATATCACCAAAACTGATTATGTTTCTTCCTTTACACTTAATCCATTCCAAATGTATGAGTGTAGTATGGACTAAAAGAAAATTGAGTTCATACTGCCGAGAAAAAGTTTTTGCACAAAGTTTGTACTGCTAGGAAAAAGTTTGTACTGCTAGTGTAAAACTTTGTACTGCTAGGTATCCGTTAGTACTGTTTGGGAGTGCAGGGTACGTTTGTGTCACTTTTTACTTGAAGGGTATAAATCTCCAATTGCGGCACACAATCATATTCACGCACACATTACTCTCTCTCTTCCACGCCCTAATTGAATTTTAATCGTCATACTGCAAAACCCCCAAATCAAATCATAATGTCGAACCTAACTTTTACTGAACCTCATAATAATGTTGCCTTTTTAGAAAAATCCAATGAGTCTGTAGATTTTACTGAGATCATTGATTTCCTTAATGCAAGCTATATTAAGTTTGCATTAGCAGTAAAGCCTAATATATATACTTCTAACATTATCCAGTTTTGGTCGTCTGCTAAGGTCAAAACTATTAATGGGGAAGTACAAATCCATGCCCTTGTAGATGGGCTGAGGATTCTCATTACAGAGGCGTCTATTCGAAGAGATCTTCTCCTAGTTGATGCTAATGGAGTTAAGAATCTTCCAAATGCTACAATATTTGAAAAGCTTTCACTGATGGGCCACGAGAGAAAATCAAATGCTTTAAAGTTTTATAAATGTAATTTTTCTCATCAGTGGAAATTCTTAATGTAACACCCCCAAATTTTAATAATCGCGGATGCATACAGGTTATGGGGTGCTACTTATAATTGGAAATCACAACACAAGGTAAATAAAGAACGGAAATCATACTCCGTTTTAATTTTATCAAATCAAATATTTAGAGTTTACAAAAGAGATTCATGTTCAGAAAAATAGACCCATTAGTTTTAGCGGTCCCATACAAAACAAGTCAGAGTTATGTGCGCCAACACTTCTGAAAGGGGTTATGACCCTTGCCTTGCCAATACCTTGCCATAATCATTCAAATTAAGCACATGAGAAAAACATGCTAAAAGTCAGCAAAAAGCTGGTGAGTTCATAGGTTTAAATTAAAGCAGTAAACATTAAGTTTGGACCAATAGTTTTGTATACGATCATTACAACGCATATAATGTCATACAAAATAGTCTATCGCGCTAGCTCTAAGTTCATGAAACCGAGACTCGACAGTTTAGTGCGCTATTCTATAGCACATATATAATAATCAGGGGCCCATAGCGAGTGTTTAACCCAATTCATTCGTAGTCTGACTTGGTATACGCTCGCATTGACCCGTCTGGCCAACCGAACGGGGGAGTCACCCCAATAGATCTATTTATAACAATCGCGCTTCCCAAAGGGAACTAACGGTTCATGAAGGTGGGCATAACAGTGGGTTCAAGGGCTTAGGCTAACTACGCAATAGTTTTGAGAAAATAAACAGTAATGTGGTCCATAAAACAATTTGCATGTTTCTCACCCCATAGTTGTAAAATAAGTATAAGTAAAGTGGGGCTTTAAACTCACCTTAACAGAGTATGCAGTGAATGCCGTGAATCAGAGAGTGTACGGCACCAACACACGACCTAGATTAATTAGGCATGTTTTAGTTCACAATCTAAATTAAATCTCCACAAAGTTTAATTCAAAAGTTTTAAAGTGTTTATGTTGTTGTTGCTTGTGTAGCAGCGATTAAGTTTAAAAATAGTTTTCTTAGTATTTTTGGGTATTGGCTCTTGGAAGTGCATAAGTGTATGACAATAAAGATATCGAAGTTGAATAAGATTTTGGTTGACAATAACAGAAAGATGGTGAATGAAAAGGGATTATGAACAATACAAAGCGTTGTCGAGATATGGAATCTCACTGTTAAGGATATGTAAAAATAATTATTATAAAAATATATAGATAGTTACATATGTTGATGTGTAGGAAAATTTTGCGTAAGTGGTGATTTTCACTTAAATGATTTGTGATATGAAAACTAATGTATAATGGTTGTATTCAAAATGTTTTGTTTGTCCCGTTTTAATTAAAGATATAATAAGTACATTTATTTAATAGAAGTCGGGCATGACTCGTATATGTCCGTCGATTTCTTGCTTTGTCGTAATTAAATATGTTTAAGAAATAGTCGTTCTAAAATCGTTATAAAAACTTAAGTGTATTTTTCTAAAATACCATTTTAGTGATATGATTGTTAACCATGTACGAGGTTTGATAAACGATATAAGTGGGTCAAATGTTTACTGGTTTAGATCCGAATTAATGTTTATAATAGGTGATATAAATGTTAACCCATACATGTATTTTTCTAAAATCGATATAAGTAAGTTGCCATTTGTATAAAGGGTTATATATATATATATATATATATATATATATATATATATATATATATATATATATATATATATATATATATATGTATATCGTTTGTGTCGTAAACTGATGTTTTTACCTTGTTGGGCTGTGGCCCAACTTAAGTCAAAGGAGGGGGAAAGACACAGTGGGCTGGACTGAGTTATTAACCACCCAAGCGCCACATTGGGCCTGGTGGGCTGTGGCTAGCAACACAGGTTATACGCTAAGTGGACTGGGCTAAGAGTATCGAATGGGCTGGGTTTACTTGTATCATACACGAATACACACACAAGCCTAAATGGGACTTGTGTGTTTGCCTGGAATACATAAGCATACTTTCGACACCAAAAATGGTTTTTAACACACAACGAATTTCATGTCAAGGTCGAGTGCCACCCGACATTCCAACTTAATAACCTCGAGTGTTACGTGAGGACTATTGGTTCGACACAGAGGCTTCACCATCCACGATACACTTAAACCAAGTCTTGATTCAAGACTTTGGTATGATAATAATTAGGAAAACAACTCAATATCCTCCTTGGGTTTTGACTACAAAACTGGACAACCAAAACACGCCCTTTTGGGTTTCGTGTGGACTTGAACTCGACTTGATAACCCTTGTAGGTGTGAGTTTAACTCGTACAAAACAACACCCCTTCGGGGTTCTAGTGGGATCGAACTAAGGCAACCCTTTAGGGGTTGGCTTGAACCAAAGTGTGATTTGACCACTATGCTTGCAACCCACTTCTGGCCATTATTTAGGTTGCTAAGTGAGCGAGCTTTGGGGGTTGTTTCGCTATAAAGGACAAGGCTTAAACCAAGGCAAGCACACCCTTCATAGGTGGCTGTCTGGTAAGGAGTACACCGACTCAAAATTCGACCACATCACACCCCTTTGGGGGTGGTTTTTCCTCGACTGAGAATGACCACAGCACACCCTATTTGGGTGGCTATTTGGTGAGGTATAATTGGACCACACGTACGGCATAACTCACCCTTGTGTGGGTGGTTCTATTCGACCAAAGCAGTCACAACACACCCTTTGTGGGTGTAGTTTTTGCTCGAACCAAATACAACCATGATATGTCCTATCTAGACCAAATTTCCAGGTCTTAACCATACTGATTCAAGAGGAGTTTTGACACCAAAGTATATCTAACACAACAAATTCTAGGTTCCAATTCGAGACCTTTCAACCAAAGTTCTTAAGAACTACTAACCGCAACAAAACCAATTTACTTGAACATAGATTGAACAACAACAACTAACGAGAATAGATTCAAACTAACGAGCCATACTTCGGTTTTATTAAATCTTGTGAGCCACCAAAAACAACAACAACAAACATAACGTTTTTCCCAGGTTTCAATTTGATAATTTAAACCTTAGATACACAATGAGTTCGAAATAACAACGATTCCATTCAAATAGAAATGAATTAAATGAAAATGTTTATAAGAAAAGAGATTTATACCCTTGTGAATCGACAAGATAAACCAAAGATTTAGAACACAGATGTAATTCGAACAGCAAAGAATCCAACCCTAGCAATTCCAATTCGAACCCCAGCCAATCCACCTCCAATCGAATGTGATACCCTTCGAACTCTTGAACTTCAATAGACCTTTGAGTAAGTGAATTGGTTTGTGTGGATCGACTGGGTTTGATTAGACTTTAAAAATAGAAAACTTGGAATGGCTCTCAATCTTCTTTCGAACCTGGGGTTTGAGGAGTTCCCATTTAGGGCTTAACTCTCTATCCATCCTCGCCATCCTCTGCCTCCTATACCGTTGACCTTTGGGGAATGCATATATGAGAGGGACTGAGATTTTTGGGGAGAGGAGAAAGTGCGTAATGCCATGGAGGTGATGACGATTGATCGATTTGATTTTCTGGGGATATGGAGAAGACGTCCAAGGAGCAGAAGACGTTAAGAAATATTGGGAGAGGTGGGTGTGAGAGTGGCGGGTATCCAGAGAAAAGAAAATGATAAGAAGGATTAATTAGGGTTGGTTTTATTAAAAGAATGTGTATTGTGTACCCCGTGTCCCGCTGAGCTGAGGTGAAATCGGGTTTTCCAGGTTCAATAGAAACGTGGGAAAATAAATTTCGGAGACGTTTTTATAAAACTGACATAAAAATAGAGTTTATTGACTAAAAAATAAATCCTGAGATTAATTCATTACTGATGTGGTGTGGGTACGCGTGTGGTTTTATTTTTCAGTAAAAGTGAGATAACCTCTCGCTTTTATTATGTTATATTCTGTAAATGTGAGAATGTGGAAAATTAACTGTTTCTGATGAGATTAAATAGTTTTGGTGAGTTACTTTGTGTTATAGTGTGCGGGTTTGTTTCCGGTAATAGTTATGTAAGTGCATATATGCTTAGTTTAACAGTTTAGTAATAATAAATTGACATTTATTATTAAAATATTAGTAGGAAAATTACTGTTTGTCACATCCTCCCCGCCTTAGAAAGAAAATCATCCTCGGTTTTCGCTTAGAGTTACCCGATAGATTTGAGAAAAGATGCGGGTATTTAGGCTTGATCTCGTCCTCATGTTCACACGTGTATTCAGGACCTCTTTGAGAGTTCCAACGAACTTTAACAATAAGGATGCAGCTTTGCTTAAGCCGTTTGATTTCTCAATCCATAATCTCAACTGGTTCCTCCACGAAATTTAGTCTCTCGTCAACCTGGATTTCTTCCAGAAGAATAGCAAGCGTTTCATCTGAGAGAATTTTTTTCAGATTGCTCACGTGAAACACATTGTGCATGGAGCTGAGTTCTTGTGGTAATTCGAGTTCGCAGGCTACCTGCCCAATTCTGGTGAGAATTTTGAAAGGTCCAATATATCGAGGATTTAGCTTCCTACGCTTTCCAAAGCGAATCACGCCTTTTTATGGCGATACTTTCAACATAACACGATCTCCAACTTGGAACTCAAGTGGTTTTCGTCTCTTGTCTGCATAGCTTTTCTGACGGTCTCGAGCCGCTTGCATTCGGCTCTTGATTTGCACAATCTTCTCAGTAGTCTCTTGTACTTGTTCAGGACCAGTGAGCTGACTTTCTCCGATTTCAGCCCAACATATTGGTGATCTGCACTTTCTGCCATAGAGTGCATCATAGGGTGCTGCTTTGATGCTGGTGTGATAGCTATTATTGTAAGAAAACTCGGCTAACGGCAGATGTCTATCCCAGCCGTTTCCAAAGTCTATCGCACACACTCGCAGCATGTCTTCTAGGGTTTGAATGGTTCGTTCGCTCTGACAATCTGTTTGAGGATGGTATGCGGTGCTCATATCAAGATCAGTACCCAAAGCATCTTGTAGTGATCTCCAGAAGTTTGACGTGAAGCGACTATCCCTGCAGGAGATTATAGGAAGTGGGACTCTATGTCCTGCAACTATCTCCTTCACGTATAGTCGTGCAAGTTTATCCATGTTGTCGTTCTCCTTGATCGGTAGAAAGTGGGAGGACTTGGTGAGACGATCAACGATTACCCAAATGGTGTCATAACCGCTTGATGTCCTTGGCAGCTTGGTAATAAAGTCCATCGTTATGCATTCGCACTTCCACTCAGGAATTTCAGGTTGTACGAGTAAACCTGATGGCCTCTGATGTTCGTCTTTGACCTTTGAACACATTAAGCATTGACTGACATAAGTTGTAGACTACAAAGTCCTCACTGCCTTCAGGTAGGGCTAAGATAGGTGCGCTGCACAACTTATCTTTAAGGAGTTGGAAAGCTTCTTCCGCTTTATCTCCCCAGTCAAATCTTACATTTTTCTGGGTTAGCTTAGTCAAAGGCTTTGCTATCTTCGAGAATCCCTCAATAAACCTTCTATAGTACCCTACAAGTCCTAAGAATTGGTGTATTTCGGTGGGAGTTGTGGGTGTCGCCCAATCCTTTATCGACTCGATCTTTGCAGGATCTACATGAATGCCTTGACTATCAATTACGAGACCTAAGAATTGGACAGTTGGTATCCAAAACTCACACTTCGAAAACTTAGCATACAGCTCCTCTTTCTTCAGTAGTTCTAAGGTTAGCCTAAGGTGTTCTTCGTGCTCCTTCTTGCTCTTAGAGTATATCAAGATGTCGTCGATAAAAACGATCATGAACTTGTCTATGTACTGTTTGCACACCCGATTCATAAGATCCATGAATACCTCCGGTGCGTTGGTTAAGCCAA
Source organism: Artemisia tridentata subsp. tridentata (assembly GCA_021014915.2). NCBI lineage: Eukaryota > Viridiplantae > Streptophyta > Magnoliopsida > Asterales > Asteraceae > Artemisia > Artemisia tridentata. The sequence goes on along the minus strand of CP139501.1, from coordinate 194,511,052 downwards.
AAGGCATAACCTGAAACTCGTAGTGAGCGTAATGAGTTATGAATGCCGTTTTAGGGATATCTTCTTCCCGAACTCTAAGTTGGTGGTAACTGGATCTCAAGTCGATTTTTGAGTAAATGCACGAACCTTGGAGTTGATCGAATAGATCATCGATTCTTGGGAGTGGGTATCGGTTTTTGATAGTTAGTTTGTTGACTTCCCAGTAGTCGATGCACATTATGAAAGATTCATCTTTCTTTTTGACAAATAGAACTGGAGTTCCCCAGGGTGAGGAACTCGGTCTGATGAATCCTTTTTTGGAGAGTTCCGACAATTGGACAGATAGCTCCTGTAGTTCCATCGGAGCTAATCGGTAAGGTGCTCGTACCACGGGCGCGACACCAGGCATTAGGTCGATTCAAAATTTGACCTGTCGGGTTGGCGGGAGTCCAGGTAAGTCTTCAGGGAAGACATCTGGAAAGTCTCTTACGATTGGTACATCTTCCAAACGTGTTAGGAATATAAATATTCATGTGAAGACTCGGTCACCCCGAGTATCTATTTAGCATTTATGTAGCTCGTAGGATTATTAGTATTAATAATATTAGTTTAGTTATATTAGTATTTATGGAGTGGGTCGGGTCTTTACCCACTGTCAATTCACTCAACAGCCCGCTAGGGGCACCTAAACCTTGTAGTATATATACCCCTTCCCACACATGGGAAGGGTTGGAGCTTTTCATTCTCTAATCATTCAACACATATTTTCCTTCATATTCTCTCTCTAGAAAAGTTCCCAATTTCTCTCTATTTCTTGAATTCGATCCATCATTAATCTAGTGCTTGTGTTATGATTTCTAGTTTATTACAATTGGTATCAGAGCCATGGTTTGATTCGTGGTTGAATTTGTGGGTGTTGTTTTTCTTTTTGTTTTGTTCGAATCGAGCTCAAAACACAAACACAATTACATTCTCACTTTAAAATGAATCTGTATTCGAATATTTAATACTAAATTTTGGTTGACTGGATTAAATTCCTTTTTGTCTTGTTCGAATACGAGGTTTGACTAAATTCGTGCTTGAATTTGTGAGTTTTGTGTTTACTAAATTTTGGTTGACTGGATTAAATTCTTTTTGTTTTGTTCGAATACGAGGTTTGACTAGATTGGCTGTTTTTTTCTTCTTTTTGGTTCGAACATTATCTAAAGAACACTAGATTTGGGCTTTAACAGTTGTCATTAACTGGTTTGGTTTACAAGCCCACTAACAGTTTAAGAATTTGGCTTGTTTGCATAATTTTTTACTTTTGGGTCTGTTTTTGTTCGAACATTATTTCGATTGATTGTGTGCTTGGTTCGAACATCTGGTTGGTTTACAAGTCCAGTAAATTGCTTACTTGCGGTTTGGTGAAAACGTCACGAGTCAAGAAGTCTCAAAAATCTTTGTGTTCTTAGTTGCGTTTTGTCGTTGTTCTTGACTGCGGTTTGTGCTTCTGTGGGAATGTATTGTTTGCGGTTTGGTTTGATATTCTGACTGCAGTTTGGAGTTTAACCATTACGGGAAAAAGACAAAATGTACTGAGAGTGACATCTTGTCCTTTTGCTACTGCGGTTTGACTTCAGGTTCTGTGGTTTGACTTCTTGCGGTTTAACCAGTATTGCGGTTTGACCAGTATTGCGGTTTGTCGTTCAGTGCTGCGGTTTGACGTCTGCGGTTTGATGTTCTCTGCGGTTTGAGATATCACATTGCTTATGTTTTGACAGGCCTGAGTTTAAAGTGTTGCGGTGTGTGACATCACATTATAACAGTCGAATCATAAATGTGAGAACAAGAAGAAGTAATGCAATAATGATTAATCAAATCCAATCCAAAGTAAAACACATCCAGTATTATCAACAAGTACAACAAACCGAATCAAATTAAACAACAACTAACCACTGCTCTTCTCATTTGACAACAACAAATCTCATTCAAAATTTAAAACGAAATTACAACTACCACAAAATCACTTTTTGTGAAGATTCCACAAAACCAAATTCAATTACAATCATTGTTAACAAATAACAACCTTAACATCTAACCTACATCATCTCCGTGTCTCAACAACAAAAAACTCACTCGAGCTCATCTTTATTCCATCATTGATCAACAAAGAAAAGGAAAGAACCTCTGTTAATTTCAATATCCGAAGAATTAAGCAAGAAACCAAAACAAAAGGGTAATTAAAAGAAATGAAAATTACAAGTTTGTTACACCTTTCTTTTTTATTCGGTTACAACAAAACGAAAACAAAAGGATCATTTACCCGAAGTCTTGCTACAAGATTTTAACAGAAACAATATCAAAGATGGTATTGTGATTTGTTTTAGGTGGTTGATTATCACAAGTAACGAATAACAAGAGTATAAGGGGTGTCGTATTTTTTGTGATTGAACTGTTCTTGGTTGCGTTTCTTTGTGAGATTAGGATTAAGGTTGCAAAATTGTTGGTGAAGTGAGGGTTTGTGTGACTGCGGAATATTAGGGTTAAGTTGTGATTAGGTGTGTGTTAAATACACATGAAATTAGGGTTAATTATGAAATTGGGCTGGACGAATTGAGTTAGTGGGCTGTAATTGTTTTTGTGGGCTTCAAATTGAAGGACTGAGCTTCAAGTAGTTATTAATCCGGATTTTAAGTGTTAATTTGGTATTTAGTTGACTTTTTGATATAATTTTGGACAACGATTTCGATTGAGCTTCAATTATCCGAGATTAATTTTAATTTTGGGTGATATTTTTTCGGGTTCGTTGGATATAACTACCGTGCTAGTTATTAGATATTTTCGAGTCTATTTGATATAACTACGGTGGTTATCTGGATTCACTTAAACCCTGTCAACCAAAATCAAACAACAGCTCTCAAAGTCTAACAATCATTCATCACCCTCAACACACAATCACTAATCATCAAACCGATCCAAATTTTTATCATAACACATTCAAGTAATCATTATCATTTCACGGTTCATTCTTGATTTTCGTAAAATCCCTCGAAAGAATCTATTTCTCGGTTTAAATCAAAGAATTGTAAAATCCCGTGCACGTTTACATCATGTCTACTACTTCAGATTCTTTCATATCTGAGATACTCAAGTTGTACGACACGAATGATAAACACAAGACTTCCAATCCTGTACAACAAATAAACGTGTGTGATTCTGATAATGCTAATATGGAATTGTTGTGCTCGAATTCGCAAGAGAGAGAGTTGATTCAGTCACTAACGTTGCCTAATGCAAAGGAAAGTTGCATTGAATGTTTTCGATTACTTCATTCACATCTCAAGGTTCTCTTTGAACAACCTTGATACTTGGGAGGATACAGACGTGCTTTCGCATCACTCTTTGGTCAGGATGTTCAGACTTTCACAGTCGAAATGATTCTGTATTTGGATCAACTTGAACAACAACTTGACAAAGGAGAATTTTCTGAAGATAGATCCATGGCTGCCTTGTGTGTGGTCAACAACCAACTCCAAGTGTTCATTGATTTGCAATACACTGAGGATTATGATGATGACAATCAAATGGCGAAAAAGTGTTTTGCTAATTACACTGGAATCGAGGTTGACATGTTTAGAGTAACACTACTCCAGCTCATGAGTAATGTTAAGGAGTTCATTAATGAAAGAGCACATCACATGGGGAATGAGACAGAGTCAAATAAGCATGATGATAGCAACAGCTCAGGGACTGATATCACACATAGTATGGATGCAAATTTCAGTCCAGTAAATCACCAAGTACCATCTGCTGAGGTACATCTGTCTGATCAACATAATGTTCTTTCTAATGAACAACAACATACTGATCAAATTAAACCTACTTATGACACATATCTGTTGGAAAAGACTGATAGCAATATCACCTCTGATTCAAAAAATATGAGTCATAAGGGGGGAGAAATTGATCAGGATGCTGAACATGATGATGCGTTAAGTTCTTTGCCTACGGCTGAGCTCTTCAAGTCAAACAATATGGTTGAAAAAGAAGTTTATAATGAACTTTCAAACAGATTTTTACGACTTGAAAAACATTGTATTTCACTTGAAATCTCAATGCTACAAAAGGAAGAAAGTCTTCAAACTAACCAACCATGTAGGAATTCGGAATTTCCTGAATTCCGTGAATTTTTTATGATAAACGATTTGAAAGCTCAGCTACAAGCCAAAAACTTAACGATCAACAACCTGAAAAAATGTATTGCTGAGATGTGTGATATGTGTAATGAAGTTAAGGCTAAACATAAAAATGATGTTTTTGCAACAAAAAATGCTGAATTAGAATATAATGTGGCTGAACTACTTAATGAAAATGAGACTTTGAAAATTCATTGCAAAGAATCGTGTGACTCAATCAAAGAAGCGAAAACTAAGACTGTAGAGCAAACAACCTCTTTGATTGCCAAAAATGATGAATTCAAAGCTCAACTTCAGGAAAAGGGTTTTGCAATTGCAGCGTTGAAAAATGAGTTAAGAAAATCGACAGGAAATAGTGTGAACACTAAGTTTGCAAAACCATCAATCTTGGGGAAACCACCACTTAGAAACCAATCAGTTGTTAGTCAACCGATTGCGTTTAGATCTGAACAATCAAAATCCTCAAAACCACGGTTTGCCTCCCAAGTTGATTCAAAACAAGTTTTGTCAAAACCAGTCACTTCACAGTCTAGACCTAAGGAAAAGGAATATACGATTGATAAACCTCATCATATGAGTGCATCTAGTTCTTCAAGGATTAGTTCAAAGCGTGTGTCATTTGTGACACCAAAGGAACATGTTAGACATAAAAACAGTGTTCAGAATCACAACCTAGAGTATGCTAAGAAAAACACACATGAAAAGACTAGGACTTTGCCTGTTTCTAAGAGTAGATGCGTATCGATTAAAGCGATTCCTGTAGCAGATCACTCTAAGAATTCTAGATCTTTTTCTGACTCCAAAAACTATGCTTGTTCAACTTGTCAGAAATGTGTTTTTAATGCAAACCATGATGATTGTATAACAAAATTCCTGAAGGAAGTGAATGCTCGTGCTAAGGTTCAATCCTCTAAGACTAGAAACAACAAGAAGCCCGTAGAACCAAAGAGTTATACTCAGAAACCTAGTAGGCAGATTGCTGTAGGACAAAGGTCTTCTCTAACCAAGTCTTCCACTGTACATGAGAAACCAAACCCTCCTAGATCTTGCCTTAGGCGGATACCAACGGGTAGAATTTTTAAGATTGTTGGTCTTAGATGGATACCTATTAGAAAGATGTTCACTAAGTGCAAAACCAAGGTTGACAGCGAAACCCCAAAATGTCTAGATGCGGATATCACTAACCCATATAAATGCAAACAAACTCTTAATGTCAGTGCAGGTAGTCTTTACTTAAGTGAAGGTACATCGTTCACTCATATTAAGGAAAGACTCAGAGTTTGGGTGCCGAAAAGATTGATATCTCATGAAGTAGGGGTTCAAGCAATTCAAGCTTGATGAACATCAATGACAATGACGTCTGCTCACATCAGTTCAGGCCTCGTTCTTCAACGACTATGACGTTTGAACCCATCAATTCAAGCCTTGTTCTTCAGCGACAATGACGTCTGTTCACATCAGTTCAGGCCTCGTTCTTCATCGACAATGACGTTTGAACACTGAAGTTCAAGCCTCGGGCCTCAATGTCAACATAATGGCGTTTGCGGACAACTCTTCAGGCCCCGTTCATCAAAGAAAAGAAAAGTGTACGCTTAAGTACGCTTTATATTCGAAAGAAGAGAAATCTTCTTGTTTCTGACCATTCTCATCAACAAGCTTTATGTTCTTCCCATGCTCATTTAGTCACCAAAGTGGATCAACGTACATTGGAGTATATTCTTATTCACTTATTCTATCAAAAATGGCAACCTCATATGCAATTTTTGAGGGGGAGAAGTGTGAATAAACAACATGTCAGTTATCAGGTGGATCAACTTACCGTTGATGGTATTCTTATTCACTCGTTCAATCAAAAATGGCAGTCATATGCAATTTTTGAGGGGGAGAAGGGTGAATAAACTACATGTTGATTGATGATTGAGAAATGGTCATACGGATCCTGAATACATCAGTTCAGGAGCCGTGCAAACCATGTTCCTCCAACACCAAATGTTCTACTAACAACGGATGACTGGGATTTATTAGTTCAATCGATGTTTGATGAATACTTCCAACCTCCAACGAATGTTGATCATCCAGTTCCTGAAGCTCCTGCTCCAGTTCCTGCTGACTCAACTGGTTCACATTCTTCAATCTCCATTGATCAAGATGCACCATCTAGAAGTACAACTCAAACTACTCAAGAAACCAAATCTCCAGTTATTCCTCAAGGTGTTGATAATGACTCTCAAGATATTGAAGTTGCACACATGAATAATAATCCGTTCTTTGGCAGTCCTTTCCCAGAACCAGGTTCTGAAGAGTATTCTTCATCACGGATTGTTGTTTTCCCAATGTGCACTTTGTAAATCAACCACAAGAGCATAAAGGAAAATGTCGGCTAAAACGTCAAAATGGCTAAGAATTTGGACATGGAATGTCAAGTGATCATGGAGTTGATCAGGTATCACTTATTTGAGATTGAAGTTGACTTTCACAAAGGCATGATCTTATTTTATCTTGAAGTCGGGGTTGCTTGGATGCATTACTTTCAATGATAACTTGCTCGTGCGTAAAATTTATGATTGGGACTTGGATTATCTAGTTATACCCGATGTATGGAGTTACAATGAAGTTCTCACGGGTTATAGCTATCACTTCAAGGAATTACATTATAGTGCTCAGTATCACATGCAAATGCAGATGTGGATAGTCTCAAGAGGTGTTGTACTTGCTTTGGCTCTTAGATAAGTGTCTAGGGTACTTAGAGGTATTCTTCTGCATCGTTCTTCAATCAACAACAATGCAAGCTTAAGTAACAAATTTGGGGAATTCTTCGTCATTTTCAAGTTTGGTGTATCGGGTTTACTTCACCAGGTGGTCACATTAATAGCCGACAGAACATAAGGGTTGGTAAAGATAATCAGAGAGAGTTTCTGTAGCAGTTGATTCTCACAGGATACATTTGAGCCAAGTCTGTTCTTCTCACAAGATTTCAAGTATAGGTGCGTAAAATGTGTTGCTGATTCTGAGGTATCAAAACCAGCAAGGGGGAAGGAGACATACATCTGGATGCACAACGAGTACACGTGATGAAATTTATACTTCTTCTGAATTGATGTTATTCCGGGAAGACAAATGTCGTAACCGCAGAGAAAATCAGTGTTTTAACTCGTGCCTTCAGGTGTATCATTCCAACTACATGGGGGAAGAGATGTAAGAAATAGTTTCTGATGATAAAAGAGGTACACAATGGTATGATGATTCCTCTAGTTAGTCTGTATCATTTCGACTACATACGGGATAAATTGCCTACACTCGGGACTTTGTTGACTTGGGTGTAACAATTCTCATCTATAATTTCCTGAAGGGAGAAAAGTGCATCTCCGAGTCTTAATTGATCTTGATGTTACGTTTTCAACTTCATAAATGGGATTGAGTGTGTACTTCGGGTTTTTGGGCTTCATACAATGAGACTGATTGCATCAATTCAACTACTAGGGGGAAGTGGACTCAGGATACTTTCGGTATGCATTCCTTCAGACTTCAGGAAGTAATGTGAGAAGAATTATTCAAGTGTGAGATGATACACTGCTGATCTATTTGTGGATCCCCGAACGGAGAATCATGATGATTATTCTTAAAAGGAGCAGCAATATTTGATGTGGTTTGCTATGGTTTCCGCTGTACACTTACCTTATGTAAGCTTGAAAGAGAGCTTTGAATCTGCTAAAAAAGAAGATTGTCGGTTTGGGGGGAAGCTATCAAAGCTTCACAATTGAGAAGGCTCAAGTTCAGACGATTTTTCAGGAGCCTCGAAAGCTTTGGTGGTGAAAGTTTAAGTAATGTTGACTACTGACTTCTACAAAGTCCAAGAATGATATCCTTATTTCGGTACTCATGTCAACATCTTCTTAAACTGAATAATATATTTTGTACATATTTTAAACCAAATTGTAAATAGAAAAATATAAAACCAAAATGTAAATAGAAATATATAAAACCAAGAAAAACCATAAAAATCAGAAAAATTGAAAATACCAAAAATAGTTTTTTTAAGGCATGCCTTCTGGCATCGATAACATTTACGGTCCTAGAAATGTCATTCAATAATGACACGGGTCTTTAAATGAAGTTCGAACAGAAGTTCAAAAAGTTTTTCAAAACATGCCTAAATGGCTTGCTATTACTTTAGATAGCAACCCGCGTTTCAAAATGGGAAAGCACGTCGCCAAAAAGACGGTTGTTCCTCCTACTGGGTGAAGTTCACCCGGGCATGGATTACTTTATGTCCATGTTTTCTCTGATTTGATGTACGTTTCAGTGCATCATTTCTTGTAAAAGAAGAGAAATCTTCTTTGTATTCAAATAATTTTCCTTCTATGATTCTTCTGAAAATTATTTGTGAGACACATGGTGGTAACTTGTTGTTTGAAATTCTTTCAGACTTTGATTGTGCATAAAATTTGTCACTCAATCAATGACTACAACTCTTTAACTAGAATACGGGTCATTGATTGAGGGGGAGAGTGATTTCAAATTTTATATCACAAACGGGTTTCTTGGTTATCTCATGATTGTTAGAAAAGGTTTTGTAGTTAATGGGGTATTAGTTGAAGAGGAATTTACTATGCTTTATATCTAATGGCCAAATGTGTTAGTTGTTAGAAAGATTAGGGCATTATGTGCAACTTGCGTATAGTTTCCTAGCTTTATGTAACTAGAAGGCCCATTTGTGTCACTTTAGAATCCTCGTTTAATCCCCTAAATACTTTAAAACTCAAAATCTAAAAGAAGTTAGAAAACCCATTGTGATTGATGTTCTTGAATACTCCACAGGCATTCGTATGATCTGATTGAATGAGTTTCAAATGTTGATTGATTTTTGTTAGTCGATAGCTGCTTAATTGTTGTTGATTTAGTGCATGTGCACTCAGGATTTGCTTAGGTATGTAGCTATCATGTTAGAATCTTGTCCCTAAGCTCCTGAGTTGAATGTTGAAATATGAGTGAATTGCCATGTTCATGATTGCTGATTGCTCTTCATGCTAGATAGCGGTTTGATGTATTTCCTGACTGTGGTTTGATTAGGAGATGAATATGGTATTATGAGTTGGCAAGCTGCTACGTGGTAGCTATTAATGAAAAGTGAATCTGTATGTATGTATATCTGTGTTGATATTCTTATGCAGATTCCATGGCCAATATGAATGTGCCAGTTCCCGCTCTAACCATTTGATCAGATGTTCAAACTCTATTGACTGGCTCTGAATTCACCACAACAACAACAACAACACTGTCTTCACCTCCACCACCTTCATTTCAACAAAGCAGTATTTTTCTGGTCTCGCCAAGTGGGGATCTACAACATTTGGGAAATTTTTGTTGGTGGATGGATAATTGATGTTGACCACTGACTCCCTCAGAGAAGCGAATGATCACATCATCTGTGCGTAAAAGGTCAACATCATTTGTGTCGTAACGATTATCTTTGTACATCATAAGTAGTGAATAAACATTTGTTGTTATGTGTCAGGGTATGATTTTTGTTAAACTCAAATCTTCCAAACCTATCATACCTGACACTAACACTCTCCATCACATATTGAGGGGGAGCATCGTCATATTCCATTATCAGAATATATGTTAAACCTGACCACATTTTCTCCCAAATTTTCTAAACATATTTAAATCAATTGGGATCAGAAATCTCAAACGGTTTGAAATTTTTGATCGGGGGAGAGAATGTGATTTAATTATGAAAATCTGATAAAAATGTGATCTTTTGGACTCAAGTGTAGGCTCTCCCATATGTGCTAAACTCTTTCGTATATCGATGCACATATTGAGGAGGAGCGAATGATTTGTGATGGAAATTGTGGAAGAATACCAAAGACCGACCATTTTACTTAATGTATTGGAGTTATAAGGATGGTAAGGTTAGGTATCAGTTCCCATGATCCAGCCAGAACCGGAGGGATCTTCCCAGGGACAATCCTCTAGTTAGAATAGAAGTCCTTAGGAATGATTAAAAAGGAGAAAAATGAATAAGGGAAAAGTGTCGACTGAGATGGAGCTAGTGCTGGAACAAACCCAACAAGGTGCTAGTAATGAAGTCTCGATAAGTGCTGAAGGGGTTGAAGAATGAAAAAGAAATGTAAAGATAAAGGGTGAAAAGAAAGAAGCCCTCCTTATACTTTTGGCAGAAACTGGGTCAACACATATGATGTCAGAATCACTTAGTTGATTGCTGACATTGAAGACAAAGTATCATGGACCCAGTGATACGCTGTACAACCCTCCCTAGCCACTCAAGCTCCCTCAAAGGACTCTTGTTTCACTTGTCACGGAGATCAATACATTGCTATCGTCTCTCTCACTCCGAGTTAGACGATATTGAAAAGGTGGCAGTCCTTTCCAGCCTCCGATTACTAAATCAAAATGCACTATTGAGTCTAGAGCCAAGAGATCATCAATAAATCTCATTAGGACACACTTCCAATATGCTTGCTGTTTCATACACAGTGAAAAGCAAGAAAAAATATGTATGAAGAGTCCTACGCATTATCCTCGTGGTATTGCCAGAACATCTGAGTGATACGTAAAGTATTCACAATGAAGATGGAAATCCTTCTAGAGCTAACATCAAACAAGCTCTTGGTGGGTGACATGTGAGATCCTTCATGGAGAAAGCTTGTGACAACTGGAAAGAAACGATGGGGCGATTCTCATTTGAATCAACCTTGTTCCAGGAAATGGATTGACGGATGCTTTTGGAAAACCTTTCAATGTGTTCACCAAACTGAGTTTCGAGCACATTGATTATGAAAATTTTCAAACAAAAGTGTTTATGACAGAAATGTGATTCAATGTATAAAACCCTCGTCGTGTTGCATAAAATGTTTATCCAGTGACACGCGAGTGATTTTTTCTAATCAATTTCTCGTCAATCAGTAGGTATTTAATTCACTGAGTCACTCTACCGTACTGTCTGCTTTGAGACGTTCCGGTATGAGAACATGCTTAGTATGATGATTCTGACATTAACTTGTTGGAAAAATTCATTACTACAAGCTGGAAATTCCTGTCAAGGAGAATCTTCTTTAAAGGGGATTCTACCTGATCACAGGTCGGTCCTCACGGAACCGAAGGTTAATTCAACCACCCCAAACGAATGACAAAGCCTTATTCGTTCTCCAACTTTATTGGTAACTGTTTTATTTCAGATTCATATAAAGATGGTGATGGTGGTTCCTGATTCCAGTAGAGACATGTCAATCCACACTCCATGCTCACACTTACAAAACATTATCAAATACATCATGATAAGTTAAAAGACCTACAACACAGCTTCCACAACTCTGATGATAGTTATCATGATCCAGAAAAGTGTGAGCATGCGAGTCCAACGGTCACAACATATCACATGGAGGCAATATTACAACGGATGAGCTGGAGATTTACGGTGACTGATGATCTCAAAGAATGCTCAAAGATCACAACTTCACACAGCGACGATGCTGAAACAAGATGACTAGAAGACATATGTTGGATGATATCATCGAAGAATCTTCAAAGATCATCCAAGACAAAAGATCAGTCGTCAAAAGAGTTTACTGCTGAAAGTGCAAAGTTTCATGACTTTGAAGAATCAAGACTACGAGCTAGGAATTTACAATCATGTAATAGAATGCTAGAATTCATAATATTATTTCCGGGGTGACCTCCCTTAGGGGAGATTGTTAGGAATATAAATATTCATGTGAAGACTCGGTCACCCCGAGTATCTATTTAGCATTTATGTAGCTCGTAGGATTATTAGTATTAATAGTATTAGTTTAGTTATATTAGTATTTGTGGAGTGGGTCGGGTCTTTACCCACTGTCAGCTCACTCCACAGCCCGCTAGGGGCACCTAAACCTTGTAGTATATATACCCCTTCCCACACATGGGAAGGGTTGGAGCTTTTCATTCTCTAATCATTCAACACATATTTTCCTTCATCTTCACTCTCTAGAAAAGTTCCCAACTTCTCTTTATTTCTTGAATTCGATCCATCATTAATCTAGTGCTTGCGTTATGATTTCTAGTTTATTACAAAACATTTTCCTTCCGGTTCCTTCTCTTTCTTTTCGGAGACTTGTGCTAGGAAAAGAAGGCATCCTTTTTCAAGGTATTTCTGGGCCTTCGTGCAAGAGATGACGTTCAGTCTCGAGGCGTTTCTTCAATCTCTTCTGTCACCTTCGACAATTAGAACCTCGTTCCCATAAGGCAGTCGAACGATTTTCTCATCGCAAATAATGGTGGCATGATATTTCTACAACCAATCCATACCGATAATAACATCAAAACTACCCAATTCTACCGGCATGAGATCGATGTTGAATGGGTGATTTAACAGGTTTAAAGTGCAGCCTCTTATGATAGTGTCTACCCTTTCTACTTTCCCATTAGCTAACTCCACATTATATACGTTGCCTAGAGTGGTCAGGGCAATACCAAGCAGTGGACTAAATGCAGTTGAAACAAAACTTTTATCTGCTCCCGTATCAAACAATATGGATGCATAGAGTGTAACACCCCAACCCGACAAGGGTAAAGATGTCACACAAATGGTTTCATATCAGATATAACAAAGCATACATTCAAACGTAATACAAAGATTCTCAATGGTTACAGAAGAAATAATGAAATTACAAGGTTATAAAAGCGAATACAAATTCTAACAATGAAATAACTTCTAATCATCTCTAGGCCAAAACTATCAAGTCTTCTAAGTCCAAAAGTCTCTTCACTCGTACCCATCTTCCAACTAAAACCTGCCGCACACGAAAAGAAAACGTGCGGCTGAGCTTAAAAAGCCCAGTGAACAGATACATAATACAAGCAAAGATAACGAAACGGTAATACAATGAAGTACTGGAAGTGTCATAAGGTATAATCAAAGTGAAAGAGAAATAAGGAAGTATAGGATAGTCATCTACCACGAGCCCATAACTCAAAGTCATAATCTCAACATCAGAAACTCAAAGTCATAATCTCATAATCAGAGGGGATACCTCTCAGGCAACCAGATAATATGAGGGGTGGCCTCATGTATCAAAAGGGGTGGAGTAGCTAGCTCCCAGAAATGTGAAAGGCGTGTATAGCACACATGCACCAGTCACCTCACAGTCATACTCAAAGTCATAGTTAAATCCACTAAACATACATGCCTAGGATTGCAATCCATACGCCCCCACTCAAAGTCATCTCAAAATCATAATCTCAGAATCATAATGGCCATATCGTAATATAAAAGGGGACGGCGTGAGAAATCACTCCCCCACACAGGAGTCATGCCAGTGGTGCATCACAGACATGGCCAGGTTACCTTCCTGGCTAGGAACAAAAAGGTGGCTCGGGTATCAAACTAAGAGTCAGGTCTCAAAGTCATGCAAACGGGTTCATCTCAAAGTCATATCAAAGCATATCTCAAGGTCATGTCAAAAGTGAATCTCAAAGTCATATGAAAAGGTTCATATCAAAAGGTTCATAGCAAAAGGGTCATAGCAAAGGTTCATAACTCAACATCGAAGCATAGGTGATAAGACACCCTTTCATAAAAAGGGTAGAGTATCCGTACCTTATGTCGAAAGCAAAATAGAACAAGCACAGAAATGAGGAAAGCTCACAGTCTCTCCTTCTTCACACCTAAAGGAGTAGAAGGGGATTACGAATCATTCTTAATTAATCATCTTTTCATATTAAGTAACTTTCCCTTTTTAGTAAGTTTCCTCTTTTAGAAAGTTTCCATAATTAGAAGGTTTCCACTTTTAGCAATATTTAGTACATAGCTTAATTAGGTCAATATTTGCTGGAAACAAAGTATCTTTATCGTATCTACACCTTTGGTCCTCAGGTTTTCACAATTTACATTTTATACCCCTGAACTTCCAAAATTACATTTTAAACCTTCAAACATGCATAATTACACATTAAACCCTTGATTTATCAAATTTACCTCATGAGTACTTATTTTAGTGAGTTGTACAATCAGACCTTTAATTATTCCATATTTACACATTAGGTCCCTCCATTTAATAAAGTTACATATTAAGTCCTTAGAATTTACATTTAATTCATTAATTAATAATAATTTCATATTAGCCCAATAAATATCCAAATTTTCACATTAGTCCCTGAATATCATTCATAACACAATTCGACCTCATCTTTTCAGAAATTACATGTTTAGTCCTTGTATTTAATAAATTTCCAATTCGACATAACAATTACAACTTAATTCATTTTCTCACAAATTTTACATATAGGCCCCCCGTTTAATAATTTTTTACAGATTATACATGATATATAGAACATGACAAAAATAGCCCATGAGTTTTAATATTGACAAAACACACCCTTTCATATTTATTTACAAATCGGTAAACATCATATTTAACCCAATAAAACCCTAATCGACCCCAATCATTATGCAATCATTTCAACCTCATTTATACTCACTTTTAATCAGATCTAAATGGTTTTGAACCCTAGTTTCCACGCTAGGTATTTTGTTCTCATTTTTCCCTTTTGCCGATTAATACATAATTCACCAAAAATAGTTTTAAGCCTCAATAAATCAAATAAACATTTTTCTAGTGTTATATTATGATCATAGAGCCCACTAAAATTATTCACTAGGCCTGGAAAAATCGCATGCATGATTTCTTGATTTATTTTGATTCTAGGGTTTAATAACACATGAATTACCATACGAATTATATACAATGCATGGATCATTTTTATTATTTTTCTTAGGATATATACGATCATTAGAGGCTAGGAAAAATACCAGAAGATTTTTAGGACGAGTGGAAGAGTGTTGCACGATTTATTGATTCTCGGCTAGAACTTTCGAACCACAAGAATTTACCACGGCTTCAAACGGGACCAAATAACCTTGTACACATTTTTCCCAGATCACACATAATGTAAGAACTCCAGGAAAATTAAGAAACGAATTTTAACATGATCGGATGAATTATTTGGGAATTTAATACCTTTCGAGTAAATAAAAGAAGAAAGTTCGATGGCTCTTGATCTAGGCTTCTAAAAATCGACTTGCTATTTTTCCAAACTCCTTAGTGATGCAATGAACTCCAGAAAATTTGTCCTTGGCTTTGGGAGGGATCGAATGAATTTTTTTGGAGAGGGTTTTGTGATTGTCGGCTAGAACAATATTAGGTTAAATCAAAGAAAATATTAGGGATAACTATAAAGGGTAAATGACCGAGTCTTAAGGTGATGAATGGGCAGTATTTTCGGTTCTATTAGCTGGAAATATTATTTACCAAGTTTAGGATTTAAATTGTATTTATCTTGTACCTTAAAATGTATTTTAAATACTTTAATTATGTAATGTTTAACATAAATCGGCCATACCACATTTTGAGTGAAATAATACACTTTTGGACTTGTAAAAATATTAATAGCATGCTTCATAATTATTTCACTTGATTTGTAGTTCGTTTCCAGAGGTTCGGGATAGATTCGAGACTTTTAAAATGCTTTTATTCATTTTTAACACTACGGGGGTAATAAGGTAATTTTGCCACTTGTGTAAATGTTAAATGAGGTTGTCAAAATTATTTGGGATCATAACATGTGCATTGCCAGAAGTTTGGAATTTATTTGATACATTATAAGCCTTTAACTAAATTTTCAAACTTGTAGGGGCAATTTGGTCATTTTACATGCTTTCAGATTTTAGGTGTTACAACTTCTTCCCCTCTAAAAGAAAATTTCGTCCTCGAAATTTGAAGTCGCAAAGTTAAACGAAGTCGTGGCAAATCGCAAAGGATCATCAAAACACTCTCACGCTCGAGTGGGTTCTTCTAAAAAGAATTTCCAAACCAAGTAGTTTCTCATGACTCGAATCAAAACGAGGTGGGTTCAAATTTCTCCGAAAGGAACACAATTAGGTTAATTCAGAACAAAAGGTCCATACCACATAAAATGAACTATAGGTGAGTTTTCATGAAGTTCATATGAGATACAAACGAGAATTCAATTCCAATGATAACGTACCAATATACGGATGCTAATCGAATTTCTAGGAGGAGGTAAAAACAATACGTAGGGTTTACATCGAATTGATTAAGCAGATTAGGTGAGCGTACATCAAATTGTAGCAACCATGAGGTGATGCAATTTTATAACTCTTTAGCTTTTCAAATAGTTTCGGCTTTAACAGAGCCTTCCAAAGGTGTTCTCATAAACAAACAGGTTTTGTTTTCTCAGAATCCAAGATGTCATGGCATACTCATAGCGGATCACAATGAATAGTTTCAACGAATGCGAAACGTAGATATAGAAGAATAAATTGAATCCATACGGACAGAAAACATATCGTTAGATATCATTAATTAGCAGAAGCTCCATAATAGCATATAAGATTATTATCGGAAGTGCAGAGGTCAGCAAAACGCTCGTCGAGTATTTAAACGTATCAAGTCGCATATCAAAGACAGCAATTAACTGGATAGGTAGAATGAATCCAAAGTCTCACAAATCGCGGATGTTCTAATCAGAGGTCAATTTCTAAGCTTCATAGGTACTTCCTAAGATATCCTATGCCCACGATGAGTGCACGTTATATGGTGTAAGTATTATCACGTTGATCAGGCGTCATAATACTAGCACCACATAAGTATGCCCTTATGATGGTCATACTTTATCTCAAATCGTAATCAGAACCACCTATCTTAATCCACCTAGTACTTCTATAGACATCAAAGATCAACTAAATACAAATGTCAAAATCCAAAGGCGAAACAAAACTATCCGCACGAGTATCAAAATCCCAGATTTCCGAACTAACGTGAGGTACGCCGTTACTAACATCATATCTTCCATCATTATCCAAAAACTCTTAAACCGGTTATCATCGAACATACGAAAATAGGCACAACTGATATGCTACTCGAGAACTTAGATCATAAGAGAATCTTTTAACGATATGACGAAACTTAATAGAGTCAACTAAAGCGAATTTTAGTCGCTAAGAATTCCGGTCTGAACAGAATCAATTCTTCCAAATATGAAGGATTTGTTTTACAACTTTCGCTCATTCAACACATCCAACCTCTTCAAGTCTGGTAAATCTGTCTTCATCTGTCTATCAATCGGAAAGTGAAAACCATCATCAGGAACTTGTGTCTGGTTCGCTGAGCCTCCTGCAGTTCTTCTTGTAATGTGATAGGTATTGTGGATTTCGGGAATGATCTTTAAGTCTCTTCATCATACAGTCTGCTTCCGCTCTCAATTCATCTTAGTACAACCAAGATGAATAGGGAAGTGAGACTGTGCGTCTTCATCAGCTCCGGGTTCGCCGTCTTGACTAAACTTCTTCTTCTGCATCACCAACACTTCTGTCTTGAAAAGGAATGTCTTCACTCTTCAGGGTAGTCTCCGATGTTGTTAACTCCAGATCAGGCAAGGAACACCATTGTCTCAACAATATCCAACTCCCAAATTGCACAAGTGATCATCAAATTTCTAGCATGGTGCAAAATAATCTCCATGCTCTTCCCTTTTTGTTCCAATGAATAGGTATGATCTGTCCGACGTCTTTGCTAGATACCCAGACAATCATGTCAAATCTTACTTCCTATGCCGGTGCAAAACTTGGTGGTCCATTGGGGACTCAAATTCAAAAAGTTCAGGACGCTAAACAATGTTCAACACCATGCTCATGTTCAGAGAGTTCAAACGCTAAAAGCTTCTAAGATAAGGTTTAGTCGTTGAAATACGAAATGGTTTCTAGGAACACTTCAGTACTCGAAACAACATAACTTCAAGGGATGCCAAAACCAATGCGGAAAGTTACAGTTCTGACTTATATAGCTGAGATGAGTTCTAACAGATTTACAAAGGTGAAGCACACATCGCACAAAATTTATTTCAAACATTTCTCAAATCTTATTCGGAAAAATTCTCATAATTCAACGGAGGTATGCGAAACGTTAATGCCATAAGAAATTCGAGATAAAATTCTAAACAATACAGCTACTAGGCTCCTAACTCCATGCTTAGATTGGTTTACTTGCAGTAGATTCCAAGTCTGAATCCTTCTCCTCTTCCTCGCTGATCCATCCGTTCCGGTTTCCTTCTGGCTGGGGAAGCGGCTGGCTTGCGAAACCCCCATAAGTGTATCTTCCTTCATCTTCTATGCGGTCCACAAATCCGTACAAATTGCGAGGTTCAACTCGTACCACTCCTCTTTCTTCTGAAAACCTGGGGCCTCTTCTCTGGTATCTAGTTACAATGTCCTCTTCATCTGTTATTTCTGTCACGTGCAGCTGTTCTTCCGTCTCACTTATATTCATGATGGTCCTCCTTTCTTCGATCCGGCCCGGCCACATCCTAGTGGGGATCAATATCCTCTTGGCAATCCTCCTCAATTTTCCGGTCCTCTTCCGGCCGATGGCGAACCTAGTTGTCCAACGATATCTGTGGCGTGCAGGAGGTGCCATGCTGAAAATGACATAAACGATACTAGGTTTTAGAATTCGGTGGTGTCAAAATTTACTCGAAACTCAAGAAATTCACGAAAATATCATCGAACGAGCGATCGGTCAAAATTAATCAAGCAGATCGGCAACGTAATTCTTATTATTCGGAAATGCGATGAGAATATCCTTATACCCGTAGTTATGAACTACAAGACTTCCTGCAAGGACATGGATGGGTGAAACAACTCGAATAGGGTCGGGAGATTCATAGGTACTTATCAAAACAAAAGACAAATAACAAAACATATCCAATACGTCATCGCCATGGAGGTTCTCAGAATGCCTGAAGAGGCGTCAAAGTGATTAACAAAAGAATCAGAGGCAACTGAGAGTCTTTATCCAAAATGACTACCAAAAGGGATCTGAAGATAAGGATCAAATAGTGTCTGCCAATAATTATGAAATTTCTCAATACTTTCCAAATTTTATCAGGTTCAAATCTAGGTGGTTCAAAGCATAGGCTTTTGATTTCCAAAAGAGATATCAACCGACTCTAATCAAAAGCAAGGCACGAATCAGAGTAATGCGGAAGCAATGATACTCACACAGATGTCTTATTCTACCCATTCCTCACTTAGGTTCCTATAGGGAGATCCTAAAGCAATTTCTCAAAGGTTGTCCTACGAGCGCCTACAGGGAAAACTTAGTGGTCCTAACTTACACAGCCAAGGGTAAATGTATTACGAATCGCAGCCTGTCTCTCTGGTACCATAATTGTAACACCCCAACCCGACAAGGGTAAAGATGTCACACAAATGGTTTCATATCAGATATAACAAAGCATACATTCAAACGTAATACAAAGATTCTCAATGGTTACAGAAGAAATAATGAAATTACAAGGTTATAAAAGCGAATACAAATTCTAACAATGAAATAACTTCTAATCATCTCTAGGCCAAAACTATCAAGTCTTCTAAGTCCAAAAGTCTCTTCACTCGTACCCATCTTCCAACTAAAACCTGCCGCACACGAAAAGAAAACGTGCGGCTGAGCTTAAAAAGCCCAGTGAACAGATACATAATACAAGCAAAGATAACGAAACGGTAATACAATGAAGTACTGGAAGTGTCATAAGGTATAATCAAAGTGAAAGAGAAATAAGGAAGTATAGGATAGTCATCTACCACGAGCCCATAACTCAAAGTCATAATCTCAACATCAGAAACTCAAAGTCATAATCTCATAATCAGAGGGGATACCTCTCAGGCAACCAGATAATATGAGGGGTGGCCTCATGTATCAAAAGGGGTGGAGTAGCTAGCTCCCAGAAATGTGAAAGGCGTATATAGCACACATGCACCAGTCACCTCACAGTCATACTCAAAGTCATAGTTAAATCCACTAAACATACATGCCTAGGATTGCAATCCATACGCCCCCACTCAAAGTCATCTCAAAATCATAATCTCAGAATCATAATGGCCATATCGTAATATAAAAGGGGACGGCGTGAGAAATCACTCCCCCACACAGGAGTCATGCCAGTGGTGCATCACAGACATGGCCAGGTTACCTTCCTGGCTAGGAACAAAAAGGTGGCTCGGGTATCAAACTAAGAGTCAGGTCTCAAAGTCATGCAAACGGGTTCATCTCAAAGTCATATCAAAGCATATCTCAAGGTCATGTCAAAAGTGAATCTCAAAGTCATATGAAAAGGTTCATATCAAAAGGTTCATAGCAAAAGGGTCATAGCAAAGGTTCATAACTCAACATCGAAGCATAGGTGATAAGACACCCTTTCATAAAAAGGGTAGAGTATCCGTACCTTATGTCGAAAGCAAAATAGAACAAGCACAGAAATGAGGAAAGCTCACAGTCTCTCCTTCTTCACACCTAAAGGAGTAGAAGGGGATTACGAATCATTCTTAATTAATCATCTTTTCATATTAAGTAACTTTCCCTTTTTAGTAAGTTTCCTCTTTTAGAAAGTTTCCATAATTAGAAGGTTTCCACTTTTAGCAATATTTAGTACATAGCTTAATTAGGTCAATATTTGCTGGAAACAAAGTATCTTTATCGTATCTACACCTTTGGTCCTCAGGTTTTCACAATTTACATTTTATACCCCTGAACTTCCAAAATTACATTTTAAACCTTCAAACATGCATAATTACACATTAAACCCTTGATTTATCAAATTTACCTCATGAGTACTTATTTTAGTGAGTTGTACAATCAGACCTTTAATTATTCCATATTTACACATTAGGTCCCTCCATTTAATAAAGTTACATATTAAGTCCTTAGAATTTACATTTAATTCATTAATTAATAATAATTTCATATTAGCCCAATAAATATCCAAATTTTCACATTAGTCCCTGAATATCATTCATAACACAATTCGACCTCATCTTTTCAGAAATTACATGTTTAGTCCTTGTATTTAATAAATTTCCAATTCGACATAACAATTACAACTTAATTCATTTTCTCACAAATTTTACATATAGGCCCCCCGTTTAATAATTTTTTACAGATTATACATGATATATAGAACATGACAAAAATAGCCCATGAGTTTTAATATTGACAAAACACACCCTTTCATATTTATTTACAAATCGGTAAACATCATATTTAACCCAATAAAACCCTAATCGACCCCAATCATTATGCAATCATTTCAACCTCATTTATACTCACTTTTAATCAGATCTAAATGGTTTTGAACCCTAGTTTCCACGCTAGGTATTTTGTTCTCATTTTTCCCTTTTGCCGATTAATACATAATTCACCAAAAATAGTTTTAAGCCTCAATAAATCAAATAAACATTTTTCTAGTGTTATATTATGATCATAGAGCCCACGAAAATTATTCACTAGGCCTGGAAAAATCGCATGCATGATTTCTTGATTTATTTCGATTCTAGGGTTTAATAACACATGAATTACCATACGAATTATATACAATGCATGGATCATTTTTATTATTTTTCTTAGGATATATACGATCATTAGAGGCTAGGAAAAATACCAGAAGATTTTTAGGACGAGTGGAAGAGTGTTGCACGATTTATTGATTCTCGGCTAGAACTTTCGAACCACAAGAATTTACCACGGCTTCAAACGGGACCAAATAACCTTGTACACATTTTTCCCAGATCACACATAATGTAAGAACTCCAGGAAAATTAAGAAACGAATTTTAACATGATCGGATGAATTATTTGGGAATTTAATACCTTTCGAGTAAATAAAAGAAGAAAGTTCGATGGCTCTTGATCTAGGCTTCTAAAAATCGACTTGCTATTTTTCCAAACTCCTTAGTGATGCAATGAACTCCAGAAAATTTGTCCTTGGCTTTGGGAGGGATCGAATGAATTTTTTTGGAGAGGGTTTTGTGATTGTCGGCTAGAACAATATTAGGTTAAATCAAAGAAAATATTAGGGATAACTATAAAGGGTAAATGACCGAGTCTTAAGGTGATGAATGGGCAGTATTTTCGGTTCTATTAGCTGGAAATATTATTTACCAAGTTTAGGATTTAAATTGTATTTATCTTGTACCTTAAAATGTATTTTAAATACTTTAATTATGTAATGTTTAACATAAATCGGCCATACCACATTTTGAGTGAAATAATACACTTTTGGACTTGTAAAAATACTAATAGCATGCTTCATAATTATTTCACTTGATTTGTAGTTCGTTTCCAGAGGTTCGGGATAGATTCGAGACTTTTATAATGCTTTTATTCATTTTTAACACTACGGGGGTAATATGGTAATTTTGCACTTGTGTAAATGTTAAATGAGGTTGTCAAAATTATTTGGGATCATAACATGTGCATTGCCAGAAGTTTGGAATTTATTTGATACATTATAGGCCTTTAACTAAATTTTCAAACTTGTAGGGGCAATTTGGTCATTTTACATGCTTTCAGATTTTAGGTGTTACATAGAGATTATTTAAAAGGAATGTACCCGTTACGACGTTCGGGTCTTCTTGGGCTTCCACCTTGCCCACCACATAGACCCTCCCGCGGGCTCCTCCATCATTTCCCCGATTTCCTTGTGGCACGACAGCTACTTGATTTCCACCATCTCTTGGATTCCTTTGGTTACCCTGATTACCCTGGTAACCTCTGTTTCCACCATTACCCTGATTCTTGGGCTTTCGGCATTCACTTCAGTAATGCCCTTTCTCACCGCAACCAAAACATGTGATCTCAGCCTTTGGGTTGTTTGCTGGTGCAACTTGTGCTGTTGCAAGAGGTCTCGCTTTGCAATCACGGGTCATATGTTCTATCTTTTGACATTTGTGGCATTTGACCGTGCACTGACCCTTATGATGCAACTTGCAGTGATTACACTGTGGCAAGTTCCTTGCATAGACCTTCTTCTCAGTTGGTCCCGTAGCATACACCTTTGCAACCTCTTTTTTTTGTTTGGGTGGTGGCTGTTGTTTCGGGAGTGATCATCCCATTTCCTCTTGTTAGTCACACCCGCTTCAATCGAATCCTCGATCACTTGGTCCATTAATTTGTTGGCCACTTCCATGATCTCATGGAGATCAGCAGCCTTGTAGGTAGTGACATTACCCTTGATAGATGGGGGTAATCCGCCAATGTACCTTTCCAGTAGACGGGTTTCAGTCTGGACCATATCGGGGCATAGTAAAGCAAGCTCTTGGAAATGTTGATTATACACAGCCATATTGGAACCCTGCACTTTGAGGTTCCAAAATTCCACCTCCAACTTCTTCACTTCATTGCAAGGGCAATACTTCTTGAGTACCATCTCTTTGAAGTTTTCCCATGACATTGCGTAAGCAGTGTCATAGCCAGCCGATTTCAAGTAATTGTTCCACCAGGTTAAAGTAGCGTCCAGGAAAGTAAATGATGCAAACTTAACCCTGTCTTCTTCCGAACAACTACATATTCGGAATACTGTCTCTAATCTTTCAATCCATCAGACTAAAACAACTGCCCCCTGGGTACCTCCAAAACCTTCAGTCATGACCTTTCGGAAGTCTTGGTAGGTACAACCACGAGTGTTGTTGTTTGTTGGTCTCAAATTTCCAACATCAGTCGTCGAGTTATTTGTTGCAGCCAGTGCTGCTGCCACCCGTTCCTCTACCAGTTGATCGAGCATTGCTCGATTTTACAGGTGGAGCAGCTGGGCCTGGGTTAGTTGGTTGTGCATGAGCGGTTCTGTTTGTCGTTCTCTTCGGAGGCATTTTGCTGTATTACAAAAAAAAGATAGAGACAATTGAGATTTGGAGAGTTTGTTATCGCACAAGTGTATAATTATTATAGGTAAAGTGTATGAATAAGATCAATTATAGAGAAGATGGCACAATAGAGAAATTAATCGAGCTTGTCATAGATTAGAATCAATACGTGTTTACAAAATTACAAGCTCAAAATACACAAGAAAATAGTACATGTTTCGAATACAGACAAAAGAATATAACTGCCACTAACTGACGACTACTCAGTTTAGCGGAAATACATCACAACTGCTAGAAACTAAAATCCATCACGCCCAAGGCGTAGCTGCTCCAACTCGGCTGCCATCCATGCTACAGTAGACTCCAAACGTCCTACTGTAGACTCTAACTGTGCAATGCATCTCCTCGATGCCAAAACCTCCCTACGGTCCTCCTGGTCTGACCTCATGACTCCAGCAATCACTGACTCTAACTCATGCATCCTATGCCAGTTGGTCCACTCAGCATCCCAAGCTCTCGTCTCTCCTATGTCATCCATCCTCTGATGTACCCCTGCAAGCTCTCTACCAACTCGCTCATTACGTCTCTCGAGTCTCTCCAGCTGGTCTGAATGGACATCTAGTAGGCTCGCCTGTGCTCCCAACTGGATTAAGAACCTAGTGACATCATCCTCTTCCTCCTCCGCCATTGGCGAGATAGCAGGTAGAGGGGAAACTGGTATCGATGGAGATGGCGGCACAAAAGATGGTGAGGATGGCTCATATGTGGGACTGTCAGCACGAGGTTGGTTGCTGTGAATGCACTCAATGTCTCTCCATACTTCACCGTTGATCTCACAAGTAGCCGAAACATCCAAAGCCTCTTCTCTAGCCCGTAACATAGCAGCTCTGTGTCCCAATCCAAGAGGTGTATCCATGTCTCCTCCTATCATCTGAGCAGCCCTAGAACTCTGCCCTATCTCAAAAGTACTCGGCACCTCCTCCATAATTCCCTTCCCATGTCGTGGCTCAGATGGTATAGTCTCCTCAAGGGTAGGATCTGCCACTGGCTCCTCTTCAGGATCCTCCTCTGGCTGTTCCTCTGGATCCTCCTTTGATTCTTCTTCCTCCTCAGCTGAATATGAGTCATCGGCCCTCCTGAGCCTCTGACGGAGTGGTGACTGATCAGGAGATGTAGCAAGTGAAAGGGATAAGGGAGTGGTAAAGGTACCCATGTAAATGGCTCGGGTCCTCTTTTGAGGTGATGGTAGTAAGTCTGACTACCGCATTTGATATCCTGGGACACGCATGCGGGTGGTACGACGAACAGGGAGAGTATGGACATATGGAGTAGGCTGTATGGTAGGATCGGTAGTAGGGATAGGCTGGATGAGAGCATGATCAGTAGTAGATGTAGGTAATGCTGTAGTGAGTGTGGGCTCAATTAGGTCGGGGTCTGGTGCATTGAAAGCTTGTAGCACCTGCATGTAAGGGTCGTCTGAGTCCGGCGAGATCAGAGGAATGTGATGGGAAGACATAGTCTGTGATAAAAAATGGTATATGTGTGTAAGTATATCGAAAATACTCATAGTAACCAGTGTAAGTTAAGCATGTATAAATGTACATATAATACTTATAGTACATATAGTTATGTAGAATCAACGAATAATAAATCGTAGCATATAGTTAAGACAAGTAAACAGCAAGTAAAGTGGCAAGCAAGGCAAGTGGCAGTCATAGGGACTTGTTTTTGTAAAAAGCGGTTATAGTTTAGGGTTTATATGTACCTAGTTCTCTATAACCTAGGCTCTGATGCCAATCTGTAACACCCCCGAATTTTAATAATCGCGGAAGCATACGGGTCATGGGGTGCTACTTATAAGTGGAAATCACAACACAAGGTAAATAAAGAATGGAAATCAAACTCCGTTTTAATTTTATCAAATCAAATATTTTGAGTTTACAAAAGAGATTCAAGTTCAGAAAAATAGGCCCATTAGTTTTAGCGGTCCCATACAAAACAAGTCATAGTTATGTGCGCCAACACTTCTGAAAGGGGCTATGACCCTTGAATTGCCAATACCTTGCCATAATCAATCAAATTAAGCACCTGAGAAAAATATGCTAAAAGTCAGCAAAAAGCTGGTGAGTTCATAGGTTTAAATTAAAGCAGTAAACATTAAGTTTGGACCAATAGTTTTGTGTACGATCATTACAACGCATATAATGTCGTACAAAATAGTCTATCGCGCTAGCTCTAAGTTCATGCAACAGAGGCTCGACAGTTTAGTGAGCTATTCTATAGAACATATATAATAATTAAGGGCCCATAGCGAGTGTTTAACCTAATACATTCGTAGTCCGACTTGGTATACGCTCGCATTGACCCGTCTGGCCAACCGAACGGGGGAGTCACCCCAATAGATCTATTTATAACAATCGCGCTTCCCAAAGGGAACTAACGGTTCATGAAGGTGGGCATAACAGTGGGTTCAAGGGCTTAGGCTAACTATGCAATAGTTTTGAGAAAATAAACAGTAATGTAGTCCATAAAACAATTTGCATGTTTCTCACCCCATAGTTGTAAAATAAGTATAATTAAAGTGGGGCTATAAACTCACCTTAACAGAGTAAACAGTGAATGCAATGAATAAGAGAGTGTACGGCACCAACACATGACCTAGATTAAAAAGGCATGTTTTAGTTCACAATCTAAATTAAGTCTCCACGAAGTTTAATTCAAAAGTTTTAAAGTGTTTATGTTTTTGTTGCTTGTGTGGCAGCGATTAAGTTTGAAAATAGTTTTCTAAGTATTTGTGGGTATTGGATTTTGGAAGTGCATAAGTGTATGACAATAAAGATATTGAAGACGAATAAGATTTTGGTTCACAATAACTGAAAGATGATGAATTAAAAGGGATTATGAACAATACAATGCGTTGTCGAGATGTGGAATGTCACTGTTAAGGATATGTGAAAATAATCGTTATAAAAATATATAGATAGTTACATATGTTGATGTGTAGGAAAATTTTGCGTAAGTGGTGATTTTCACTGAATTGATTTGTGATTTGAAAACTAACGTATAATGGTTGTATTCAAAATGTTTTGTTTGTCCCGTTTTAATTAAAGGTATAATAAGTACATTTATTTAATAGAAGTCGGGCATGACTCGTATATGTCCGTCGATTTCTTGGTTTGTCATAATTACATATGTTTAAGAAATAGTCGTTCTAAAATTGTTATAAAAACTTAAGTTTATTTTTCTAAAATACCTTTTAAGTGATATGATTGTTAACCATGTACGAGGTTTTTGATAAACGATATAAGTGGGTCAAATGTTTACTAGTTTAGATCCGAATTAATGTTTATAACAGGTGATATAATTGTTAACCCGTACATGTATTTTTCTAAAATCGATATAAGTAAGTTGCCTTTTGTATAAAGGGTTCATAATAGGTGATATATATATATATATATATATAGACATATATATATATATACATATATATATATACATATATATATATATATATATATATATATATATATATATATATATATATATATGTATATCGTTTGTGTCGTAAACTGATGTTTTTACAAATTGACGTGAGTTTATAACGAGATTACGTGAAAAGCTATAAGTCGAGATTGAGTTGTGAAATAAATTGATTTCGAGATCACAACGATACATATTTAAACAACGACCAAGATATAAACTTTTACTTTGTCGATTGTCGATATGTATACACACAGCTAAAATATACATGTTCCTATCTCCTTGTTGGGCTGTGGCCCAACTTAAGTCAAAGGAGGGGGAAAGACACAGCAGGCTGGACTGAGTTATTAACCACCCAAGCGCCACATTGGGCCTGGTGGGCTGTGGCTAGCAACACATGTTATACGCTAAGTGGACTGGGC
The DNA here is from genome assembly GCA_021014915.2 of Artemisia tridentata subsp. tridentata. NCBI lineage: Eukaryota > Viridiplantae > Streptophyta > Magnoliopsida > Asterales > Asteraceae > Artemisia > Artemisia tridentata. The sequence continues at coordinate 194,483,277 of CP139501.1, read as the reverse complement.
TGGGTCAAGCACCAACTGAGTAACCTGCTACTAAAAACCCAAGTGAAGAATCTGCAAGTCAAACACCTAATGAAGAATCTCCAACTCATAAACCAAGTGATTCACCTACTAGTCAATTAACCAAGTGAATCACCTGTAAGAACTGCTATGTTGTCTTTCAGTGTAAACATAATTTAATTGATATGTTGTAATTAATATGTTATTAACAATGCAGTATGGTTACTACTTTTTTTTGTATGTGTTGACTTTATAAGTCAAACTGGGTTATTCTAAACACTCCACAATGTGTTTTTCAACTATACGTGTTTATCTCATAAGCAGTACTAACTATACATTCTAGCAGTCTTAACTCTAACTCTAGCGGTCTTAATTCTATTTCTTGTCCTTGGGTCCTAGATACTTTTCCATCTTCTTGAGCAGTTGATATGCCATTTCATCATAAGTAAACTGAAGCTGAAGTCTTTTCTTCCCATACAACATCTGATCTAGAATGTCTTTGAAATTTTTTAAAGGTTAATCTTTTTCTACAAGCATGTAGATCACCAACTCATTTACAGTTAAAGCATGTACTCCACATCCTTGAAAAAGTTTCCATTCTTTAACAGTATTGTACTTTAGTCTTTTCCAAAATTCATCATCAGGATTTGGTTCAAACATTACCTTCAAGTAATTCAAGACTGCTCTATCATAAGCTTGTTCTGGTGTCTTATTACCAAATCTTTCTTTGAGTAATTTCCATAGAGCTATCATATCTTCTCTATCAAAATTATAAACCATTTGAAGAAAGCTTACAAACCTTCTAGAAGAACCATCATGCCTCTTAATATCATAATAAACTGTTTTCCCATGAGATCCAGGCTTATAATCAACAATGGGTTGTTTAACACTTAAAGGTTCTGCATCCATGGCTTCTCCTTCAGGTTTTCCTACAGAGACAACTGCAAGTTCAGTGTGAGCTTGCATTTGTTCTTTAGCAACAGCTTGCTCAGTTTGTTATTGTTCTCTACTCTGTTCTTTCTCTGCTTTTTGCTCACTCGTCTTCTTTTTACTGCTTTTTCTTTCCAACTGTTCACCTGCTCTTTTTGAACTTGTTTTCTCTTCTTTCTTTTCGTCACTGCCCTTCACCACCTCAGCATTCAAGAAGCTTTCAGTTTTTCTCTTGGCAATTGCATATAATTCTTCAATTCTTTTATCATTCAAGAATTTCAAATCCTTTAGTTTCCAATTGTCCACATTCTTCAAATACCTGCACATGTAAGCTCTTCTTTGTGCTGGAGTGGGTGGCTTGTTCTTCTTAGTTGCATATCTTTGTTATAGAACATCCTTTTTTCATCAATAATTTCTTTCAGCATCCTGGCTTTTTCATCCATTGAGTACTGATCTAGCTCTTCTTGATGTAGTTTCTTAGCAAGCTCACAATCAGCATCAACCTGAGCCCTATCCTCATCCCATGCAGCAATTAACTCTACATATTTAGCATCTTTTTCTTCTTGTATTATCTTTTTTCCAAAATTCTCTGATTTTCTGCTTTATACTCTTGTGCTAATTTCTTAGCAACTTCAGCATCAAGTTGCACTTGCTCTTCTTTTGATAATGGTTTCTCCACAAGCTCTTCAGTAAGAATCCCTTTACTTTTACCTTGTACCTGTGGAGTTAATTGTTTAGTTTTTAGATTTGATGATGGCTCTTGTATCACAACACCTTTGGTTACTGGTTTTGATGTCTTCAACTCAACAAGTACACTAACAACAGTTGTATAATCTGGTGTAGCAGTACTAGCTTTTGTACTACCAGCTGTAACTGGCTCACTAGCAGCAATAACTGGACAACTATCAGCACTAAGACCCTGATCAGTAGCACTATCAGTAGTTGTAACCTTGACCAAATAGCTATCAATCACCACTTGATTCCCTTGGTTATCAGCAACTACAAAATCCATTGGATCACTCTCTGCACCAATACTTTCACCCTCTTTAGCCTCCCTAAAACTTTGCCTTCATTCCCCCCTGTTTGGGAGCATCCTTAGAAGCTTCAGAATATTTAACCTTGTGTTTGGTAATTCTTGATCCTTTGACTCTGTCAAAATACCTAACCCTTCTCTTCAAAGCCATTATCTCCCCACCATGAGCTTTGATGAGTCCATCTTGAGAAGCAGCTAGTTTTTGCAGATCAACAATTTGTGCAGACAGCTTGGTACATGTATCCTTCAATTCATTCAAAATTTGCATACTATCCTTACCACTTTGGCTTGTGTTACTCAACCCGAGAGGTGGATCATTGGAAAAGTTAAGTTCAGTCTCACCCCTAGGATGAACATCTGAACACCCCCATTGTTTCCATGTGACTGGGTCCTTCACTTGAATTAGTTCCATGTGGACTGGACTCATTAGAAGTTTTCTTGGTTCGGGTCTTATTGATGTTACCACTGTCCCGTGCTGCTGCTAAGCTAGACACATTAGTGGCAGCCCTTGCCAACATGTTACTCTCCCCACCATTGACAGCCTCATCTGTAACAGTTGGTATAGAACCACTAGCCTGAGGTAGCTCAATGTTCTTGGTGTGAGTCCTACGTTTATAGGTCTTTTGTTGTTGTTTAAATGATGTAGCCAAAAGTGTGGGTGTGTGATGGGTACCAGCTGGGATTGCTGAACCTTCACCCATTGGGCTTTGGGCTAGTACCACCATTGTTGGAAACAAAGGTGTCACTGTCCCTGAAAAATCTTTTCCATCCCTCCTCATATTAGTAAAAACCTTTTTGGTAAGGCAGGGAGTGGAATAAACTCTTTTGTGACTTTTCTTATTTTCAAATTGGTTGTCCAAAAAGAGTTGCAAAAACCTTGGATATAGAAAATATTACCCGAAGAACTATCCAAGTTCTTAACCATACTATCAAAAATTAATTTTGAAAATTTAAATCTTTGAGTATTTTCAGCCAAATAAATTATAGCAGAAGCTAAATTACTGCTAAATTCATTCCACGCAGTGGTCTTTGGACTTAGACACACTAGACAATATGAATTAAGAATTTCCACTAAGGAGAAAAATTACCTTTATCAAACTTTAAAGCATCTGATTTTCTCTCATAGCCCATCAGTGAAAGTTATTCAAAGATTGTAGTATTTGGAAGATTCTCAACTCCGTTAGCATCATCTAGGAGAAGATCTCTTCGAATAGACACGAATAATAATCCGTTCTTTGTAATGAGAATTATCTGTCCATCTACAAGGGCATGGATTTGTACTTCCCCATTAACAGTTTTGACCTTAGCAGACGACCAAAACTGGATAATGTTAGAACTATATATAGTAGGTTTTACTGTTAATGCAAACTTAATATAGCTTGCATTAAGAAAATCAATGATCTCAGTAAAATCTACAGACTCATTGGATTTTTCTAAAAAGGCAACATTATTATGAGGTTCGGTAAAAGTTAGGTTCGACATTATGATTTGATTTGGGGATTTTTCTATATGACGATTAAAATTCGATTAGGCCATGTAAGAGAGAGAGTAATGTGTGCGTGAATATGATTGTGTGCTGCAATTGGGGATTTATACCCTTTAAGTAAAAAGTGACACAAACGTACCCTGCACTCCCAAACAGTACTAACGTATACCCAGCAGTACAAAGTTTTACGCTAGCAGTACAATTTTTGTGACAAATGGTAATTTTCACGTTGTTAATTAATATTAAATGGTTATTTATTATTTTTAAGCTGAGCATTTCTATGCGCGTTTGCATGTTTCTGAGTATTTTTGAGCATTTTTGGGAGCTTTCCCGCATACTGTAGCTTACAGTCACTGCAGAAAAAGTATATTTTTGTTAGTAAGCCTAAATTATTCTAATTATGATAATTACTGACAAGTTTCGTAATTAACTGAGAGCTTTCTCACATTTTTCTGAAAAGCAACCGCACACGCGTACCGACAGCACAGTACACATGGTAGCAGTCAAATAAATATGTTTTTGAGTCAGTAATAATATTTTATTACATTTCTGACAAAAACGTGGATAAAACCTTTATTTTACGTATACGTGTCCAAAAAGGTCTAACCAGGACTTTACGGTCACTTTTAAGCTCAAACCGACACACGATACACCAACGAGAGGTAAAAATATTTTCTCTCCCCCTGTAACTCACCCATTACCGGCCTTAGATAATACTACCCCAATACAAGACAAAATTCACCCACTAACTCAATTAATCTTATATATATTAGCCATACTTACTCTAAATGACATCAAAACAAAAACAACTTATCCATATTGCAATCACCTACATTCCTAGATCATTCTCCATGCAAAAACACATGGCTCAAACTAAATCTCCAAGAACCATCATTTTTATTTGAAGTTCAAGTAAATTAGAGTGTATATTCAAGAGTTTCGGGTTATTTGGAACGTGGTTTGGGTAAATTTGGTGAAATTTGGGTTGTTCTTGGTCCTCTCTACCTCACGTTAACATACAATCTTTGTAAGGAATCATCACAACTTTTCAAATCTTGTTAAATTCATGTACATTTGATGTCTAATGATGTTATAAATTGTTAAATGTATATATTTTGTTAAAATGGAAAAAGCTAGGGCTTGTATTTATTAAATAGTGCTTGACCTAGATGAAGTTTTTGAACAAATTAGAGTATTTCTTGCTTGTGTGATAAATCTTGTTACACATGGTGCTAGTTTGATGATACAAATGTGATTAATGTTAATTACGCGAGATTAAGGCAATATATACATTTTTATGGTTATACATATAAATCGGCTAGAATAAAATTACAAAACTATTGGGGTTTTGAAAAGCATAAAATTTTGGCTCAAGTGGTGAAATGGTGGAATTAATGCTTAAAAGTTTATTTTGAGTAGCTTATTGAATAAGCCATAACTAATTGAGTTTAGCTTATAAAAATATGAAAATGGGTCGAATAGTGATATATGGGTCGAATACAATTAAATTTGGTCATGTTTGACTTTTGGACTTAATAGCTTATTTATAAGAGCTTAATTGATATAAGTAAAATACTTACGTAACTAATATTTACTAATTATCAAAAATGGACTAAATATAAATTTTGGGCTAAAATGTTGTGCGTGGACTGTTGGGCCGAGCCCAACAAGGAGATGACCACTTTTGACTTTTTGACCAAACGGATTAACGAACGTGTTAAATGATTTTTAGAAACGCGACGATATATATAACTAAAACTAGTTTGGACTTGTTTTGAGACGCGTTAGTCTCCAAAAGGGTGAAAAATAAAATTTTGACCAAATCCTTATAAAAATTGACTTTTTTTGACTTTTGATTAAATATTGACTTTGTGTCGAAATCTATTATTAATAATTAAACGTGACGATAACGATATTTATAACGATGAAATACTTACGACGACTAAAATATATATTACGAACAAATTTTGCAATATAGTTAACAACGCGAATTATTTGGGAAATTGCAACACATGAGAAAATGGAAACGATTAAATAAACGAATGGGTCATGCCCAAATTTTCTAAAATTCTAACACTTAGAGTATTTTGATAAAAATACTTAACTTATTTAAATTTTTCTAAAATGCTTAAAAATGTTTCTAAATTTCTTATAATTAAAATTATATTATAAATAATAAACAATATTTATAATATAATATTCCTCAACTAACACTATTATTTTATTTATTTCTCAAAACCTATTTAATTAATTATAACCCTAATTAGTTAAATACATGATCATTAAACTTAACCTAATATATATATATATATATATATATATATATATATATATATATATATATGTATATATATATATATATATATATATATATATATATATATATATATATATTTCTCAAAACCTATTTAATTAATTATAACCCTAATTAGTTAAATACATGATCATTAAACTAATTAGGGTTATAATTGATTAAATAGGTTTTGAGAAATATATATATACATATATATATATATATATATACATATATATATATATATATATACATATATATATATATATATATATATACATATATATATATATATATATACATATATATATATATATATATATATATATATATATATATATATATATATATATATATATGTATATATATATTTCACAAAACATATTTAATTAATAATAACCCTAATTACTTAAATACATGATCATTAAACTTAACCTAATATATATATATATATATATATATTATATATATATATATATATATATATATAATATATATATATATATATATATATATATATATATATATATATATATATATATATATATATATTTCTCGAAACCTATTTAATTAATTATAATCCTAATTAGTTAAATACATGATCATTAAACTAATTAGGGTTATAATTAATTAAATAGGTTTTGAGAAATATACATATATATATATATATATATATATATATATATATATATATATATATATATATATATATAGTACTTGCGGAATTTAACGATGAATACTAGTACGGATGTTCCGTCGCACGTGTTCCCACCGTACACTTTCACCATGAGCCACCACCAAGAGATACATATGATAAATCATTTTGAGTTATATTTTACCGCACGGCAATCAAGAAATACACGAGCACTGTTCACGCGTAAACTTTTCAAATAAAGTAAAGACATATAAGACACGAATATTTCGTTAAGACTTACCGTACTGATTTAGGTTGCGGGTCGGAGCGGTTGCACTATTTTGTTGATTGATTAGCAGGTTTCCATTATTTTTAAGGTGAGTTTATAGCCCCATATTTTTATACGATTTGTTTTTTAAGCTTGGGGTGAGAAACATGCAAAACTGTTTTCATGGCCCAAAAATGGATTTTATTTTTATACACATTTGTATGCAGAAACCTAAGTTTAGCTGAATCCCATTGCGCCCACTATCATCAACTGTTAATTCCTGTCTAGGAAGCCGTTTGATATAAATAGATCTATTGGGGATGAGACCCCCGTTCGGTTGGCTCGGCATAGTCAAGGCGAACGTATACCATATGAAAATAGGCCGAGTGTCTGGGGATTAACACTCGCGGGCACCCCTTTTCTAGCTAATGCCAGCTTCGCATGCTGCGATGTCATAGTTCAGTTAGATGAGGCTTAGTGTTTGCATAGCAGGATAGTGTGTTATTGCTGAATTGTTGCTGAATATTGCTATGGTCCATATGTGTTATTTACTTTAAACCTATGAACTCACCAGCATTAGCTGACTTTTAGCATGTTTTTCTCAGAAAACTGAGGTGTGTTTACTGAAGGCAGGGCATGGCGATGGTTATAATAATTGTTGGAAATGTTTTTAGTATTGCGTTAACTCTGAAATTTGGACCGCTTTGTTTAATGGGCTACATTTTCATTTGAAACGGATTTTATGCAAGACAACATGACTTTGAATATGTAATGTATTTTAAAAAGGATTTTTAATCCGTTCTCTATATCTTGTGTTGTGATTATCGATTTAGTAGCACCCAAAGTGTATGCTTCCGCAATATTATGATTTTGGGGGTGTTACAATTTTTGGCCTAGCAGTACAAATTTTGTGCAAAAACTTTTTCTCAGCAGTATGGACTCAATTTTCTTTTAAAACCATACTGCACTTATACATTTGGAAGGGATTAAGTGTAAAGAAAGACACTTAATCAGTTTTGGTGATATTGTTATTCTTGCATTACAACACAGTTTACTGTTTCAGTGTTAATAGTCTTCTAAGTATCCAAGAAACCAAACACCCCTTTTAACATCAGGGGAAACACAAATATCATAAACTAATAATAATAACTGCATTCAAATATCATAAACTTGTATGAATATACATTGACATAGTCAAAATAAGATAATTATACAAAAGATACTTTAAGAAATATATAAACTATACAAAAGATACATTAAGAAATATATATAAACTATCTTCAATACTTTTGTAAACACCAACTATTTTCTCTCTTGTATCTTCTATTTCTTTGTTCCGATCATCTACTTTCTTCTGATGCTCCAAAATGATTTTTAAATCTTCCTTGTTATTTTCTTCCAGCCTCTTTATACGCTTGTTGTAAAGATCTATCAATGTTTTTTTCATTTCCATATTTTCCAGAATGACATTTCTCCCAAATATCTTGGGATATGTCAAAATTTTCTTTAACTATTCAGGGATTGGAGGAGGAGAATCATCCCTTGGGCGTTTGATTTTGTTTGAAATAGGAGTTGAAGAGGATTCAACCATTGAAATTTGAAATATAATATCTAATGAAAATATCAAAGGAGTTGTATATGAACGGTTTTCCAATCAATAGGTATAAATAGGCTGGAGAGGTATATGAACGGTTCCCAATACTTTAGCCGGGAAAAGGGACTATGGAAATGCGCCAAAAGTAAACTGATGGATAATATTGGTCCAATTTGGTTTGTGTTTGGTTTGGATTGACTAGCATAGTTGATTTGGAATTGTGTTTGGTGTTGGATTGACTAATTGACTTGTTGATTATGGTTTGACTCGACAAAATGAAACCGAGGGAATGTTTGGAATGATTTGGGATCGGGTTCATTATTATTGATCCGAGAGAATAAATGTTTGACCGTGACTCGAAAGGAAATAGTAACTCATTTGGTTGCGACTTGATATTGACTCAACTTGGAAAAATAAAAGAAAGAAATAAAAACAATTGTTAAATTAAAAGCTGTAAAGATATTTGTTATTAAATTTGGTTAATAACGAAGTAAGGAAATTAGAAGTTTATGTGAGACCTTGGTTGTCAGGATCCCGATCTGGATCTTAGGATCTTACGATTTTACGATACTGCGAAGCAAAAACGATCCGGATCTAACAAATGATCTTTAAAAGCTTAAGATCTTATAGGATCCCGATCTTTACCATAGGATCTTAAGATCTAATACGATCCGATCTTACTTTTATCGAACCAAAAACTAAAAAAACTTAAAAAGTATGGAATGTATTTTGTATAATTTAAAAAAAAACAACATGTTAATATTCTTAAAAATTTCATAATCATAATTTAAGACAACATTTCTATGAAATATTTACATAATTTGTGTTTATGATATATATTAATTTATAGATTTGTATAATATTACAAAAACTATTAACAAAATGACATTATAGTAGGATCTTAAGATCCCGATCCGATCTTACAATCTCGATCTTGCAAAGACGAAATCGATCCTAAGTAGGATCCCGATTTTGAAAACCTTGTGAGACATTTGGGATAAAAACGGAACACACGAGGGCTATTGGACTATTCGAGACATGCTACCCGTAGACTAACATATTTGGATTTATTGGACTATTTGTTTGGTTATTGTTTGAGTTACGGTTTGTATAAATACTCGTTATATTATAAATTACTCGAGAAATTGATTTTCAATAAAGTCTTTTGACTTGGAAACGTTCGATAAATGAAAGAGTCATGGCGAAATTTTGTTATTTCCAAAGATTAATTTTGTCGTAAGTCCAAACTTGTTTTAAATCATAAAACAAGTATATATACCTTGTACTAAAAAATAGGATTATGGGAGAATACCGACGATTACCAATCGACTCATCTTATTTGATATGTTTGTTGTTAGTTATCTCTTTGACTTCTTTTCGTCATCTCGTCTTGACTCGAGTTATCGTCAATACTCTTCTTGACTATTCGGTTATTCGTTTTTTTGGAGTAAGTACTCGTGAGTCCGTGTTCTCTACCATTACACGAATGATGATGCCAAACCCTTTTAAAAGGCTAAAACGAGATTATTTTTGGAAATGAGAATGATTAACTTTTGAAAATCTTGTGCATTTGATTTTTTTGATAAATATCGTGCCGAGTATATTGTGTTGCGATACGTTGCGTTAAATCGTTTGATACGGTATTCATTTTCTTCAACTTTTAAAAAATTTGAATATATTAGAGTATTTTCTTTTGTTTTGTCGGTGGACGTGTGACTTAATCTTAATACCGCCAATTTTGTCCATATAATATTCAATTACGGATAACCGATACCCGCGGGGAAACCCGAAAAACCGATGGATAATATTAATCGGGTATCCGGTGGGATATTGGGGGGGGGGGAACGGGTATATTATAAACGGGTTTGGGTACGGGTACACTAAAACCCGCCCCGAACGCGAACCGTTGCCAGCCCTAGTTACCGGCTATAGCCGGTTTACACCGCCACGTCATCACCATTAGTCTTTTTTTTTTTTACAAATCTTGCCACGTCAGTTATAGTTAAACCAAACCACAAATTAAATAGTCAACCGGCAATTAATCCCTTTACCCGATCATTTGTAAACACACACAATAATCAATAAACCCTAATCAAAACACACATTCTTCTGGCAAACACAAACACACAAACAATGAATCCAAATAACAACAAAGGTATGTTTTTTTTAATGTTTTCACATATCAGTTGATGATTGATTGTACAATAATTAGTATCAGGCTTTTGATCTATAAATGGTGATGTTAATGGTTGCTATCGATTCTAATGTAAAATGGGGTTGTTTTGTATTTTATAATGGTTGTTATGCTATGTCTAATGTATGCTCTGTTTTTTTTTGTTTTTCCATACTCTGATTTTCGTATACATAATGGTTGTTATGCTATGTCTAATTAAGTGTTTTGTGTCTGAGTATTTTTTGTTGCCTGTTTGAGAGTACACTGAGAGGTCAAAATCAATGAGATCATTGGAATGTGCCTAGTTTGTGATTGGCCAGTAATGAGAGTACCTAGCAGACTTGTTTGCGCTTGGCCACCAATGAGAGGTCCAAATGCAGCCTATTAGAGTACACTGAGATGTCCATTGAGACTACAAATACAGGCTTTTGATCTGTTTGTGAGTACCCTGAGAGGTCCAATGTTTGTGTGTACACTGAGAGGTCCAATTAAGACTTCAATTGCAGCTTAGTTGGCCACCAATGAGACTTGAAATGCAGCCTAGTTTGTGCAACATTGCTTCATTGTTTAGGATACCACAAAAGAGGACCAAATATGAGAACATAATGGATTCTTCTGCAATGGTAAACCATCAAAAGGTTTTTCTTTGATTGTGATACAATTTAACATTTGAATCAATAAAACTGATCTAACAGTTGTTATTTGTAGATGTCATACAAATTTCTTCTGATTCAAGCAGTTCAGAATCAAATGATCGTGCTCTCACACTAGTACAAAAATGGGATTTAGTCACACATGCTGTTTTTCGAACAGCCACACAGTCGCCTTTTTATGTGACTAAATGTACCAGAATAAAATAAACAGCCACACTTGATCCGACTTGTGTGACCATTTCGGAATTACATCCGAGGCTATAGCCACACATTTGAATATTTTCGTGACTATACGTATCTGGTAAAATTTTTTTTGATTTTTTAGTCACTTATAATTTGGGACGTGTGACGGATACAAATAAGGTTGAAACATTAGTCACACTATATATATACATATGTGACAAATATATGTCACGCAATTGAAAAGTGTGACCAAAATCCATATATGGTCACACGAAGTAATTGTGTATGTGGCTAAATCATATGCTCAAGTTTGTCACACATTATTTAAGCGTGACTGCTAGTTTTTGTTGAAAATTTAGCCACATATGAATTTGAAATGTGTGACAACTGAAAAGTAAGTTTGAAGCATAGTCACGATATGCATTTAAAAGTGACAAATATATGTCACACACTTGAGATGTGTGACCAAATGTCATATATGGTCACACTAAACCATAGGCATACATGATTAAGTGTGACCAAAATTCGATACAAATAGTCACGTAAGTTAATATGTGTGTCTAAAGTTAAGTGTGTGTTTGCCTGCCAATTCCTAATGTGTATGGTCACATTTAATTGTAGCACAATCATGTGACTATAGGCTATACAATAGTAACACCATACCACAAATGTGCATCTAAATTATGTTTATGGCCACATTATAAGGGTATTATATGTGACCAATACATTGAAAATAGTCACACTGAAATATTCATGTGACTAATATGTATAGCAAAATGTGAACTCAGTTATCATTAACCTTGATATTAGTCACATTGAGTGTTTGTGTGACTAAATTCAAGATGTTACATATGGTCACATGAAGTATTTATTTAGGTGTCTAAATCATAGAGTCATATTTTGAGTTCAGACTGTTAGTCATGACTCTTCATTTAATTTGCCCCATTACAATGCTGGGATTTTATAGTCTATCTAGTTTAATGCAGTAGTATGTAAGTATGTTACTTGCCCCTAGCTGGAACCAGATTACTTGACTTTCTAAAGTCAATTTTCAACTTTATAATGAAGTAACATGTTACTAAGTGCCTGCAAGTGCATATACATGATAAATGGAAACTGCAAATACAATAAAGCTTGACTGCAAGTGGACATATACATGATAAATGTCAGACTATACATTCTAGCAGTAATAACTATACATTCTAGCAGTAATAACTATACATACTAGCAGTAATAACAATACATGTTTAAGTCAAACTATACATTGTAGCAGTAATAACTATACATTCTATTTCTTGTCCTTGGGTCCTAGATACTCTTCCATCTTCCTGAGCAGTTCATATGCCATGTCATCATAATTAAGCTGAAGCTTGAGTGTTTTCTTCACACGCAACATCTGATGTAGAATGTCTTTGTGAAACTTTAAAGGGTAATCCTTTTCTACAAGCATGTAGATCACCAACTCATTCACAGTTAAAGCATGTACTCCACATCGTTGAAAATTTTTCCATTCTTTAACAGTATTGTGCGTTAGTCTTCTCCAACATTCATCTTCATGATTTGGTTCAAACATTACCTTTAAATAATTCCAGACTTCTCTATCATAATTAGCTTGTTCTGGTGTCTTATTACCAAATCTTTGTTTGAGTAATTTCCATAGAGCTATCATATCTTGTCTATCAAAATCATGAACCATGTGAAGAAAGCTTACATACCTTCTAGAAGAACCATCATGCCTCTTAATATCGTAATAAACTGTTTCCCCAAAAGATCCAGACTTATAATCAACAATGGGATGTTTGACAGTTAAAGGTTGTGCATCCATGGCTTCTCCTACAGAGGCAACTGCAAGTTCAGTGTGAGCTTGCATTTGTTCTTCAGCAACAGCTTGCTCAGTTTGTTCTTGTTTTCTCTTTTTACTGCTTTCTATTTCCAACTGTTCACCTGCTCTCTTTGAACTGTCATTCAAGAAGAGATCATTGTTTCTCTTGGCAATTGCATATAATTCTTCAATTCTTTTATCATCCAAGAATTTCAAATCCTTTAGTTTCCATCTGTCCACATTCTTCAAATACCTGCACATGAGTAGATGTTTATGATATGATGTACATATTGGGTATTGTTGATATTAATATAAATACCTTTGCAAAAAAAAAAAAAAAAAAAAAAAAACTACCTGCACATGAGATCTCTTCTTTGTTTTTGAGTGGGTGGCTTGTTCTTCTTAGCTGCATATCTTTGTTCTGCATACAACTTCTTTTTTTCATCAAAAAATTCTTTCAGCATCCTGGCTTTTTCATCTACTGAGTACTTATCTTGCTCTTGTTTATGTAGTTTCTTAGCAAGCTCAGAATCAGCTGCAACCTGAGCCCTTTGCTCATCCCATGAAGCTATTAACTCTGCATCTTTTTCTTCTTGTATTCTCCTTTGTTCCAAAATTGTCTGATGTTCTGCATCATACTTTTCTGAGAATTTCATAGCAAGTTCAGCATCAACTTTTAATTGCTCTTCTTTTGATAATGGTTTCTCCACAGGCTCTTCAGTAAGAATCTCTTTACCTTTGCCTTGTACCTGTGGAGTTGATTGTTTAGCTTTTGGAGAGGATGATGGCTCTTGTATCACAACACCTTTGGTTACTGGTTTTGCTGTCTTCAGCTCAGCAAGTACACTAACAGCATTTGCAAAAACCTCTGGTGTAGCAGTACTAGCTTTTGTAGTACCAACTGTAATTGGCTCAGTAGCACTATCAGCATTTGTAACCTTGCCCAGACGATGATCAATCACCACTTGATTCCCTTGGTTATCCTCCCCTGAAACTTTGCCTTCATTCCCTCCCTGTTTGGGAGCATCCTTAGAAGCTTCAGAAGATTTAACCTTTTGTTTGGGAATTCTTGATCCTTTGACTCCTTCTAAATACCTAACCCTTCTCTTCAAAGCCTTTATCTCCCCACCTTGAGCTTTGATGACTCCATCTTGGGAAGAAGCTATTGCTCGCAGATCACCAATTTGTGCAGACAGCTTGGCACAGGTATCCTTCAATTCATTCAAAAGTTGCATACTATCCTCACCACTTCGGCTTGTGTTACCTAGCCCGAGAGGTGGATCACTGGAAAAGTTAAGTTCAGTCTCACCCCTAGGATGAACATCCGAACCCCCCATTGTTTCCATGTGACTGGGACCTTCACCTGAATCAGTTCCAGAGGAACTTTCTTCATTAGAAGTTGTCTTGGTTCGGGTCTTAATGATGTTACCACTGTCCTGTGCTGCTGCTAAGCTAGACACAGTAGTGGCAGCCCTTGCCAACATGTCACTCTCCCCCCCAGTGACATCCTCATCTGCAACAGTTGGTATAGAACCACTAGCCTGAGGTAGCTCAGTGTTCTTGGTGTTAGTCCTATGTTTATAGGTCTTTTGTTGTTGTTCTGTGGGTGTGTGATGGGTACCAGCTGGGATTGCTGAACCTTCACCCATTTGGGTTTGGGCTAGTGCCAACATTGTTGGAAACAAAGGTGTCACTCTCCCTGAAAAATCTTTTCCAACCCTACTCATATTAGCAAAAACCTTTTTGGTAAGGCAGGGAGTGGGATAAACATTTTTGTGACTTTTCTTTTTTTTAAATTGGTTGTCCAAAAAGAGTTGCAAAAACCTTGGATATAGAAAATATTTAGCCAAAGAACCATCCAAGTTCTTAACCATATTATCAAAAATTAATTTTGAGAAATTAAATCTTTGAGTATTTTCAGCCAAACAAATTATAGCAGAAGCTAAATTACTGCTAAATTCATTCCATGCAGTGGTCTTTGGACTTAGACACACTAAGACAGTATGAATTAAGAATTTCCACTGAGGAGAAAAATTACCTTTTTGGAACTTTAAAGCATCTGTATATCTCTCATAGCCCATCAGTGCAAGTTTTTCAAAGATTGTAGTATTTGGAAGATTCTCAACTCCGTTAGCATCATCTAGGAGAAGATCTCTTCGAATAGACGCCTCTGTAATGATAATCATCTGCCCATCTACAAGGGCATGGATTTGTGCTTCCCCATTAATAGTTTTGACCTTAGCAGACGACCAAAACTGGATAATGTTGGAAGTATATATAGTAGGTTTTACTGTTAATGCAAACTTAATATAGCTTGCATTAAGGAAATCAATGATCTCAGTAAAATCTACAGACTTATTGGATTTTTCTAAAAAGGCAACATTATTATGAGGTTCGGTAAAAGTTAGGTTCGACATTATGATTTGATTTGGGGGTTTTGCAATTTGACAATTAAAATTCGATTAGGGAGTGGAAGAGAGAGAGTAATGTGTGCGTGAATGTGATTGTGTGCAGCAATTGGGGGTTTATACACTTTAAGTAAAAAGTGATACAAACTACCCTGCACTCCCAACCACTGCTAAAAGGATACCCAGCAGTACAACGTTTCGATAGCAGTACAATTGTTTACCTAGCAGTACAATAATAATAGCTGTATTCAAATATCATAAACTTGTACATAATAACTGCATTCATATATTAAACCAAGTCAAAATAAGTTTACATTTACATAGGCAAAATATATAAAGAAAAGATACATTAAGACACATATTTACTAGCTTCAATACTTCTGTAAACATCAACTATTTTCTCTCTTTCTTCTTCTATTTTTTTGTTCCTCTCCTCAATTTTCTTCTGATGCTCCTCAATGACCTCTAAATCTTTCTTGTTCCTTTCTTCATACATATTTATACGCTTGTTGTGAATTTCTAACAATGCGTTTTCAACACCATACGGGCCTTTACTACATTTCTCCCAAATATTTTGGGATATGCCCATTTTTTTATAATTTTCAGGCATTGGTGGAGGAGAATCATCCCTTGGGCGTTTGTTTTTGTTGGAAGAAGGAGTTGAAGAGGAGTCAGCCATTGAAATTTGAAATTTATTTTCTAATGAAAATATCAAAGGAGTTGTATATGGTACGGTTGATTAATTATGAACGGTTTTCCATGTCGAGTTGTACAAATAGGCTAGAGAGGTATACGAACGGTTCCCAATACTTTAGGCGGGAAGAGGGACCATTGAGAGGCGCCAAAAGTAAACAGATGGATAATATTGATCGGATTTGGTTTGTGTTTGGTTTGGATTTGACTAGTGTAGTTGATCTAGAAGTGTGTTTGGTGTTGGATTGACTAATTGACTTTTTCATTAGGGTAATTGATATTTTCTATATTATATTAATGATGTTTAATGTAATTTGTGTGCTAACTTTAATGACTAATTGACTTTTTCATTAGGGTAATTGATATTTTCTAGTACATGTTTAATGTAAATACATGCTTTAATATCTATCGCAGTCTGAATGTGTTTGAGAAGTATGGGTATATTTAGGCCACTTCCAACAATAACTCAGCCTTAACAAATTAAAATTAAAATTCAAATTCAAACGTAAGATAAAGTACAACATATTAACGCTGCGTTAACGCAGGTTAGCCCCAACAATTAAAATTCAAAGTCACGTTAAAAAACGTGTGCATTTGTACCCTATAAATACCAATGCTTCTGAAGCACAAGTCATACAGAAACACATTCCAAACTTCTCAAATACTCAAGATCCAAGCATCTCAAATTCAAGATGTCTTCCAGAAAAGATTTCGGGCAACAATTTCCAAGCCCACCTCGCCAAAAGGATTTTGGCCAACAATTTCCAAGCCCACCTCGCCAAAAGGATTTTGGCCAACAGTTTCCAAGCCCACCTAGCGAAAATGAAAAATTCCATACTCCACCCGAGCATATCTTTCCGGTTTTCCAACCGGAAAATTTTCCGGTGAATAATCAACCTGAAAATGAACCAGTTCATAACCAAGACCCAAATCCGTTTGGGTTAACTGAGGAACAACTTAGGCAAGAGGAAGCAGATATGCAAGTCCTCCTGGAAATGGAAGCACTTGAAAGAGAAGAGGAAGCTGATCGTTTGGAGCGGCAAGCCAGGGAGGATGAAGAACGTAGGCAAAGGTGGGAGTCTGGTTTTTTCACACCTTCCAAATCCTCTGAAGATGGTTACCCAGATTCAGATGATAGTTTTTATTAATCGTCCGTTGTTTATGTTAATCGTATGTTGTTTATGTTAATCAATCATTGTTTATGTTAACGTAGTTTTTATTTGACATTTAATGTATTTCTATTTCATGTTTAATGTATTTCTATTTCATGTTTAATGTATTTGTATTTGATACTTTATTTTCAATTTATAAATTGAATTGAATTTGAATTGAATTGATAAATTTTAAATATATCCCGCCTTTTGTTTAATTTGAATTTGAAATTTTAAAATTTAAATATCCCGCTCGTTATTAATATGTTGTACTGTTACTTTACGTTTGAATTTGAATAATACTCGTACGGTTACTTTTACTTTCAATCTGATTTTTAAAATAGCCTCCAACGGCTAGTTTAACGACTTTCCACTATCAAAGCCACTTTCACAACACTTCGTTTTCTCACACAACTTCTTATAAAACTCTCTCGCAAGTATCACTAATTTTAACACAAACACTGTGGCTAACAAATTAACTAGCAGAGGTGCAAAAGGCTATCCTCACCCGATTACACAATGAACAAGAAAAAGAACTCAAATTGATTAACAATTTGCTAGGTGAGATAACTCGTATTATGCTACAGATGCATAATCGTGCTGATCCAGAGGTCGAAAGGTTGCGTGAGTTGCCTCAAGACCATCCAGCTATCAGGGTTGGTCTAGAAATTAAACTCTTTTAAGAAATGATGAAACAGGGTCGAAAGGTTGCATGAGTTATTGTTGGGTGTGTTGCTCATGTACAAACATATAATCTCGGCTCATTCGTTAAACATCTCGTATACAACCATATCATCTCGGCTCATTCAATTCGTTAAACATCTCGTGTATAACCATATCATCTCGGCTCATTCGTTAAACATCTCGTATACAACCATATCATCTCGGCTCATTCGTTAAACATCTCGTGTACAACCATATATATCATCTCGGCTCATTCGTTAAACATCTCGTGTATAATCATATCATCTCGGCTCATTCGTTAAACATCTCGTATACAACCATATTATCTCGGCTCATTCGTTAAACATCTCGTATATATACAACCATATCATCTCGGCTCATTCGTTAAACATCTCGTATACAACCATATCATCTCGGCTCATTCGTTAAACATCTTGTGTATAACTAAAGCTCAGTTAATTAAGGGTGAGTGTGTTAAAGCTGACGTGGCATTGTGTTAAAGTTTAAAGCTGAGTTATTGTTGGGAGTGGTTAGAGTATTTTCTTTTTGTTTTTCGGTGGATTTTAGCGTGACTTAATCTTAATACCGCCAATTTTGTCCATATAATATTCAACTACGTACGGATAACTAATACCCGCGGGGAAACCCGAAAAACCGATGGATAATATTAATCGGGTATCCGGTGGGATATGGGGCGGGTACGGGTATATTATAAACGGGTTCGGTTATGGGTATACTAAAACCCGCCCCAAACCCGAACCGTTGCCATCCCTATTTACCGGCTATAGCCGGATTTCACCGCCACCTCATCACCATTAGTTTTTTTTTTTTTTTTTTTTTTTTTTTAAACAAATCTTGCCACGTCAGCTATAGTTAAACCAAACCACAAATTCAATATTCAACCAGCAATTAATCCCTTTACCCGGTCATTTGTAAACACACACAAAAATCAATAAACCCTAATCAACACAAACATTCTTATGGCAAACACAAGCACGCAAACAATGAAACCAAATAACAAAAAGGTAATTAGTAATTTGTGTTTTGTAAATGTAATTGGTAAGGGTACAATATGTAGTAATTACGTTTGTACTGTTGATGTGATGGTTGCACAGTATGATATATTATTTGCGATTATTAAGATAGTAAATAAAAAACAAAAATCAAGTTTATGCTTTAATTAACAGGTTCAAAGGGAAAATTTTCAAATAATTCAATTGTTAATTTCAAATTACAACTTGGAGGCAAATTTTTGGATCGAAATTTTTTGAATCACAAACGATTCATATTCTTGGTGTATAGCCTCTTTTCTCTCCTTAAAAAAAAGACTGCAAATAAAAAACAAAAATCAAATCTTCTCTCACCATTACTCTCCAAGCTAAGCCATAATCATTTTCTTTTACCCTTTGTTGCTCAAGAGTCATGGAAACTGAACCCATTGTTGATAACCATACTTTGCTTCCTCTTGATCATATTGTACATGATGATAATGCCTTAGAATATGAATCCGAAAAGTCTTCTGATGAAGAAGATATAGATGAGCCTTTAACCAACCAAACACCTGAGATAGTAGTTAAGAGGGGCTCAACCAGGCTAGTAAAGTTTCGCGCGAAGCATGACAAACCTGGTGCAACAAAGCTCAAGGTAACCTTCGATGCACTCGGTAGGGTAACAGGGGAAAACAGAGCAGTGTTTGTGAGTTTTTTAGGAGATGTGGCTCGTGAGCAGATAGGTGTGAAGATTCTACACTGGAAGAAGGTGAATAAAGAAGCAAGAGATAAACTATGGGTTGAAATCTTGGTACATATATACTATTTTGTAACCCAATACTACATAAGTTTATGTATGCAGTTACATTATGTGCAACTAATTAACAACATTGTGTTAATCTTTTCAGAAATTTTTTGTTGTTGACGTCCAATACAGAAAATTGATAATGATTAGTCTTGGTAAAATGCTAAGGAATTACAGAAGGAAGCTCAAAGTCAACTACATTTTGCCCAACCTAAATACACCTTCCAAACTGAATGAAGTCCCGGACTTGTATAATACAATAATGAAATCAGAAGACTGGGTCGAGTATGTTAAATACACGACCACCGAAGCATACAAGGTTTTAATTAGTCATCTTTAATTAAGTGTATATGTCATTTTATTATTTTCAGTTTGCAGCATTACCGCATCTAAACGCCTTATGATTTTGTGTTTTTA
Organism: Artemisia tridentata subsp. tridentata; assembly: GCA_021014915.2. Classification (NCBI taxonomy): domain Eukaryota; kingdom Viridiplantae; phylum Streptophyta; class Magnoliopsida; order Asterales; family Asteraceae; genus Artemisia; species Artemisia tridentata. Next base: position 194,463,064 of record CP139501.1, on the reverse strand, counting down.
GGAGAAATCTGAGAAAGGTAAAATGGCGCGTTCCCAAAATATTTATCAGCATAAAATGGGACGAGGTGGATATGCTTATGTCAAAGAGAAAATGGTAAGATTACACAATGTTTTTTTTACCAATTAAGAGACGATCAGTATGAGAAATGAATCCGTTTACATTGCCCAATTTGCACATTTGCATTAATACCCTCATATTTTCGATTATCTTGGTTTAACTGTACATGTGTAAGCATCCACATATTTTCGTTTATCTTGGTTTAACTTTACATGGGTATGCATTTGATGTTTATTAGATCGAAAATAAAGAGATTGAAGCGGATGAAGAACCCCCCGTGATGTAATGTGGGTGAAAGGAAGGGTAAACAAAGACGGCGAATACCCAAATGATGATATTAAATCAAAGGGAGATGAACTTGTAAGTTTGACTGCTAATTCTATTATTATGCTTATATAGCAGCAACATTTAACTGTGTACTAGCAGTAGTAGCTTGTATACCAGCAGTTACTCTAACAGCATCAAGAAGACTTTTAATCCCAACATTTCCTATATTTTTTGTGCAGAAAGAAGCTGATGACAAGATCAAGGAAGGAACATCGGGTTTTGATGATGGCACTGATGCCATGACATTTGTATTTGGTAAGGAAAAGGGCGGTTATGCCAGGGGAGTGGGAGGTGCAGTAACATACAAAGAGTATTTTGGCCTTCCTCGAAGAAAACAAGAAGCCAATGAAAAAATTGCCTTACTTCAAACTCAACTGGATAATGAGAGACGCGAGCGTGAAGAAAAAGATAAATTGATCAAAAAATTGTCCGCCGAGATGACCGAAAAAGATGTGCAGGTCAATAAATTATCCGGTGAGGTGGAAAACACAAATGTAATGCTTTCTCAAATTCTGCAACAGTTGAATGATAAAGGGATGAATATAACTCTGCCAACTCAACCATCGCCAATAGCCTCAGTTGTAAGCCATTTTTTATGTTGTTATCAATTTCATTTTCTAATGCTAACACCACTGATGCTAATGATACTAGGCATTGAACATAAACTGATGAGTGACTGTATTTCTTAATTTATAATTGCAGGTGACTCCAATGGCCATTGACAATATTGCAGGTGACTCCAATGGCACTCAGACAAGTGGTGTTGTAAGTCCTAAAGATGCGGGAATTGAGGAGAAATCCAATGGCCTTGAAACTTCTAAAAAGGTAACGGAAACAATGGTAAGTATAGTAATAAAAGATCGCCCTTTGATTTTTGAATTTTACATACATGATCGACTAATGTACCGTGTTTTATATATACGTATAGGAACCTGCTGCTAAAACTGTCAGGCCTAAGCATAACCATAAGTCACGACGAAACGGGTCTCCAGATTCCCAATCGCTACAAAATGTGTCGTCTCCAACACAACCACTGCCAACAGTATGTATTTCAACATGTTTCTTGTTACTCTTTTGTTTAAATAATGTAACGTGTTTTATATATACATATAGGAACTTGCTAAAACTGTCGGACCCAATAAGCCAAAGCAAAAGAAGCGACGAAACGGGTCTCCAGATTCCCAATCGCAACAAGATGTGTCTCTAACACAAGCACTGCCAACAGTATGTATTTCAACATGTTTCTTGTTATTCTTTTGTTTAAATAATTTCTGATATATACATGCAATTTTTTTTTTTTTTGTAGACACTTAAGTGCAAACTCTGGCACACAAAGAAATCAAATATCGTTGCTTTTGGTACCGTATACCAGTCTCATGGAAAGCAAATGCTGCATAACCTACCACTCCCAAATGATTGCTACAGAGTGTCAATTGATTCATCGTTAGTTGATGCAGCATGCATACCGGACGTAGCAAATAATGGGTTCAAAACAGTTAAGGAAGTCGAAGGTAGTTTCGTTGCATGGCCAAAGGATCAAGTTATTTTTGAAGAGGTGGTACGTACATGTGTTTTTTCAACCTACATATATAATTATTCATATGTAATTCAATGTTTGATAGAAGCGTCTTTTGTTTACTACAGGTTACACCAACAAACCATGTGACTAAATGTGTACCACAGGCACCAACGAAGAAACAATATATATCTGCTAACGACTTAAGGCAAACTGCTAAGGGGGTGAAGGTTCAAAAGTCTTTAGATATTTGATTAATTAAGTACGACATTACAATTGTATATTTTGTCCAGTTATATACATTAGAGTTTAATTCAATTTGAAATTTCTTGTGTTTTTTAATATTGTTTTATATATAATATATATACACATTCCAGCAGCACTAGCATAGTACTAGCAGCAGTAACTTTGCTTCAGCAGGACTACCTTGGACTACCTTAGTACTGCTAGCAGTAGCAACTCTGCTCCAACATTATTGGTCACTCTTTGTTTAATTCGATGTGTGACTAAATAGTACCAAAGGCCACACAAAATAAAAATTCATGTGACCATTGGAAGAACAATGGTCACGCAAAATACACATTTCTTCACTTTAAACAGCATATGGTCACACTTATTAACAACTTTGGCCACTTTATGCTTAATTGTATGTGACTAAATACCCAAAACAAGCATGCTTTGTGTGACTAAATATTATAAAAGGCCACACAAACATAAAATTCAAGTGGCCATTGGATGATCAATAGTCACACAAAATACAAATTTCTTCACTTTAAACAGCATATGGTCACACTTATCAACACTTTTGGCCACTTAATGCTTAATTGTATGTGACTAAATAACCAAAACAAACATGCTTTGTGTGACTAAATATTACAAAAGGCCACACAAACATAAAATTCATGTGGCCATTGGATGATCAATAGTCACACAAAATACACATTTCTTCACTTAAAACAACATATGGTCACACTTATTAACACTTTTGGCCACTTTATGCTTAATTGTATGTGACTAAATACCCAAAACAAACATGCTTTGTGTGACTAAATATTACAAAAGGCCACACAAA